>CM029650.1:2657052-3257052 GCA_017311315.1 Dendrocalamus latiflorus
CATCTTCGGATTTGAAGTAGACAGGTGCGGAGCACTGGACTTTACTTCTTCGCTTGAAATGAAGAACTAAAGCAAAACACTATTTTTGTTATCACCCCATTAAACGGTTCGATTTCTATCTTTAACGGAAGGTTCGGATCGAAGAAAACCGATGCTGCTGTGCCTCCTACTTTTCCTGGCACAAGCCTTGCTGTCTTGACGCCGACTGGACCGAGGAGAGGATTGTTGGAGCTGGCCTTGGCTCAATTTCACGCATGCGTGTGTGACGACTTGCTGTTCTTTTCTAGCGCTCAGAATTGGCGAAAATTCTACGTGGGGAACTAGCGTCAAGTTCGGAAGCAAAATCACAGAAGCTTCCTCGCTCTCGGTTTCGATGAGAAACAGTCGTTGCACTCCACGCGGAACAGATGGACGTTTTGGCCCCCGGCCCCACGCAAATTCTACAATTGGCTCCAATGGTGTGGATTTCCTAGAACTGTCGAGGGCCGGCAGTGACTCGGCTTCTTTTTTTGTTGAGAAACCGTCGCTGGCGACCAGTCCGAGCGATTCCCCTGTTTAGAACAAGAACGAATCAATCATAGAATCACAGAAGAATAGATTGAACACACAGAGAGATAGAGAGAACTCCTGGTCTTTCTTTATTGCTTTCATTCATCTGTACATAATGTGGAGGTATGGCTCTCTATTTATAGACTACAATGAGGTGCCCACCATGGGCCCTGGGCTGCCGGCCCAGGCCCAGGTTTCTTAACACTCCCCCTTGGGCACTCATCCGACACGTTCATGCCTCACTAAAACTCCATAAAAACCCAGTGGGAAAATTTTGGAGAAAGAGCACATGATACATGTGATGCTGCGATGCATGAATTGCCTCATTAAAAACCTTGGTCGAGAAACTTCATGGAAAACTCGTCAAGGGAAAAAGAGTACAATTCACCCAATTTCATTTGGTCTTCAAGACTTTATTCCAGGGCCGTCTCCAGGAATTGGAGGCCCGTGAGCGAAATGCAATTGGGGCCCTAAAATATATAAAATCATGTCTAACAAAAACATATATTATACTTAATAATATATCTCCAGTATGTATGATTTCATATGGTATTTAGCAATCTATCAAATAACTAATGCTAAACAAGTCAACGAGGTGACGCAGTTCGCACTTCGCAGCGGCGCGGCGGCACGGACGGGCGACGGAGTCTTCGCGTGAAGCGATCGCTGAGCCTGTGCCGCGGCGCTTCAGTTGCCCCTGGCCGGCATGGGCTGAGGATTGAGAAATCTAACCTGCCATGGGCCTTCATCGTAGACTTTTGGGGGCCCTTCAGTTTTGGGGGCCCTGAGCGGTCGCTCACTTCGCTCTTGGGCTTCGACGGGCCTGCTTTATTCCTTTGGGTACTTAATCTTCATGATCAAGATTTAATAACGGGCTTGAGAGAATTCTCCCCCTGAATTCTGCACTTCTCTAAGTCTTAGCATTCCAATTCCACACGCGCACCTTTCAAAGCTAGATGCGGGGAGTGACTTAGTGAATAAATCTGCGAGATTTTCACATGACTTAGTATGCAGTACTTTAATCTCGTCCATCTTTTGCAATTCATGTGCATAGAAGAACTTGGGGTTGATATGCTTTGTGAGATGACTCTTCACATAACCCGTTTGCACTTGTGCAACGCAAGCTGCATTATCTTCATAGATAATTGTGGGGGTTTGCACAATGTTCATCCCACATGACTACTGGATGTGGTGAATCATTCGGCGGAGCCAAGCGCACTCTCGTGTGGCTTCATACAGTGCTATAATTTCTGAGTGGTTCGTCGAAGTAGCTACCAGGCTTTGCTTAGACGATTTCCATGAAATTGCAGTTCCACCACACAGGAATACATAGCCTGTTTGTGACTTAGCGGTATGCGGGTCAGACAGGTACCCAGCATCTGCATAGTCAATCAAGTTCAGATCTTGATTCTTTCTATAAGACAATCCAATGTCTTTGCTTCCTTGAAGGTATCGGAAGGTGTCCTTTATGCCCTACCAATGCCTGTTGGTGGGCTCTGCATTATACCTTGCCAACAGGTACACAGCAAATGCAATGTCCGATCTAGCGCAGTTTGCTTAAGTACATGAATGCTACCACTGCACTCAAGTATGGGAATTCCGGTCCCAGGACTTCCTCCTCCTCTTCCCTAGGTCGAAAAGGATCTTTTTCTTGCTGAAAGACCTCCCGATCAACGGTACTTTCGATGGGTATGCCTTCTCGAAGCCAAGTCTTTCTAGCACCTTCTGGGTGTAGGCCGACTGATGTACCAAGATTCCTTTAGGGATATGCTCAAACTGCAGGCCTAAGCAGAACTTGGTCTTGCCCAAATCTTTCATTTCAAATTCTGACTCCACGTAGGAGCTTGCTTCTTTAATAGCTTTTGCTGTCCCGATGATGTTCAGATCATCTACATACACAGAGATTATACAGAATCCATTCTGGGATCGCCGTATAAACACACAAGGACAGTCTTCATTATTCGTGTAGTCTTTCTTGCGGAGAAAGTCGCTCAAACGATTATACCACATTCTTTCAGATTGTTTCAGTCCATACAATGACTTTCTGAGTTTCACACTGTACAGATTTCTATTTGCTCTGTCTTGGTTCGGGAGAGGTATTCCTTCAGGGACTCTCATATAAATTTCCGAATCCAAGTTACCGTAAAGGTATGCAGTCACAACATCCATCAATTTCATTTCTAAATTCAAGTTCACTGCCATTGAGATTAAGTATCTAAAGGTAATTCCACTCATGACCGGGGAGTAGGTTTCTGACTCCTTGCTTTGTATCTCACTACTTCATTTCTTTCATTTCTCTTTCGAACAAATACCCACTTGTGCCCAACGGGGTGTATGTGGGGAGGTGTGCGGCATACGGACCCAAACACCTCTCTTTTATTCAGAGATAGCAATTTAGTTGCTATTGCCTTCTTCCAATCTTCCCAATCTGATCTTTTCTTACATTCAGCGAGCGATGCAGGCTCGGGATCAAGATCGATGATGGTGGCAATTTTCTTTGCGAAGTAGATATCGATATTAGCTGTTGTCCTATTCAGGGACTCTCCCGTGTGCACATAATTTATAGCTATTTCTTCATGAGTTGCTTCTTCTGGAGCGATTGCTTCTGCTAGATCTTTACCTTGCGCATCGCTTCTTTCAATTGCGGTGGCAAGTCCCTTTAGTTTTTCGGCTCCGATGTGTGCGCACACATCCATGCCGATGGGGATGTTCAGATCCGGTATACCCTTTTTCTAAAGGTGTCATACCTGTGCCAGGTCTCAACTGGCTCCCCTTCTCATTCTGGGGGACTTCAATGATCGGCTGTGATAAATCCCTCTTATCCTTTTTCACCAGGCGTCCCCGGTTACTAAGGATTCGAGGAACCGGAGTTCTCGTCCTCTTTTTTATTTTTCTGAGGCCTCTGGACGAGATTAGGGATATCTTCTGCTTTCTTTGGTATTTCAACCCTCTCCGGTGCAGTGCGTGCAGGCACATGCGACTTAGTCATGCTCTTCAAATCACTAAAGTGATCAGGCAGTTGATTTGCTAATGCTTGCAAATCTATTGTCTTCTAGACTTCTCTTGTCTTCTGGACTTCTATTGTCTTTTGGACTTCTCTATTTGCTTCACTAATGCGCGGGTCATCTGCATAAATTCCCGTGGTTTGCCATGTAATGTCTTCTGGACTTCTCTAGTGCGTGGGTCATCTACATGGATTCCCCAGGCTTGCCACATAATTTTCCGACATTCTTTATCAAGGGGTTGATTTCCTCCCCCTAATGTTGGGAAATCTTCGGTGCTGACCATTGCGCTAGTTGCATAGGTGAATGGATGTTGTAGGCCGAAGGTCTAAGGTTGATGAGATTCGCTGCATGCAGGACTGCGTGTCCCCAACGTGTAGCTGCTAGATTTCAATTATACAAAAGGGGTCGGGTAATAAATTTAATTCTTTTAATTAAAGTCTCTGCCAGACCATTCTGGGTATGGACATGCGGTACCGAATGCTCAACTGTAATTCCCATTGCCATGCAATGATCATCAAATGCCTTTGAAGTAAATTCTCCGGCGTTGTCCATTCTGATGGACTTGATGTGATAATCAGGGGACACATTTCTGATGCGAATGATCTGCGAGATCAATTTGTGCAAAGACGTGGTTTCTTGTGGACAACAAACCCACATACGACTACTTCGAAAAAGCGTCAATGAGCACCATGAAATACTTAAATGACCCTAAGATGGGCTGAATGAGACCGCAAATGTCTCCTTGGATGCGTTCCAGGAGTGCAGAGACTTCATCCTTCACTTTCAGAGTGGAGGGTCTAGTTATTAGTTTCCCGGTGGCACATGCAGGGCACACAAAATCTTCATGATTCGGGAAATTCTTCACATTAATATTATGCCCATGCGAGTTATTTATTATGTTTCTCATCATCCTAAGACCTGGGTGGCCTAATCTGTCATGCCAGAGACAGAAGAGTTAAGAGCTTCTAAAGACTGTTTTCAGAATAGTGTACGCTGCAGGCGCTTTAATGTTGGTATAATATAGCCCTGTTTCAAGTGAAGGAAGCTTTTCTAATATTCTTTTGCCATTCTCTTCGCGTTTCGTGATGAGCAGGTATTCCTTACCGTACTCTTCTTTAGTCTCAACGTGGAAACCATTGGCGCGAATATGCTTAAAACTTAGGAGAGTTCTAGTCGATTCTGGGTACAATAAGGCTTCTTCAATGACCAAAGTTGTGCCCATTTGTGGCTCTTCCTGAACCATGCATCGCTTCCGGCGATTGTCGTAAGGCTGCTAGTGCTCTTACAAATCGACTAAAAATACTTAATCTCTCTTAAGATGGTATGCGTTGTGCCGCTGCTGGCTAAGCACACTTCCTTTATAGGGCGCTACACGTGTTCTAATATAGGGTATTTTATTAATATGCATGAGAAGGCAATCAACACATAAATAAGATACTCCAATATCAGAACATATCATGCCATTAATAAACTGAATAAATGAATGAATTCTTCAAATATCATCCAACCATCACGAGAAAATAACAATTCTTAAGTACCATCCATGCAAATTGTAACATATTCTTCCACACAAAATAAATGACAATCAAAGTCAAAATGCATTCAGTGCACTAGACTTCTTCTGCTATTTTCTCAGGGGTGACATTCTCTTCAAGAGAAATCATGACGTTAACTACTACTAGGTCGAGAGGGATTACTGCTGTCGTGATGGTTTCAACTTCCATCGGTGCAGGCAGCTACTCAGAATTCTCCCCCTCAGCCGATGCAGAGTGGGCTTCATCCTGCCCTTGACCATCCCGCTTTGGCTTGCTGGCCTTATTCTCTCGTGGAGCATCTGATTCGCCTTTCTGGGCTGCGGCCTTACCCTTCCTTCCCCTTCTCTCATTAAGAGCTTTTCGCACCTTGTAGCTCCCGGCGTTGGCTTCACGGCCAGCGGAGCTCCCAGGTGGCTGAGTGACGTAGTTCTTACGGAGAACTTTGTCCTGAGCCCCCGCAACTTGCATCATATCAGTCAATTCGGCGTATTCCTCATAGCCATCTTGACGATAGTTGTGTGCGGATTGTGCTATATTGGGGTGGAAGGTTTTTCACAATTTTCTTTATTGGGGTACAAATCCTGTGCAAGGCAGAATTGTATTCCCTGACCGTCTTAAAGTCGGCAAAACCTCAGTCTGATCCACTCTCGCTCTGCTTGAGAAAGAATGGTGTACTTTAGCCTCTCAAACCGCTTCTGGAGTGCGGTCCAGAGTGCCAGCGCGCTCTTCTCCGTCATATACTCATTCTTGAGAGTGAGGCAGAGGTGGTGCCTGAGAAAATGAAGTGCCTGATCATTCTCCTCAGGTTTGGGTTGAGCGTCATTCAGTCCGCCAATCCCAATAGCAGCGCGGAGCTTCCTGGCTCCAAGCACAATCTCGACATCGGATGCCTACGTCAGATAGTTTTGGCCATACTGGGCCAGCTCCTCGAACTTCCAGTTCGTTATGCTAGTCATCTAAATGTGTATAAGTCTACTGCTGGTAGACATGCACGGAATAATTCACTGCAGGTAAATAAATAGTACAAAAGGTTCTCGCAATGTTTCAGAATTTTCTATGCATTTTCTATAATTTTACTGCTAATTTCAGTGATTAAAAGCAATTTTCAGCAATTACAATTAACCAAAAACAGTAAATAAATACAGAAAATACATAAAACAGTAATGGCAGAAATAAATATGCTTCAAATGCTAAGAATAATACAAAATTCGGATTCCCAAGGCCCTTTTATGCTAAAATATGAAATTTCAGCAAATTCTGCAATTCCAGGGGGTTTTTACACAAATTTCCAGTTCAGAGAAAAATTCGCGTGATTTTCTGATTTACAGAGGGGTTTTCTGCAAAATTCTGGACCCGCTCGTAAATTTGAGGGCTTATACGTAATTTTCGGAATTACGAAGCCTTTTATGCAAAATTCGGGACTTAAATGCAAGTTTTAATGGCTTCTCGGTAATTATGCGAACCTCAGGGGGTTTTTCGCAAAATGCCTAATGCCTCCTCCCTCGGCCGAATTCTCTTCTCCCCCATTTTTTTTCGCGCGGCCAGGCTTCCTTCCCCCCCGGCCCTTCCCTCTCTCCCGGCCCATTCATCGCTCGCCCCCTTTTCCCGGCCTACGAACGGCCCATGCAGTTGAGATAAGGCGTGGGGGGTAGGGTTTCCCTACCCCCATTCGGCAGTGGCGGCGGCGGGACCGGCATGGGGCGCTCGGCGGGGCGCAGCGGCGCCAGCGGCCGGAGCCAGGCAGGCGGCCGGAGGGGCGGCGCACGGGCACGTGCAGGCGCGACGAGGCGGCGGCGGCCGGCGCGCTCGCATGGGAAGACGAGACGCCGTTCGTGGCGCCCGGGCGCGGAGGCAGGTGCCGGTGCGGCTTCGGGCCGCTGGCGTGGGGAGGCGAGTGCGCGGAGGCCGAGCGGACGGCGGCTGCGACGAGCGGCCGGGCGACGTGCCTGCAGGCGCGAAGCCTAGGCGGCCGGGGAGGCACCAAAGCCGAGGCGGTCGGTCGACGCACGTGCGGGCGCGAAGCCGAGGCGGCGTCCTCGGGCAAAACGGCGGCCGCGGGCACGCAGCTGCACGTGCGAGGGGGCGCGGCCGGTCGCGCATGCGGGCGCGCGGGCGGGGGCCGGCGGCGTGGGCGCATGCGGGCTGCGGGCGACGCACGGGAGGCAGCCCAGCCGGCGGAGGCGGGAGGACTTCGGGCGGCGGCCGGGCAACAGCCCGTTCGGGGGCGGCGCTGGCTGTGCTAGGGCCCATGCAGGGGCGATGGCCGTGCAGGGCCATACGGCTGCGCCGTCCGCCGGCAGAGGCGTAGATGACGGCCGGCCGTGCAACGCCAGTCGAAGACCCCCCGTTTTTTTTCTCTATGCAATGTTATTGATGATGCCGTGCAGAGAAAAGGAAGATGCAAAATAAAACCTTTTCTAATTCTGCAATGCTGTGCAGAATCATGAAATCAATGCATATATTTCTTGTGCTTGTGATCATGCAGGATCAGACAACACTATGCAAAAATTTCTAATCTACGATGCAATCAACATCTACCCCGTTTTCGCAATCTACCGATCGACATTGTGTCGGCGACTTCAAGTCTGCTCGCAGTAGATTAGGGCGGATTTGCATCGTTCTACAGCGCAATCAACATCTACCCCGTTTCACAATCTACCGATCGGCATTGTGTCGGCGACTTCAAGTCTGCTCGCGGTAGATTAGGGCGGATTTGCACCGTAGAATTTCAATCTAGAACGCGAAAAGAAAATACAGATTCAAAAGCGATCTAGAAAATTCAATCTGTGCTTCGATGATTACCTCGTTCACCGGAGCGGATTCGTGCTGATAACATGTTGAGAAACCGTGGCTGGCGACTAGTCCGAGCGATTCCCCTGTTTAGAACAAGAACGAATCAATCATAGAATCACAGAAGAATAGATTGAACACACAGAGAGATAGAGAGAACTCCTGGTCTTTCTTTATTGCTTTCATTCATCTGTACATAATGTGGAGGTATGGCTCTCTATTTATAGACTACAATGAGGTGCCCACCATGGGCCCTGGGCTGCCGGCCCAGGCCCAGGTTTCTTAACATTTTTTACTCTTCTCTGTCCTGTCGCTGTACGCGAACTTTCCTGACGTCTTGCACCAGAAAACGTCCAACTCTCCGAATTTTTTCTATTTTAGCCTTTTTTTTGAAAAATATTCACATTTAGACCCCTGGTAGTTTTAATTCCGTTTTTGGACCCAGCGGGTCGGAGCCGTGACCCACGGCGCCGAGGTATCACGTCTCGGCGCCGTGGTCCACGGCGCCGAGGTGGCACGCCCGCACCAGCGTGGCGGCCCGCGTGGCGCCGACGTGGCAGGCACCTCGGAGCCGTGGATCACGGCTCCGAGCTGCCTGCCACGTGGCGCCTAGCTGCCTGCCACGTCTGCAGACATTCGGCTGTTTAGGGTTTGCACCGATCAGCCTTTTTCGCAAAATGAATTACTAGTTGTATTTTTTATTTGGATTATTTAATTATAGTAATATTATGTAATATATTTATTTATTTATAGAGAGCAAAAAATACGACATATGTTTTGAAAATTCGTTATGTATTGCAGATGATACATGTTGGAAATTTTTTGTATATTGACATAGTTTTGTAGATTATTTAATTATAGCGGGATTTAATCCCGAACCGATGCTCGGATGGAACGAGATCGACGGCGGAGCGTCGTCGTCTTCCTCCCGACCCCCGACCGTGGCGGCAGAACAGAGTTCTTCACCGGTGGTGGCGCGGCGAGGACAGGGATGCTCACAGGGGATAGCTTTTACCAAAAGGTGCGATTGAAAGTAGAGTTTCCATTTTGGCTTTTTGGGAAATGAGTGGAGAAATGGCCATGGCTGGCGGTGGCCGAAAAGGAGGTGGTGTTCGCGGTGGCGCCATTAACACCTAGAGGCTCATCGGCTAAATTGAAGGCATTTTCACCATCTACGGACTCTAAGGAGTGTACTGGAGAAGGCGATTGACCTCGGGGACAGCTCGACTGGGCTGGCCACGGTGAGGGCTCTTCGGCCGACGGCGACCTCCGTTGCCCCGGGCCTAAGAAGACGCTCGAGCTCCGGCGGGTGCGTCATTGTGTTCCAGAGATAACGAGGATTATGCCAGTGCATTGAATTAGAAAATAATCGATTAAATCGGGAGAATGGCTCTAGGGCTCACCGACGCAGGAATGGCGATTGCCGGCGACTCGGGCGACGGAAGCTCGATTAACTGGAGGAGGGGATTTGTGAGGATGCCAGAAGTTGCTGGGAGGTGGAATTAGGCTCTTATAGCCAGCGCAAGGTGGGTTCCCCGGGAGATATTTCCCCGGCTGCATTCGGCTCACGCGAAGCAGGGAGAGAGGAGATGCACTGAAGAGGTGCAGAGGCTGTGAGAGGGAGCTGGCATCTCCCCTCTGCCCCATGGTACGGTTGGTGGACTCCCCGAGAAGAGAGGTCGCGAGAAGGAGGTGAGCTGTAGCGGTGGCGGAGCTGCGCGCAGGCGCCGGCGCGCTGAGCGAGGGGAGGAGCGCAGGCGACATTGTCAAACTATGTCAATCTACAAAAAATTTCCAACATGTATCATCTGCAATACATAACGAATTTTCAAAACATATGTCGTATTTTTTGCTCTCTATAAATAAATAAATATATTACATAATATTACTATAATTAAATAATCCAAATAAAAAATACAACTAGTAATTCATTTTGCGAAAAAAAGGTTGATCGGTGCAAACCCTAAACAGCCGAGTGTCTGCAGACGTGGCAGGCAGCTAGGCGCCACGTGGCAGGCAGCTCGGAGCCGTGATCCACGGCTCCGAGGTGCCTGCCACGTCGGCGCCACGCGGGCCGCCACGCTGGTGCGGGCGTGCCACCTCGGCGCCGTGGACCACGGCGCCGAGACGTGATACCTCGGCGCCGTGGGTCACGGCTCCGACCCCTTGGGTCCAAAAACGGAATTAAAACTACCAGGGGTCTAAATGTGAATATTTTTCAAAAAAAAGGCTAAAATAGAAAAAATTCGGTCCAACTCTCTTCTGTTGCTCCTCCTCGCCGGTTGCTTTGCTTTCCTCTCGGCAACCATAGACGGGTGGGAATTTATCGGATACGATTAAATAGTCTTAAATATGAATATAAATATATACTTTTAAAACGAATACGAATATAAATTTGAATGTTTTCAAATACGGATACGAATATTCTCGAATATGAATACGGATATTTTCGAATACGTATTTTCTCGAATACGAATATCGGATAAAACGGATTCCTAGCGGTTTTGCCGATTTTTCACCGGTTTTTGACCGGTTACCGGTTTTAAACCGTCAAAATTCAAATTTTAAATCACAAAATTCGTACGGATTTTTTATGGGTTCTAGAAACGGATCGAATACGAATCGAATAGTCTCGAATACGGATACGAATATTCTCGAATACAAATGCGAATATTCTCAAATACGGATACGAATATTCTCGAATACGGACATTTTCGAATACGGATTTTGCTTACCACATTTGCGTTTTCTCAGATACAAATATCGGATAAAACGAATTATCGTTACTGTTTTTCACCCCTAACAATAGTCTTGGCTATTTGAGCCATTCAACCAAGTTCACCTCTCCGCCCAGCTTGGCGTCCCCACTATCTGCTCTGCTTTCCTCTCGCAAGGAGAGGAACGATAACAGGACGAGACGGCAACCAATCTCGTCATGGCCCCGTACGGCGAGTGCTGGTGGCAGCTCCTGAGCACCAAGCGTGTCCAGTCCGTCTCATCTGCATCACACAAGCTGATGTAATTGATGGCCTAACGAGACTCAGGACGCGTCACCAAGAGGACGGAGCTAGAGATCCGACGCCCTGTTTTTCTTCTCAATCGAAAAATCGTCCGGCTCTAATACTAATTATTAATTTTGTCTCCGTAAAAAAACTTATATGTTGTAAATAAACGAAGAGAACACGGTAGAATCTGAATTTCGTTATTCTCTTACTTGCTCTTATAAAATTGGTTATTTTTGAATACGTATTTTACTTACTACATTCATATTTTCTCGAATACGAATATCGGATAAAACAGATCATCCGTTACTGTTTTTCACCTCTAACCACTACCACCATTGGAGTGGAGCATGGGCTGATTAATTTTGGAAGATAAATCACCTAGCTTATTGTCACCAAAGTCCAAATTTGTTTTATGGACCATGTACCGATAAGCCAGAAGAACACTACACACAAGCCGTCAGCGTCTTGACAGTTAAGCTGTAAGTCTACTTGTCAACTGTTGGTCCGTTGGATTATCCTCACCCACAAGTTCGATAATATCTGATCGTATATATGTACTAGCATATATCTCCCGGTCTCCAGAAAGGAGAATGGCGCGAACTCTCATGTTTTTGCTCGTGCTCTTGTGCTCCAGTGCTACCCTAGTTACATGTAGCAGTGCAGGGCTCCACATGAAGCTCACACACGTCGACGACAAGGGGAGCTACACCACGACGGAGAGCGTGCGGCGCGCCGTCGCCATCACACGGCAGCGCCTGGCCTCCATGAAGGCGGCGGGCGGCGACGTGAGCGCTCCCGTCCACTGGGCAACCCGCCAGTACATCGCCGAGTACCTCATCGGCGACCCGCCGCAGCGCGCGGAGGCCCTCATTGACACCGGCAGCGACCTCATCTGGACTCAGTGCACGACCTGCCTCCGGAGAACCTGCGTCAAGCAGGACCTGCCGTACTACAACCTGTCGAGGTCGGGCAGCTTCGCGCCCGTGCCGTGCATGGACAGGCTGTGCATGGCGAAAAACGTGCACCTCTGTGCCTTGGACGGCAGCTGCACGTTCCTGGCCAGCTACGGCGACGGGGGCATCATCGGATCCCTCGGCACCGAGGTCTTCACGTTCCAGTCCGGCACGGCGAAGCTCGCCTTCGGGTGCGTGGGCTTCACGCAAATCACGCAGGGCGCCCTCCACGGCGCGTCCGGCCTCATCGGTCTGGGCCGCGGCCGCCTGTCGCTGGTCTCCCAGATTGGCGCCAACAAGTTTTCCTACTGCCTCACCCCCTACTTCCACAACAACGGTGCCTCCAGCCACCTGTTCGTCGGCGCCTCGGCGAGCTTGAGCAGCGGCGGCGGCCCCGTGATGTCCATGCCGTTCGTGAAGAGCCCTAAGGATTACCCCTACAGCACGTTCTACTACCTCCCCCTAGTGGGGATAACCGTGCGCAAGACGAAGCTGCCGATCCCGAGCAAGGTATTCGACCTCCAGCAGGTCGCCCAAGGGTTTTGGGTGGGCGGCGTCATCATCGACTCCGGCAGCCCGTTCACGTCCCTCGTCGACGACGCGTACCAGGCGCTGAGCAAGGAGCTGACCAGGCAGCTGAACCGCAGCCTCGTGACGCCGCCGGCCGACACCGAGCTGGAACTGTGCGTGGCGCGGGACGACGTGGACAAGCTGGTGCCGCCCCTGGTGCTCCACTTCGGCGGCGGCGCGGACATGGCGTTGCCGCCGGAGAACTACTGGGCTCCCGTCGACAAGTCCACGGCGTGCATGGTGATCGGCAACGGTGACGACATGAGCCTCATCGGCAACTTCCAGCAGCAGAACATGCACCTGCTGTACGACCTCGGCAGAGGCCAGCTCTCCTTCCAGACCGCCGACTGCAGCGCGCTCTGAGCGCGCCCTCGATCATGATCGAGCAGCATGCTTGATCGAGCGGCGCGTACGTGAAGTGACATAAATTGCCTCGATCGAGCAGTATAGTATGTGGGCATGCGCTGAACTATCGCTGTGTGTGCGTGTCGTACGTGTAAAGGGGTTGGAAATTAAGCGGTTTTAGTAATATTTTTAGACTGATTTTAATCATAAACAGTAAAGCGTATATCCAGCAGTAAGAAAACGATATGAACATGTATCAATTATTTTTCAACATAGATAAAGTATTCAAGTCATATGAACATGATAGCATGCTGAACCAGTGGTGAACCAGAAATGAAGTAAGAAGAGGACTAACTTAGGATATCCCAATATGTGATACAGGTACGATGATACGGATACAAAGATACTACGATATGATATTTTGTAAAAATAAGAATATGTCAATAAGACAAGCATATATGCTTTTGCTATATTAACATGTTAAGACCCGCATACTTAACAATCCTCTTCTCGCAAAGCAGACCGAAGTTTCGATGGCACAGTCGGATGAGGATAGGAACTTGGTTGAAAGCAAGGATGGCGAAAAAATGCTGAAGCTTAGTCTTTCTAGCTTTTTTCATAGTCCTTAAGCTCTCTTTCTTGTTGTTTTGTGCCTCTCAGTTTTGAGGCTTTGAGCCTAAGAGCAACTCCAAGAGATGGGCTAAAACATCCCCTAAAACAAATTTTGGTGATTAGTAAAAAAAACACCTCCAAAAGATCCCCAAAACCACCACTAAAAATTTTAACACCCCCAATATCTCACCCCACCGGAGCCAAATTTGGCCTCACTCCACGCGTCCCCAATCACCGTTGCTGCGCGCGAGTAGGCGATTCCGCGCCCAATTTTTTTTCCTTCGCGTTGCGTGAGACCTACCTGAGGTTGGGAGTGGATTTCCTTATCTCAAATTTTCATGTGGGCTTGAATAAACTCATGAATATCAGCACTATGCTCATGTGAAACTGCGACGGGTTCACCCGTCCAATCAAAGTTCAAATCATTTTGTTCATCTCGCTCGTCTTCTACTATCATATTATGCATGATGACACAAGCATTCATGATATCATTGAGCGTATGCACTGTACAAAATTTAAAACTAGCAGAAAATCTATTGTACAAAACACTAGCAGATAAAATAAATTTTAGGCTCCAACTAGCTAGCTAGTTCACATGCACGTGGAGATTATAGTAAGGGCAGTGGCGTTCGTTGAGATTACCGTGATAAAATAAATGGAGGAGCAGGTTGGTTGAAATGGGCGGCGCTACGAAGAACGAACAGGGGCGGCGCTAGAAGGAATGAACAGGGCGGCGCTGCAAGGGCATGAACAGGGGCGGCGCTTGGTGGTGAACAGGCTCGGCAGCTGGGCCGATTTATAACTAATATGACCCATAAGCCCATGTAGCAGATTTAAAATATTTAGGGGACCAATTTTGGGGATGACTGTTGGAGCAAAGGAGTTATATTTATCCCCAATTTTTTGGCGTGTCCCCTAAAATGATATTATAGGGGATCAAATTTAACCCATCTTTTGGAGCTGCTCTAAGGGCTTGTGTAACTTTTGGCTGTATATATCCCTTGTGGATATAGAGGCCGGATTTATATCCTTTATCTAAAAAAAATGAATCCGACACATTAGCTACTCAAACACACCAGCTGTTGCAAAATCATGACAAAAATATAGTGGTGGACATAGACAGATTAGACAGGATTTATGTATTTTCGTGTCATCTGCCATCTTTCTGGTCAAAATTAAAGACCCTTTGCCCTTCTTAAATAGTCACAAGTCTTTGGATTAAGCTATAGCAAGGTAATGCAGGCTTAAGTGTTATGCAACCTGGACGTTCATGGGACTGGTTGGTACATCCAGGAGGGTGCCATTGTTGTTTGCATGATCTGTCAATCAAAAGATGTTGTGAAAATGATGTACGATCAAGTGTAGATCTGTGTTACTGTTGGTAAAACAAACATATTCGCAGGTTGCCTCGTAACGAAAAAGCATGCGCCGACGGCAATGTAGCACAGGACGAGGCAACCCGCGGCTGCGGGAGGAGCTAGTGAGCTACCATGGGATCCTCGACACGCACCTCCGGCGGTGGGCACCGGAGTAGCTCCTCCTTAGGGATGCACAGCGCGCGCTCGAGGTTGCGCGCCTCATCGAGCCCGCAAATCGCCTCGGCCTTCACGAATCAAATCAAACCTAGAAAAGAAAACAGTAAAATTCAAGGGCTGCAGAGGGGCGGAACGCCAGACGGCCAAAGGCGGAGGTGGAGAGGATATTGGAGGAGGGCATGGCCGGAGCTGGCGGCTGGGGCCGGCGCTCGACCGGATTGGGTGGGGGCGCAGCTAGGGTTGGGAGGAGTCGAGGAGAATGCGACTAGAGCCGAGGGACTGAGTGAGGAAGCCTGAGACATAGGGGGGCTTTCGGCCTTATGAACAGTACTATCCCATGGAATTAACTGGGCTAGGACCTAGGCTACAAGCCTACAACCCCTAGCCCGGGCCCTAGGTCCGCCCCTATGCTGAACTGTACCAAATAGTGGGGCAATGATAATCAGTATAATGCACAAATTATATTGTGTGAATTTGCCCTCAGCTCAGGAGTTACACAAGTTCTAAAACTTGGCATTCTCAACTCTTGTCATTCTCAACTCTTGTCAATATATCAACAATCAAAATAACAATCCCTCTATATTGTACCAGTTTGTCAATCTAAACCTTACCTCAGTGTAGTGACAGAAACAATTAGATGTTCTAATCAAAACAGATAACGGAGATATGCTACTGTAGTATCAACAAATTGTCATTAATATTCAGAACTAGACACAAATTGTCATTACAAAAAAGAGATCATTTTTTATTTCTCATTTTTAGTTCAAGAACAATGAGCAAAGCTCAAATCTAAAGAGCTTTAATAAACTCATAGTTTAATAGAACAAGTATAGCTCAATCTAGAGCTCAATTTAGGTTCAAGACTCAACTTAGCCTATTTGATATGGCATGAATCATAAGAGGATCACTGGAGCAAAACTAGTTATAAGATCTAACAAGACATAATTAAGTTCAAGCTTCTCACATTTAAAAGAACTAGCATGGCAAAAGCTAAGCTACCCATAGAAAGACATGGTAAATTTAGCAAACTAGCATAAGACATAGCAGAATGTAAAGATAAATATCATGTCACACAAGAATAATACTCAAAACTCCATGTAGTTATATCGTAATACAAGTTGCTAAAATTAAATATACAATATAATACAATGGATGCAAAAGAGTTAAACTCCCCCTCGCAATAGGTCAAAAGGACCAAAACCCCCAACTCTCCCTGCAAAAAAGCAAAACAAGAAGAATCAAGAGTGTTGTAGGGGTGGCCCAACCCCCCGTGACTGGGCCGTGCAACTAGCCCAACATGTAATAGGCCCAATAGTGTAGAGGAATATAACAGTGTAAATATACCAGTGTACCCCTATCCTTTGTAAATACTAAGCCCCCAGGAGGGGCAAAGGGGCACATCCTCTCATTCGAACCATTCATCCCACAGATCTAGCTCTCTTCCTCTCCTGCTACCAGTCCCCTCTTTCCCTGTTTAGCCCGTAGCTACGACAAAGAGTCTTAGCAAAAATATCCACAATTTGCTGCTCCGGCTCTACAAAGTGAAGTACAATATCACCCTTCTCTATATGGTCTCTAAGAAAATGATATCTAATGTCAATGTGCTTGATGATGTAAGGCACGAGGAGAAGCCTGAAATTAGAAGAATACCAGAGTCCAAAGTCAAGAGTGTCTTGAAAGTACCTAAAGATGTGACGCACTGCTTGACGATGTAAGCACGAAGGGAAGCCTAAAATTGAGCATACAGACACACGGTAAATTGTATGTTCGGCCTCAACACCGTGATATATTGCTACTTGAAGATGAAAGTTTTATAACCACTCCACCTAGAGGACAAGGGAGCACACCACAACACTCAACTTCTCTCAAACCCTAACCCTAGAACTTATAAACTCAATGAGAAGATGGTTGGATAGTTAACTAGCAAGTCATCATCCTAACCCGTTAAATAGATAGGCTAATCAATCCCATCTAATTATCAGTGGATAATATCCACTTAGCACATATGTGAGAAACTCGATAACTCCACACACATGGGTTTTAACTTACACATTACACTTATACAAGTTTTTAAAGCAAATAAACATGAATTTACTAAGTCCTTAGCCTTGATCTACATTGATCTTCTTAGCTTCACTTTGACCTAAATCACTCTCCCAAGAGCCGCTCGAGCACTGTGGTTTTAATCCAAAATAGTTTTCAGTATGTTGGTCAACTTACCAAAATATCTTTTCTTTACACAGTCTTCATCTTTCATTGCAAGCAATCACTATTCTTGCCACATGTAGGTGCATCATTTGCTTGCCGTACGTCAGTAAGTCTCTACCATTTTAGTTTCATTGAATCACGTCTCACTTGGACCGACCAAGTCACATGATGCAACTCGTTGCCCGAACCTCCCTTCAACATTTCCCGCCTTCCTTTAGCCATGCTTGAGCTCATCCATCTCACCCGATATCCTTGATCGATCTGGGCCTCGGCTTCTCCATAAGCATAGCTCCAATTCTCACAGTTGACCATGGTTGACTCCAAGCAACTCTGCACATCCAAAGACCAAGAAATCATTTTCGGGTACAAGTTCTTCACAACTTGACCCACGTTAGCTGTAACATGTATCATGCAAGCAACACATATGCACTGATCTATATCAAACCAAATTGTCTTATGACTCAAATTTCTCAAAATCATTTATTTCTGCAAGCTGTTTTGAAAAATCTATAAATTTTGAATTTTCACTTCTTCAAAATAACAATGGAACGAAACCTTGAACCTTGTAACATGGTCCTTCACCTTTTCATTTGTATGTCTAATGATTTTGTATGATTTGTCATTGGTATTACTCCAAACTAGTTTTGCAGAATCAAGACATAAAAAAATCTCTCAAAAAAATAATAAGAGAGTGACCACACATATGCACTTCACATACAATTGGCATAATAATCATATATTGACTTTTTTTTTTGTTGAAGTGGATCCCAATTCGCTCGGCCCCATAACCCCGCCCATGGGCCTACGCCCGCCAAATACCCAAAACCCAAAGACGCCCACCCTTCTCGAACCCTGCGAGAGTTGCCTCGCATCGCATCCATGGCGATCTTGGCCGGCCTCCTCACCCTCCTCGCCCTCTCCCTCCGGCGCCTCCTCTACCGCCCCGCGCCCACCTCCGCGGCAGGGTTCTTCCACCCATACACAAATGACGGCGGCGGCGGGGAGCGCGTGCTCTGGTGCGCGGTGCGCGCTGTGCAGGAGCTCTGCCCCGGCCTCCCCTGCGCCGTCTTCACCGGCGACGCCGACGCCTCGCCCGATGGCCTCGCCGCCCGCGCCCTCGACCGGTTCGGTGTCCGTCTCCTCCGCTCGCCGCAGGTACGGCCCGGTCGATCAGGGGGGCAAACGGACGTGCTTTTTAGTGTAAAATTGGATCTTGGCGGTCCTAGCTTTTTTGGTTCCGGCACACTTGGTTTAATTTAGTTCAAATGATGGATCTGTCTTGCTTGCTTTGTTTGTTGTTAATTTTGATCTAAACTACTTGTCAATACGCTTGGATTTTGTGGAAATAAGAGCATCTGCCTGGGATTGAAAAATAAAAGTGTGGACTGTTTCTTTCGTGATAGTTTCGATTCAGACAAGGTGCTAGTGGAGTTACTGTACCAGAATTAACCAAAAACAATGTTTTACTAGCTGCGTATTGAGTTGAATTAGGGTTCTATTAGTTAGGATAATACCGCGTAGTGATTCCTTACTGGGTAAAATGTGAATTTTGATTTCTTTTGGGCTTATAGCTGTTGTTCTTTCTCAAATTACCTCAGCCAGTCTTAGATTGTTAGCTGCTTTTCTAGATAATAAATAATGGCTAGCTAGAAGCTAGTTTTAATTTAGATTGTATCTTTGAGGAAGGTCTTATTGGTTTGCTTAGTAAGTATGACCCATGGTTTCCTAGAGCTTGTTCTGTTATTCCCGTTTCTAAAACAAAGAATGTGATACGATTTGTTTGAGTTTATTGAATTTGGTTGGGCTTCAATTTTTATTGATAATTGTTGTTAGTCTATTATACCATCCATTTTATATTAAAAATTGGACCGTGCTAGATGGTAGCTTTAGGTGGACACTGCTCATGGGAAAAGTGTGTTTGTCTTTCTAGTCAGAATCCTTGGTGATTTATAGGCTAGACTGCTAGAATGATAGTAAAAAAGAAACAATAATGATGCTGAATTCTAGTTAGAAAAGGCTGTTGTATCTGAAGTTTTCCTTTATAAATTGAGATGCAAATTGAGTGCTGTGCCTTGTAGTGGTATTTAGAGCATGTTCCAATGTTTGCTCAGTATAAACAGAGTGCAGCTTTTATTAACTTCCTGAAATGACAGAAATGCACGCTACCTTTTGTAGTTCATATGAGCACATCGCCGGTGCATACTATTGCACTTGCCTATTGTATTTCAGACAAAAATGAAAGAATTCAGTTTTTAACAGATATGACATAGTGGCACTAGTATAAAATTGTTTGGGTTGCATTTTCAGGTCGTTCACTTGAATAAGAGAAAGTGGATCGAAGCAAGCACGTATGCCCACTTCACAATGATTGGGCAAAGTCTTGGCTCTGTTTATCTTGCATGGGAGGCTCTTACTAAATTTGCCCCACAGTTTTACTTTGATACAAGTGGCTATGCTTTTACATATCCACTGGCTCAGCTATTTGGTTGCAAGGTCATCTGCTACACTCATTATCCGACAATCAGTTCTGATATGGTTGAACGTGTTAAGCAGCGCAGTTCTATGTATAATAACAACTCTCGTATCGCTGAAAGGTATGCTCTACACAGAGTGCTTAGCTTCAATTCTTCTTATTGGACTACCAATATGTGTAATTCAGTAAACCATGGTGCATTCTTGTATCTGGGAAATCAAAATCTTACCCTACATGATAAAAGACTGGCCAAAAATGTGTTAGCTAATCATGCCTGTTTGTATCTTAATCTATCCTATGTTCTTTCTTAACACATGTCTCTTCCCTCTTAAGATATAATCTGGATTAATAGGATTATGCAATAATGGATTAATAATTTTTTTTGCACACATCTTCTTTAACATTTAATTACTATCAGTTAACTCAATTTGATTGTGGCAACCTAAAAGTGCTTTGCAGATGCTATAGATGTACATCAGTTTTTTACCTGTCTTTCTTGCTATATATGTGATTGATCGAGGGTTTTTTTGCGTGCGCTTGTATAATGGTATCAACCATGAAGACTAACTGGGTACTCTTTTGGCTGTAGCATTTGGCTGTCCCGATGCAAAATCCTCTACTATACCATATTCAGTTGGTTATATGGATTGGTGGGTTCATGTGCACATCTTGTGATGGTAAATTCCTCATGGACAAGATCCCATATTGTAAATATTTGGAAGATCCCAGAGCGTACTAAGAGGGTATACCCTCCATGCGATACTTCTGTCCTGCAGGTTTGTCCTGATTCCAACCATGTATGTTCCTATATTCTTCTCTGCGATCCCAATAAAGTGGTCATGTGATCACATTATGGAAACATGGAATTGATTAAAATTACTGCTGCATTCTTTTCCATGATAGACTATTATTTAATCAAATGAAGATGATTTGGTTAGTTCTCATCAGAAACATTTGTTGAATAATACAGATGCTTCCCCTGAAAAGACAAACAACACCTCCTATTCTTATATCAGTTGCACAGTTCCGTCCAGAAAAGGTATGCCAACTTACTATTGCATCAAATTCTAGTACAAGGTACCATTCACTCGCCAGAGTACAATGTACCCTTTTTGCTCTCTGCTCTCCCCAGGCCCATGGTCTTCAGCTGGAGGCATTTGCACTTGCTCTTCAAAGGCTAGATCCGGACCTTCCCAAGCCAAAGCTCCAATTTGTCGGTAGTTGCCGGCATAAAGAGGATCTTGAAAGATTGCAAAAGCTTAGGGACAGCTCCACGGAACTACACGTAGATGAGCTTGTGGAGTTCCACAATGATATCTCTTACAGGTTTGCGTTCAAACTACTCCTAAGAACTTCTCACCATGCAAGTTCTTCTAGTAATTAACAGATTTATTCATGGATGTAACAGGGACTTGGTACAGCTTCTAGGCGGTGCCATTGCTGGGCTCCATTCAATGACTGATGAGCATTTTGGAATTAGTGTTGTTGAGTACATGGCAGCTGGTGCTATTCCAATTGGTAAGTAACTGCCTGAATCCCCTATTGATCTCTTCTGTTGATGGCCTCAACTTATTTTCCCCAGGGATGCTCAGCATGGTTTGATAGTGTAGACAGGATAGGTGTCTAGTTCAAGAGTTTGCAAATTGCAATTCTTTAAAAACATTGCATTTTTTTTGTTTGCTCTGAACAACAAATCCAGATTTAAGTGCATTCCACATTGCAACATTTTGGGGTAAAAAGTAAGAGGCAAGATGAATTTCTAAAGCCATGAACCAAAGCACTTGGCGCTAGTCATCCAGAAGTTGGATTTTCTGAGGTCACCAACCAAGAAGACTTATGTCATAACCTTGATATATACATTAATCATCGGGACATAATACTCCCTACTTTCTGCAGCCCATAAATCCGCAGGGCCAATGATGGATATTGTGCTAGATGAGGATGGCCATCAGACAGGATTTCTAGCCTGTGAGGAGGAGGAATACGCCGAGGCAATTGTCAAGGTCTTGAGGATGCCAGAGCCAGAGAGGCAAGAAATGGCAGCAGCAGCACGAAAGCGTGCTCAAAGGTTTTCAGAGCAGAGGTTTCATGAAGATTTCACGGAGGCGGTTCGCCCAATTTTATCAGCAACTAAAGATTGACAAACCAAGGTGTCTTTTTTTAACAGTATGAAAACACTAACATAGAGTTTCACATGTAGCGATTCTGAGACTGGAGTACGGGGTTCTGTTTGCTGCATCTGCATAGTTTTGGCTTTGAGCTGTTCGGGGTTACTAATACATGTGTGTGTACCGTTGTACAGAAAACAGATCAACGATATGAAACTATTCCTGTTGGCAATAAAGCTGTGATGAAATGGTGATCATGGGCCATTCTATTCTGCTGAATCGCACTAACTGTATTTTGGGTTGCTAATTACAGTTTCTTCATGTACTTCTTTCTGAAAATGAGTTTGTACATGAACTACACGCTGCTTGAAAATTCCTCGTGCAATTTTGTCAATGACTGACCGATTGGCTCAGGTGCATGCAAGGAGTTCAGTGGCTCCATTTGTCAAATAGTCAGTGGATCGTCCACTCCGGTTTTTCATGAATGCAAACAATAGCTCAATTCACATGGATTGTTCCTCACACTTGATGGACAACTCAATGGAATAGAGGGGCAATCAAAATCATGAACCAGCACGTCAAGCATTTGAGCTTCTATAATTTCTGATGTATATGAGATGATAACTAAACTTATTATGCTGTTGAGCAAAACAAATTGGTAAGCAAGTTATGACCAGGGCTTCTCATCTTTGCCATGTAACAAATGACACACACACAAACTAGCTGCTATGATGAACTCAACCACAAGCTGATCAAACTATGCCATGAAACAGATGGGAGCCAAGTCCAGGGAGCTCCACAGCAGCACGTCGCCGTCGCCGTTGCTCGCCTCGGACGATGAGCTCGCCACCTCGGACAGGCCATTGCTGCTGCCTGATGAGCACTCCTCTTGACCTGCCTTGCCATCCTCTACTGCAGCAGCAGCCGGTTCTTCTTCTTCTTCTTGCTGCTGCTGTTGCACCACCACTTCTTGCTGCTTCTTCCGGCACGCCTCCCTCAAGCCGGAGAGCTCCTCCCGCACGGCGGCGGTGCCGCCGAGGCGCATCCTGAGGCACTCGGATACGCCGCTGAGCGCGTAGAGCGACGCGGAGATCTTCCTCTCGTAGTCCATCCTCCTCATCACCTCCTGCACCGCCGTTGCCGGCTCGCCGTCGTCAGCCTCCACAGCGGTGGGACCGAGCTCCGCCGCCACCACGTCGAACGGTGAGCAGAGCCCGCCCTCGCCTCCCGCCGGCGTCGACGCGGCGTGCGCGTCCATGAACTGAAAGTCCAGCTCCTCCTCTTCTTCCTCCTCCTCGTCCTCCATTTCTTGGTAGTTCTTGCACTCGTAGTCGTAGCTCAAGAAGTCGTCGACTTGGAAGCTGCACTGCTCGTCATGGCCATGGCCGTGCAATTCTTGGCACGACGGCCACTGCCTCTGCAGTTGCTGCTGATTTTGCAGCAGCGTAGCTTCTTGCGGCGCCGAAGTGGCGTTGAGGAGCTGCTGGTTGCGGTTCTTGAGGCGGAGGAGGAGGAGGTTGGTGACCTTGGACGGCAGCGCCGGCGCCGGCGCCGGCGCCACTGCCGCTAACGCCGGCTGAGCGGCGGTGACAGCAGGCGAGGGGTGCGGCCAGAAGTTGGTGCGCGTGTTGGCGCCACGGAGGAGGCAGGCGGCCTCGTCGTAGGCGCGCGCGGCCTCCTCGGCGGTGTCGAAGGTGCCGAGCCACACGCGGATCTTCTGGATGGTGTCCTTGATCTCCGCCACCCACCGCCCCGACGGCCGCTGCCGCACGCCGACGAACCGCTTCCTCCCCCGCTGCTGCTGCGCCGCCACCACCGTGGCCATGCTATCAGACGTCCACGCGTTCGTCGACGCTAACAGCGCTGGCAGCGGCGCCGGGTTGGGGACCTCATTGGAGTCGATCTCATCGGAGGCCTTGCGCTTCCTCGCCATGGATGGAGGCATGGAGCTCAGCTTGGTGTGGAGTTCGAAGGCGAGGGGAGATGACGAGTATATATAAGTGTGGAGACGAGTGATGGGGAGGCTCTTTTGTTGATTGTGTTGTGCTATCTAGCTCATTTGTGTATTAATTATTTATTAGTATGTATATGTGCATAATCTGATATGTTTTGTTGTGGTTGATGATGGTGATGATGATGGATTGGTATTGTTTAGTTTTGGTGTTCATCATATGGATTATGGAGGGAGACAAGGTAATCTAGTGAGAGAGACAGGATACTTAGTTAATTCATTCGTGTTCTTCTTCGATATTCTCTTTACTGAGGGAAGTGGAATTTGCTTACCTAAGGATGAGGGCGTAGTTGTGTTGGCCTAGTCATTGACAGGTGGATATGACATACATGAGATTGTACTAGTGTAATATTTATACACTTAGATTACTATGCTAAAATTCTTATGGTTTTCACGGATTGGGGAGAAGCATGGTAGTTAGAATTGACATCCTTTGGCGGTATCATTTAGGGTAGTAGTAAGGTTGTAACTTCGAAATCGCCTATAAGATTTGGAACAGTGTGTTAGATGTTATACCTAATTTCATAGGATAGGGACAAGAACAGGTATTGGAACACGAGAATTTTGTATGACTTTTATTTAAGAGTTCTTTTACAGTATCTTAAAATGAATATGAACCATCCAATCCAATCTTTACGATCAAATGATTCAGATCAGCTAGAATTTAGTTGTACTACCATTACACTACTAGTAGTACAATCTCAAAAAGATGTAAAATTGTCATGACGTGTGGCATGAGCCAGCTAAGTCCGTTCAAGCCAGAGGCAACGGTCGGCACGGGCGCCGCCGTTGCCGTGAACAACATGTACTCGATGGCAGGCATCAACCTACACCAACACCAGCACCACGGGTCAAGCGTCGGCGCAGGCAGCAACCTCCTCCATGATACTCGCGCACCACGGCGTCAACAACGCGGGGTTCTTGGACTTTGGTAATGCCATGGCCGGGCTCGACGACTACGACCGAGCAAGCGTGTCCCTGACACTAGGCCTGTATCGGCACGACGGCGCTGGAGTCATCACAGTCATCGCATCCGAGCAGCAAAGACTAACGCTGGTGTCTACGCCGGCGTGTTCGAGTACAGGGACGGCATGGACTATCGGCAGTAGTTCGGCTCGTCGTCCTAGCTGCTGCACAACTTCATCACGTGACCAACGGGAACCCACGGCGTGGGGCGGATGATACATCGACCGACACCTCCGGCCAACGCCGCCGTGGTAATAGTTACTACACAAGAATTGTTACTTGTATACATGATGGGGGGTGTAAAGGTATTAATTAGTTGATACTCCAATTTAGCTGAACAAGTGAAGAACAAGATTTGTACAGAATGTTTATTATGCATATACCAGCAGATTTGTGTACTGATTGAGATACTTCTTTTCTACTGGATTGCTAAAGCAAAAAATGAAACCGAAGACCAGCATATACTTAACAAAAGAACATTATGTTCAGAATCAAACTCCAATTGAGCTAGGCTCAATTGATTCTAAATAATCCCTTTGGACCCCTTTGTAAATGAAATTCGCAGCGTGTCACCTAGCCCGGTCAGCAACCGCCGAACCTCTTGGAGGTGCGGCAGCAGCTCGGCGATGATGAAGATGCAGCACGCAAGCTGCTTGCACTCCTTGTTCTAGCGGGCCATCACCGTCGCCTACATGATCATGGAGATGAGCCCACCAGCGTTCGCCCTGACCAGCTGCGCCACTATCACCACCTGCCCGAGCCCGGTCCAAAGCACCATGACAGTATAGTAAGCTGAACACATGATCAAAATACTCCAAAGTATTGCGTACTTTCTACTACCCTCCAAAAAATCAAGTTGAAAAACAAAACTCTATAGTATCCTCATAAATCAACGGTCAAGTTTTATTTCTACTACGATATTTCAACTACCAGTTTAATATACTGTAAAAATTTTCTTATTTAAAATATTTCAATTCTCGCAAGAATCTGGAGCCTGACCCATAGGATCTTGGGATCCTGCACTAATTGGAGATCCTAACATCTTGCAGCGAAGTAAGCTGTAAAAGAGTATGTTTTATGGTGGTTCTTATTTTATGTTGCAAATCAAGATGACCCGTCTATCACAAACAAAGGAAAACCTATGGACACATCACGCATGAAAAGAAAAGAGGAACAGACAATTAAGCTAGGTCACTACATGGGGCACACATACTCGACACTACGACTACAACTAGCATTATATTGCAAAACAAATGTTACAGAAAGTACATATTGATTACGATGTAGATCATTTTCCACGGATGAATTTGATGTTTGTCATTTTCACCAGAGTAATTTGATGTTCTTCATATATGCACTACATTTGACCAGGTCGGCGACATCCAGATATAACCTTTTGGCGATTAGCTCATGCCTTACGTGCTAATTAGGTAGAGACCTTTTTAGAATGATCTAAGCATAGCTCATATTATATTTGGTGAATTATGAGCTTGAATTGATCAACCAAAAGCTAGTAGTGTGTTGTTGTATTGTACATTCAACTTGCACCATTTTATTACTGGCAATGCACACAACTTGGACTGCGACGTCAATGGAAAGGCTAAAGGGGGAGTTGATGATTTCACTTTGTGCTACTAGAAAGTTCATTGTTGTTGATGTTTCACACTCACTGACATTGCAAGAAACAATCTTACCAAGCGAGGCTAATTGTGAACAAGCTTTAGTATGTATAGAACATTTGGTTAATTAACAAATGAAATGCGAGCCAACCGTCAGTTATTCCTACCGATTGTTTGCACTTAGATTTTTTTTTTTTTTTTTTTTTTTTTTGCTGGGATCACAGTTCTATGTCCACCGACGATCACTTGTTCGGTTGGTTGTTTATTGATTTTTCGCGATTTTGTTCCTCGAAAATTTCCTTGTCGATGAAGTCTTCAGATAGTTAGGATAACCAGTTATCCTCACTCCTGAAAAACGAATAAAAATATGAATTTGGAATAAACTCATCAGATTTACTTTTTGCAAATATTATCTTCGTTCTCTAGCTTGCATGATTGGTACGCACGACCGATTCTACGTACGCGTAATTTCAGCCAGGATACTAATTAACAAATACACAGAGAGACGTAGGCGTGCAAACAAATTTTGATATCACGATTCCCGAGGCATGTTGAACTGTACTTATGGGGGTAATGCTTGCAGCCAAGAGCTGCGGCGAAGGTGAAACCCTACCCCAGGTTAAACCGAATGTTAATTGTTCTTCTTCGCGTCTGTTCGCGTTTGTCATGCATGACGGAGACGGTGTCTCCAATGCCCCTTTCCATGTCCTCCTTGCAGCGAAAGCTTGCAGCTCTATCGCTCTATTCTACTGTAAAAAAAATAAATTGCAAAAGTATCTTTCTAGCATATGCCCTTGATGTTTCAGTCACATCAATGGCGGAGCCACGGGATTTCATCAGACTCTAACCTACTCACCAGTGGCAGGAACCCCTAACCCCTCGCATGTCGCTCGTGCGCCCAACTGTGCTGCCATCGTGGAGTTTTTGACGAAACCGTTCGCATCATCTCGTGTTCTAGTATCTAAGCAACTCATCATCCAAGTTAATTTGATTTTTGTGTAGCCAATTGCTGGGAATCGAGTTTTCCTCAAAATTGGCAGAATTTGCTCCTCGATGTCGATTTCGTCATGTCCGATGAGCCATTTTTCAATTCCTCACACCCAAATCATCTCCACCACCTTCTGTACTTGTTTTATGCCTCAATTCAACTAATGCCTTGCCATAGAGAGCCACCACTGGCGCCATCTCCATTTCCACCACCGACCACCATCACTCCCCCCCCCCTCTGGCCATTTCCCAAATCCACCGGCTGCACCGGAGCACTCCATGAGCCCTGCCTATGCTCGCGCCGCCCTCCACCTGACGTCGCCAGAGCACCGCCGTCCACCCGCGCCATGCCGCCACCCCGACTGCCACATGTGCCACCACCGTGCATCATTGCCCGCGCCGCCACCTCCCCAGGACCCCCTCCAATCCGTTTTGCCATTTACCCCCACCTCCCACGCTACCCCTAACCGGCGACTCTGCCCCTGCTCTGTTTCCCTCTCTTAGTCACTTACATGAATTGCCCACTTGTCAACATCGTTTTTTTAATTTTTCAGCTAAAAGAAGGAATATTCTTTCCTTTATCTTTTTATGTATTTTCTCCTCCGACGAACCTTCAAATGACATGTTCTTCACCGTCCGAACTATGAATCAAGTGGTTCAAATTCCTAATTTCATTTATATTCATAATATACCACTCAGTACCTATTTTATAATTTTTTATTTTATTTCAATTTATTTTGTTTGGACATTATGATGTTTCCGATGAGTACGACTTCATCGACCACCAGTACGCTTTGAGCCCACGCTCTATTTTTTTCTGGCTTCGTCACTGGGTCACATATAGTGTATCTATGGCTCATGCGAATTTTGTATAGGTAGGTCCGTTCGGAACATGTGAATTTTTTTCGATCCCCATCGAAGTGAAATTCATGTAAACTTCCTGCGTTTCAAACAGGGTCGTAAAGATTTGGCAATGTTGTCGTGGCATGTAGCACGGTTCGAGTTTTACTAACTACATGGTTACACATTACCCTGATTATTTCTTAACACAGTTAGGGTTTGATCCTACACCATGTTCATTCTTCCATGCTCCAACCAGTAGCTCTTCCTTGCAAGGTTGATGGTTGAGAGAACAAATATTTGTGTTCATATTGCTGTTCTTGGCTGCTTGACCTAGCTTCTCATCATCCTTTTCAACTGCCGATCTTTTCAGTCCTGGTCAAGTCTAGCAAGTGATCTTATGGTGTGACAAGGTCAATTAAGCTAGCAATTGCAAATTGGGAGTTCCATGGATCTTGGTCAAGAACATAGAAATTAGAAAAGGACCTCTAATACCCTACACTCCATTTAGGTATCATTATGTTTACATCACAATGCCTTTTCATGCATGCCGTGTGACCAAGAATATGTGAGCATATGTCCACAAGTTTTTATGAGTAAATGACAGTGACCTAGAGCAAAGCAAGTAATTAAGTACTAATAGAGGTATCAACTGGACATGAATATTCGTCCATACAGCTTGCCAGGAGCAAAATATCAACAGCATGTCATGATGCATTAGGAATTCTGCACTCTTCCATATAAATAAATAAATAGATTAGGATCTAGTACACACTTCCTATGAACAAGGAAGACAAATGGCGCAATAATGTTGCTATGGCTTATATTGACAACGATTTTTACTTACCACATTAGGATCAGAAATGTTCTACATTTCCTATGAACAGACAACGGGAGCCAAATGGCACAAGAATGTTGTTAAGGATGGCTTACACCCCACTACAACACGTAGCATGCATGCTTAGATAGATTAGCATAATACCACCGTTGTTTTCTCTCCAAGTGGCAATCAAACACAGTCCTTTTTCCAAAAAAAAAAAAATAGAAGAAGAAGAAGAAGCAAGTTGATCTGAGACTGATACTGAAAGTCTATTGATTGACATCATTTAGGCTAAAGTGAATAATACATTATCTTGCTGGTCTTCGATTTGTCTTTTTTTTGTTGGTGGGGTTTTGGGGGGGGGGGGGGGGGGGTAACATTTTGGCATCGGTTATGATCACATATATGCTTAACTGATGCAAGCAAATCTTTGTTAGGTCAAATTTTGAGAACCATAAACAATAAAGGAATCATAAAGGAATACTTTTATTTTGAACTTGGAATATTAATTAAGTTGAAACGGTCAACTTTTAGGATGGCAAGACATTTTCAAGGTCAGTGACTGTAGAGTATGAACTTGTCAAATGATCTAAGCATATAGTTGGGTAATCACACCATGGTCAATCGATTCCACACGGTTTGCAACTTTTTGTATTTAGAATACTCAAATTTTGACGTCAAAGTTCCTATGGTAATAGATAGACGGCCAAAGAAATGGTAAGAACTTTACTGAAAATAGAGATAAAGCCGCGTTGCCTTATCGCATTCTCCAAGTGGCAAAGAATCTCATATACTGCATACTATGAAACAAAACAACATCCACAAATACAAGCAGTTAAATTTTTTATTAAGAAAAGAACCTGAAAATTTTGAAGGTACAACACAACAAACAAGAGGTTTGCATTACCAACCTAACATTGGAGGAGCAATGCATTATCCATCTCTAAAAAGTGAGCACGAAATATGATGTACAAATATGCACAACAAACTCCTCGTAAGAAAAAAAAACGCACAGCAAACGACAATACAGCGATGTATGTCTAAAATCCTGCTTTACAGTTTAACACAAGGAGCACACCTGTACTGTTATGTATCTGATCATCAAAACCAAATCAAAATTCACACCCTGGGAGTCAGGATGCCACCTATGACTAAGTCTGGATCTAAACGGAAGACAAGAGCGGTGCATTCCGTTCATCCGAGTTTGAGGAGCGCTGGATAGGTTTCAGTGCTGGGTCTGTAACACCCCGCCCGCCCTCTGGGCCAGGATGCTACCACCACTGCATACTCATACCATTATCAACACTAGAAGAATTTAAATCAACTCTGAATGATACTTGAATTGCTACGTTCAGATACCACATAGCATCCTTAACAATTACTCTAGCCTAGTAAAAGCTAAAGCAACTGGCAAAAGTGATACAAAAGTGCTGCTGGGTCGTGTTGATTATTCATGTGCTACTCCCGCCCGAGCCAGACATCCTCAACGGTCACCTAAAAACATCAACAAAGCAAGGGTGAGTCTGAAGACTCAACAAGTACATAATAGAACAATAGACACTACCAACATAAGTAAGCATATAATCATAATGCACATATATCATCATGTTCATAACATCATTCTCATAGCCAAGCAATGCATTGCCATCAATGCCATGCCTCATTACTCTACATGCTCATATGCTCTTCACTTTGCAAGTACCGGTACTGCCGAGTAAACACCCGTCGATGTTCACCCATCGTGGGCCCGCCCTCATAGGCACGGGCCCCTCCACTCCCGTGGAGGCCTACCGAAGTAGGTCTTACTCAAGAGCACTCCGGATTAGTCCACTAGCTTTACTCATAGCTAGGGACTTTCTCACCGCCCTCACTCTTGAGTGCTCCTCATGCAAATGCACATGCCCATGATCATATTCACGCTCATCACTAGCATTACTAGTAGACAAGCATCTTTGCCTACCTCCATCATCATTGCCATCATTTACCATGCAACCTTATGTCAGGTAAATATCACATTTCCACATAGATATCATGTAATCAACGCATTTCTACATAGATATCATCATACCAAATAAACATCGCATATTCATAACCCTTGGTCTACCGCTCTACCATGTACTTGCCTGTTAACCAAACGAAGTGGAGCGTCGTGCGGACGGCGTCGGCTCGGGACCTCCACCTGGACAAGCAAATAGTCCGATTTAACGCATCATACGAGACCAGAGATTAACTGGGCGACGACGATATTATACGCATAACCCGTTTCTGGCATAGAAATGCACGGCTTTCAGGGGTCTATTGCTCAGGTCCCGAAACCCCTTCTTCTCTTTTTTTTTCCTCTTTCTTTTTCTCCTCTTTTCTTTTCCCTTCTTCTTCTCTCTGTTTTTTTCCTTCCTTTCTTTCCCTTTTCTTTTCTTTCCTTCTCTCTCTCCTCCTTACCCGGCCGGCCGAACCGGCCTCCCTTTCTTTTTTTCCTCTCCTGGCTCCCCCCCTCTCTCCCTTATCCTCACCTCGCTCTCTCTCTCTCTCTCTCCACTCGGCCGAACGGCCTCGGCCTCCTCCTCCGCCCGGGGCGGCGCGGCGGCGCACGGCCGGCCCGACGTCACCGGCGGCCCTCCCGCCGCCCCCTGCCTCCTCCTCTCCCACCCCGCTCTCTCCCTCACGCTCGGGCCGCGCTCGGCGCACCCCCCGGCGGCGCGGCAGCGTGCGGCCCCGACTCGGCGTCGCCGGCCCCGGGCTCCCCACCGCCGTTCTCGGGCTCTCCGCCTCCGGCTCCCCTCCGCCCCTCACTCTCCCGCCTGGGGCCGGCGCGGCGGCCGCACGGGAGGATCGCCGGCTCCGGCCCTCTTTCTCCGTCGGCCCCCCTCCTACCTCCTCCCCTTGCGCGAAGCCGAGCGGCCGGTCCTCCCCTCCCAGGGCGACGCGGTGGCGCACAGGTGCGCCGACTGCCGGGCCGCCGGCCCGTTGCCGCCTTCTCCTACGCAGCCCCCACCCTCTCTCTCTCACTCTCTTGCGCGGGTGCTCACCTGGTGCTGGCCGAAAGGGTGTGGCTGTGAAGGGATGGTTCCGTGGAGAAGAAGAGGAGAAGAGTGTTGTGGGTTGAGCTGTGGCAGAGGTGCTAAAATGGGGGGGGGTGTTGGCTTCTGCAGGAAGCAAGGCACAGGTGGCATGCATGCACGCCTAGGACAGGCCTGAGGCTGCCACATCCCCCTGGCAGGTGGGTGAGGTGTTACATTCTACCCCCCTTAACAGAATTCGACCCCGAATTCTGGCATTCAACAATCCGCACGAAAGAACAAAATAAACATAACTGCTCTTGACATAACATTAACTCGTACCCGAAGAGAACAACTCTGGGTACTTCTCGCGCATGCGAGACTCCAACTCCCATGTCGTTTCTCGCTCAGTCTGATGCGACCAAAGCACTTTAATATACTTTATCGTTTTATTCCTCAACACCTTCTCTGATTCCTCCAGAATCCGAACTGGACGGGACTCAAAGGTGAGGTCTTGTTTTAAGGACACTGGTTCTAACATAATCTCATGCTCTGGGTCTCGCAAGAACTTTCTCAACATTGACACATGGAACACATTATGCACTCCTCGCATGGAGTCAGGGAGTTCCAAACGGTACGCCAGCTTTCCAATCCGTTCCAGAATTCGAAATGGCCCAATGTACCTTGGGCTAAGCTTCCCTTTGGTACCAAATCGCACTATGCCTTTAGTGGGAGATACTCTCAGGAGCACACGATCCCCCACTTCGAACTCTAGCTCTCGCCTTCTAACATTGGCGTAGCTCTTCTGCCTACTCTGGGCAGCTAGCAGATTCAGTCTAATTTCCGCCACTCGTTCTACTGTTTGCTGGACCCAGTCTGGTCCCAACACTGCCTTCTCGCCCACTGCATCTCAACGCAATGGTGATCTACATTTTCGCCCATACAAAACCTCGAATGGCGCTGCTCGAACACTGGAGTGGTAGCTGTTATTATAAGCAAACTCTGCAAGTGCCAAATGATCCTCCCAGCTACCCTTCCAGGACAAAACACAGGAGTGAATCCCATGTTGGGGGGTTTTGTAGTTGTTTTGGGGGAGTGAGTGATGAACTCATTCTAAAGTCCTGTCGTATTAAAGAATGAAAGCTGTTGGGATTTCGTTCTGTTTTTGGATGTTTGAGTTTGGTAGACTTCTTAACTCTGGAGGATTGCTGAAGGATTGGAATTCCTTGCTCTCGAAACGGATGTTAAATTCATGACATGAAACTCTATTAGGCCTAGATCTAGAGTGAGATGGTTGATATGTTGGTAATAAGGTGATAATAAAGGTTTGTGTGGCTAATAGAGTACTGAGTTGATCTCATGCCATAATCCTGGTGGGAAATTGATTAGGGATAAAATTGGCCTTAAAGGCGAAACCGATGATCGATTGTGTCTTCACAACTAGTAGTGTCTATGGGAAAAAAGAATGGTGACTGATGTCACATTTAAGCTGGTAAAGCATGGGTAGCGATGAGAGTATGAGATTTTGGTGAAAGATCTTCCCTGACTTATGTTTTGAGGTAATCATCACTAGGTGTTAATGAATTAGATTGCTTGATTCCAATAACATAGATCGAGGATGATACTAAAATCGGAGTTATTGGAGGAGTATTGGGAACCTTGATTTATGAGCCTTATATTTGTTGATAGCTAGTAGGGGCTAAAAGATTGAGGTAAAGTTAAAGTAGAGCTTTTGGAAGATTTAGTTATTTGATGTCAAATGAGATCCTAATGTATCTTACCTTATTCAGTGGATGTGAGAAGTTGGGAGTTGGTGTGTGATTTGTTTTATCCACCGTGTTTGGTGATCATTACTTAAAGTAGTCAGGGGTGTAATCCATTAAACGGGTAATTGGAATGTTTTGAGATGTCGAAACTTGGGAACCTATTATTCTTGCTAAGAAAGTTAGTGAGAACTACCTTTGCGGGTTTAGTCACATGGATGTGTGGTCGATATGGATTTTTAAGGGACATGAAGTAAAATATCTCTCGTGTTATTGACTGAAGTGATTGATCGATAATCAATGGATTATTTTGGGTTCCCCTAATTTGGGAATTCGTTCATGGCCACTTTGAGGGATAGTGGATTTAAGTGGAAGGTTGCGGTATTTCCGCATTCTACTTGTGGTCTATGTGGTTTTGGCTAAGGCGTTATCCTTATGCCTAAAAGAATATGCTTTCTTTTCTTGGAAAAGAAAAGACTGATTTGGGAAATAGAAATATTTCGCATAGTATATGCGGCATAAAGTGGGTTGTTAGGATGAGGATTGATTTCCTGTCCGGTTTTCACTCGGAGTAGATTTATGTGATGAAATGGTTTCCGGTGAGGAAACAAATTTCCTTCTATTTTGGGAGAAGGGTTGGTGTTTATGGATGAATGAGTTGATTCTATGAATGTTGCGTGATACTTCTCTTGTAAAAGAGAAGAGCTCTCCTTGATGCAAATAAGAGTAGCACTGACTCTTTTGTGCAAGCAATGAGAGTGTTTTTCCTGAATGATTGGATGTTTTCTTATGCCGAGGCATGAGAATTGAGTCTACGCACAAAGTGCGTAATGTGTTCCATGTGTCGATGTTGAGAAAGTTCTTGCGAGACCCAGAGCATGAGATTGTGTTAGAACCAGTGTCCTTAAAGCAAGACCTCACCTTCGAGTCCCGTCCAGTTCGGATTCTGGAGGAATCAGAGAAGGAGTTGAGGAATAAAACGATAAAGTATGTTAAAGTGCTTTGGTCGCATCAGACTGAGCGAGAAGCGATATGGGAGTTGGAGTCTCGCATGTGTGAGAAGTACCCAGAGTTGTTCTCCTCGGGTATAAGTTAAAGTTATGTTATGTGTAGATCATTTTATTTTGTTTTTCCGTGCGATTGTTGCACGCCAGAATTCGGGGACGAATTCTGTTAAGGGGGGTAGAATGTAATACCAGAAAAAAATGTCAGCTAGCAGGACACCTCACCTACCTTTTGCTTCTGCCAGAGGGAGGTGGCAAGCTGCATGCTAGCCCTAGCGTGCATGTGAGCCACCTGTGCCATGCATCCAGCAGAAGTCAGCACCCCCCCATTTCATCACCTCTGCCACAGCTCAACCCACAATACTCTTCTCCTCTTCTTCTCCACTGAACCATCCCCACATAGCCACACCATTTCGGCCGTGCGCGCTCCACCTCGCCGTAGGGGCACCTGCACAAAAGAGAGAGGGAGAGGGTGGGGGCTGCGCAGGAGAAGGCGGAGGCAGGCCGGCGGCCCGGCAGCCGGCGCACCCATGCGCCACCGCGTCGCCCAGGGAGGGGGCCGGCCGCTCGGCTGCGCGCGAGGGGAGAAGGTAGGGGGGCCGACAGAGAGAGAGGGCCGGGGCCGACGAGCCGAGGCCGGCGATGCCGGTCTAGTCGCACGCCGCTGCGCCGCCATGTTTGCACCCGAGCGACGCCGGAGGAGCCCCTGCAGGCGCGCATCCGCGCGCAGGAAGGAGGGGGAAGGGGAGCAAGAGGAGGCGGCGTTGAGGAGGAGCCGGTGGCAGCCCGGCGACCGGCGCATCCACGCGCCGCCGCGTCGCCCTGGGGGCCCGGCCGGTCGGCTGCGCACGCGAGGACGGGGGGAGGCCGAGGAGGCGGTGAAGACCGGCGACGAGGAGGAGCAGGCGGCGGGGAGGGGCCAGCGCGCCCTTGCGCCGCCGCGCCGCTGGAGAGGCCCTGGGGGCCGAGTGGAGTGAGGAAAGGGGAGAGGAGGCCGGTTCGGCCAGAAGAGATAAGGAGGAGAGAGAGGAAAGAAAAGGAAGAGAAAAGAAAAGAAGAAAATAGAAGGAAAAGGAAGAAAGAGAAGAGAAGGAAAAAAAAGAGGAGAAAAAGAAAGAGGAAAAAAAGGGGGGTTTCGGGACCTGCGCGGCAAATCCCTAAAACCCGTGCGTTCCTGTGTCAGAAACGGGATATGCGTAGTAACGTCGTCGCCCATTTAATCTCTAGTCTTGTATGATGCGTTAAAATTGGACTGTTTGTTTGTCCAGGTGGAGGTCGCGAGTCGATGCCTTCCGCACGTCGTTCCGCTCCGCTCGGCTAACAGGCAAGTACATGGTAGAGCGGTAGACCAAGATTTATGAATATGCGATGTTTATCTGGTATGATGATATTTATGTAGAAATGCGTTGATTACATGATATCTATGGGGAAATGTGATATTTACCTGACATAAGGTTGCATGGTAAATGATGGCAATGATGATGGAGTGAGGTAGGCAAAGATGCTTGTCTACTAGTAATGCTAGTGATGAGCGTGAATATGATCATGGACATGTGCATTTGCATGAGGAGCACTCAAGAGTGAGGGCGGTGAGAAAGTCCCTAGTTATGAGTAAAGCTAGTGGACTAATCCGGAGTGCTCTTGAGTAAAACCTACTTCGGTAGGCCTCCACGGGAGTGGAGGGGTCCCGTGCCTATGAGGGCGGGCCCACGATGGGTGAACATCGACGGGTGTTCACTTGGCAGTACCGGTACTTGCAAAGTGAAGAGCATATGAGCATGTAGAGTAATGAGGCATAGCATTGATGGCATTGCATTGCTTGGCCATGAGAATGATGTTATGAACATGATGATATATGTGCATTATGGTTATATGCTTGCTTATGTTGGTAATGTCTATTGTTCTATTATGTACTTGCTGAGTCTTTGGACTCACCCTTTGTAAGAGCCCAGATATTAACATCTGGATTCCTCTGTGATTACTGCACTATTCCCTGGATCAGTAGATAGTGCTCACAGTTACAGTAATGAATATCAAAATACATATCATGCGGAAGCGTAAAATTTAATAGTAGACTTACTCATGGGCCGATTAAGCCGAAATCATTAAATTGCAGCAGCGGAAGAACGATGCACACAGGTGGGACCTTCAAGACATGCCCACAGGCAGCCAACTGGAGGTTCGCGACCTAGCCCTTGACATCTTCATCTTCTCTGCCAGCTTGTCCAATCTTGTTGCTGCGGCGCAGTGATTTGATTCCTGATTCTGAATTTTGTCGCAAAAGCGAGCGTGAGCACTCCGACCCCGTGCTCCGCGAGCCAATACACAGAATGCAAATAAATAGTATGCATAGCTTAACAAAGGAGAGGCTCGGGCTATTTTATTTTGCGTAGAGTGCTTTTGAATACAATTAATTAAAAAGCCCTATGACTTAGCAATTTTGGAACAAATCATAATGTACAAGGAAATGCATTATTAATATCGATTCAGATTCCATCCACCGTTACATGGCATCTGCACCATATAGCAATTTCTTCAGCGTTATAGCCGCTTAACTTACCACTGGGACGACACCCAGGACAACTCCAAACTGGGGCCTTTCACTGCCCTTCCACTATTTCATTCCCACCCACAAAGTTGTTTTTGAAACAGAACTATATCTGGTTAAGTTCCCATGTCCGCCCTTGACCGTGGGTACGGCTATTCGAATAGTTTTGACTCTGCAGAGTTTGTACACTTTCACCACAAGAGACAATCAACCCATTGCCCCACACGATTCCTTAGAAGTGTGGTTGAGCAGACCATCACAGTGACTTTTCAACGTATCTAGTCCCTTTTCTCATCTCACTTTATGGGCTTCTCCCACTTGCGGTGGGTCCCATCTATGCGCGGGATGTTCCCCACAGCCACTAACGCAGCCGGGCTCCACTCCCCGCAACGTTAGGACAGCTGGGCAAACTTCACCCTCCACTGGTGTCCCTTCAGGCCCCCTTGCCATAGCTTAACACTTCCATCCTCTACCGGTGAGATGAGTCCGGGGTTTCGATAAATTTACTTAGCCAAGCTATACTTTACAGACTTGTGGTTGTACTGTTTTACATGGGTTGACAATACAAGATTCGGTCCTTATTGGTATCTGGGCGGTTCTACCACAAACCATACTCTCGTGCACACCTGCACCATACCCCCGAACCATCCGCCCAGATAATTAAGCAATTCGAGGTTTTTGGGAATATAAAATAACTGTATCCAATATACACCAGTCATTCCACCATGACTGCCCATCCAATTTTTCTCAGGATTAAAAGTGATGCTTGGGCGCTTTCGCGCCCATGAATATCTAAACAATACTAAGCATGGCATATAATTACAGACTTACTTTCGAATGGTTACTAATATAAATTTTTACTAGGGCGACAAGGTTCACACATTCCAATATTCCAAATGAGGGGTGATATTATTCAATGTAAACAATAGGCATATAACTAGGATATTAAAGTAAATATGTATTTGCATATAAAGTAACAGCATGCAATTTGATAATTTAAACCAAGGTAATTTGCAGAAAATGTAGGTTCAAAATGATCAAAGTATTGACTCGCCTGGCGCGGTTTACCGCGGTCTTGAGCTCACTCAATGCTTTTTCTTGATCTTTGGTCTCTATCTTCACTTCGAGCTTGATCTCGCTTGATCCATTGAATCTTCAGGGCTCCAGTTTCTAATTACGCGATAAACGACTGAATCCAAATAAAGACAATTAACTCAAAAAGATCCAAGTAAAACCGAATAAACACAATTTAGTTTCATTATGAGTTAATGGGTGTTTCGGGTGATTTGAGACTAGGCCGATGGTAGAATACGATGACTTGATCCTCTATTAATCTCTTTTATTGTTTCTGTATTTATCAAGGAAGTTCCATGAGTTAGAATGGACCTATGAGTAGGTATTATTTTGTCGAACGTTACTTTTCAGGGTATGTTGGCTTACCGAATTTATTTTAGAGTCTAAGTGTATAGCATTTTATGGGGTGACATTCTATGTAGCCTCAATTACTCGTGTTATTGGTTACAGGTTCAATTTAGAGTATTTATATATCTGTGAGATTATTTTGAATCTTGATGACCTAGGGCTATTATATTAAAATATGTCACTGTAGTTGTTTAATGGTGGCATGACAAATATTGGGCCTATATGTTTACATGTTAATTAAGGGCCGTCATTATTAAGTATAGACATTATCCAAAGCCTTTATGAAATAATTAGATTTACAATTTAACTATTAAAGTCACACTAATTATTTATCATGACAACTAATCCGAATTTAAATCATACTTAAACTCCCTAAAGCCTTATTTAAATTTTATTAGCTTCCACAGATTATCCCAAGGTTTTCCTAAGTTTTTCCTTTAATTTAGGATTGGCTTTAAAACAAAGGCTAAAGGCATATTAATCATGATAATAACTAATCCAGGATTATGCACTTATTAAGCTCACGTATATCCTAATTAAATTTTGTACCTTCTATGGATGTATATTTATTATTGTTGTTGTTATTATTATTATTAGCTTTGGGTTTTAAGCTAAACTATATTTTATTACTGCCTTTATTTGGTAATTATACCTTAATTAAATATTCAAACTACATTAATTACTCATGTAGTAAATAACCAGATCTTAAATGTTAAGTAATCTTATTTTATATTCCAATTAAATCTTATTGCTTTCTTTAGATTTTTCCCTAAGGTTTACTCAACGATATACTAGGAAATCTTCAACTTAACTTCCAACTAATTAAGTATTAGTGAGTTAATCCTTATCTATTCTTCCTAATCACTTAATTGCTTCTTATGCATATAAACCTTGTATTCTGCTGTATATATATATATACATTCTATTTAATCCTAAATCATTCACCTTAGCTTTCTAGAATTATTCCTTAATTGACATTTATCTAAAATAGCTATAACAAAACAAGGCAAAAATGTGGCCCGATATGGCCGGAGAGAGGACCGAACTAGGGACTGGCTGGGTAAGGAGTGGCGCGGCCAACCAACTGGGCAACGGCTTTGGGCTAACAGTGTCATGCTCATGGAGGTTTAAGAGAGTGCCTGGGAGCCCAAAACAGAGGAGGTGGCGCGGCGGCTCTGGCGTCGATAGCGCCGGCGGGGCGAGGTCTGGGATTCGGTCGCGACAAGTAAAACGGAACCATGGGGAGCTATGCGAGCTAGGAGTGCCAGTGTTTCGGCTCAGATGGCGACGCAGCGTGGCTGAGATGGCCCACAGCGGCCGGCCACGGAGGGGAAAAGGGGAAAAGGCGGCGCCGACGTGGCGGATCGAATCCGGGCCGAGCACGAGCTAGAGGGGGTTAAGAGGAGGCTTACCGTGCGGTTGGACGGGCCGGAGAGGTACCGAGGCGCGCCGGCGGCGTGAGGCGGGGTCGTGCGGTGGTGGCGCACGGCGCCGGCGAGCTGGGGAGGGCCGCAGCTCCGGCAGTGGTGGGGGAAAGCTTCGGGGCACCGCGGTGAAGCTCCCATACGGAGGAATCGGCGAGAGGGCCACCAGGGAGGGATTGGCGGCGGTAATGGCGGCGGTGGCGATTTCGGCCAAAGATGGGGAAGACGGCCGCGGCGGTGGGATTTCATGCACGGATTTCCAATCGAGTGAGGGGGAGTAGAGAGGAGGCCCTGGCGCACGCCGCACGGGATGACACGGGAGTTTCCCGGCGAGGGCGCCTGGGAGTCGGGAATGGCGGGGGAGGGGTGCGGTCGGGAAGCTCATGGCGACAAAGAAAGAAGAGGTGGGGAAAAGGAAGGGGATGGCGCGGGAGATAAGAGGAAGCCGACGGCTCCTATAGCTGCAGAGGGGGCGGGGAAAAGCGCGGAGGACAGGGCAGTGGGGAGGTCCGCCGGGTGAAGCAGGCGCGGGGCTCGGTGGCGATGTGTTGCGCGGCAGAGCAGGCGACAGAGCAGGTGGCGAAGGAGACGAGACGAGCGACGCTGCGCAGAAAACAAGGGAAGGGTGTCGTGGAGGCTGCTCCACCACGGAAGAGGGGAGGGGGTGAAGAAAAGAAAGGGAGGAGGAGGCGCTCCGCGCGGGGAAGGAGTCCCGGCCGTGCGGTCGGCAAGGAAATAGGGGCCGGGCCCGCTGGCAGGATAGAGAGAAAAGAGAGGGAGAGAGAGAGGAAAATTTTGAGAATTGGGATTTTCATTTCTAATTCACATTTTAAATTTTATATTTATGGATTTTGAGCTTTGCAAGATTCTAAAATTTGAATCTTTAATTTAAATTCTATTTTAGGCTTAAGGTTATTGATTGAAATTTTTGAACTTTTAATTCCAATCTTGGTTCCATTATCTGGACACAAAATCTTCTATTTCTCTATTTTATTTTAATTTTGCCCTTGGGTTTTAATTTTAACATTATTTTGCTATGATTAGATTCATAAACTTTTGAATGCTAATTAAAATAAAGAAAATGAACTCCTAGTCCAATTGCTTAGAAAGATGTTCTAATATTCCTTTTTGGTTGCATCTTAATATTTTATTGTCCTGAATTTGAATTCAAGACATTGGCATTTTGAATTCATGATCTGTAATGACATCTTTTCATTTTTGTAACTTGCAAGATTATTATTTGCATTGGGGAGTATTCTTGATTATTAATTGGTATGTCACAAAACTCAAAAAGATTTCAAATAAATATTCAGAAGGAATTTTGGGTGCTAGCAAAACGCAATAAAATTTTAAAAACTCCAAATTTTTGAATATCCAAAATTTGGGATGTTACACCCTTGCTTTGTTGTGTTTTTTTAGGTAACTGTTGAGGACGTCTTGCACGGGCGGGTGTAGCACATGAATGACTACACGTTCTTGCAGCACTTCACATATCTAGCTTTTGGTAGTATGTTTAATTCCACTAGTAAGTTAGAAAAGTTGTTTAGGAATGGTATGGTGTACGTGGTTGTTGCTTCATGATTAAGGTAGAGTTTGCTTAATTTGTTTAGTAGATGTCCAGTAATGGTTTTATTGCAGTGATGGTAGCACTCTAGGCCCAGAGGATGGGCGGGGTGTTACAGTTGGTATCAGAGCGGGCGTTAGGTCTGTGGTAAAGAAATTTGACAATCTAGGTTAATTATTCAACTAAAATTTGACTTAGGCCTAATAATTAAATTAAAAATTTGACACACTGGTGCACCATAGGATGGGGAATGGGTCTTACATCACCCTGCTCTGATACCAACTGTAACACCCCGCCCGCCCTCTGGGCCAGGATGCTACCACCACTGCAAAGTCATCCAAATACTTGTGTAGCATACTGTTCATAGTTTCCATGAAAACAGCAGGGGCATTTGTCAGTCCAAAGGACATAACTGTAAACTCATAGTGCCCATATCTGGTGGAGAAAGCTGTCTTCTCAATGTCTTGTTCGCGCACTCGGATTTGATTATACCCAGACTGCAGATCAATCTTGGAGAACACCTTGGCTCCTTTCAGTTGATCAAACAGGTCCTCGATGCGAGGTAATGGGTATTTATTCTTGATGGTCACCTGATTGAGAGCACGGTAATCTATACACATGCGCCAACTCCCGTCCTTCTTCTCAGTGAATAGGACAGGGGCTCCCCATGGTGACACACTTCGACGAATCAAGCCTTTGGACAAGAACTCGTCCAATTGCCTCTTCAGCTCTTCCTGCAGGGGTCGTGCCAAACGGTAGGGAGACATGGAGATAGGTCTTGTGCCAGGGACAAGATCAATTCTGAACTCCACATCCCGCTTGGGTGGCATACCTGGAAGCTCTTCAGGAAACACATCGGGATATTCCCGCACCACAGGAATGTCCTCAATGTGCAACTGCACACTTGGCTTCTCCGTCAGGGCTAGGAGTAACCCAGACTTCATTGTACGTCGGCCAGGGAATAGGCTGGCTAACACAAAGAGGGAACACGTGGGTGCATTCCCCTGAAAGATTATCTCCTTCCCCGAAGGAGCTTGCACAGTGACTGTCCTCCAGAAGCAGGAAATCACGGCTTGGTAGCGATGCAACCAATCCATGCCCAGGATAACATCAAATGGCTCTAACTGAATCACCATAAGGTTGGCAACAAATTCCTCGCCATCTATTGCAACCCCACAGCCAGGGCATACTACGGAGCTAGCAATGATACCCCTTGGAGTACTAACAACAACCGATTGAGAAATTTGCTGGACACCCAACTTGGCCTTTCTAACAAACTCCCGGGACACAAAGGAATAAGTAGCACCAGAGTCGAAAAGAACAAAGGCTTCACATGAGTCCACTAACAAGGTACCTGTCATCACGTCAGGACGAACTGCGGACTCAGCATCATGCAATGAGTAAACTCCGGGTGGTGTCAGGGCGGCGAGAGCCCCGACGCTCTGCTGTGGCGGCAAAGGGATTGGAGGCGGCGTAACATGCTGGAATGAAGGAGTCGGTGTAGGATGCCAGAAATAGCCGGCGGGTGGAGCCCATGAGAGTGGAGGCTGCAGAGCAGGGGCAGCCGCCATCATCTGGACTGACCCCCGAGGTGTAGTATTTGATGAAGTTGAAGAAACTGGTTCCCACTTGATAATGCTGGAGGGGTTCTAATGACAAACCCGCTCCATGTGGCCTGATCGGCCGCAGTGCCGACACTCCCCCGTCCAGGAGCACTCAGCGGCACGGTGCCCACCTCCACACTTGAAACAAATCATGCCCTGCCCCGGAACAGGACGCAAGGCTGGGGTCGTCGATGAAGTACGTGGCGCTGAAGACGACGGCCTCGAAGTTTTGGACTTGGATGATTGTGGGGGATGCTGGCCCCACTTGGACTTCTTAGGAGCGGGCCGCTGAGATGACCCACCCCCTTCAGTGAAGCTTCTCTTCTGGTCACCACCAGAAGCGCTCGAACCACCAGAGGGTTGCAGCCCTTTAGTGAGTTGCATCTCCATCTCCATCCCCCTGGCCTGCTCTACCACAGATCGAAAGTTACGTGGCGCAGTAGCTCCCATGACATGCCGGAACTCAGAGTTGAGCCCTCGGCGGAACCTTTTGGCCTTCTCAAGGTCATTGTTCGCGACCGATGGCACGAAACGGACCAGATTATTGAATGCCGCCTCGTAATCAGCCACGGTCATCTTTCCCTGTACGAAGGTCGTCAGGGCGACCTCCATACTCTCCACAAATGAATCTGGGTAATACTTCGCCTTGAACTGCTCGGCAAAGATTTCCCAGGTAGCGGGACCCTGGGCAGGAGTCCTGGCTGAGAGAACCCCTTCCCACCAAATGTCCGCCTGACCCTTCAATTGAAAAGCCATGAAACGAGCTTTCAACTGCGAGCTCATCTCAAGGGCTTCGAATTGCCTCTCCATGTAGCGCAACCAATCCGCAGCCTAGACTGGTGTGCCCGAACCATCAAAGGTATCTAACCGCAAGGCTAACCACTCACGAAGGCCCATTCTTGCCTCTGGTACGGCCGGTACAGCAACAGGGGCAACATCGGGAACGGCAGCAGCAGCGGCTGCCAGCCCTTGACGGCGAAGCGCACGGACCTCCTCTAAGAACTCCTGCAGCAAGGCTGAAGACCTTGCCGGATCTCTGGCTACGGACTGTTCAGCAGAAGCAACTTCTGCATCAGGTGCCTCCTGCTGAACCTCAAGCGCTGGCTCCGATTGGGCACAGCCACGACCACGGCCGCGACCTCCACGGCCACGCCCGCGTCCTCTCGCTCTCGGCATATCTGATCAGGACAGATAGCCAATCACTCAACAAGCCCATAAGCACCCATTTCAACAACACACATCAACATCAATGCTAACGAAAGCGTATAAGCAATGCAAGACCCACTCCCCATCCTATGGTGCACCAGTGTGTCAAATTTTAATTTAATTGTTGGCCTAAGTCAAATTTTAGTTGAATTAGAAACCTAAGTTATCAAATTTCCCTACCACGGACCTAACGCCCGCTCTGATACCAACTGTAACACCCCGCCCGCCCTCTGGGCCAGGATGCTACCACCACTGCATACTCATACCATTATCAACACTAGAAGAATTTAAATCAACTCTGAATGATACTTGAATTGCTACGTTCAGATACCACATAGCATCCTTAACAATTACTCTAGCCTAGTAAAAGCTAAAGCAACTGGCAAAAGTGATACAAAAGTGCTGCTGGGTCGTGTTGATTATTCATGTGCTACTCCCGCCTGAGCCAGACATCCTCAACGGTCACCTAAAAACATCAACAAAGCAAGGGTGAGTCTGAAGACTCAACAAGTACATAATAGAACAATAGACACTACCAACATAAGTAAGCATATAATCATAATGCACATATATCATCATATTCATAACATCATTCTCATAGCCAAGCAATGCATTGCCATCAATGCCATGCCTCATTACTCTACATGCTCATATGCTCTTCACTTTGCAAGTACCGGTACTGCCGAGTAAACACCCGTCGATGTTCACCCATCGTGGGCCCGCCCTCATAGGCACGGGCCCCTCCACTCCCGTGGAGGCCTACCGAAGTAGGTCTTACTCAAGAACACTCCGGATTAGTCCACTAGCTTTACTCATAGCTAGGGACTTTCTCACCGCCCTCACTCTTGAGTGCTCCTCATGCAAATGCACATGCCCATGATCATATTCACGCTCATCACTAGCATTACTAGTAGACAAGCATCTTTGCCTACCTCCATCATCATTGCCATCATTTACCATGCAACCTTATGTCAGGTAAATATCACATTTCCACATAGATATCATGTAATCAACGCATTTCTACATAGATATCATCATACCAAATAAACATCGCATATTCATAACCCTTGGTCTACCGCTCTACCATGTACTTGCCTGTTAACCAAACGAAGTGGAGCGTCGTGCGGACGACGTCGGCTCGGGACCTCCACCTGGACAAGCAAATAGTCCGATTTAACGCATCATACGAGATCAGAGATTAACTGGGCGACGACGATATTATACGCATAACCCGTTTCTGGCATAGAAATGCACGGCTTTCAGGGGTCTATTGCTCAGGTCCCGAAACCCCTTCTTCTCTTTTTTTTCCTCTTTCTTTTTCTCCTCTTTTCTTTTCCCTTCTTCTTCTCTCTGTTTTTTTTTCTTCCTTTCTTTCCCTTTTCTTTTCTTTCCTTCTCTCTCTCCTCCTTACCCGGCCGGCCGAACCGGCCTCCCTTTCTTTTTTTTCCTCTCCTGGCTCCCCCTCTCTCTCCCTTATCCTCACCTCTCTCTCTCTCTCTCTCTCTTTCCACTCGGCCGAACGGCCTCGGCCTCCTCCTCCGCCCGGGGCAGCGCGGCGGCGCACGGCCGGCCCGACGTCACCGGCGGCCCTCCCGCCGCCCCCTGCCTCTTCCTCTCCCACCCCGCTCTCTCCCTCACGCTCGGGCCGCGCTCGGCGCACCCCCCGGCGGTGCGGCAGCGTGCGGCCCCGACTCGGCGTCGCCGGCCCCGGGCTCCCCACCGCCGTTCTCGGGCTCTCCGCCTCCGGCTCCCCTCCGCCCCTCACTCTCCCGCCTGGGGCCGGCGCGGCGGCCGCACGGGAGGCTCGCCAGCCTGCGGCTCGCCGGCTCCGGCCCTCTTTCTCCGTCGGCCCCCCTCCTACCTCCTCCCCTTGCGCGAAGCCGAGCGGCCGGTCCTCCCCTCCCAGGGCGACGCGGTGGCGCACAGGTGCGCCGACTGCCGGGCCGCCGGCCCGCCGCCGCCTTCTCCTACGCAGCCCCCACCCTCTCTCTCTCACTCTCTTGCGCGGGTGCTCACCTGGTGCTGGCCGAAAGGGTGTGGCTGTGAAGGGATGGTTCCGTGGAGAAGAAGAGGAGAAGAGTGTTGTGGGTTGAGCTGTGGCAGAGGTGCTAAAATGGGGGGGTGTTGGCTTCTGCAGGAAGCAAGGCACAGGTGGCATGCATGCACGCCTAGGACAGGCCTGAGGCTGCCACATCCCCCTGGCAGGTGGGTGAGGTGTTACAGGGTCACAGTATGCTGTTACAAGATTGCTGAAGAATTCTGCCATCTCTGGTTTGCTCTGTTCTTCTCTCTTTCTTTATCAAAGACCACAGGTACAAAAAGTGAAAATGATGACACATCACATGCCATAGAAGTGGCAGCTAAACAATAAGAATGATCGAACACTCATGAATGTTGGTAAACAGATGCATACAGAGTGCATGCTATGCCTGAACAAAAAGCAAAACTACAAAATTAGTACCTCGGTAGAATATGCTTTGAAGATAGGATAAAAACGGTTTCGGCAGTATTCATTGAACAGAAGTGTCAGCACTGGAACAGGTACCAGCAAATTTGATGCGAGAGGAAGTTTCTTTAACCCAAATACTCCAATCGCAATTATATGCATCAGCACCAGAGAAAACATTGTTGCATTGTGCACGATAGGCCAAAATCTTCCACCAGTATCATACTTGGGTGAATATACATTAAAAAGCTTCATTTGTACTATGCAAAGTTAAGAATTGTACAACGCTAAACTGATGAATAATAAACTTAAACACATGCAAAATTGCACTATCTAGTTGTCTAGTTGAAAAAGCTGGAGTGAGAGCTGAAGTATTTCTATAACATGTATATAGTAATAACGCTACCTGACTAACTACATTAGAAAAAGAGCATTTGAGTTGAAGCACTGGTTTTCCAGTCTGACACATTTATCCGGCAAACAGAAATCCACTTGTAGAATATGAGTCTTTTGTTTAGTAATTTCCACATCGTAAAATAATTCCTAGTGTAATCACTTCTCAGAACTGGCATAACCAGGACATTTGATACACTGATGTCATCTCTTAAGAAAAAAAAAGACATGCTTGTTGAAATGAAGCATGTATTCCCAAAGAGGCCACGGGGAAATTTTTTTAATTTTAGCCCAAATTTTGAAAGTTTTTTACATATGAACTCCTAGAGAAAAGATTTGCAAAAATGAACCCTTAGCACGGCGCCAAAGGATATGACGCCCAGGGTACATAGCACGGCACCATATGCTTTGGCGCCGTGCGTGGACACGTAGGAGCCACGGTGGCATAGCACAACGCCAAAGCCCATGGCGACGTGCTCGTAACCACGGTGTTAGCACCGTGGCGAGCACGGCCCCCGCCCCCCCCCCCCCCCCACCCCTCACTCCTCTCTTCAGCCTGAGCGAACACAGACAGGTGCCCTCCGCCCCCCAGCTCTCCCCCCTCCAAATCCACTCCAATCCGTTGGTTTTTCTCGCGATTTTGCTTCTAAACCGAGCAAGCAAGGTAAGGTCCCTCCCCTCCCTAGATTAATTGCATTAGAAGTAGTTGATTTTAGGTACATTTCATGGTGGAAGATTGGAAACCCTAGAATGTACATGTTGGGTTTGGCTCGATTTTAGGTTAGATTTGCGTTGAATATGCATTATCTAAGCCGTTTGGTGCGTGTAGATTCGTTTTTAGGGTTTAATTTGGGTAACTATGATGGATATGGCTAACCTAGGGTTAGAGCTGTTGAAGAATTGTAGTTCTTATTCATTTTGCATTTTAGGTTGTCATGGGCTTCACCTGTTTGCCACCTCCACCCGGTGTTGCCGTGCCGATATGTTTTTGCGGCAATCCTTGCAAGGTCGAGAGGTCGGACTAACCGGAGACATATAGGCAAAGGTACTGGATGTGTGGCAACTGGGCATTCGATCCGCCACATGCCGCCGTTGTCCTCGGCAAGATATGTTGTATTGTTGATTCATCGACTTGGTATTAATTCTGTTGGTTTAACGAATGCGTACATTTGCAGGAGTCTCCATCGGTTTGTGATTTTGAGCAGTGGATCGACACTGAGGATGACAAGAACTCCGCTAAGAAGTGGGATAAAGAAAAGAAAGGTGAGGTGGGAAAGGGAGAAGAAGCAGGAGGAGGCCGCGAGGGAACACCGCGAGGAAGAGCGTAGGAGGGCCGCGGCAAGGCGCAAGGGTGAAAGGGAGAAGCTAGAGAGAGCAACGTGCCAAGGCAGCCCTTAAGGAGTACCCTGATGCTCATAGGAAGGGAAAGTGGCATTGATGCACTCAGTAGGTTGTTGCTATGTATGTTTGATGTATGTGGACGTATGTATTTTCTGAGAATTTATGAACTATTTATGTGGACTATGTATGTATGTTTGTATTGGGTCGTAATGCTATGTGTCGTGCTTATTCATTTGGTGGAATGTCAATTAGTATTGTTTGCGCGAATGGAACGAAAGAACTGGCCGAACTTGCAGTTTTAATGTAAGTTCAGCTATCACGGCGCCAAATACCCTGGCGCCGTATGTAAATAGCACGGCGCCAAAGGGCCTGGCGCTGAGATATTCGACTATGGCGCCACGGTCTTTGGCGCCATGCTCTTTGGCGCCATAAGCATGGCGCCAAAGGGCCTGGCGTCATATTCGAATACCTCGACGCCAGGCCCTTTAGCGTTGTTCTACCTAAACCTGCAGAAACATATACAAAACACATGCACATACACACATTCACATATAAAACAGCTGAATACCTAAATAACATCAAATAAGTCTCAATAACGTAGAACAACATCACATAACTCTCAATAAGTCTCAAAACATCACACAGGTCTCAGCGCACAAAATAGAGTCAGTCTCGCTGCCTCTTGGCCCTTCCCTTGCTCTTGGCCAGAGCATCAGTCCCTGGAGTATACGTGCTTGGGGGACGGGCCGAACGACGAGGCCGCTGCAAAGCTTGAGCAGATGGTGCGTCGGGCATCTGCGACATCCCAATCTCGTCGTGGGTAGATGCCTCCTCGTCGTCATCCTGCTCCGCCTCGTTGTCGTCATCGCCCTGACTGAAAGTCGAAGTACGTGACGAGCTCCTCATGGACTGACGCCTGCCAACGTGTGATGACGAGGCTGCAGCGGCTGAGGCACCTGAGCGTTGGGAGGCCACCGGTATGATCACATCCGCCGACGAGCGTGCGCGGCAACCACAACGACCTGCCGCCCGACTGATGCGACGTCTAAGTCTCTGCAAGTAATGATATGTCATAATAGTATACATGCTGAATGGCTCTAACTGAACGAATTATCTTCGTACCTTCAAGAAGTCCCTCAGGCGGCTCTTGCTGTCCGGGCCGCCAACTGGGTAGTTGAGAGCCTCATCGATCTCATGCACCGAGGTTCGGAGAGAAGTCCCCTAAAGAAATAAGGAAACATAAGTGCGAGATAAACGTATTGAACCAAAGTATTGCAAATACCATGCTTTCCGTACCACTCGATATAGAATCGGAGCGGCCTCGACCACTGTGCCCTCCCTCGCACGCCTGTCGTACGCAGTGTTCTCGTCCTCGGACGAAGCGAGGTCCGCGTAGTCGACATCGGTCCACTGCTGCCTCAGCCTATAGCGGGTGGCAGTGTGGTACCAGGACAAGTAATCCCGGAAGCTGGCGTTGGTGTGGGGGGTATAGTCCCGCTTGCAGTTGTCCTCCATCATCCACCACTGGACGTAGTCTCGGTGGTGATAAGCGAAGTCTGTTACCTTTCGTTGGCGGACCCTGTCGAACCTGTACATATAGCAGATGTCAACAATATGTGTTAAGAGTAAGAACCAATAGAATTCTAAATGAAACAAAAATTGTAACTTGTGCAAATCAACAGAAGTCGACACCTCAGGGGGGGTAGAACTGCACGAGGCCAAACTGGCGCGCGACTCTGTGGGGGAGGTGAATCTCCACAGCGTAGAAGCAAATCAACGGACACCTCAACCTCCAAATATGATAGTCCCTGTGGCACATGGTGCTTAGCGGTAGAGCTAGAACCTGTGCCTCGGAGTAAGGCTGCCACATGACCTAGTAAGCACACACAGGCAATACGATTAGCCATGTACAAAAACCAAGAACTGTAGGAAAAATAAATGCATTACCAATTTCTTACCATCGTGAGAGACAAGGTGTCCAACTCGTTGCTGTAATCCACGTACGCCCGCCGAGTGGTCACGAACGGGACTGAGACGTTATCCCACAGGTACGCCACAGTAGGGCCGAGGTCATCCACACCCTGTGGATGCCAAGGTTGCGTCTGGAACACTCGATGGCGCCCCATAGGATCCTCAATAGGCCCGCCATCGGTAGGCCGAAGGTGAGCACCAATCTCCATAGGAGTATCCACCACACGCTGATCTGTGAGACAAGTGCGAGTAAGGATATCCTGAATGTAACGCTCCTGGGAGAGATAGTAGCCCTTGGGTGTAAAAGTGATCTCAATCTCAAGGAAGTAACAAAGATGATCCAAATTAGACATCAAGAACTGCTTACCGAGAAGCTTCTTCACAAAGACAATTTAATATACTGAGAGTCATCGTCAGTAATGATCATGTCATCTACATAGAGAAGGAGCGCCCAACCTCGAGAAGAGGTGTGGACAAAGAGGGCAAGGTCGTGATCACTGGCAGAGAAGCCGACAGCAGTGACAACAGAAGAGAAGCGGTCAAACCAAGCACAAGGGGCTTATTTGAGCCCATAGAGAGCGATGAAGGCGACAAAATATACCCTCAAGGACAGAATACCCAAGGGGCGGCTGCATGTAGACCTCATGCAGCTCACCATTGAGAAAAGCATTCTTAACGTCCAGCTGATAGATGCACCACTGTCGAACAAAGGCCATAGCAAGTAGTGTGCGAACTGTGGTCATGTGAGCAATAGGAGCGAAAGTCTCATTATAGTCACGACCATGCTCCTGCTGAAAACCACGCGTTAAAAGACAAGCCTTATAACGCTCAAGAGAACCATCCAAGCGGGTCTTGATATTGTACACCCACTTGCACGTGATGGGGATGACGCACAGGTAGGGGCACAAGATCCCAAGTGCCAGTACGCTCCAAGTCAGCAATCTCCTCAGACATCACGAGCTGCCACTCAGGGTAAACAGCAACCTCGCAGTAGGTCACAGGCTCAGAAGAGGTAGCGGCTATAAAACCGAAGTGCTTAGGTGGCCTGACAGTGTGGTGATCACGAAGATCATATCTGGGAGGAGAGGGTAGAGCAAGACCCAGTAGGGACGGAGAAGAAGAGTTGGGAACAAGACCCAGCAAAGACGGAGGCTCAACTGGTGTAGGCTGAGGTCAACGAGAGTAGTGCAGAGAAAAAGGTAGAATCTCAACAACAGAACATAAAGTAGACTCCGACAGAAGTGGAAGAGGTGCAGCCGGAGGTGAGGGAGGCAAAGGAGGATGAGACGAAACAGGAGTGGAAGGCGGTGAGTCAGGAAAAGTCAAAAAACAGATCGACTCAACAAGAGAATCTAACTTGACCACGGGGGAACGAGGGTAGTAAGGTTGGGACTCATCAAAGGTGACATCCCGGGAAATCCTCATCCTACGAGCAACGGGATCATAGCAACGATAAGCCTTATGCTCAAGATTGTAGCTAAGGAAAACACACTCAACGGACTGAGCAGTCAGCTTGGTGCACTCACGAGGTGGAAAAAGGACAAAACAGACACAACCGAAACTGCAAAGGTGACCGTACTCTGGGCTCAACCGTAGAGACGCTCAATAGAAGTGGAACCTTGAGGGGCAGTGAAAGGCTGCATGTTGATGAGAAAACCTGCAGTGGAAACAGCCTCAGCCTAGAAGTGAGGGGGAACAGAGGAGGCAAGCATGAGAGCATGAGCAGTCTTAAGTGACAATGCTTACGCTCAGAGACACCATTCTGAGCATGAGCCCCACAGCAAGAGTATTGGGTAAGGGTACCCTACTCAGCGAGAAAATGACACAAAGCAGCAGAAAGATACTCACCAGCAGAGTCAGAACAAAACACACGAATGGTCAAATCGAACTGAGTGCAAACCATGGTGGCGAACATCTAGTAAATAGAGAGAACTTGACTGCGAGAGGACATAAAGTAGATTCAAGTATGGTGAGAATAATCATCAATAAAGATCACACAATATCAATGACCCCTTTTCAAAACGAAGGGAGCTGGGCCTCAAACATCTAAGTGTACAAGATCAAAAGGACGAGCAGAAATAGAATCACTAGAGGGATAGGGGAGTTGCAGCTGCTTGCCAAGCTTGCAACCCATACAATGTAATGATGTGTCCCTAGAAACAGACCCAAGAACACCACGACCAACTAGTGACGATAGGCGCGATCCGTAGAGATGACCAGGACGATAGTGCCACCAAGTGAAGGAGGTAGTGGAGGACACGGCCAGGGCAGAGGTAGTGGCAGGGGCTGACTGGCTGAAGGAGACAGCGGAAGGCAGATGGAGCCAGCCGAGCTCCCAAAGACACTGTGAGTCACAGTGTCGAGGGCCAGTACCAAACCGAGTCCTCGTGCGACTGTCTTGGACAAAACAAGAGTCAGGCTTAAGAACAACAGAACAGTCATGATCAGTGTCTGACCAGCCGACATAAGTTGCATAATAAGTTGAGGAACATGTGAGACTGCAAGAACATGAAAAGAGGAAGTAGAAAGGGTGCCTCAACCTGCAACAGGAAGAGAGGTACCATCTGCAATCTGAATAGTGGAAAAGAAAACTATAGGATGCAACGAGATAAGGTGGATGGAATCTGGTGTAATGTGAAAGGAAGCACCAGGGTCCAAGATCCATGAAGATAGAATACCTAACGATGGAGGAAGGCGGAGGCGGAGGCGTGGAAGACTACTGAGAAGCAAGAGTCAAACAAGCCGATCCCGAGGAGTCTGAGGACGAGCCAACATCGAGACATTAGAGGAGTGAGAGAAGCTGATGTCAGATGTGCAGCATCACCGAATGAGCCCTGGCGAGAGGTGCTAGCTCTTGAGTGGGAGGAATCGCCAGAGCCCTTTGGGGGGCGTCCACCCCCAACGATGGTGGTCCCTCCACTTGTAGCAGTCCTAATACCTATGGCCATCACGCTGGCAGTAGGTACAATGGAGATCCGGAGTAGAAGCAACAGCTACTGGTGCATTGGGAGTGAGGAGAGATCACGGCCGGTGCTGAAGAAACAGGCGAAGTGGCAAGTGTTGAAGCAGACAAGACAACCTACAGCTAAACCTCGCCATGGTGACAAGCCTCCTCAGCATGCACAGCCGTGAGAGCCTTCACTAAGCTCGGGCGTAGGTGGCAAGCCGGGAGCTGAGCCCGCACAGTCTCGAACTCAGGTCGGAGACACGTCAAGAACTCGTAGAGATGGTGAGTCTCCTGGTGAGCACGAAGCCGCACATAGCAGGGGCAGGTGCGATAGACATCCGGCCCTAGAAAGTCAAGCTGACGCCACACCACAGACATCTGCTAGTACAAGTCATCGACAGTGGCATCAAGCTGTTGAAGAGAGTGCGCCTGGTGTACAACTGAAAAATACATAGCATCACTAGTCTACAAGTAGTGAGCTCGGAGGCGCTACCATATAAGTTATGTCATTGGCCGCTCCGGCACATCCATGTAGATGGCTACAGTCATATTACCCACCAGGATGGCGGTAGCACGAGTCTCAGCCTCCTGCCATCACTCGTAGGCATGCAGCTCAGACTGGTAAAGCTCCAAGGCCTCCTCCAGTGCAGCAGTGGCCTCCTCCTGAGCTGCCTGATCCGCACTAGCAGGAAGAGCGGGCGGAACGGGTGGCTTCGGCTGAGGAGAACAGGGGCGCTCACTAGTGAGATGACCCCACAGAACGAACCGCGGGGAGCGGGATGGCAAATGAGCCATCGACGGTAGCCATCTGGAGCACATCATGCCGAAGCTGGGACCGAGACGGCCAGAGAAGGCCAGGGTGGCCGAATGCAGCTAGGGCGTCCGGCGGCAGGAGCTGCCAGTGCGGCGGCGTGATCAGCCAAGGTTGGCTGAGGCCAGGGCATCGTCGCCGCCCGAGGTGGCCAAGGTGGCAGCAGGCAATGGCATCGGTGGAGAGATGGACGGCCTGCAGGCGACCACAGAGGACGACGTCAGCGGGCGAGCCAACAGGCCAGAGGGGGAGGCCGCGGGGTCGACGGGCTGCAGAGGGGAGACCGAGAGCTGGATAGGGGCGGCCGGAGCTGGGGAGCCCGCGGGAGCTGCAGAGGGGCGGCCGGAGTTGGGGCGCCCATGGCCAGAGCAGGGGTGGCCGGAGTTGGACGGTGAAATCCCAGTGCGAGCGCCGCGGTTCCAGCTCAGGCGGCGCGGGAACGGCGCAGATCCGACGCAGGCACCACAGATCCAGCTTGGGCGACGCGGATCCAGTGCGGACAAGCCAGATCCGACACGGGCAGCAGGCGACGCAGATAGGGAGGACATCGGCCGACAGCGCACGCACAGGGACGACGCGGATAACAGCCAGCGCAGACGGGGAGGGTGGAAGCAAAGGATGCGAGGAGGCGGAGCACAGGGGCAGTGGCGACGGTCGGCTGGGACCGGCGGCAACGGTCAAGGGGCTTGGGTAGCCATGGGTAGGGGTGGATATCAAGCCGGCTCGGCTCGGAGCGGCTCGGCTCGTTAGACTAACGAGCTAAAAAACAGGCTCGGCACGGTAAAAAGCTCGGGCTCGGCTCGTTAGGCTTGATTATTTATAGTTTATAAATTGGGAATTAGACCAAAAAAATTATATGTATGTGTGTAGAAGTTGTACTGTCGCTGGAGTGAATCATCAATCATGGAGGTCTGAGCAGGTTAATGCATCTCAAATTGCAAAGAGCAAAAAGTGAAGTGGACAAGAAAACATAGACAACCAAAGCACAGTCTATAAAAACTTTCCAATTACTCGCTCTATGAAAAAACAAAGACAACTCTGATGCGGCTATGAATTATACAGGTAACACTTTAAACCTTACCAGTACTCCATTCAAATGAGAAGATTTAACTAACCAAAATATTTCTAAGTAAAAGAAGTAGAGAGAGTAACGTCACATCAATACCAAAGGAAATCAGGTCCTTTACTGGATAGATCAAGCAAACCCCTGCTTCTTAACTTGAAACCCCATTAGGTTCACATGAACCTTGACATACACTCCATCCCTTCATAAACACAAGCCAAAATAAACACCAGAATACCAAATCACATCCGAATATAAACACATCTCAGCTCCTATCCACATCACATACTGGATGTAATCCATCTCACGAACATCTGGCTGGTCGGTGATCCTACAATCCCAAAAAATTGTCATAGTACCTCATCACATCAGCACTGGATCTAGCTGAAACATGGGGAAACAATCGCAACTCACCACCGCACGAGCGCGATCTTCCCGGTGCCGTCATCGAGAGTGAACGACGCGTCAGTATCCTTGTTCACCACGCTCACCACCATCCCCAAAACCCTAACCTACACGCACGAGTTGGGGATTTTTCGACGAACAGAGAATTACGCAAAGCCGAGCAGATATAAAGGGCAGGGAGGTTCTTGAGGTGCAAAAGGGGCTCACGTTGCTGGTCTCGACGCCGTCGATGGAGAGGACGGGGTCGCCGCCGCCGTCAGCCGCGGCGACAGCGGCGAAGGAGCGGGCGATGTGGCGGATGGTGGCAGGAACGCATCCGGAGAAGCGGTAGTGGCGTAGTCAGGCGCTGCGGCTGCACCGGTGCGCTGCGACGGCATGAGGGTCGTGCCAGAGAAGTAGGAGGCAGCGGCGGCCATGGCGTCGCACTGGCGTGGGAGCGGCTGACTAAGACTGAAGGGTCAAGACCGAGGCGAGAGAATAGAGATAGATGGGCCGAGCGTTGAGAGTCGGATGAGATATGGGCCGCGCGCCGAGCCATCTAACCAAGCCAGTCGAGCCAACCGAGCGGCTCGCGAGCCAGCTCGGCTCGTTAAGAAACCGAGCTCAACTCCTGGCTCGGCTTGGCTCGAAAATTCTACGAGCCAAGCCTGTATCGAGCCGAGCCGAGTCGCGAGCCACAAGCTTTTTGTCCACCCCTAGCCATGGGCCCATGGCTCTGATGCCATGTTGAAATGAAGCATGTATTCTCAAAGAGCCACCGGTCAATACAAGTGTACAAGTAAATCTGCAAATAACCCCCTAAACCTTAGACTATTTATATGTCTAACAATACTAATGTCAGCTTCCCAAGTTATGAATGTATTGTCCAATCAAACTACGAATTCTTGAAGAGATCCACAACTCCTCTTTTCTTATCCAAACACGCATTGAGATTCAAATTCGACTATCATCAAATCATCCTCATATATGCTCAAGTTTTCCACCTAAAAGCTTCAATACACCTCAGGGTTGCATGTCTTTCAGAAAAAAAAATGCTACAGAATTCCATCACTAAGTGATCTAGATCATCTTTCAGGAAATAACTCTGTGATTATGTGTTAAACATACTAAGAAAATGGCACCATATGCCTTACACCCACGTCATCATGATTTCATCTGCACCTCATGGTATCGTTATTGAACTAACCATTGCAATCCTGAATTCCTGACAACCAAATTCAAGAATTTCTATGCCAATGTCAAACAAATTGGTAGATCACTTTCCAAATTTTGAACAGATCTACAAATCACTGACCTTTCAAACTTCATGCATAGAAGATAATACAATGAGTAAAGAAGGTCAAAAACTGACAAATAAATTGCAAAGTTCTCACCTGATTACGAAATATAAAGTAGCCAAGGCAGAAGTAAACCAACATAAATGGGAGGATAAGTGGGGCTACAATGATGTATGTCAATCCAAGCAAACCAAACAAGAGAATCCGAGGAATTTCACTATGGTAAGGCTTTGATGGAAGTTTGGAGTCATCCCTCTTGCAACATTTTGTACAGTACCCCCACAAATGAAACAAAAGGGCAGGGTTGAGTGAGTTCTGATGTTATACTTGTCCATGACGTCACCACGTATGCAATAAAAAAAGAGACCTGTAGAACATACATAAAACCAAGGATAGCTTAGCAATGCACAGTTACACTTGAGACTAATACCATACTGCACAACTACTAATAGTTTAAGGAAGCAGGTTTTACACTAAGTACCCACAGGAGAAGGATGTCTACAAAACAGAGAGTATTTGCAATGGCTAAAGTGGCATGCCTGTTACTAACTACTAAGGCTATTAATTGAAGAAACAAAAGGAACCCTTGTATGTCTGTGTCAATTTAAGTATATCATGTCCATAGGAAAGAAACTGTCAATGCCATATGAAGCTTAGAAGGCAGAATGTGTTCCCAAAAGCAACTTGTGATAACTTTCTAGAAGAACACTACCTGTCATGTACATACTAAACTATATCATGAAGGCAATCAAGAAGCACATGCTCTACCTGTGCTGGTACAACAATTGCAAGTCTTGGTATTTCCTTTGGATCAAGGAATATCTCAAGTTGACCTAAGACTGAGACAGTAAGAACATTTGCAAAGAACACACTCCATATTGTAAACTGAAGCATTTTGTTGCAAGCACTTCTCTCAATCCCACTAACAGAAACAATCCTTGCATGGTTGAAAAATAGCTTTATTATTGAGGGCACATAAGAGGAAAGAAAGTGAAGAATGACACTGGGAAGATATCCTGTAACCACTTGACTGACAACAGCTCTGCAAGGGCAAAATAAAATAAAGGTCAGTTCGCTAGGTCATTCTAAGTACAACCAACATGATGGACTAGCTAGCACTAGTATCACTAATTCAGCATCTGAACATATGCTTGAGTGCTTGACTACTGTACGCTGAGCAACTTCAAAAGTAATGACGAGGTCCTTTAAAATTAACAAAATACAGGATCAATGAAAATATAAATATCAATTCATGATCGAAAACTAACATTTCCATTATGTTTCTCAGGGAAGGCAACCATGTCTCTAGTTGTTCCATATAGGTGAGTCCTTGAACAAATGCCGAAACTAGGAGAAACCGAGAAAGATGATTATCAGGAGAGTTGAAGCTACAGACACTATGAACTTGGATATCCATCTTTCCATGAATGATGTAGAAAAGAAAGGCCAATAAACATCATGAGAATCGGGAGCATGCTCAGTTTGCCACTCAGTTGGATTGTCTGACTGCCTAATGAAAATTGCATTTGCAGCACCATATCGAGATTTGAGTGAAACAAAAGCAACCAGAATTTCCTGAAGAGATATGAAGCAATAAATATAGATAAGATAAATCAAAATGTTTGTGTTTGCATTCCATGAGTGTCAGAACCAAAGATCAACTGGGGAAAAGTTGAGCAATAAGTATAGATAAACATATCAACACATCAAAATTAACTTGACCGAGACAAAAAAAAAAAGGAAACCTGCACCTGTCTGCTCCTAGTAGCATCTGATTGTTCCATTCTAACATTTTCGTCTAGGTCTGCCAGCCTTTTATGATATTTCCCAAGAAGATCATTTCTGCCAAATAATCCCAGAAATTTTCTTGGAGGGCCTTCAGAAGGACGCCATACAGATTTTAAGTTGGTAAGCTTTCTGCAGATATTCTCAGCATCATTCTGGACAGGAATCGAACAGACTATCAAAAGAAGTGAAATGGGAAAATAAGTTCAGCAAGTTAGAATGAAGTATTCCTTATGAAATTTATCTCAATATAGAAACGGGATGGTAAGAGTTTTCCAGGTAGAAAAGCAAACAAACTAGTCTACCATTACTTTCAGATGCATCCAGCAGAGATGAGCGTTCTGAATTTTTTCTTCCCGTGAAAATAAATTATGCTAAAAAGGTGAAAGGATGATACCTCAAATGAGGATAACTGACGATATATGTAATTAGTGTAACTGACAACAATTTTGCAGCATGAATTTATTTTCCTCTTTCACTCTCTTGGCATGTATATACAGTAATTAGTAATTACTTTATGTATTTGTGAGAGCATGGATCTAGAGAACGCTTCAGCGACCATACATGCCATTCAATATACCGCTTTGAGGTAAAATAAATATGTCAGTTGGTTGTAGGAAGTAAGAACAGTATGTGTACAGTAAGCTTGTGATGAATTATGTCTAAGCAATTTGACCAATACAAATATTGCATATTAAGTAGATTATGGGTATCATGTTGCAAACACAATAGCAATTTAACCGAATTTTTTCTATTTTAGCCCTTTTTTTGAAAAACATTCACATTTAGACCCCTGGTAATTTTAATTCCGTTTTTGGACCCAGGGGGTCGGAGCCGTGACCCACGGCGCCGAGGTAACACATCTCGGCGCCGTGGTCCACGGCGCCGAGGCGCCAGGCCCGCACCAGCGTGGTGGCCTGCGTGGCGCCGACGTGGCAGCACCTCAGCGCCGTGGTCAGTGGCGCCAAGGTCGGAGCCGTGGATCGTGGCGCCGAGCTCGGAGCCGTAGATCTTGGCACCGAGCTCTGGCTACCACGCGGCCTTTTTCCCCTCTGTTGGCGCCGAGCTCTGGCTATTGCATTTCGACTCGCGCCTGCCTCCCCGCCGCCGCCCCCCGGTGTCGCCGCCTCCTGTCCGCCTCACGGTGCCGCCGCCTCCCGTCCGCCTCCCGGTGCCGCCGCCTCCCGTCCGCCCCCCCGGTGCCGCCGCCTCCCGTCCCCGGCCTCCCGCCTCCCCGCCGCCGCCCCCTGGTGGCGCCGCCTGCCGTCCGCCTCCCCGCCGCGGCCGCCCGCGTCTGCAAGCCACGCCGCCGACCTCCCCATCCACGCCGCCGGCCGTCTCCAAGCCCGCCCGCCTCCCCTCCCCGCCCACCCGCATCTCCGCTTCCACAGGTAAAACAACTCCCATTATTTTAATAAATCCTTCTCCTTTGGGTTGAATTTGGCAAGATGTGTGAATCAAAAGATAGCAAGAATGTAGAAATCCATGGTTTAATGTAATGTGAATTAAATGTTTATGCAGTCATGGTAATCACAATGGCCGAGGACTGAGGTTGTTAGGAGTTTGGGAGTTGTGCCCGTTGTTTTGTTGCAAGTCTGGAATAGTTGAGGGAACCTGTCCTAACAAATCTCATTTGAATAGAGTAGTTGATGTATGCATTATATGTTTTCGGTGACCTTTGGACGCTGTAGTTTTACATGATTATGGCAATATATGGTAGGTTGTGTCTAATATTTGCTATCTTGGTTGCTATCTTGATTAGCATAGGAAGCTAATGTTTTGCGGGATTTGGCTTCACAACTTAATGGATAATAGACTGTTTACGCTGTTGTGGTAGCTATACGTAGTTCTTCGTGGACATTTTTATTGGGTTGGATTTGCTCTTATAGATTGTTAAGTGATGCTTCCATGTGCATAGAGAAACTTTGATGCCAGTGTTATATATGGTTCAGGGTGGTGTATTGTCCACGGGTTGTTTAGTTGAGGGTGAGCTGTTAGTGACTAGGGACTTATTAGTTACTATTTGCATATCCAATTTCGATTGAAGGTATTAAGTTTGGTTTTCTGTATGAACTAGATGGACAACCTAGTCACCCTATATCATGGAGGCAGTGTGACAAATGATGATTATGGAAATGTTCGATTGTTGAAATGCAAAGGGTGCCTCTGATATTCAGTGATCGGCCGTCGTTTAGTGAGTTGGTTGCTAGGGCCCGGGAGGAGCTACATTGTCATGCAAACGAGGAGAGCATCACAGTTGAGGGGTTACTTCACTTCGGTTCGAAAGATACAATTCTAAGGCGGTTGATCTTAATTGGTTGTGAGGATCAGTGGGACAAATATGTCAAATTGGTTATGAAGAATGAGTTCCAATGTTTGGACCTTGTTGTGCGGAAGGTGTCCATTGATCCCACCCCTCATGGTTATTCACCAGAACTAGGTGATCAGGCACCCTTTGACCCTCCGTTACCGGACCTTGCGGTGGATGTGGAAGAAGTGCCTGAGGTGCCCGATGCTCTATCTGCCCCGAACGAGGTTCAAATTTCTCAACCAGTTCGAGTCGAATGTCGGACAGATGATGTCGTGGCGGCCCCTCAGGATCATCCCAGTAAGTGTCGAGCAACTCTTTAGCCTTTTCCCGTCATTCCATTCTTTTGTCTCAATCCCATCGTTTTCGTGCTTATGATGTAGGAGACATTCCTGATAATGTGGGTGCTCCTCCCGTTGCTCCATCTGGCAACGTTGAAGAAGTCTGTAGAGACTCCAACAGTGTTGATGTTCAAATTGTGGATGATCTGGAGCCTTACGAGATCGCTAGGGCCGTTGATTCTGATGATGACCGCTCTTTTGGAGAGCTGACCGAAAGTGATATTGAGCTGATCAGGCGTTATTGCCCTGGCCGGGATCCATCAGTTCATGAATTCAGCGATCTTAGGCATTCCTATGAGGCTTATGCAGAAGGAAGGGATGACGAGTTGCTAGATGCTCCTGAGGCCGGGTCAAGCATGACAATTGAGAAGGGCATGGTGTTTGAGGACTTGTCAGCATTGAAAAGGTGGCTGCAGGAGTATTCAGTGATTCGTAAAAGGCCATTCAAGGTGAGGCATTCTTATGTGGAGCGGAGGTACACAGTTGTGTGCGAGAAGGAAACATGTGAATGGAGGGTTTGTGCTAGGAAACAGAAGGACACGGGAAAGTTCAAGATCACAAGAATCGTTGGCCCACACACTTGTGCCGAAGCAGAGCTCAAACAGAAGCATCGGCAGTTGACCTCTACCATTATTGCCAAGTCACTGTGTCACATAGTAAAGGGAGAACCCAATATGAAGGTGAAGACACTTGCTGGGATTGTTAAGGAGAAATTTGGATACGAGATAAGGTATGGAAAAGCAGGGAGGGCAAAGCAACGCATCTGGAAGATGATATATGGGGATTGGGAAGATGGGTACTTGCAGTTGCCAGCACTCTTCAATGCAATCAAAGCGGTTAATCCAGGCATGCATTATGAGTACGTCCCGAAACCAAACGAATGGATTCAAGATGGGATGCAGATATTCTTCCGTGCTTTCTGGTGCTTTGCTCAGTCCATCGAGGCCTTTCGGCATTGTCGTCCCGTCTTCTCCATTGACGGTACGTTTCTTCTTGGCAAGTACCAGGGCACACTTCTGATAGTCATTTCCTGTGACGCAGACAACGCGTTGGTTCCTTTGGCGTTTGCTTTGGTTGAGAGGGAGAACAAAGACAGCTGGGGATGGTTCTTGCGGCTCGTTCGGAGGCACGTGGTCGGCCCTAGTAGGGAGGTTGGTGTCATATCTGATAAACACCAGGGCATACTTGCTGCCGTACAGGAGCAGATACCGGGGTATCCAGCTTTGCACCACCGTTGGTGCACTCGGCATCTTGCCGAGAATCTACTCCGTAAGGATGGTACGAAGGATAACTTTCATCTGTTCGAGGAGGTCGCTCGAATGCTTGAGGTCAAGTTCTTCCAGGAGAAGTTGGAGCAGCTTAGTACTGCAACAAACGCAGAAGGTAGACAGTGGTTGACGGGATTGATGAGAGATGTCAACAAATGGACAAGGGCTCATGACGATGGTGGCTGGAGGTACGAGTTTCAGACAAGCAACATGGCCGAATCCTTCAATAATTTGCTTAGGGTTATACGTGGTATGCCCGTCAATGCTATCGTATCCTTCACCTTTTACAAGCTTGTTGCATGGTTCAACGAAAGACACGCACATGCAATGGCGCTACAGAGTAAACAAGTGAGATGGGCGCCAAAACCGAAGCGCCACCTTGAAAGGGCAAAGGCGAGGGCTGAGGCACATGAGGTACATTGTTTTGACAACGCCACGGTCACTTACGAGGTTGTAGAAAGGGGTGGTACAACCACCGATGGAGAGCTCCGGCCGACGAGGAGGCATAAGGTTGTCCTTATTGATTTCTCATGCACATGTGGTAAACCGAGGCAGTACCACTTTCCTTGTTCGCATTATGTGGCAGCAGCAAGGCATCGCAACTTTGACTACGAGAGCAAGATACCTCGGGAGTTCAGTGTTGACAACCTTGTGCTTACGTGGTCTCCCCGTTTCGAGCCTTACCGGGATGAGGGAGAGTGGCCACCATACACCGGGCCCAAATACATTGCGGATCCGGGTAGCCGTTGGAACAAACGTGGAACCAGGAAGAGGATGAGACACAAGATGGTTATGGATCAGCTTTCAGGAAGAACGAGTCGAGGGAGAGCAACCCCCTTTCTTACTGACCCCGAGCAGACACAAGATGGTTATGGATCAGCTATGTTTCTTGTTTAATTTCTTATTATTTCCATATTTTATGCATGTTCAAATTTTTGTTTACTTCTATGTTGGACTGACAAATTCAATTTTTTTTGTAGGATGGCGCAATTGCACCTGCTAGACCCGTACTACGAGGAGAACCACCGAGGACGTCTCACCGCGGAGGGGAGGGTACTTCCTTCATCACTACTTGTACAATTAATTATTTATGTTGATGCATTAACTAAAAAAACTGGTGTATTCTATACAGAAGCTGCTCATCCTTCGTCCTCGAACCCATGACGGGTTCCTGGACATGCGGTACGACGAGAGGTACACTCCCTTCCTGGAGAGGGCTGGCCTAGACGCCATCTCTTACCAGGTTCGCCGTGGGTTGCCCACCTTCAACCCCCCGGCCATCACTGCACTGGTTAACAGGTATTCTCCTAAACCATTGCTCTACTTGCATGTTCATTGTTTATCGGCTATGTGCGCCTCAAATTCTCTGACATGTAGTCCTCTTTTTTGTATCATGTAGGTAGAGGCCGGAGACTCACAGCTTCCACCTCCCTTTCGGGGAGATGACTATTACGCTGGAGGACACTCCAGGCACTGACGCCCTTGGTAAGGGTAAGGGTAAGGCTAGGAGGCAGTGATACTTATGTGTAGGCTTGTGGTTGGGCTTAAAAGTCGTTGTATATATGTTGTAATGAGCTAGGAGACACTTGGTAAGTGGTTGGACTGAGAGGTGTTTGTAATGAGCTACTTGTTGTATATATGTGTATATGTTATATTCATGTGATATTTGTGTTCGAATCCGTAGTCTGTACTTTGTGGTTCTATAATTCCTGCAATGAATTTATGTTTCCTGCAAACGACTGCAAAGGCTACGAACTATGAATTTATTACGAGACTACAGGCTCTGAAAAGCCTACATAGGAACATTTATTGCTACACTGGAATCCTGAAAAAGCCTACGAGCTGTTTCCTGCAAACGACTGAAAAAGCTACGAACTATGAATTTATTACGAGACTACAGGCTCTGAAAAGCCTACATAGGAACATTTATTGCTAAACTGGAATCCTGAAAAAGCTAAAAGATTCGTACGACCTCCTCTCCATTGACTATGCCCACTGCACCAGATAATCTGCCTACATAAAGGCCTCTTATGTCTTCCATACCACATCTCCTCCTCAAGCCATCACAATACTACTACACAACAATGTCTTCCTGGAGGTCCGACCCATTTGGAGTGCCGGAGTGGCATGAGCGCCCGAAGTGCCATTGCGGCTTTAGGACCATGTTGGGAGTCTGGACGGATCGAGTACAACGAGCCAAATACGGCCGTAGGTTCTTCAAGTGTCCAGACCTGGATGACGACTTCGTGGTAACGATGACAACTAAATCATTTATTTCTCGTTATCGTTTTTCAACTTGATCCATGACATCTACCACGCCACACATAGGCTTGCACGTTCATCGAATGGGTGGATCGGGTGTCGCCGGCATGGCCAAATAACCGGGCAGTGGAGGTGGAAAACAAAGGACAATAATTTGTCAAGATGACTCAGGCTCGCGAGGTGGAACGACAGATGCGGCTTGAGCAAGAGCGCCGCGTGAGGGTGGACCAAATCCGTCTGAAGGGCAAGGAGGATGAGCTGCAAAGGAGGCGGGAGCAGTTAAGTCTGCGTGAAGCAGCCATGAAGCGTCAGGAGGAAGAGCTTCAAGCTCGTGAGGCAGCTCTCAAGACCAAGAGTGACAGGAAGAATGATGCAGCGGAGCCATCCTCAGGGTCCAATAAAAAGGGGAAACAACCACGCTACACCCAGTAGAATAGACCCACACTATCTACGGTCTATGTAATCCTATTATTATGCACTGTATTGTGTTTGCCTAGCTGTATCGACTGCACTTGAGACTACCGGTATGACGGTATTGCGTATCGGTGCTTCACAAAACTACAATTTAATAGAGTGCATAATGTTGCCCACCCATGCTTGCTCCAAAGAATGTCTGCATAATGGATTAGTTTGCATATAGAAAAGAACAGGGAAATCATGCATACTCAGTTCAAAATTGTAAATCATTACATGGAAAATTCACATTTTCAAGCACATAAATGTCTGCAAAAGAACAACAAGACATTAAACTATATCCTCAACTTCGCAGATTATACCATGTGATTTGAGGTAGCAACATAATTACTTATGGGCAATATAATGGAAAAGTCTAAGGCACATAGGTTCTTACCTTGCCCCATTTTAGCTCTTTTGAATTCCATGAATAAGCAACACCATTATCCCCTTCTCTAACAATTAGTGTTTGACCATCGGAGTTCCCTGCTTAGGAAAAAAGTTACAAACATTATTACCTTACTAGCACCCGAAATTTTCAGATTGAACACGACATCATCAAAAAATGTAGCAGGAAACAAAAATTGTGTTTCACACAGTTCATCAATTTTCTGAATGTTTGCAAAAGCTACGGATTATTTTGAAGGCGCCGAGCAGGAGCGCCACCGGTCACGACGGCTTTTCTGAATTTTCAAAACTCGGCGCCACGATTGACGGCTCCAAGGTCGGCGCCACTGACCACGGCGCCGAGGTGCTGCCACGTCGGCGCCACGCAGGCCACCACGCTGGTGCGGGCCTGGCGCCGAGATGTGTTACCTCGGCGCCGTGGGTCACGGCTCCGACCCCCTGGGTCCAAAAACGGAATTAAAACTACCAGGGGTCTAAATGTGAATATTTTTCAAAAAAAGGGCTAAAATAGAAAAAATTCGGGCAATTTAAGATATGCTGTGTTGCTATAGTTGTAACAAATTCAAAGACTATGAAGTAAATTCAGAAGGCAGAGGTTGATAATAACTGGAACAAAATGCAGGTCTTACAAACCCCATGCCAGTATCATGCAATATATTGCCCAACGACCCATATGTAATTCAAGAAATTAATCAATAGACAACCATATGAGTGTTTTGTTAGAATCATTGATGAAGCATGTGTATCTGTTCATAATCAAGCAATACAAAAGTATCAAAAGGAATTATATCTTACAAGAAGGCAGCGAAGTTTGCCAGTTTGATGAACAACAGTGTGTGACAAGTAGGTGTATGAATGATACTCTTTGAAGAACTTATCAACAGCATCACTCACAGAACCACCATCAGTTATAGGGATAGCTCGAACCAGAACTGTGAAATGATGAGGTAGTGGCTCTGAACTCATAAAATACTCGAGCCTCTTGCCAGCAATATATTTGTATTCCTGAAAAGAGACAACATAGAAACTATGTGAAACCAGTAAAAAACCAAATGATTTGCATCAGCATGAAGCCATGGAGAATGCCACGACGTGCAGGCCCCATGATTGGAACTGTTCCATATCATCCGCATCAAATTCTAAGTACTGATGACATTTTTTTATTTTTCCTCTTTTTTAACAGAACCACAACATGTTTTCTCAGTCTACATCTTACAAACATTCTTTTGCTATGATAGAGCAGGAGATATCTGAAATAGCTTCCTGATTTTTATTACATTAGCCATTTAATACGATGAAAGCACAAAATAATTTCGTAGTACAGGGAATAATGGAGATTGACGGTCAGTCTTATCGACAATAGACAAATCTTCACAAAAGCAAACTTCTTATCAAATTGAGCAACCTAAGCTGAAAAATAAGCTTCTGCTCACGCCTCAACAAGCACTAGCACAACTGCACAATAAAGCGTTCCATGAAATTAAAAACAACAGGACCAAGAGAATTACCCTCCAAACACCAAACAGAGCACGCAAACAGACTCCTACCCTCCTAACACCAAACAGATCACATAAATAACCTTAGTTACAAAACTGAACTAAACAGGAAATACCAGGGAGCTAATTAACCAGTTCAATTCACCTTGAGACACTAACCAAAACCCTGTAAAACCCCAAAAATTGCACTAAATTACTAAACTAAGCATCATAGAGTTCAAAATTGCTCACTTGTTGGACCCGTCCTGGACGTTGGAGACGCTGAAGAGGTCGACGGACTTGTTGGGCAGATCGGAGAAGTCGATCAACCGCAGCTGGTCCCCCAGGAAGTTCACCGGCATCAGCACCCCGACGCCCACCAAGGCGGCCGCCGCGAAAACCCTAATGCTGCACCATCCCACAGCCCCCACAGCACGCCCAATTCAGCAAACCAACCGAAGGAAACGGGCACAAGAGTGGAGAAGAGGAGGGGGTCCGGAGTAGGAAGACCTGAAGACGAAGATGCGGACGAAGACGACGCCGTCGAGCCCCGCGGCGGCGTTGATGTCGTCCTCGGAGCGGCGCCACGCGGCGGCGAGGCAGGGCTCGAGCGGCGCGTAGGGGCAGCGCGGGGAGTACACGGCGACGTACGGCGGGCGGCTGCGGAGGAGCGAGTAGGCGGCGGCGAGGAGCACGGTGAGGCCCAGGTTGATGCCCACCGCCGTCGCTAGCGCCGACACGATCATAGCGCCGGCCGGCTACGGCGGTGGAGCCTTCCCGAAGATTCCGGAAGGGGCCGCACCGGAGGCTGGAACCTTCCTCGGGCGCGGTGGGGCCCGGTGGTCAGTGGGAGAAGAAGCAGGTAAGGTTTCACGTGTACTTTTGTACCATTACGGGTAGAGTTGGGAGGTGGGCCCAGCACGGCCAAGCACAGCTTGGCCCGACGCGTGGTGGGCTGTGCCAATATGGTACAAATGTTGGGCCGGGCCAGGCCTAGAAACCCGGCTCACTGGGTGGCATGACACGGCACGGTGAATCATGTCGTGTTTGGGCTGGCACGGCACGGGGAGCACGGTGGGCATAGGCGGCATGGTGGGCATGCCGACGCCAGCGGCTGGGCCGCCTCGGTCTCCACCTTGCCTCCTCCTTCCCGTCGAATCCCCAGATTTCCCACAACCACAACTCATCAGGCCATACAGAGCAGAGAGAGGGAGTAGAGGGGAAGGACGTATACCGGTCATCAGAACCCGAACAAGTGGACGACAGCCGCAGGAGGAGGAGCGGGGGCAGCCGGAGCTAAGAGCGGCATCAGGAGTCGACGGAGGGGGTGAGGTCGCAACGCAGCCTCCGCTAGAGTCGGCCTCTGCACCTTTGCCTGCTCCGCAGCCGGAGACTCCACGCCGCCACCTCCAACCCAGGCTCCCAGCAGCTGCCTCCCAACTCCCAAGAAAGGAGATCATCCCTTATGCCCAGGATGGTGGAGGTAATCACATACGCCAAAAACTGGGAATTAGCCAAAGAGCGGTAACAGTATCAACTGGAGGATCCTGAAATCGTGCAGGCGTATGCTGACTTCAAACACATGAACGACCTAAATATTGATGAGTAGATACTATGTACGCATGTTGTTATAGTTAGTATATACATATATTGTTATTGTACTATTTTCCTTACTCAGGGAACCCCACTTTGGGGCGTAAGGTTTTTAACGAGGCAGTAACATTGTATTTTTAAAATATCAAAAAAAATTCACTTTTCTCGAAATATTTACGTCATTATGTGCCCATATTTTTATACAATTAATTCAATTTCAACTAAATTTTAACGAGGTGAGTACGAGAGAAAGGAAGATGACGATCGTCGCCGACGCCTTCGTTGTGTATAGTTACTTCGAACTGGGCTTGGGCTGGCATAGCCCGAATGCTGGCACGACAGGCTTTGAGTCGTGCTTGGGCCTAGCTGGAGGCGAGGCAGGCTGGCACTGCATGGCATAGTAAGATGACTGAGCCAAACCAGCACGACACGAAGCACGGTAGGCCCGGGCCGTGCTGGCATAACACGGCTCAACTCCCAGCTCTAATTACAGGAGCGTGCACACGAAGGCTGGTAAAGGTTGAGATGTTAAAGGCGTGGGCCCGAGGTGTCAGTGGGTGCACGTGGCCCCCGGGGGTGTGACGCGATGGCTATGCAGAAAGGGGACGTGTGGCCCTGGTTTTGGTGACGTGTATGCGAGCAGTATAATATACGTGTGTATTTTTTGGTCGTTACCTTCTAGCTTGTGATTTTAGAAGCCAAAAACTATTTAGAATATGTTGTTTTTTAATATGATTTTTTCTTTATATTATCTATGGAGATATAGCAGTGTTTTCTATTTTTATTTTTTTAATTGAATACCTCATAAAAACTAGCAGCCGCTGCGATATCATTTTAGATAAAAACTAAAAGTCACAGCACTTTTGAGCAGGGCCTTTAGAAGTGATGAGGATTGAATAAATCCTTAATATGGTTTTAATATTTAATTAAGGATGAAAGACCTCCATAGTCATAAGCCTCCAGATGATGCTGCCCGAGTACCCTAGTTAGAGATTTCTTCCATACGATGGATAGAACATGTGCTTTTATCAACCTAAAACAGCACGATGCTTCGGTCTTAAGTCTTTCGACAAACAACCGCTATGCAGTCGTTCCCCTTGTTCGTCTCCCACTAACAACAATTGACGATCAAGCGTCCTCTCTCTGACAGCAACTACCTCCTCAATCTGACGAGCTAGTTCCATGAGGTGTCTCTCCAGATGAATAACTGGCATCCCTTCAATGGTATTTAAGGGTTGATGAAGAAGGATGAAAAATTCAGAGCCAAGTAGATTACGCAAGTTATTCTTCCAACCAGTGGAAAGAATATGGAGATTAGGGTTAGTTTCATGCCTTTGTAAAGACATCATGTGACCAGTTTATAGTAATAAAGAACATCCTCATTCTTTCCTAAAAAATTCAATCATCATTCTTATATTATTTTATAAGATCAGCGACTCGGTCATCGACAGGATGGTAGTGCTAGTAGAATACGTATTTATTTCTGTCAAAAAGAAGTAGGATACGTATTTTCCGCTTGATTTTTTTTCATTTCAGGGCAAGTCGATTTATCACCTATGATCTAAGCACTGCTTTGTTTTCGTTACAGCCTTACAGGGACGTCAGACACCAGTTTCTGTATAAGCCAAAAAAAACTGGTCATCCAAAGATGAAACATGCTCCTTGCAGCTCGGAAATGAATCGAACGATACCAATATCCATACCCTAATTGAGCAATTGCGTGCTAAGGATTTGTTCAGAGGCGGTCGGATTTTACATCTTCTAAGATTCACTAAGATGCATGGGAAAGGGTCTAAACATTTGCATATAAAAAATGCCATTGTGTACGGAGAAGCTGCAGCCCCTTTTCTTTAGCTTCATCGAGGGAGCCGAGCTTTCCTTTGATTTAAACAGAAAAAATGATGCCGTCAAGCCCTTTTAGGCCCTGTTTGGAATGCGGAAATTTTTTCCGATTCCTGCGGGAATTGAACTGTTTCCTGCAAAATTTCTGTGAAATTCCTCTGTTCCAAACAGGCCCTTAATTTTTAGGAGAAACCGAACGAACCTTCAGATCAGTGATTTTGAGGTGGAAAAAACGAGCAAATTACGTGGGACGTGCTGCTCTGTTCGCCACTTTTCTGCTGCATATCATATGGATATGCTTTCATGCACGCCAAATCGATCGGTGATTCAGTCCACATCACTCGCCGTCGCCGCCTGATGACTGATCAGAATCAAATCATATCCTCGGTTCTGGACGCGATCCATTGGACTGATCAGGTCATGTTCAGACCCAAAGAAGATAAAGATCACAGTCTTCTTTACTCAGTCAATAGTTGAATTTGCATCTTGATTTTTTTCTATCTAGAACAACAAGTTAGCAATATTTAGAGAAGGTATAATGAACATCTGGGCAGAAGACTAACCTTATTATACCTGCACCGGAAGATAAAGTGAGCTAAGAGATAGATGTCGTGGATTTTGGTGTAGATAGTTAGAACATTGCAACAACACTTTGGCCATCGAGGGATCATTGGGTCCTTTCCCGGTGAGCATCCGGCATCTGCCATTAATATGATTTAAGTGTTGGCTCGAGATAGATGAATCATGAATGGAGTGTTACCTATGGTGGAGTGTGCCCTAGTTTTATAGAAAGTTCAGGTATAGTATTGAGAGAGTAAATTATGGTGAAATCAAGTACATTTACATCCGCAAAAGGTCTTTGGCTACAGAATATGTCAACAAGTTGTCAAATCACTGAGAAAAGTTGGTGCTTGTCATCAAGTCAGTCTAAAAAGGTGGTATGATATAGTCATTTCGGTCTGCACAGTCTGTGTCACAGCGCGTTCCCTTCGGCCTAATTAGTCGAAGCCACAATGTTGTCATTAAGAAGGCTATAGATTCGGTCTATAGTAGATGCAATGAGTAGGTGTGCATTATGACATGTATGAGGCATACATTTGGGCAAGTAGGCATCAATAGAATGTATAAGACACATGTAAGCCCAAAGCATTTCTTGGAGATAATTCATGAACTTAATAGGGAGTTACATGGTATGTTGGGTATTGTGGAATGCATCTCTTGCCCAACTAAAACTACAGTACAAACAGTAAGATGCATAAACCAACCAACCGGACTACAACCACAGTACAAGCATGCCTTCTAGGGGTGAAAAGAGTATGGTTTATGTAGATCGACTCGGGCTTGTCGATGACCATCTTCTAAAAGCTGCTTTTCTACAGTAATTAACTTTTCTATAGTAACTAGCTTTCAAACAGGGTATCTTTTTAAGACGGGTCTACAAATTGATTGTAATAGATACTGCAATGACTTCATTTATATCGGCCAAAATCACACGCGAGTTTCTCTCTCTCTCTCTCTTCGTATTCTCTCTCGCGAGCAGCCAAAAGCCATAAGATGTAGCCAAAAATTATAAGACAAAGCCAAAAAGAACTGGCTCATAGACAGCTTCTAGTTTTAGAAGCCAAAAGCCATTTAGAATGTGTTGGCTTCTTAACATATTTTTTATTCTCTCTCTCTCTCTTTTGTTTTTTTTCCTTTGCATTATCTATGAAGATATAATGTTTTATATTTTTCCTATTTTTATTTATTTTTTAATTAAATACCTCATAAAAAGCTAATAGTCGATATAGTGTCATTTTAGCTAAAACCCAAAGCTACAACTAAAAGTCACAACACTTTTAAACGGAGCCTTTGGAAGTGATGAGGATTGAATAAATCCTTAATACAGATTTAATATTTAATACTGCTTTGTTTTCGTTACAGGGACGTCAGACACCAGTTTCTGTGTAAGCTAAAAAAATGGTCATCCAAAGATGTCCAATATCCATAGCCTAATTGAGCAATTGCGTGCTAAGGATTTGTTGAGAGGCGGTCGGATTTTACATCTTCTAAGAGCGGATGCATGGGAAAGGGTCTAAGCATTTGCATATAAAAAAATGCCATTGCGTGCGGAGAAGCTGCAACCCCTTTTCTTTAGCTTCATCGAGGAAGGGTTTGTTCTTTTTTGCTGCAGCTTGTGGCTTGTAGCTGCGGCTTGTGACTTTTAGGCTATTTGTACGAAAGATTACAGAGTAACAGAAACTCACGTGCAGTTTTTGCCGATATAAATGAAATCAGTAAAGTATATACTATAATTTACTAGTAGACTCTATCTTAAAAAAACACTTCGCTTAAAAGTTAGTTACTGTATAAAAGCCGAAAAGCAGCTTTTAGAAGCTGAAAAGAACAGGGCCGAAGCCGAGCCAACTCAAACCATTTAAAGAAAAAAAACGATGCCGTCAAGCCCTTTTAATTTTTAGGAGAAACCGAACGAACCTTCAGATCAGTGATTTTGAGGTGGAAAAAACGAGCAAATTATGTAGGACGTGCTGCTCTGTTCGCCACTTTTCTGCTGCATATCATATGGATATGCTTTCACGCACGCCAAATCGATCGGTGATTCAGTGCACATCACTCGCCGTCGCCGCCTGATGAGTGATGACTGATCAGAATCAAATCAGTTCCTCTGTTCTGGACGCGATCCACTGGACTTGATCAGAATCAAATCAAAATCCTCCGTTTGCAGATCGACTGATGACTGATCAGAATCAAATCGAATCAACTGGACGCGATCCACCTGATGAGGTCGATCTATCATGCTACATACAATTTAATCTATCATGCTACAAAATTTAAAATCAAAATTCAATCTATATGTCAAGAAACAAGAAAACAGATTTCAGTGAATAACTGAATAGTGTCTTTATCTTTTTTTTATTTTGGATTTCTTTTCAGTAGAATTTGTCTTTTTTTTCTTTCTTGATGTGTGTGGATTGAATTTAGATTTGAAATTTTGTGGCATGGTAGATTATATCGAGGCTATCTATGCAAAAAAAAATCAGAATTTCTCATGATCATTTGAACCATTTTTATGAGAATGGGAACACTGGTAACACGAAATACAGTGGTGCACTGTATACATATGTTCGACACCAGTTCATCCAGGAACTATATATGTGTGATTTTGCTGGCTAAATCGTGTGATTGGCGGTTTATATATATTGTGGGTTCAACAAAAACATACGGTTTAGATTGAGGGCTCGATAAATAAAAAATAAAAATTATTTGACGAATATGAGCAACTATACCATGCGCCTTTTTTTTTCCTGAAGTAGGTCGAATTTTCTAATAATTAGGTATACTTAAAGATACGTGTGCTTCTGTTGCTGAATGTTTATCCGATGGAAGAAATTTTGACTTACTTATGGAATCCAAATAGTACTTTCAGGCTTTAATTCAACATACTTTCGAAAATGCAATGCCTTATAGTTTACATGGTCAAATTGGGTTTACAACATTACACACCTATACTCACAAAGTCACAACCTAACCAAAATGAGGAGTTTAAATAGTGTGCCGTACATATTGCTTGTTACACACAAGCAAGCAATGATACGCACACATAGAATTAGTGCGCCGAATTAAGTTGACTAGCTTGCCATTGTACTCTCTTTTTTTAATCAATCCGGATCTTGCTGAATCTCAAATGGCTAATGGACGACTAATGTATAATCAACCCCATGACCTTGATTATTTGGATACACACAGATCCCATCTCTTAAAGTCAATGGTCATCAATCCATGCACCATCAACCATGCATGGTCCGTGGTTAGAAAACCCTACATAAACACCAAGATATTGTGAGCTCCATGCGAAGCATACACCTAACCCATGGAGATCTCACAACCATTTCTCTTAGCCTCTCTTCTCCTCTTCGCATGCCTACTCTTACACTTGCTCTCCTCTACTTCACCTCGCAAGAACCCTAATGGCCATGGCCATGGCAAGAGTATCCCAAGCCCGCCCGCCCTCCCCATCGTCGGCCACCTCCACCTCCTCAAGAAGCCGCTGCACCGCTCCCTCGCCGCGCTCGCCGCCCGCTACGGCGGCCGCGACGGCGCCGGCCTCCTCCTCCTCCGGTTCGGCGCCAGGCCTGTGCTCCTCGTCTCCTCCCCGGCCGTCGCCGACGAGTGCTTCACCGTCCACGACGTCGCGCTCGCTGACCGCCCGGGGCTCGCGTCGTTGCGGCAGCTCACCGACGACTGCCCAGCCATCGTCACCGCGAGCTACGGCCCGCTCTGGCGCCACCTCCGCCGCATCGTCACCGTGCAAGCGCTCTGCGCACACCGCCTCTCGTCGACGGCCGCTGCGCGCGACGCCGAGGCGTGCGCCATGGCGCGGAAGCTCTGGCGCGCCGGGCCCGGCGCGGTCAGCCTGAAGTCGACGGCGTTCGAGTTCGTGGTCAACGTGATCATGGCCATGGTCGCCGGCAAGCGCATGTCAGAGGACGAGGTGCTCCGGTTCAAGGCGATGTCGGAGGCGGGGTTCGCGGCGGCCGGGGCGGCGAACCGGCACGACTTCCTGCCGGTGCTGCGGCTGCTGGACTTCGGGAGGGTGAGGAGGAGGCTCGCCGGCCTCGCCAAGGAGCGGCACGACTTTGGCCAGAGCCTCGTCGACGAGTACAGGCGCCTCCACCGCCACGACGGCGTCGCCGAGGAGACGACGCCGAGGACGGTGATCGGCGACCTGCTCTGGCAGCAGGAGCTGTCGCCGGAGTCGTATGACGACGTGGTCATCCGCACCGTCTGCCTGGTGAGTGAATACGCCAGCAATATCCATGCATCACGCGGTGGTTGCGCTTGCACTGACTACTACACCATTGACACGAAGCGGCTGTACACATGCGCGAGCGTACTACCAGCCGTTGATTTAGAATCGGACGGCGCGTAGGTGTGGCGCATGCATGCATGCATCTAATCACCGCGAAATGAGGCCGATGTGTACAGCACTGGCGATGTAGCATTAGCTAATTTATTAGTGACAATAATTCAGTGGTTTTTTAAGTACGGTGACATCTAGTACAAGTTTATAAATGGTTTGGGTCGTAGTACTGATGTGGCAGTAGCTCGCATGACTTTTTATTTTTAGATCGAGTGCTACTACCGACATTAGACGGTGCAGCCGTTGATTTAAGAGTCGTATTTTTACATTTGTTAATGAGAACAATCTTATGTGTACCACACTGGCAATTTGCTAGTGACAATAATTCAGTATTAAGGGTGCTTTTGGTTGAGCTTTTGGGAGCTGCTTTTGCTTCCAAAAAGCCAAAAGCCAACCAAAGGGGTGGAAACCAGAAGTTACTTTTGGGTAGTACAGTTTTGAAAGTACCTTGGACCCTGCTTTTGGCTTTTGACTTTCTGCTTTTTGAAATGGTGAAAATAAAGAGCTGTTTCACAGTTGTTTCAAGGAAAATAGAGATAGGAGGTAAGTTTTATACTTGTTTGAATCAAACAGCTTACAGCTTTTCCACAGCCCACAACCTACAGCAACGTTTCCACAGCCCACAACCTACAGCAACTTTTCCACAGCCCACAGCAGCTTTTTCAGAAGCCACAGCTCAACCAAACACACCCTAATTGATTAGGTAAATGCCTATGGCAATCGGCAATGATCTACACGTTGCTAGCTGTCACTTTTAGCAAATATTTTACAAAGATCAAGAATCATTTTAAATCTCTAGTTGACTGACTCAAAGCAATCACCTAAGTTACTGTTTGCCTGCTAATTGGTGTGAGAATGTGAGTTCCACCACCATACCAGCTGGGTTCATCGAGAAATTTTCGAGATTTGATCCAATAACCTCTGTCTTGCTAAGCCGTAAAGATAATTCTACCAAGGGCATATCTATGGGTTTATGATTTTTAGCTGAAATTTTTGAATTTTAGCTGTTTACAACAGAGATTACGAAGAGAGAGATACTCGCTTGCGATTTTGGTTGATACAGATATTGGGCTTTTAACGTATACTATAACTAACTTGTAGAACCCATTTTGAGAAAATACCTCGTTTGAAAGTTAGATTCTGTAGCAAAAGCCAAAAGCCGCTTTTAGAAACCCTTAAAGAACAGGCCCATAATAATCTACCATCTAAGATTATCTCTAAGACTTTCATCTCATCTAAAGATAGCACTAGAGACAATCTCTCTAAATTATTTCTCTAACTTTTTTTACTAGAACTTCCTGTCTCACGCTTTCTTACTATTTATGTTAGTTCACGGACTCAAGTCATCACTTGTATAAGAGACATCATGTTATCTCTCCTCACATTCTCTGCTACACATAAGATTTTACTAATTAATTTAGATAAGAGACAGTTAAGATATCACTATTGGAGATATCCTAAATGGATATAGATAAGATGTTACTATTAGAGATATCCTAAACAGATACACTTTTTCTAAAAAGATGAAGTTATTGGTTGTATGAGTCTCTCACACATACATATATAGTAAAAAAAGGACAGGGTACTAACCACTATGATCTAAAAGAAGTATTTTTTCTACGTATTGTATGGGAAAATTTTGAAAATTTTCGGATGTCTAGATTAGCTTTATACGTATGCAAAAAAAATGTATTTCCCCTAGGCTCTATGACGCGTCTTTTCGGATGTGCGTATACTTATGTAAATTCTGTGAGACTAATTTTTAGTTGTACTTTATTGCTAGTGATTACCAACCAATATGCACACTAATCTTTTGCAAAATGTGTTCATTTGCACAGAGCCTGCTGCAAGCCGGGACTGACACGTCGTCGAGCACGATCGAGTGGGCGATGGCTCTCCTACTCAACAAGCCGGCGGCGCTCAAGAAGGCGGCGGCCGAGATCGACTCCGTCGTGGGCACGTCCCGCCTGCTCCAGGAGTCCGACCTCGCCGGCCTCCCCTACCTGCGGGGCGTCATCACCGAGACGCTCCGGCTGTACCCTATCGCCCCGCACCTCGTCCCGCACGAGGCGTCGCGCGACTGCGTGGTCGCCGGCCGCGGCGTCGCGCGCGGGACGATGGTGCTGGTCGACGTGTACTCCATGCAGCGTGACCCCGCCGCGTGGGAGGACCCGGAGAAGTTCACGCCGGAGAGGTTCGATGGTGGGAAAGCCGGCGGGGACAGGTGGATGATGCCGTTCGGGATGGGGCGGCGGAAGTGCCCCGGCGAGGGGCTCGCCATGAGGACGATGGGGGTGGCGCTGGGGGTCATGGTGCAGTGCTTCGAGTGGGGGAGGGTGGGGGAGGAGGAGGTGGACATGAGCGAGGGATCGGGGCTCACCATGCCCATGGCCGTGCCTCTCGTGGCCATGTGCCGACCTCGTCAAGAGATGGAGTCCTTGCTCAGGAGACTTTAGAAAAAGGGTTTTGTTAAATATTATCTAGATATTTTCTTTCTAACTATCATTCAGATTTAAAACCGTTAGATTAGAGATTCAATGGCCATGAATTCTCCTTCCTTCCCCTTTGAATTCTACTCCCTCCCACTTGAAAAAAAATCTCCCCCTTCAAAAAAAGGACTCTTTGATCTCTAATCTAAAAGTCATAAATTTACATAATAGTTAAAAAGAAAACATTCGTGCTTAGAAAAATATTAAGTGTGTTGCTTCAAGATCGAGCGTGTATCACCTCGATTCTTTAGCTTTACTACATTTTCCTCTTGCGAGCGTTAATTACCAGTACTAAGAGTTATCATCAAACTTTCTAAAATTTGGCTATCAATAATTTTAAAATAATTTAGATTGGCTATACAAAAATTACATTATTGGATTTGTCGTAAAAAAAATAATTTTATAATTTTATTAGTATATCTTAATATAAAATTATAAAAGTAGCAGTCAAAGTCACACCTTAAATACCATAAAAAGTCAAAAAAGGAGTACTTGTCATCGCAACTAGCCGGTATATGGTGGTGATCGGTTCGGCTGAAAGCCTCATGGCTTATGGCTGAAAACACTGTAGCTGGCTGAAAAAAGCACTGTAGCTGACAGAGGCTTATTTACCATAATTAAATTTAAAAAAAATTAAAAATAGAAAAAACATATTAGCCCATCACGTATAATGTAAACAAATACGAGGAAAAAAGAACAGGTAAAAAAAACTCAAAAAAAACCAAAAGTTCAGAAAAAGACGAAATTTATGAATAGTGCAAAAATAAGCTGAAGCCAGAAACTGAAGCCATATTGATCAGGGAATGTACACACTATACAAAAAGGTTAATACTGGACGCATCATTACAGACGGTTGACCAAAACCATCGGTATTAAATACAATCACAGACGGTTTTAGTTTAACTACCATCTGTGTTACTAGCAGCGCTAAAAACCGTTTGTGAAGAGATAATATCACAGACGGTTCATGTTGATGGTTTGAACCGTCTGTGAAGTATCACAGACGGTTATTAAAAAAATCGTCTGTGATATTATCTTTTTACAAACGGTTTGTATTAAAACCATCTGTGATATTTCATCACCCGATTTTGCCGCCCCTTTATTCAAACTTTCAAACTGACGTGACGTCGCGAACTATTGATCGGTTCCACTACCTAAAATGCCCTTATATATGCTGCCCACACGTCTCCCCAAATACTCCAAACTGAAGCACCGCCTAGCTAGCTCCCTCAAACCGATCGAAGCGTTGCCTCCCCCAACGACACCGACTACCTCCCTAAGCTCTTCCGCCTCCAGTTGCGATGCCACGGTTCACTGCAACATGGTGAAGCTGCCGTCGTTGGCTTCTCCTGCTTCTCCTTCATCGCCGGTGATATATCCCCCACCCCCTCCCCCTCTCTTCCTTGATGCTTGGATATGAAATTACGAAATTGTTGGATAGCTAGGGCTTCGGCTATGTAAATATTGATGCTTCGTGCGTGTGAATATTAATTGTTGGTGCCTTAATTAGTTATTGTGATGATTGATAGATGGTTAGGGTTTCAGTCCTTGCTGAAATTCATGTTTTATTGCATGCTAAAGTGGCCCACATGGCTACTAACATACTAGGCGCATACGACCACGGCTTACGACCGTATGCCTATGACCATGGCTTACGACCACGGCCTACAATCACAAGCCATCAAAGACATGGCGTCAATCATAAATAGACCTGCTTTAGTTCATTTGTCTTCTCTGATTGCACTGTTTTATAGCCTCAATTAGAAAATGTTGATAAATTGAAGGAGACCAATTTATGATATCGCGAGAACATAATCACAGACAGCTCTTAACTAGAACTGTTTGTGATAATATCACATATGGTTCATAGTAAGAACCGTTTGCAATAACTATTATCACAAATGGTTCAAAAACTGTCTGTAATGCCCTTAGGATATTACTGAGCTATAAACATAGATGATTCGTGAAATCGTCTGTTGTAATGTTTTCAAATTGTCTATGATGAGGTTTTCTGCAGTACTGATATTCTCCGAAAACGACGTTTTTCTGATATTCTCCGAAAACGACGCTTTTCTTGTGGAATTCTCACCAACGCTAAGCAACAGATGGCACCCGGAGTTCGAACTTGTCGGTCACCACTAATAACGCTTTGATCCAAAATTTATTGGCAAACTTATTGAAATGTCGTCTGTCAACCTCGTACTCAATGAAAACGCCATGTGATAACTGCATGGTGTTCCTGCGGAAATTGAACCGTTTGAATGTTGGTTTCTCGTAGAATCAACCAGGCCCCTCCCTAAGATTTGAAGTTGGGTCACAGTATTCCAGAATCCAGGCTTTGTAATTGTCTGTCAATACTGGGTGAAGCGTTGCCGTGCATACTCCTTGTACTCAAGTCTGTTTTTTTGTTCGCATGCTCCTCGTAGGGGGGAAACAAAAATCCACCAGCTTAATTTGCGAGATTACTGCTAGATAGATAGATTGGACCCATTTATATTGGCTTTATCTTATGAATAATAATAGCTTGTAGAAAAATTTATAGAGAAAAACACTCGCTTACGGCCATGTTCTTTTCAGCTTTTCTACAGTAGCTAGTTTTTAAATGGAGTATCTTTTCAAAATAGGATCTACTAGTTAATTATAGTACATACTTTACCGACTTTATTTATATCAACAAAAGCCGTATGTAAGTTTCTGTTTCTTTGTAATCTCTCACACAAACAGGCCAAAAGCCAAAAGCCGCAGTCAAAAGCCATAAGTTTCAGGCTTCCAGCTAAAAAGAACAGGCCCGTATATGACCAATATGATTTTGATCGATATAAATAAAGCTACTACAGTGTATACTTCGACTAGTAAATTCTATCTTGAAAAGACATCTTGTTTGAAAGTTATATACTTTAGAAAAGATATTTAATATAGAAATGTTTATCACTGTGGCCGTAATGTTCGTGCCGGACGTTGGCCGGGATTACGTCCGGAAGCCTCAGCTGCGCTCTTGCCTTTGCTTGCCTTCTCGACATTGGTCGCAGTCACAGAGCTATCAAGCCGTCGCAATGGACCATCACGGAGAGCGGCGCGCCCATCGTCGGGGACTTCTTCCCGGCGCTGCGGTGGGTCGACCGTCTCCGCGGCGTCGAGGTGGCGCTGGCGAGGCGTGATGCTTTCGTCGGCGGCCTCGTCGACGACCACCGGCGAAGGCGCAACGCCGGCGGCCTAGACACCGAGAAGAAGAGCGTCATCGACGTGCTCTTGGCGCTGCAAGAAACCGATGCCGAGTACTGCGCTGACACCGTCGTCAAGGGCCTTGTCTTGGTGAGCACTGAGTAGTCTCTTCTGCTAATAGCGTTACAACCAACGTGTGTTCTGGCCTATGACAACATGGTTGCAATGAACATGCTGGCATTCAGGTACTGCTCTCCGCCGGCACCGAACCGACACGTCGGCGCTGACCACCGAGTGGGCGATGGCGCTGCTGCTGACGCACCCGGAAGCAATGAAGAAGGCGAGGGCCGAGATAGACGCCATCGTCGGCACAGCACGGCTGGTGGAGGAGTTGGACATCACGAACCTCCCCTGCGTGCAATGCGTTGTCAAGGTGACCCTCCAAATCTGCCCCGTCGGCCCGGTCATCCCGGCGCACGAGGCCATGGAGGACTGCACGGTGGGCGGCTTCCGCGTCCGGCGCGGCACGATGATCCTCGTGAACGCATGGGCGATCCACCGGGACGCCGATGTCTGGACGCGCTGGGGAGTTCAGGCCGCCGGAGAGGTTCTTGGACGCGGGCTCGGCCGGAGGCGGTGCCCAGGGGAGGGGCTGGCGATGAGCATTGTCGGCTCGACATTGGCTGCGCTCATGCAGTGCTTCGAGGGGAATATCAGCGAAGGAGGTGCCGTCAACATGGCCGAAGTTGGCGGGTTGACGATGCCGATGGCGACGCCGTTGGCTGCTATCTGCTGGCCCCGGGAGTTTGTCAAGAGTATGTTCTCTGCTTCAACATGATGGATAGAACACACGGCTTCTGAAGAAAACTAAAATTGGATTTGGATTGTTCAGTCTGCTGAAATGATTGTAAAGGGTAGAATACTTACAGCAAGATTGCTTTAGATGGTACACTGCTTGAGCACAATTTACAAGAGTGTAAAATCCATTTCAGTGATGGACAAAACAATTGATAGGACACCAACAAATCATGTTGCTTACTGAATTCTCTACCCTGCAATCCTCTATGCAGTGAAAAATACAAACCGAGGAGAAATTACCCAATCAATCATGCAGGACAGCAACACTTTTGCCAAATGTTTGTCTGAAAAAAAGGCGGTGGGATCAACAATCAAATTGCACAACAAAGATAAATTCTCTACAACACCAGGCAGGCATGATGCATGTTCAGGGGGTCATCCCGGACTTCAGCTCCCAATATCAGCAAAACCCTATGTTCGAGAGATTAAGGAATGCTTCTGATGGTTGACATTTGGATGCTGCTTCAGAGAATGGTCTGATGGTTAACATTAGTCTTGTGATTCGGTGGATCTTTCAGCAACGTATCATTCTTCCATATTAGCCCTACGAATGCCTTAATCTTCCTGGGCATTTGAAGTTCCAAATGAAGCTTATCTTCGTTAGACTCACCCACTGTTCTGCTCGTCAAAGCTTTGTGAAGATACCGCAAAAGTAGAGGATTGAAAGAATGGGAGAAACGGATTTCATGTGGAAAATCCTTACGAAAAAATCACGGGCGGACGAAGACGGAATTCACTACATGAGGAGAGATTACAAGCACTAGAAACTTCGATGTATCTCAAACATACGACTACAAGCGCACATATATAGGCAAGGGTACAAAAGTCCTAAGAGATTATGAAATCGAGAAGAGATCAGCGTATATATCCACTTGGACACATATATGAATTTGTATCATACTTTAACAATCTCCACCTTGAGATGAATTCGGATCACACTCAACAATCTTCAACTTGAGGTGAATTCGCTCCTGTAGCCAAAACAAATCAAATCTCCTCAAAGCATACTTCACCATCAATGATTCTTGTGTGTTGAAAGACTATCGGATTAATCAATGAGTAAGACTAAACCAATCTTCTCCATATGCTTCTCATGTGACGTTGGATAACTATAGTGAATAACTCATCTTATAGACTTTTACATGCTCTACCTGGAACACATAACTCAGCAAATAATACTCATTGAAGAGCAACTTGCACGTGTAATCATTACATACATCAAACTGCCAACTGTAAAAGTAACTGAATTCCATAACATAGTTGAAAACTGCTCATGTAGAAGAACATCCAGATGAAATTACCTCTTGTGTTGTCAATGAAGCCAAAACAATTTCTATAATAAACCCCTCATATTGAGCTGTGACAACTAGAACATATTGCATCTGCAATACCAAACGTTGCAGTATCTAAGCAGATAATTAACTCCTTTTTACACTTTAAATCCTTTATCTCGAACTCATATTTGGAGCATAACCTTCACTAATGAATAAGAAATTTTAGAGAATATTAGCTGCCATCAGGGTGCTATCAAACCGTGAATCAGTTGTCCTCTCAACTGATATTGATTTTTCTTGTTTTTTAAAGTCTCCTCGATCAAACTTATCCCAAATTGTGTTGAAAATCTGCAACTCCACCTTAAACTCTATAAGTGCGGATCTTGCCACAGTAACCCGTAGTAGACAACGGATCGTTGAAAAATCGCCAGTGATTAATCTCACATGGATGCCGTCAATAATAGCCACAATAACCTGAATTGTAATGAACTCCATATCTAACAAGAAAACATGCATAAATAACGACACAGTCTCTTGATGGAATATGACAATCGACTAAGATCCGCCCCTCAGGCATTGTGATAACGTCCCATACCCCCGCACCTGCTACACAGTACGCTCCGTCTGTGTGCAGGGCCCACACTAGCCCCATGTGCACTCTCTACTACTCATTTGCTCCATTTTCATATGTTGAGATAGTTGAGAGCATTCAAGTGCATTGCATTATTAATTGATCCTTGTGGTACTTGAAAACCTTCAAACAAGCGATGTGATTTATTACTCTTGTTGGTTGCCGACAGCTAGATGACTTGGAGGAAGTTATACTGTGATCTCTTCAAAGAAACTTGTGAAGAGACTCGACACCGTTGTGAGAGGTGTGGTGCTCACCATTTTTGGATTAGAGAAAGAGCAATCTAGTGGACTTATAGTGTTTGAGGCTTAATTCATGGAACTGATCCAATCTGTTTGGGTTTACCTCAACGTAGACTAGTGAAGACCGGCAAGTCTTTGATACCACAGGAAAAATATCGTGTCTCCATTGTGGTTTATTTTCTTGCATTTACTTTTCATATTTATATTTCTAGCACTTATATTGAATTGAAATGTGTAGCTAGAAGTGTATATAATATTGACATTACTTGTGGTATCTTAATGAAACCTAGAGTATTTAGGTTTTACTTGTGCAAAAGGTTTTTGTTTAAATTCATATTTGTTAAAAATTATAATTTAGCCAAAACAATTTAAAAACCTCCTATTTATCCCTTCTAATCGGTTATTCTTGATCCTACAGCCACATGCCGAGCAAGGGTTGCTCATTAGCGCCTTACCGAGCAAGGGTGGTTCGGTAGGCAGCTACCGAGTAGCTGAAGCGCAGGAGCACCCATGCCCGCCTGCTAATACGGATAGGCATATGTCTTACAAATTATTGAGTCACGTTAAATATTATCAGGTGATCTCTAATTTAATTGGGTCTTTAATTATTATACTTGAACATATAGAGGTACTATTATACTTGTAAATACAGAGGTACTACTATGTTATGTAATTATATACTGATCTATATTCGATCTGTACAAGCCTAAAGTGAAGGGAATTTTTTGTACGGATAATCCATTTTTTATTCGAAATTACATAAATATACCCGCGGGAAAATTTTTTACAAAAATAGGCTCCAGTCGCCTAATGGTTGGGCGACTGGAGCCTTTCGCCCAACCACACGGCGACACAATATATCTCGCTGCACAGTAGAGCGACTGCATTAAATCGCTCTTCCGTATGGCGACTGGCATGCAGTCGCCATACCGTTAGGCGACTGGCATGCAGTCGCCATCCCGTTAGGCGACTGCAGGTAGCCCCCGTGATTGTTTTAGAATTTGTGAATTTTGTAACGTTGAACCGGTAAAAAATACGGTGAAGTTGTAATAAAAGTTTATGTTCATTGTATATTGTAGGTGTGTAAAAAGTTTTTAAATTTTTTTTTTTGAAAGATTGAGTAGAGAACGATCGATACATACACTGTTAAGTGAGATAGTTTATATGCGGAAAGAGATGATAGACTTATGTAAATATAAATAAACTTCATAATATAACTGTGAGTAACATGACGCATGTATTTTCATTACATGCATAACATATATAGCATCTGCAGCACGCCTCACTGGTCACCCTGCTGTGCCCCGTCACCGCGCCCGCGTCCTCCCATACGGCCTCGCTTGGCCCTCCTCCGGTGCAACGGATTAGTACGATCCGAAAAGGTAAAACGAGGAGCAGGGTGTCTATCCCGCCCCTGCGCTGGTGGAGTCAGCTGCACCTCTGGCTGTGTAATCTCCGGTGCACCGGGGAGGGCACTGGCAGAAAGAACCTGCGGTGCGACGTCGGGCGACGGCGCGAAAAACTGGTCCACATCCTCCTGGCCTGGGGAGACGCCGTGCTGGTAAGTACCTGCAATATTAATATCGTTAGTGCGTTGCATGTCGTCTTCGGATAAACACGGTATAAGACCCTATGCGTACCCGTAGCTGGCGCCATGGAGGAGGCGTACACCCCCTGCGTGGGGAAGACAGGGGTCTGCGTAGGAGGCGTGAAGTGAACCGGTGTAGGAGGCCCTGCCCAGGCTGAACCCCCTGGCTGCTCCGGGTGAGGTGGTGGAGGACGTGTCCACGTAGGTGCACCATAGTAGTGCCACGCTGGTGGAGGTGGCACTGGTGGACGAGCAGTCGTAGCGGGGGGCGTGGAGACCGCCGGTAGCCTCGTGCAGGACAGTAGGCTAACGATACGTCTACACCCCTCGTGCACCCGACGCGCAAAGCTGAGGCCCTCCTCATGGGTCAGCTGCGCACCACTGGCGAGCCTCTCCAGTACTGTGCCGGACTCGGCGTATAGGTCAGAACCGACGTCAGCCTGGACACAAAGACATAAAATGGTCGATTATGGAAACGACATTACCATTTGGGAATCTTTGAAATGACATGTAACGTACCGCGAGGTGAGCGTCGTGCGCGAAGTGCGCGGGGTACGTGTCCGTCGGAGCGGCGACGTGTGTGGCAGGCGGGTCTACCACATATACGAGCCTGATACGGGTCAGCGGCTGGTACCAGCGCAGGTACTCCGCGTACTCCCTGCTGTCGTACGGTCGGTCCTCGTTCACGCGGTCGTCGAGCGCATCCTGCCACTGCTCGACCCAGGGCTGCATTCTCACCGACCAGTCCGTGCCTCTTTTCACTCCCTTCCCGCTGTGCCTGCGTATAAAACCATTACGTAATGTGAGATACTTGCGAACGCAGTAGTAAGTATGTACATATTTAGCAGAAACGTACACTCACCCGTGCACGTGCGGCGGAAGCGATGGTCCGACCGGTACAGGAACCGGCTGCCATAGCCCGAACTGCCGCATCACCCGCTGGGGTGCGTAGTCCTCCACGTAGATGAGGTACACGAGCTTCCGGCGGGTGAGCCAGAAAGCCCGGTCACGCCAGCAAAGTGAAGACAGACCGCCAGGAGCACGGGCCTGCACTGCCGTATCAGCGTACGGCTCCCAGCGCACGTCGTCGGCTGTGATGCGGTCGAGTTGCTCCACAAAGACCCGGTACACCCGCGTGACCTGCACGTGCGCGAACTGTACCTGCAAGAAAGACAAGTTGTTTACAATGACGATCGTCAATAAGAAAGAAATAGTTAACTCTGATAAAACTTACTCGGCGACGGCACCACATAGAACCCATCGTCGGCCGGTCGACTTCTCCCCCTGGATACATCTCGGGCCCGTACGGACCCACGTCGTCTAGCACAGGTCGTCCGACGCTTAAGCGCTCGAACGACCACAACTGTAGTAGAAGGGGACAACCCGTGAGGATCGAGTTCGGCTTGACCCTCGTGCACGCATCGCACAGCGCGCGGTACGTCGCGGCAAGTACGGCCGATCCCCAGCTGACCTGGTGGGGCTCGCCGTCAGCGATCGCCCTCGCATAAGCGATAAGGCGCGCATCCACCGAGTTGCCGTGGCTGGTGGTGAAAAGCACCCAACCAAACAGCCACAGCACGTACGCCTCCAGGTGCCGCGAGACCTGCTGATCGTCTGCCTGCGGAACCATGCGCTCCACCTGAATGCAAAAAAGTTGTTATTAGTACGTAATACCACAAATAAGAGCTTCGAAGATACGATCGATTTTATATACCACGTACCCGGTACTGTCTGAGCCACCTCAGTGTCGGCCCATGGGTCTGCGCCTCTCCGAACACGTGGTGGTCAGCGGCCGGTGGAACGACACCCTCGAATCTGCCGAGCAGGTCAGCGCGCCAGTCGGCCGGGGCCTCCGGTAGGAAGGCAGCGTCTCCCGCGATCGGAAGCCCAAGAAGCAGGGACACATCCTGCAAGGTCGGCGTCATCTCCCCGAATGGGAGGTGGAAAGTGTGCGTCTCGGGCCGCCAACGGTCCACCAAAGCCGTCAGCAGGGAACGGTCGAACGGAAATCGTCGTGATCGATCCCCGCCCGCCTCGTCCCCGCCCTCGTCCCCGCCAGCGGCTCCATCCTCCTCTGTGGCCTGCACCATCCGGGCAAGAGGGAGTAGCCCGGCATCCCGCAGCCTGCAAACAAAGTGAAGGTCAGCACGGAACGAACTAACGGTCGCACCAAACGCTGGAATAGTGCTCACCTGGCAGTCCAACGAGGGTCGAGTCCCCAGGCCACGCGAGGTGTCCGTGTCCGGACCACTCCCAGCTGAGGCGGCTCGTCCGTGCTCCCCGGTGGCGGTACTAGATGGGAAGCGCGATGAGAGCGGTCCACGTGCTCGTCCAACAGCGCGAACCGCCACTCCGAGTCACGTCCAGCACGAGTCATACCTGCAAAATTTGTACAATACTTTCAACATTAAATTTTCTGCATCTAAATTTGTACAATAATTTCAACACTAAATTTTATACATCTAAGACTGTACATTAAACTTGGTACATCTAAATTTCTACATCTAAACTTGTACATTATACTTTCTACATCTAAATTTGTACAATAAATGGTACACAAAATTTATAAACTAAATTTTCTAAACTTTATTTGTAAACTACATTTAGTACACAAAATTTGAAAATTAAATGTCTAAATTATATTTCTATATTTAATTTCTAAACTAAATTTTGAAACTACATTTTCTAAACTAAATTTGTAAACTAATTTTCTACACTACATTTTCTAAACTAATTTTCTAAACTAAATTTGTAAACTAATTTTCTACACTACATTTTCTAAACTAATTTTCTACACTATATTTCTAAACTAATTTTCTAAACTATATTTCTAAACTAATTTTCTACACTACATTTTCTAAACTAAATTTCTAAACTAATTTTCTACACTACATTTTCTAAACTAATTTTCTAAACTAATTTTCTACACTAACAAAAAATATAACACGAAAAATTATCTGAAAATCGCGCACTCCCCCTCCTCTTCTCCTCCTCCCCTTCTCCTCCTCTCCCTCTCCTTCTCTTCCCCTCCTCCCCTTCTCCTCCTCTCCCTCTCCTTCTCTTCCCCTCCTCTTCTCCTCCTCTCCCTCTCTTCTCTGCGACAGCGGCCGAACGACACAGTGACCGCTTGGCCGAGCGCGGTATATATCTCACTAGAAGTCGCCGAACCGTTGAGCGACTGAAATGCAGTCGCCTAACGGTTGGGCGACTGGATGGAAGTCGCCCAACCGTGGGGCGACTGCAATTAATCGCCCAACGGTTGGTAGATTCATTAAATGTCGCCGTGTGGTTGGGCGAACGGCTCCAGTCGCCCAACCATTAGGCGACTGGAGCCTATTTTTGTAAAAAATTTTCCCGCGGGTATATTTATGTAATTTCGAATAAAAAATGGATTATCCGTACAAAAAATTCAAAGTGAAGGTGCATTTAGAAGGACGGCACAAGTAACAAGAGAGCACACAGGACTAGGAATGCTCCAACAGAAGTCAATACGCCTGCTTGCTGTCAAAGCTAACGAAACATGTGTGCATGCTGTTGACGTGCTGACTAGAAGTTCATAGTTCACACATGAGAAGTTGCATGCAGCATGAACCAAGGGAAGAAATCATGCCAACTGAATTGAATACACCAGGGAAAATCCCACACAGACATGAAGGAAGCGCACGTCAACAGGAGTAGGGATGGCAATCGGGCGCGGCGGGTACGGGTAGTGCTCGCCCATACCCGTACCCGCGACCCCATTTTTCGCCCACGGGCATACCCGTACCCGCCCACGGGTAAAAAACCCCGCCCATACCCGTCGCCCGCGGGTACCCGTCACCCGCGGGCATACCCGCTTACCCGCGAACTGAGTACATCACATATTCACATACAAACATCACACAAACTAACTAGTGACGATAACAGATCGCACGAATAGTATGCTTATCAGGAACATTGGATGGTGTCCAATATACCAATGCATTATCACAACATGTACCTACACCTATATTCTAACAACATGTATCATATTTACTCATCACAACATGTACCTACACCTATATTCTAACAGGAACTGCGTGCGTGGAGTCCTCTGCTTCTCCTGAAATCTGAAAGTGGTCATGGAAATTGATGGCTTGGAGTAACTGAAAACAATTTACTGTTCTTTGTCCAACCTCCTGTGGTTGCAAATCGGCGGGGAGACGTTCGACGCGCACCAGTGGTTGCTGGTGGCATGGTCTCCGGCAAAGTTATTGTTCAATAGAGAATCGGCGATGAGGAAGAAAGGAAGGAGGACTGGAGGAGGCTCACCTGAGTTTTGCTGACGGCGGAGAGCCGGTGGTTGCTGAAGTCGGTGGCAACGACGCGGACGGCGGCGATGGAGTGGGTGTGGGCGTGGAAGACGATGGTGCGCGGAGGCGGAGTGGTGGGGGCACGGGGCTCTCCTGGCTTGGCCTCGCCGAAGACGACGCCGAAGTTTCGAACCCATCCAGTACCCAGTCGGGAGGAGAACGTGGGATGGTGGGAGGCTGCCGGCCGGGAGGAGGACGGAGGGCAGTGGGCGGTTGCGAGGAGGACGGGCCAGATCTGGATCTGGAGGTGGGGCGGGGTGGCGGCAGCCAACGGGGAGGAGGATGTGGGAGGCAGCCGACCGGGTGCGACGGCAGATCTGGGCGAGGCGGAGGCGCTGAGGGCTGAGGCGAGCGGGGCGCAGGGCTGCGGGCGAGGCGAGCGAGGAGGAGACGGATCTGGGGGTGGAGGAGGAGGCCGGCGGCGGGTTGGGGCGGAGGAGGAGGAGGCGGTTCTGGGGGCGGAGGAGGAGGCCGGCGGCCGGGTGGGGGGCGGAGGCGCCGGCGGAATCGGTGGATGAAGGAGGAGACGCGGGAGAGGGGCGGAGACGCGAGAGAGGGGCGGAGGGGGGTGGGCAAAGAGGTATCTGCGCGAGAGAGGGGCAGAGGGCGGCGGGCGAAGAGGTATCTGCGCGGGCGGCGGGGAGAGTTAGGGTTTACTGTTTTTTAGCAGGGCCCACTTGTCAGTCTATTTCACGGGTAAACGGGCGAGACGGGTACGGGTAGAGCTAACCCATACCCGTACCCGTTTACCCGATGGGTAGAGATTTTCTCCCATTTTCATACCCGTGGGTAAAGAATCCATCCCATACCCGACTCCATTAGGTTATTTACCCACGGGTACACGGGTAAACGGGCACAATTGCCATCCCTAAACAGGAGTACAACGGAAGCCCAACACAAGACTAATTCCACGTCCTGCATGTCGCTTGACTCAGTCATGTATCTCGTTTTATTTAAACAAGAATCTGAGTTGTGCTAGGGATCGAGTCCGATTTGGTCGATTTCGGTTTCCTAGACCGAAATAGTAGGGGAGTATGGGTCTTGGCCGAACCAGATTCAACCGGCCCTAGGCTGAGCCCGCGCGTACCCTATGGGGAAGGCGCCATAAATACATGTGTCCCTCTTGTATTCTGGGGACGAGACATGAGACCAGATATTTTTGATAATAGATTGAAATAATAGATTGTTTTGTTCTTCCATGATGGATGAACCATCTTGAGGGGAAATTGGGAGTATGTTGACAATCAAAATCGTTCAACTTTTCCGCTGGAAATTGGGAGCGCGATAGGGCTTCACTTGGTGATCATGAAGTCCAGCGCGTGTGTTCTAACGAATTAAAGAGTATTCGTTTTTTGCATTGGCAACGGAGGATCACTACGACTTGAGAAAGCTATATGTGAGTATCTTGATCATACATCGAGAAGATCGGGCGACCCCATATCATCTTGGTAACAGGGCACGGTTGACTCGGTAGTATTATTTATCCCTAGATCAGATTGATTTCTATTTATTGTTCTTTATACCTAGAGTGCATAAACCGAAAAATTGCAACATAAAAAATTCCAAACCCTAATTTTTGCATCTGATATTTCCTATGAGTTTTGTTAAGTTTTTATCCATTAGAACCTTTATTTAAGTGATGATTGTCGTGTTCCTTCGCGTAGCTTAATCATTGTGTCCACTATAAACCTTAGAAAAATTTTTCTAGTTGAATCTCTCAATTAGCACCCACAAAAAAAACTCTTTGCTGTCCAGTTGAAACAATTCAATTGGGAACACATCTGCCGTCATTGTTTTTGTTGTGAGTTTGGCCAATTCACCAACACTTGCCGAGTACTGTTAGAGCAACTCCAGCAGGGCCCCTACTTGAGCCCTCAACCCTCATATTTGAGGGCTTGAGGCAAAAACAGAGGTCCAGCAGGGCCCCTACTAGAGCCCTCAAATTTGAGGAGCCCCTCAAATCCCCCTCCCACCCCTCATTCCTAGGGGCTCCCCCTCCACCCCTCATTTTCCTGTTTTTTTCCCGCACCGTGAAACTTCTCCCGCTCCCCCCCGCCTGCATCTCGCCCGCCCGCCTCCCTCCTTGCTCCTTCCCCCCGCCGCCGCCCCCTCCCCTGCCGTCCCCACCTCACCCGCCGCCCCCTTCCCTGGCGCCTCCACCCCCTCCACCGCCGCCTCCGCTCCCTTCCCCGCCGTCCCCGCCTCCCTCCTTGCTCCTTCCCCCGCCGCCGCCCCCTCCCCTGCCGTCCCCGCCTCCCCCGCCGCCCCCTTCCCCTTCCCCGGCGCCTCCACCCCCTCCACCGCCGCCTCCGCCCCCTTCCCCGCCGTCCCCGACTCCCTCCTTGCTCCTTCCCCCGCCGCCGCCCCCTCCCCTGCCGCCCCCGCCTCCCCCGCCGCCCCCTTCCCCGGCGCCTCCACCCCCTCCACCGCCGCCTCCGCCCCCTTCCCCGCCGTCCCCGACTCCCCGCCTTCCCCACCGCCCCCTTCCCCTTCCCCGGCGCCTCCGCCCCCTCCACCGCAGCCTCCGCCTCCGCTCCCTCCCCCGCCGCCCCCTTCCCCGGCGCCTCCGCCCCCTCCTCGGCGGCTCCTCTCTCGGGAGCAGGCGGCCCGCGCGGGGCTGCACCTGCCGGCGGCGACCCGAGCGCAAGGAGCAGTAGGCCCAGGCGCGATGCGGCTTCAGGCCGTCGGCGTGGGAGGGCGAGCGGGCGGCATGGGAGAGCGAGCGGGCATGGGAGGGCGAGCGGGTGGCGTCGGCGCGACGCAAGCGGCTCGGGGCGGCGCGGCGCGGCGAGACACCGGCTACGGGCGTCTGTCTCCAGGATCCCCATCCCATTCCCCCAGGTTCCCCTCCCGATGCCCCCCTTGCTGCACCTCGCGCACACCCGCCGCCTCCCGCCAGGGCTGCTGGTCGTCGGCGGCTGCGGCGGGGGTGGAGGGGGAGAACGCGGCGGCGAAGTGGGACCGCGCGGCGGCGAGGAGGTGCGTGGCGGAGGAGGCGGGAGATGCGGCGGCGGTGGCGTGCGAGGGGGAGCGGCGGTACATCGGCGGAGGAGCGGGAGGGCGGCGGCCCCCGGAACGGAGCGGCGAGGCGAGGGCGCGCGCGGGGGAGGAGGGGCGTGGCGGAGGAGGCGGGAGATGCGGCGGCGGTGGCGTGAGCAGTGCAGCGAAGCGGCGGCTGAGCAGTAGAGAATTTTGAGAATGACGAGTGGGCCCTACATGTCATTCTCACTTGGATTGAATTTGAGGGCCCTGATTTGAGGGCTTCTGCTGGAGTTCAACTCAAAAAACAGGGTCCTCAAAAGTAGGGGAAGCCCTCAAATCAAAAGTAGGGGCTCTGATTTGAGGGCTCCTGCTGGAGTTGCTCTTAGGTTGCTAGCACAAGTATCTATTGTGTTGATTCACCAACCTAGCACAAGTATCTATTATGTTGATTCACCTGGGTTGAACATCACGTGGATCTGGTTGGCCAATTCTTTTGGGAAGAAGTATCAACCGAGTGCTTGCAATGTAATGATCCTAATCAAAGTTAATCTTCAAACTAGTGTCTCGACCGATTGGAAACCCCAGTGCTAATGCACCAAAAAAATCATTGATTAGTTGGTCGCCGATTTGAGCTGTGATTGGTCCGAGTGCTTACTTGTGTTCGATTGCATCAAATAAAACCGAACCAAGTGGCCTTCTGTTTCTAGTTGGAATAGCACCATTGCATCTCTGGAAAAACAGAGTAGGAGCTGGTGGCTGGTTTTTGTTTTTCCTTTGCCCTGTGCCAACTAAGACCAGCCGAAAGCATTGCTACTATCGAACTTCACTTATATCCTTCGTCTTTGAGACTAGTCCTTAATGATTGCTTTAGAGTTGCTCTAGAATTATTTATACATTGCTGAACTTTCAGACTTGCGTAAAATCAAGGGACAACTGAACCCTAGTTCGGCCTTTGAGTAAAAAAAAAGAAAAAAAAAAGAGGTAGCTGAATTTAAAAAACCATGGCTTGAGCATAATTTGGGCGAGTTAACCTTAGTCCATAAATTCAGATTGTGTATTTAATTTCTTTGAGCAATCTTGTGCCCTTAAATTCATATATTGTAATTGGCTAGCGTCTCTCCTACTATTTAGTGCAAAACGAGCTATTTAATTCTTAATTTCGGACTGCCTCTATTTAGCTCATTTCTTTGTTTGTATTGAGTCATATTGATCTTTGCGTGTGCATTCATATACTTCACTTAAACCTATTGGATTAGCACTTAAGCAAAATATTCTAGTTTGAATTATTACTTAACTTTACAACATTAAAATGTTCAGATTGTTAGGATATACATTTCTATACCAAGATCCACTAAATATCCATTGTTGTGCAATTGTGAACACTCCTAAATTCATTTGACCATCATTTGCTATTGTATTTTCTACCAAGTGTAAGTTTTTATTGGCCTTAATTCACTTCGAAAATGTGAGAACTTTACTTGTGAGAGAAAAGAGTGAGATTGAGTGATTTATACTAATCATCCATATACCTTATTATTGCTTTGTATTTTCTTTTGCACAATCTAATCATGTCAAGTAGAGAAGATAACAATGGTGAGAAGCATGATATTGACTTCAATACCTTAGTGACTCGCTTTCAATATCAGGCATTGAAAAGCACATAGCAACAAGAAACTGCAATAGAGGGACAACTCAAGGCGGATAAGTAGGATCTCCGCAGTGAGCTCAATCAACAAATGATGTTACATAAAAACATCGTGAATGATATTGTGCGAGCACTTCGTCCACAATAAAAAGAAGATAGTTTTGTTCCTTTCTATGGTGGTGATGATGCAGAGGAGTATCTTGAGTGGGAATAGCGAATGAAGAAAGTATTTAGATTTTAGAAGCTTTCCAAAGCCCAAGAGGTGATGCGTGCCAGGAGAGAGTTTCAAAACTATGCTTATAGTTGTTGGCAACAACTATTTGGAAAATAATTCATTAAATCTTGGTCAGATTTGAAGGCATTCATGATGAGTGAGTTTATGCCAGCATATTATGCGCGGGAATTACTAACCATCTAGAGGGTATCACACAAAAGAGTAACACTATTCAAGATTATTATTTTGAGCTACAAGATGCATTGCGTTGTGCCGATATCACTAGTACATTAAAAGAGAAGGCATACTTTAAAGAAGCCTTGAATTCTAAGATCGCTGCTGTACTTCAACATAAATATTTTAGCAGTATGCACGATCTTGTGAATTGTGCTATTGAGGAGGAAAAGAGACTTATGGAGAGGCATACACTACGGTTCCATCTATGTCCATACCTCAGTGCTTATGCATCTACTAGTGTGACATGTGATAAGATGACCGAGCATAAGACTTTCTTTTCGATCAAGGAGATATTTAGTATTGCGCCGATACCAAATACAACACTTGAGATGTATCACGGCCCATATAAGGATGAGAGCCACATAGTCAAATTGAGTGAGAGTATTAAAAAGAGTGAGTTGTGTGATTCCACCATATGTGAGGTTGAGTGCATCCAAATTTAGTGTGAGATAGATACACCAAAGAAAAGAGAGAAGTAGAAAATAGACAAAGTGAGGTTTATTTTGAAACTACCATTGGAAGCAAAAAAAAACAAAGATAACCGTGGGTAGGGATAAAGTACTTACTGTCTCGTTGTTACATCATGATAATTTGATACCTACAACACCTACATAAATTGAGAAGAGCGATAAAGGTAACAATATTGGTGCTGAATTTAATTATAAAATGGTGAGTAATTGTGAGAACTTGTGTTCAATCAAAAAATCCATGTTCTGAAATTTTTTTGATCAATTTACATAATGTGGAATTAATTACTCGTAAGAAAGTTCTTACTCGAATATCTCCTCGTGCTTTTTGTGTTATATCATGTTCGATGGTCTTAGAGAGCTATCTAGTGTGATTGAGAACTTTGCTGAAATATCATATTTAAAATCACTAGTTGTATCTATATCTACACATATAAGTTCAATTTGATTGAAGATTATTGTGTAGATGATAAATTCTATGTTTATCGAATATGCATTATATATAATAAGTTTGCTGAATTGAAATTATATGTTTTGGATAAACAATCTTTTGTGCCATGTCATGAGATGAGTTTCAACAATAGTGCTTGTTGTTTTAAGATATTTCTTAAGCCTAGTATGGATAACAAATATATATACCATCTTGAGGAGAAATTGGGAGTACGTTGACAATCTAGATTATTCGACCTTTCCGCTGGGAATTGATAACACAATAGGGTTTCACTTGGTAGTCGTGAAGTTCGGCGCGTATATTCTCACAAATTAAAGAATGTTCGTTCTTGCATTGGCAACGAAAAATCACTACAACTCAAAAGGTTACAGGTATCTTATTCTACTTCGAGAAGATCGGACGAACATGTATCACATGATGTCACGCTCGCTCCGCTTGCCACCCCCGTCGGCTCCTACCGAGTTCTCCAGACACGGTAGGTAACAGGTGTCGGCTACCGCGTCTTTTGAGCTTAGAAACCTCGCTTTTTTTTTTGCACAAACAGGTATTTGATAGCTAAATTTAAAGAAAAAATAGCTACATGGTGAAATGAAAAAAAATGTCTACAGCGTCAAATACATGAGCAACAGCGCAAACAGACGATGTGTTCCTGTTTAGGCCAGAGAAAAGCACTGATCAGGAACAAAGAGTAGGACCTCCCCCAGGCAACGATCAAATGGAACGGAAGGAGATCGGACAGACAAAAGAATACCAATGGGTCCCTGATACATTGTGCTTGGAAATTGCACACAGAATCTGCATACCTCACTGAGCGACGCATGCTGGTATATACTGCCTCCCGCAGATATGGTTAACTATGTGGAAGGAAGGTAGGTGCCTCTCTTTTTCTATCCTGATCAAATGGTCATATTTATATTAATTTCTAAAACTTATTTTTTATAGTAAATATTTTTTATAGTATATAGCTTTTATACGGAGTGTTATTTCAAGATAAAGTCTATTAGTCGATAGTAATATACACTGTAGTGATTTTATCTATATATTAGTTAAAATTATATGTGAGTTTTTTTCCGTACAACTCTCTATAAGTCATTATTATTTATAAACTAAAGGTAAAAGATATCAGCAAGATTCAATAGGAACGGTGCCATCCATCCCAATAAAGCACCACAATGCTAACATCATCGTCACACTAAGCACAATTGAAGGGAAAGCAGGAAGGCAAGAACTCAGATCCCGTCTTCCCATAAAAGACTACCTAAAAAGTACAGGTGGTCCTGTTTCAGTGCACTTGTGACAGCAACAGTCTCCCACTAAAGCAAAGAAATGTGATGCCTAACAGTAAACATCGTATGCCCACAATAGTTCGATAGTATATAACTCAATTATTGGCTCTTAAAAGGATAACACGGTGCATAAAACAATAGTATTGGCCTCACCGTTCTAACTTTAGTTGTTAGTTCACACTTTTCAGATAAGACAGTTACAATATTGATAAGAGAAATACAAAAAGGATATATGTTTTTTTTCAGCACTATTAAGAAAAGAATAGTGATGAATCAGTAGTATAGCTGTTGGCGCCTACTGACATTGCTTATTGTGAGTTCTGACCTAACCATCATACTTTTAGTGCAAGTAGTTAGTTCACAGAAAAGGTAGCTATAGATAGGGGGAATAAAACGATTTGTGAATTACTGTTACAACAGTATCAACTATCTATCACACAATGTTCAACAGCAATGGATAAGACAAGATTATAGGATGCTTCTTATGGCCTAACCTAATCGCCATTCTAGAGCCTGAAACTGTGGGTTTTCCTGATTATACTCAACCACAATCGTAACAAGACTCATGACTTTGTTAATGGAAAATCACCCCCCCCCCCCCCCCCCCCGGGGCGAATAGTCAAATGGCACCTGTGTGAGGCAGACTTACAAATGGAAGAAAGCTTGTCATGGAAATTTCTTGTTTCCTTTTAGAAAAAAAGATTAGGAGTGCACACAGCAACAAGTTCTACATATGGTGTGAACCTAAACATCAAATCACTATAGCAAGTACAGGAAAAGATGACAGGAGAAAGCGTTGCCTTGCCCCTGGGATACGTAGCACGACTACAATATATGCGTTGGCCAGGTAGGGAAGAAGAGAGAAGCACCTAAATATAGATATCCACTAACTCCAGACAAAGCTCTTTACCCACTGATTCCTCACAAAGAACTTCTACAAGCCCCAAATATTACCCAAAAAAATTCCCTGAACCTTCCTTACCTCGTCCTCCTTTATAAAGGAACTGCAAACCAGGAGAGATGAGATATACATGAGCTGCAAGCAAACCTAGAGGAAGAACCAAGAAACGCTTTTTCATGAATAGGAGATGGAGCAAACAGACGAGGCATCAGTGAACAAGGGGAGCTCAGAGCAGCTTACCGGTGAGCAAGACGACGGCGCGACATGGCTGAACCTCACGCTGGGCGCCAATGGATCGCCGGAAGCGGCAGCAAACCGCTCGGAGTCCGAGCCCAAGCCTTCTGCCCCACACAAGGTTTTCTCATGTAACTTCTGCATGAGGAAGTTCTTCAGCTCACAGGCGCTGGGCGGCCATCAGAACGCCCACAAGCGGGAGCGCAGCGCCGCGAAGCGCTCCTACCATGCGCAGAGGATGGTGATGGGGCTGCCCCTCGAAGCGCACGCCGCCTTCGCGCAGTCCCTGAGAGTAAACCCGAGCTCGGTGATTCAGAAGTCAAGCCAACAAGCACAGATCAGGACGGCAGCAAGATTTCATGAAGGTGGCATGACCTGGGCGACGATCGCCTGCGAGGAGGTGCCGAACTCGACATGGCCGGGAAGCTTCAGATTGACAACACAACCTTCAGACCAACCATCGGGACAAAGTAAGATAGACTTGAATCTCAGGCTTTGATAGGTTGCACCAACTTTGACCAGTACATCAGTTCCTCCTCAAGTTTGTCCTTCTGAATAAATTGGTGTGAAGAAGTGACCCATCAGGTTCAGCTCACCATCACATGAAAATCATGTGGTGGTACTGAACTTTGTACATACTATTGTTCTTTTTGAATCCATGGTGGAATTACTGCGATTTTTTTGTAGCTAGAAACTTAGAATGATCATATTTAGTCTAGTTGACATCAGTGTGAAGGAATCCATGGATTATTGGATTCTGCACTTCCTAACAAGCAGCATATATCATATCTTATCAGTCATATTGCATATTTTGTCACCTTTTGTTTTTGTTAATCTAGCATGCATGAGAGTATAATAATTGGACAGAGATAATATTAACTCCCATGCAGATCAAAATAACACATAGCTAAGAAAAGCTCTGACAAAAGGGTGCAAATTAAGTAGAGAAACCTGAAGTTAGAAAGAGCAGCACACGATAGCAATTCATCTTACTTAAGTTATGTTGCAAATATATCACAATAAATATGGCATCTGAATTACTTTAGGGTGCACTATTTTGCATAATATTAGTAGTCACGGTTTATAACAAAGTGGCATCATACTCACATGTCACCAATTATAACAGAGGAAGAACAATAGCAGGAAGTTAGCTCAGCTGCATTAGTTGCCTTCAAAGAAGAATTAAGATGTCTTGCAAGTATTGCACAGTGGCTATTGTTAGTCCAGAATCCAGATGCATTTGGCTAATGAAAAGCATGTTCAAAGCTTCATATACAATTGCACAAAGAAATAAGTGGCAATTGACAACTGAGTCGCTGAAATCTCTCCAGTCTCAACAGCGCAATTGCTAAGACAAAGGTCCAAAGCAAACTATGCCGATTTTATTAAGTCCATAGCAACCATATTTTGAAGCATCCAATCAACAGACTGTTCAAGTAAGATTATATTGTCAAAAATCCATCTGTTCATTTAGACAATTGGACTAACTAGCAGACATATATATCACGTTATCCCAATAATCAACAGTTCAATACTAAAATTACAGTAAGCAGATAATTATGTGCTGCAGGCCAGAGAGAACCAACAAACATCCATATGACATCAGTATCTAGTTTGCATATTGCTCAGTCTTCATGTTTCGAATATCTCCATGCAAGTAAATTTAGAGTGCCATCAAATTTCTATCCATAGTCATTCAGAAGCTCCCACCATATATATTATGTAAATGTGTTGATCATTCATTAGCAATGGTCCACTCCAGACCTCTAGGATTTTGATTCAACGAAGAATGCTACACTAATAACTAATAAGCAATCAAGATGATCACGTTAAATAGCACAAGACAAACATCATATCGAGTATAATTATTCACGTAAGCTATGTTATTTAGGCCCATTTCTAATTCTACCCTTTAGTAGAAAAGTGGGTACTGTAAGTGTATTGACTGATAAAAAAAGGAATTAACAAAGGCAAATGGATCAGCATATCAAACATTACAAATTTGTGGCCCAACAGACCAAAGCACCATGTTATAAGATATAATACAGAAGTACAATTCTACAAAACAAGAGAATCCCTGGTCTCCTACTAGTGATTGACTAACTCCTAAATGAACTTCAAAAGCTCCTGCTTAGGCTTTAAAACCTTCAGCATCTAAACAGCTTCAAGTACCCTTAACTTGACTGAGAACCTGCTCTGCAACTGTAATTCTCCCTTACACCCAGGAGCTCAAGGAGAGCTCAGAGTGATTAGCTTTACAGTAGCACAGTCCAAGAACAGCTACTCTACAAAGTCTTGGAAGTATGATGCAGGGATCTCAACGGGAGGGAGCAAAGTTGATACACACTTGAACTGTTCCAAATGATTAAAGAGTTAGACCAAAACTACCATCATGACAATAATTGAGGAAGATTACATGACTGTAGGAGGTGTGCATACCCTGTGCTGCTTGTACTTGTCTCGAATTGCTGTTAAGGATGAACCCTTTCTATTGAGCTGCAAGTCATGTATGGCTGTGATGCAATCCTTCAGTTCGGACAACTTGTAGCCTGTCAGTTTCTGCATCTTCTTGCTCTACAACCACATAAACATACAGGATAGTTTTAGCCTTGAGAAATCGAAACATCCATAGCAACATTTCAGACTTCGAGAATGTTACTTCTTAGCTCTTACCCAAGGATTGGTGTCTGGATCAATGGTCAACCTAGCAAGAAACACCACTGAAGCAGCAACCACCGATGGCAAGAACCGGAGACAGCGGTAGTCCAGCAGACTCAGCTCAGCAAGATAACTCCCCAGGAACTCCAATTTCAAGCCGGGGTGCTGCAGAAAGTACCGCAAGAATAACGTCAAGACATCAATGCACGTAGGAAGCAATAGAGCAAGAATTAAATGGTTGAAATACGACGAATTTTAAGGATTAATGGTCACCTTTCTGTCCTCTTGGCCAGATCTTGTGAACCGCCTGAAATTAGCGAAACAAAGGAATAGAACAAAGATTCTTTTAGCTACAGATCGACCCCAAATGAAAGGATTGACAGAAGATGATGAGCTTTTGCGTCATTGTGCCACCTCAGGAACGTCTTGATGGTAGGATTGCCCATCTCGAACTTGAGGAGCTTGAGTATGTCGCTCTCCATCTTGACAACCTCCTGCCTGGTGTAGGTGTTGTCGGTGATGTAGCAGAAGTCCTCCACGTGCGGAGGGTTGATCTCCTCGTACTTCCTGCGACCACCCAAACCAACCCGATTAAAACCCCCAATTCTAAACCCTTGGTGAAGCCATTTCAATTCCCAAAACAGCAGCAAAGCGAGCGGTGGGGGATGGCCGCGCTTACGCGGCAATGAGCATTGCGGCGACGCCGAGGAGCTGCAGCTTGTTGCGTCCGAGCGGGTTGGCGGAGAGGAAGCGATCGAGGTAGGAGACGGTGAGGTAGAGCGTGTCGGCGAGGAGCTTGTACTCCTCGGCGACCTCCACGAGCCAGTCGACAAGGATGGCGCGCATGTTGGCCGTCACGTCCACCTGCACCGCCTCGATGTAGTCCGCCGCCGGCCGGCGCCGCGCCTCCACCTACACCCACAACCGCCCATCCGAAGGAACCCATCATCAGATCGCTCGATCCCGAACCTAACACAAACGAATCAACCACTACCGATACTACAAGGTGAGGAAAGAATCGAAGAGTACGTACCTCCATGGAGCGGAGATAGGTGTAGATGTCGGAGGCGTAGGCCCCGCAGAGCTGGGGGTCGCCGCCGGGGGGCGAGGTGGACACGGACGCGGAGCTGCTGCTGTCGACGGGCTCCTCGGCGGCGGCGGCGGGCTTATGGGCCTCCTCATCCGTGGCGGGCTTGGAGGGCTTGATGGGGTGGGAGGACGGGCGGAGGATGACGGCGTTGGAGAGGGTGGGGAGGTCTCTTAGCGCCACCCGCTTCCGCTTCGCTGCGCCGGAAGCGGCGGCGGCTGCCGCGCGCTTTGCCGCTGCTCGGGTGAGCCGGGGCCCCGCCACGGCGGCAGGGGCAGCGTTCTCCTTGTCGGCCATCGGCGGCGGAGGGAGACGAAGGCTCGGGCTCCCCGGAGTGGATTTGGATTTGGGGGAGAGCGGGGCGGAGGTGGTTAAAAAGTAGAAAAGAGTATTGGAATGGGAGGGAAGGCCGCCGCCGAAACGCGAATTCGAATGGAGAGGGAAGAAGAGGAGGCGTTTTTTTGGCGTGGATTAAAGTTTTTAATTTATAGTTTTTGAATTTTAGTTATTTACGAGAGAGTATAAAAAAAGAGATAATCACATAAGATTTTATCCGATATAACAACAGTCACATAAGATTTTGACTGATATAGTTAAAATCGATACAATGTCTACTACAGTCAACTTGTAGATCCTATTTTAAAAGACGTACTATTTAAAAACTAGTTACTATAGTAAAAACTAAAAACCATAAATAATAAGTCTGAAAAAAAAATCTAGCCGACAAGAAGCCGCAGTTGTTTTGCTTCTGCTCTCTCTTCTGATTCGATTGCAGCCAGGGTTTTTATTCGGCTTTGGGGAATTTTGGATTTGGAGCCGAGGTGGTAAGAGGCGGGCGGTAATTTTTCTTTCAAAAAAATCCGTAAATTTGGCGGCGCGTCACTGTAGGGTTAGTGGGCCCTGGGAATTCCAGCGCGGAGCGCACATCCGCAAGCAAGCCCTCTCGAGGATGCACCTCCCAAATTCCCAATCTACTACTGCTAAAGGCGGCTTTCGCTGGAATACGCGTTCCATGGTCGAAACACGTATTGACGCACAGTGCGGAACTGAGGGTGGCACCGGTTGCAAACAAGAGCCTTTGGTCGATGCGGTTCAAGTATACGAGATGTACACATGCAGTGGCCAAACTTTTCAGATTACAGTGTGCCAGAGGTCGGTTACTACTACAACTTCATCACTGAAGAAATGACGCCGCGGCTTACATGCAATAACACAGTCCACAGGAAAAGCTAAAAGAATCACCAAGAAACGATGGACCTATTCTTTTTTGCTGCGGTTTTTAGGTTATTCATATGAGATATTATAGAGTAACAAAAACTCACATACGGTTTTTGCAGTATTTTGAAAAAAAAAATACTCCGTTTAAAAGTTAGTTATTATAGAAAAGTCGAAAAACAGTTTTTAGAAGCTGAAAAAAAAAGACCGATATACGACAAGCACTCATCACCTTCACAGGCACTGGCGCTCCGCGGGCAACGGTTCGAGCTGGGAGCTTTGCAGCGACGGCATCAGGAGCTGGCGAGTGCGATGCATGAACCCTGAACATCCCCTTCTCTTCTTCATACATCCGATAGCGGATGCTGCAGAGCTGCCTCGACATTGGATCGGGTCGCGGATGCCTCAGAGCGTTTCCATTCTCTCGTGTAGACGAATCTCGATGGACCGGCAGAAGCCTCACCAAGCATGGCCGTTGTCACCAGGGGAAGTTAATACCGCACATATCTAGAGGCTGCCGGGAGCTGCGACAGCTCGAGCTGGCTGGCACTCCAGGCCTCGGATGTAATGGCCCAGCAGCATGCACCTGAACAACCATTGCGAACTCAGATGATCAAAGTGCTCTGACGTATTAATAGGAAGCACAGGTAAGGAACACTATCGATCCACTCGTATTACCATTATGTTATGATCGTTTTGGCTTCAGTTTTTAACTTCCGGCTTATTTTTTACTATTTATAAATTTTATCTTTTTCTGAATTTTTAGCTTTTTGTTGAGTTTTTTTGCCGGTTCTTTTTTCCAGTTTTTATTTGTATTATATGTAATGGGCTAACATAATTTTTTATATTTTTTAATTTTTTTTAAATTTAATTATGCTAAATAAGCCTCTGTCATCTACAGTATTTTTTCAGCCAGCTACAGTGCTTTTTAGCCATAAGCCAACAAAAAAAGCCCAAATGATCACCACCAGACGTGCGAGATGATCCCGAGGAATAGATATCAGGGGTTGAGATGGGAGCGACATGTCCTCCACGAGCTCAGCACAGTCATCATCCTACTTTCCAAAATTTAGGGTTCCACCGCCCATGTTCTCTGATGGCGGAGGGGCCTTTGTGTGCATTTTGGAATTGAGATCCTCTGCCTTCAAAGGCAGTTACTTTGGGTCACTGACGCGTGGGCCCCACGGCCTTCAAAGGATACGCGTCCCGCATTTTGGGGGAGAGAGTTACTAGCAGACCATGTACCACGGATTGAATAGTTTCATGCACACCAGGGCAGGAAGGCTCCGAGAGTTCAACAACCTGTCCAAACTAGTTAGTAGCAAAAATTAAAAAAAAAAACAAAAGTGGCACCCAGGAAACCTGGAAACTTCATCTAGCTTTATTTGCTATTGTTGATTAATTTACCTAAGTGTCCAAGAAGAAGCACTGAGTAGAAACGAGAATATATTGCTACTGGAATGGAAAAGGTTGGAGACAGAACAAACCTTCTCAGGTGATAGCGATCTCAAGTAGTCCAGCAACTCATTTTTTTCCTCTCCAGCAAACTGTTGCATTTGCAGGGAAGAATTTTTCCTCTTGAGCTCATGTAGCTCCTGCAAGATTAAAAATAGAATAAGACTTTCTTCGTAGCATTGAAGTTGAGTGAGTAAAACAAAACGTTGCATCTCACTGTAACAACTACCAAATGGTGTTTCCTTATAGTTAAGGTAACAATGAGATAACAAGAATTATGACATGAAAGGAAGTTGATTGCCATCAAGCAAGCCAGTGTTTCAAGCTGAAGTTCTGAAGAATCAGATTTATGTTAGATGAGTGTCAAGCAGGTGGTTAGCAACTTATTTTTATCTGCCCTTTTCAAAATTACGAAAAATTGCAGTCTTAATAACAGGTGAAAAGGCAAGGAAGAATAACTATTAGCTACCGAGGAAAGTTGAATATAAGTGGTGCTGTCTGATGTGAGTTCAAGCAAGATTTACAGATTATGCATGACTAGGGATAGAAATCTCAGTACCGGAGCAAAACCCGCCTGGTGGCCGGTAACCGGAAAAACCGGATGAATTTCGAATATTGAAATTTGAATTTGGGCTGTTTTAAAACCGGTAACCGAAATGGTTACCACGGAAAAACCGGTAGAAAAAAATGAAAAAACCGCTACGAAAACCGGGAAAAGCAAGAGAAAACCGGTTATGGGTAGAAAGTATTTAATGAAGTAACAAGCAAGTGATCCTAAGTGTATGTTTGATGGGCATATTCCAATTAGCATGTACTAGCTAAGCTAGTTTGTCTAAAAAATGCTCGGACATGGGGGTACGATAACTTAAGCATATTTAGCTCATACAATACGTAACCTAGCACAAAAAAAAGGCCTAAACCAACCTAGAAAGTGTATTATGCAGTCACAAATTTAAATTTCAATTTGAAAAATTCGGACGGTTTTTTTCTCCCGGTTCCCACCGGTTTTTCCGGTTACCGCCAGTAACCACCGGTTTTTTTCCTGTGCGTGACAGATGTCCAAGTAGACAAGACAAGGTTGTGCATACAGTAAAAAAAGTTTCAGACTTTGTATACTAGAATCTCGTGGGCAAAGAAGTTATGCTGTCCAAGTAGACAAGACAAGGTTATGCATACAGTAAAAAAAAGTTTCAGACTTTGTATACTAGAATCTCGTGGGCAAAGAAGTTATGCAAAAAGATTTGGACTTCACAATTCACACCCTCAAAACATGCTTTGACATATCAGTATATCACATATATAAATCAAAGTGAAGCACGCTGGCCGCAGTGCAGTGACATAGCATTTCTATTTCCTACATGTAGATAATACAGACAAGAGCTATGGTACAGAAAGCTAACACTAGTGGCGGGCTTCTCCAGTCCACCTCACATCATTCTTTATCTTCATGCATTGGCCTAGATTCCACATCAAGCTGTCTGTTACTTTAATATGCACACAATTGCAAAAGGTGATCACGCTTAAATGTGACTTCTTTTGACCATCCAGATTCAACTACAATCAATACAGTGGATTAACATGAAAGCTATGTTTCAGGAGAAAAGCATACCCTGTCATTACTGAAGATGTTGCTTCTCTCAAACAAACATTTGGCCAAGCTAAGCAGTAACTAGTATAAAAAATCCCACAAAAACTGGCACAAAAGTTCTCCAAACCCAGCACGGCGCTACTGAAAGACTCGCTCCTTTCCATCGCAAATCGACATTAGTAACAACTACTCCTTGTTAACTCACAACATGAGCGCAATTACAGGATAAAGCAACAGAATTACAATACAAATCTCCCCATCACTCCCCACGCCAATTAACGCACCATACCGTGTGCTCAATTAAGGGCCTGTTTGGGAGAGCTCCACCAGCTCCAGATTCACCAAATCCAGATCCAGATCCACTTTTCCAAGCCAAACAGTTCCAGCTCCAGCAGCTCCACCGTGGATCTGCTCCACCAAAACCATGGATCTAGCTCCAGATTCACCAAATTGGTGGAGCACCTCAAGGGGTGCTCCACCAAACTCAAATTGGTGAAGTTGGGGAAAATTACCCACCATGCCACTGATTACACAAAAAAAAAACGGTTCGTTTTTCTTCTTTCTCGTCGCTGCGCCGTCCTCCCCTGCGCCTTCGCCTCGCCTGCCGGCCGCCGGCCTCGCCTCGCCTGCGCCTGCCGGCCGCTCCGCCTCCTCCTCGCCCGCCGGCCGCTCCGCCTCCTCCTCGCCCGCCGGCCGCTCCGCCTTGCCCGCCGGCCGATCCACCTCCTCCTCTTGTCCGCCTGCGCCTGCCGGCCGCCGGCCGCTGCCGCGCCTGCGCCGCCGGGATTTTTTTTTCATTTTGCCCCCTGACGCGTGGGGCCCAGGTGGAAGTGAGATAGAGAGGGAGGTGGAGCTGTACCAAACACTTTGACGAATCCCAGATCCACCATGGAGCTGCTCCACGGTGAATCCAGCTCCAGATCCACATTTTTCGTGAATCTGAATTTGGTGGAGCTCTCCCAAACAGGCCCTAAGAATTCACTACTTTGCGATGCCTAATCTTCCAGGGCCTTCTTTGCATACAGATTAGTAGATTACTCGTAGAAAGGCGCAGATTTTTATTAGCGTGAACGAATAAACACACCGCCCCTTGGAGGAGAAGCTGTGCTCACCTCGGAGGACCCGTGGAAGGGCCTCCCCCGCGCGTGGAGCTCGTCGGGCGATGCCGCGGAGGGGCCACCACCACCCCGACCACCGCGAGCCTCCTGCGCCGCCGCCGGACGCCGCCCGCCGCCCCTACCGCCACAACCGAAGTCGCCGGGGGAGGAACGTGGAGGCCCTGTCCCGAGACGGAGGAGGAGACCCCGTGCGGCGGCGCACGGAGGCCGGTGGAGATCGGCATGTGGCGTGGCCGTCGCCGGCGGCGAGATTTTTTTTTCTTTTTTTTCGATTTTTTTCTCGGTTTGTTTTCCCCTTGTGGGGTTTGGTGTTTGGTTGATGGTGGGCTTAGCTGGACCCCGACAACTGCCACGCTGGTGTCTCTGCCATGCGGGCCCCCTTGGATCGTAACACGTGGACACGAGTGAGCCTTCCCACGTGTGGTCTCGCGTGGATCGCCTGGACTGTCCCGTATTTTCATCTGGTGTACCGTGTACGTGCGCCCGCACGGGATTCTCTGAGACTTTACTTCGTAACGTCCATCCATCCGGTGATCAATGGCCCAGATTAATCTAGCGTTTTTTGATATATTTTTTTTACTTCTAATTTTTAGCTTTTTTATTTTTATCTTTTTCTAGCTTTTTTCTTTTTCTTATATTCCTTTATATTATCTGTGTTAAAATAACCTATTTTTAATTTTAAAAAATAGGTTATTTTAACACAGATAATATAAAGAAATATAAGAAAAAAGAAAAAAGTTAGAAAAAGATAAAAATAAAAAAGCTGCTGGGTTGGACCTTACGATCGTAGTATTTACGAATGGCCTATTGATAGACTGCTGAATAGATTAAGACTTAATTCCTCTTTTCTTTGAGCAGGTTGATGTCATCCACTCGAAGCTGTTCTTGGTTAGAGTCAGTGAAGTTCTCGACTCTTGTCGACCGGATCTTTAGTTCTGGAGGAAGCATAGCTTCAGCCCCAAAAACTAGGAAAAAAGAGTTTTACCTATCGTCCAACTCGAAGTTGTGCGAATCGCCTATAATACTAAAGGCAATTCTTGAACTGAAACCCCTGAGCGCTTTACTAACTGGTTGAAGACTCGAGTTTTAATTCCTTGCATTATTTGGTCATTTGCACGCTTAACTGCCCCGTTACTCTGATGATAGGCGATTGAAGTGAAACATAATTTCATGCCTAATTTGTCACAAAATTCTTAGAATTTTACACTCGAAAATTGCTTACCATTGTCTATAATTATCCGACTTGGGACTCCAACTTTGGTAATTACACTTTTCATCAAGAACCTTTTTGTGGCTTCCATTGTTATCCCAGCTATTGGTTTCACTTCAATCCACTTCGTAAATGTATCAATAGCTACGAAGAGGAACTCAAAGCCCCCCTGACACTCTTAAGAACAGCCCTAGGATGTCAAGACCCCAGGTTGCAAAAGGCAAGACAAAGGAATCGTTTGAAGAGTCTGAGCTGGTTGGTGTATTTGCTGGCTATGAAACTAGCATTGTACACTTTTTTAACCAGCTCTCTAGCGTCGTTGAGGACTGTTGGCCAATAGAAACTTTGTCAAAAAGCCTTACCGACCAACATTCTATAGGAAGCATGTGCTCACAGATATCCCCGTGTATGTCATGAAGGAGTTTTAATCCTTCTTTCTACGATATAGATCACATGAGAACTCCTTGAGTATCCTTTTCATAGAGTACTCAATCGACCAAGGTATACATCCTCGCTTGCGGACAAGACGATCTGTTATGGGATCATCATTGGGTATTGAACCCTTCTGAAGGTAGTCGTAGATGGCAGCCATCCTCGTCTCTTCGTACTCTAGAGAGACTGTCTCATTAGGGGTTGTCTCTGGTGCCTCGACCAGAGACGGCTTCTAGAGCTGTTCCAAAAAGATCCTTTGCGGTACTTGTGATCGGAAAGAAGCTATCCGAGTCAATTGGTTTATGAGAAAGTTATCCTTCCAAGGGATATACTGTAACTCGAAACCAAAAAAATACTTTTCAAGCTTTCGTACTTCTAACAAGTACTGAGACATAATCTTACTCGAGCATTGATAATTTTTTCCAACTTGATTCACGACTAGTTGAGAGTCTCCTCTCACGAGTAGTCGTCGAATCCCGAGCGCATTAGTGGCTTGTATGCTAGCCAATAAACCTTCATACTCAGTGACATTGTTAGTTGCTAGAAAGAGCAATTGGATGACATACTTTAAGGTCTCTCCCACAGGGAATTTCAGGACCACCCCAGCACTCGAGCCATTTAATGTAAGCGACCCATTAAAGTACATCATCCATAAGTCGTGGGAATCGTACTGTTGGGGATCATGGACAGCTTCAGGGTTTGTCCATTCGGTGATAAAGTCTGCAAAGATTTGAAGTTTAATGGCCTTTCGGGATGCAAAATGGAGGTTAAAATCCCCAAGTTCGACTAACTATTTTGCTATACGCTCCGCTGTTTCCTTATTCTAGAGGATCTCTCCTAAAGAAAACTCAGACATAACAATTATCTTGTGCGCCTGAAAATAATGCCTCGACTTCCTCGAAGCCATGAGGAGGGCACAGAGAAGTTTTTGGACCTAAGGGTAGCACTTCTTAGGACCACGTAAAACTTCATTTACATAGTACACTGGTCTTTGAATGCACACACGCTCTACAACCAGTACAACACTTACTGCCTGTGGCGTGGCGGATAGATATACTAAGAGTGTCTCTCCTGTTTTCAGATAAAGTAGGATATGAGCACTCGTAAGGTATCTCTTGACATATTTGAAAGCGTAATTGGCCTCTTTCGACCACTTGAAACCCCATGTTTTCTCAAAAGCTTGAACAAAGGAAGGTCTTTCTCTCCTAGTCGTGCGATGAAATGACTTGAAACCACCATGCACCCAGTGAGTTTTTGGACCTCTTTCTTCGTGGTCAGAGGGCGCATCTGTTCGATGGCCTTGATCTTTTTAGGATTTGCTTTGATACCTTTTGCCGAACAAGGAATCCGAGTAGTTTTCCTGAGGAAACTCCGAACACACACTTTTCAGGATTGAGTTTCAAGCAATGCTTTCTCAGATTGTCGAAGGTCTCTCGCAGATCTGAAATATGATTAAACTGTTTGATACTTTTTATGACTACATCATCGACATAGGCTTCTAAGTTTTTGCTCATTTGATGTATGAAGGTTAATTGCATCAAACGCTGAAAAGTTGGACCAACATTTTTCTAACCAAATGGCATTTTGACATAGCAAAATACTCCAAACGGAGTGATAAACGTGGTTTTCTCTTCATCTTCTGAAGACAAACTGATCTGGTGATAACCAGAGTATGCGTCTAGAAAGCTTAACATTTCACGACTAGCAGTAGAATATATCAATTGATCAATACGAGGAAGCGAAAAGTCATTTTTAGGACAAGCTTTATTTAAATCAGTATAGTCTATACACATACGCCACTTACCGTTAGACTTTTTTACCATTACAGAATTAACCAACCACTCTGAGTGATCAACTCTCTTACGAAGCCTGCTTTTAGTAGCTTGTCTAGTTCCGACTTGGTAGCTTCTCATCGATCTGATGCAAATCTCCATAATTTTTGTTTTACGGGCTTTTTATCAGGCCATAGAGCTAGCCTGTGCTCTATCACTTCCCTGGGGACCCCAGACATATCAGATGATTGCCACATGAATACATCTGTGTTTGCCCGGAGGAAAGCGATGAGGGCGTCTTCCTATGTAGGGTCAAAAGTAACCCCGATGTGAACTATCTTTGAAGGTTCCTCTAGGTCCAAAGAGACTTTTTTGACTTCTTCGTTCGGCATTGGTGCAGATTTAGTCTTCGAGTGCTTGCTCAAAGGCCATATCTTGGTGACTTCTCGAGTTGGTAACTATCCAACCATCTCAAGGGACTTGCGATCACACGTCAATGCCATCTTCTTATCACAACAGACTATGATGACTCCTTTGGGACCTAGCAACTTAAGATATTGATATGCATAATGAATAACTATCAGAAATCGTGCCAGAGTTGGTTGTCCGAGTAAGGCATTATATTTCGAGTCGAAGTTGACCATGTCAAAGAAGAGTTTTTCTATCATGAATTTGCCCGGAGAACCGAACATAACAGGTAGAGAAACTTGGCCAATCAGCTTGGTTGAAGAACCCAGTACAATTCTATGAAATGAATATCGCATAGACTTTATTCTGGTACGTGGAATTTGCATCTCATCCAGATCACTAACAAATAAAATATTTAAAGAACTACCACCATCAATCAACACACGATTCACTCGTTAGTTGTTGATGGTGAGCTCGACCACGATCGGGAACCAACCAGGTCAAGTCGAGGGGATCAGACAATCACCCTTCTCAAAAGAGATGGTGACTTCTATCCATTTAAGCAAATTATTGACAAGGGAAGGGTCAATAGAGTTTACCTCGCGCTCGACGGTCTTATACTATCACTTGGACTCCTATGTGGACGAACCTCCATATATGTGCTCGATATTATGCTTTAGATCCTGGAATGGCATGTCCTCATCCTCGTCCGAGTGCTTTCGACCACTTGATTGTCCCAACTCCTCAATTGTTGGAAGCGGACCCTTGCCAGAATAGTAATCCTTGAGTCTCCGGAGGAAGACTCGGCAATTGTGAAGATTGTGCCCATCTTTCTTATGAAGAGGGCACCATCTAGTTTTGTTTTTCTTCCTCGTAGATACCTTGCCTTTGCTTCGGTTGGAGTATTGTTTGGAGTTACGTGGCTCCTTATCGCCTATAGCCAAGACCTCCTTCGACACTGTGGTGCGAGGCATGTGGCTCTTGACCTTGTCTTCGGGTTTCTTGGCCTTATCCTTCTTCTTACTACCATCATCTTGCTCCTTGGAACGGTGGCCAGCCTGGTCAATGGTCCTGGTCCATTCAACTACTTCAGCAGCTGTCGCATACCGATCGGCCATCTCGAAGAGCTCGATGATGGTGGTTGGAGGGTTCGGGGCGATGTCCTCTGTCTGAATGCCCTAATAACAGAAGTGTCAGAGACCTCCGGAATTGAGTTTTGAACCTGGCTAAAACACCGGATGAGTTGTCGTAAGGTCTCGTCGCTGCCTTGGCACATTCAATGCAGGTCGTCCTCCTTCCTGGGGCGATTGTATGTACCGTGGAAGTTGGCCATCAGAAGGTCATAGAGGTGCTGCCACGAGTAGATCGACTCAAAAGCCTGGTTGAGCAACCAGGATCGAGTAGATCCTTTGAGCACTGTTGGAAGGTAGTTGGCTATGACATGCTCACTTTCTCCTGCTGCCCGAACCGTAGTCGTGTAAATCTGAAGGAAGTCGATGGGATTCTAAGACCCATCGAATTCCTCCATACTCACTGGTCAAAACCAGGTGGCCAACGCACTGCTCGGAGCTTATGCACAAATGCTTGGCATCCGGCAACAATGTCCTGATATCTCCTTTGTGGAAACGGATATTTAGCATTACCAAGCGAACGCACTCGGCGACGCCTGACGGTATGGGTCATAAGTGCATCATCCATCCTATTCCTCTCGTTCCCATCACACGTACGTATCTCCCTCACTTTTTGCACCGTTCGCTCTCTCTTTTTAAAAGCCACCTCTTTCAGCCACTACTTCATTTTCAGTCAAAAACCGAGCATCTTCTTTTCAGCTTCTAAAATATGCTTTTCAGCTTTTCTACAGCAACTAACTTTCAAATGGAGTGCTTTTTCAAAACGAAGTTTACAAGTTGATGGTAATACACACTGTAATCGGCTAAAACCGCACACGAGTTTCTGTTACTCCGTACTCTCTCACGAACAGACCAAAAGTCATAAGCCACAGCCATAAGCCACAACCAAAAGCCATAAATCGAAACAAAAAAGAATAGACCCATCATAAGCCATAGCTAAAAACCATCACCAAAAGCCAATCCCAATGCCCCCCTTAAGCTTTTTTTTATTGGAGCAAGAATATTCATTTGGCCCGCTCGTTTGGACTTAGGCTTCTGGCTTTCGACTTATTTTTTACTATTCCTAAATTTTGTCTTGTTCTGACTTTTCGGATTTTTTAGCTTTTTACTGGTTTTTTTTCTCGTATTTTTTTTTGCATTATACGTTCTAGACACGTCATCCGGCCACTCTCCCATAAGAAAAGAAAACATCGTGACAAACACGATTGACTAAGCATTTAAGTCGGATTAGTTCAGCATAGCTTTTGTGATGGCCACTTGATTGCCGGGTCAAACCAGTAGAAGAGGATAGGTGGTTATTCGTCGGACGCAGGTCCTAGCTTGGTTTGTCAACGCGCCATCGATAAACATAGACTTTGGTTAGATTATCCAACCTCGCAAGGTTCATGAACCTTGAAACATACCTGATGTGTCTCTAATACTTGCAAGTGTACGCACAGAAGTTCTAGTCCATTTTTCGGGTTTGCTCGACAGAATGTGATCGAGGGCTAAAGTCATAAGCTTAATTACCAATTCAGCTACCAACCATCGTTAAGAAAGTTCCTTCACCTGTTTGATTGCCTGGCCGAAAAACCGAGGCACAGGACAGGTGATTATGCTCTTGCATGATTCCTACTAGCGACTGTGCCTATGTTCTTGTATAATTCTTAGTAGTGATTTGGGAAATGAGATGGGATTGGGTTCCTCATAGCTTGACAGGGACAAGCCAGCCCTTCCTTTTCCATGCCCGTGTCCCAGCTCCCAACCCGCCAGCTGTTGCCATCGTACTTTTGCAACCACACTTCCAAGGAGAAAGCTACAACTATCCTTTTTTTCAAGGGAAAAGAGAGATTTTGTCATCGAATAAACAGGGGTAGCGTTACAATCTTCGAGCTACAATTACCGTCTACTCATGGAGATCTTCCTTTTGCTACAAACCAACCAGGCAACCGAACCTGATGCACCCATGGGATGGAACGATCGACATATGCATGTCTACACGCTTTGCTTTGCTAAAAATACAGAGTTTTTGACGTATATAACATGTTTTGCACCTGTATTTACAAAAAAAAACCATACGAGCGTGAGAATAACAAAAATAACACTTCTGTCACCTGATCTTTTGGCATATAGTGCATTTTGCAACTGTATTTGCAAAAATAGTTGTATGAGCATGAGAATAACAAAAATGACACTTTTACCAACCGAGCTGCAATGCCCTGCAACTGAGACATAGACTAGTAGAGCCCGGTCACCATGAGGCCACACACCTGCCGCCTAGCCACCATGCGGTAGGTGGCCTACCGCCCCTCCATCATACGACAGATAATTAAGCCAACTAATTACCTGACTTAATTACCTGCCTAAATTAGTATTTATGTATTATATTTCTTTAAATATCTAAATATAGTAAATAAGCTCAAACAATTACAAAACTTTATGTGCAATCTCCTGACATAACGTAATTCATTGTGTAATTTTTTAATAATTTTATCCACTCTGAATATTGCTAAAAAATTTATACGATTATGATATTTATAGGAGTTATAATATATAGTAAATGAGCTTTAAAAATTATGAAATTTTATGCGCAGCATTCTGACATGGTAGAACTAATTTATAAATTTTTTAGGATTTTTATGTGCTCTGAATTTACCACATTAATTCATATTAATTTAATCATGAAATGAGCATCGCCTATCACTAATTATGATTAAATTAACATGAATTAATATAGCAAATTTGTAGTACATAAATTCCCAAAAAATTATATAATTAGGTTGACTATGTTGGGAGGCTGCACATAATTTTTGTAATTTTTAGGGCTCGTTTACTGTATGCAACAACTCCTATAAATATCATAATCGTACGAATTTTTAAGCAATATTTAGAGCAGATAAAATTGTCAAAAATTACACAACAAAGTACGTTGTGTCAAAAGGTTTCACATAATATTTCATAATTTTTTAAGCTTATTTGCTATATTTGAAAATTTTAAAAAATATTATATACAAAATACTAATTTAGGCAGGTAATTAACCAGCTTAATTACCTAACGTATGGTGGAGGGGCAGCAGGTTACCTGCCGCATGGTGCCTGGGTGGTAGGTGCATGGTCGCACGGTGGCCAGGTGGCAGATACTTACCGTACGGTGGCCGGGCTCTAATAGTCTACATGTCAACTGTAGGACGCTGTTGTTCGGTGACCGGATGGCAGAATTACTGTTTTTGTTATTCTTATGTATATATAGCTACTTTTATATATATAGGTTCAACACGCGCTATAGGTACTAAAAATTGAAAAATATGTAGATCACGTACGTAGTAGCGTCTTCGTTCTCTTGCCGGGTGCCATTGGCTTTTGGGCAAGCACACGATGCTCACTGCCCCTTCGTTGCACCCCAGCCGTCCGTCTCGAACTCCGTATTCCATAAGAAAGATAGGATAAGAAACACAGGATAAGAAAGATGGACATATGTGATTCGACAACAGGGCAGGGGTAGATCTCCGTGATATGGCCGTACGATTCATCCCCAGAAAAAAGGGGTGAAAACCAATTAACAAGTTCTCCGCACTCAGGATGTGTTTGGAAACGTCGGATTTTTTTTTCTGATTTATTGCGAGAACTGAACTTGTTTCGTGTAAAATCCTTATGTTTTAAGCGAGACCTTACTTTGAGGAATATACGAAGGAATATGGTGTTCGATTTATCAAATAACCTCAATGCCCTGTTTGGAATATGAGATTTTTTTTCATAATTCCTTTAGGAATTGAACCGTTTTCTATAAAACAATCTTGGAAAAATTACACGTTCTAAACAAGCTCTAAATTAAATTATCAAAGTGGCTCTAGCCTCAGCCTGTTAGTTTGGACGAAATTAACAAAGCAATTTCTCTACCACTAAAACATGGGGATCTACAACTACCAACCTTAATTCTATCACTAATTTATATTCATTATTGCTAGCCTAGCATATTTTCATCAAAATGATTAAGATATTACACGAGTAACAAAAACTAACTGGAAAATAAGTGAATACGTGCACGAAGACGGGAGGAGTCTCCTCCTCCTCTCTCTCTCTCTCCTTTTTTCTCTTCTCTCCTCCCATCTCTTCTCTTTTTCTCGAATTAAAATGAGATTTCGGCCAAATTTTGGCCCTTTACATCAGCCCTTAGTCGTGAAACCATCACCAGACTAGTGCGTGCACGGCTTCAATCGCGTGTCGATGATGCAATTGATTGTACCTGTCGTGCATCAAAAGTGTGACTGTGCGACGTGGCACAAAGTCGTCCTTTCATTGTGTGACCACCTGCTAGTTCGGCCACGTGTCAACAGACACCACTTAGTCACTCTCCCGTACCGCGATTAGTGTCACACGTCATCGGGTCACTGGGCCACTATGCGACACACTGTACTCTAGCCATATTTTTTAAAAACTAGCCTTTTAATCGTTTTACATAAACAAACATGTTTTCTTTTAAAAAATAACCCAGTCGCTAGGCCATCCAGTCGCGCAGTGGCCCAACAATTGTGGGCTCTTTTTATAAACAAGAAAAACAAGTTTATTGTGTGTAAAATGATTAAAAAGCTTTTTTTTAAAAAAATCTGACTGGAGCACAGTGTGGAAGAGATTGATTTGTTGGAACAATCTACTGTTGCCATGCGTATATAGGGATGGCAATCGGGCGCGGCGGGTACGGGTAGTGCTCGCACATACCCATACCTGCGACCTCGATTTACGCCCACAGCATACCCGCGAAGGACAACGGGTGAAGAACCTCACCCATACCTATTGCCCGTGGGCATGCCTGTGTTACCCGTGAACTAAGAGTCATCATCTAAGAGTTGAACTAATGACAGGTACATATAAGCAACAACTGCTGCTAGGAAATATAATAGCTATCAAAAAAGTTTATAACAATCAATAGCAATTAGAGATATGCAAAAGTTTATAGCAATCAATAGCAATTAGAGATATTACTATGGCCACGCCACCTGTCAATTTATATCGTGGGTAAACGGGTGGAGCGGGCACAGGCGGAGCTTACCCATACTCGTGCCCGTTTACCCGATGGGTAGAGTATTCTCCCTATTTTCATACCCTGGGTAAAGAAAATATCCCATACCCGGCTCCATTAGGGTATTTACCCATGGGTATACGGGTAAACTGGCACAATTACCACCCCTACGTGTATAGCTACGATTCTACAGGCGACTAGGGGCTCATGGTTGCTCCTACTTAGGAGTGCAAATGGAGCGGATACGGACGGATATTGATTATCCCATATCCTTTTCCATATTTTTTCAGAGCCAGAGTCGGATACGGATAGTACCGGATACGAATACGAATGCGAATATTCGCGGTCATGAATATGGAGCGAATACATGCTGCTCCGAAGACTGTTAGTTTCGGTCACGAATATTTAATCGGACAATGCGCAAAAGCAAATTTCAAATGGTAACAGGGACAGGTTAAATAACTAGTAAATTCTAGCTAGCAAAGCAGCAAGTAAATGATAGAGGATAGTTAAAAAAGTAGTAGCTAACTAGCTACATGTCACATGGTTCAAAAGTACGAATTGCCTATAGCCAAGTACTCAAGTACATTACTAGTTCATTTAACTTCATTATATTTAGCAAATAATTCCACAAGGCCTTCGTATCTGGTATCCGGTATCCGGAGAGGCTAGGTATCCAACTCCATTTCTGTATCCGGTAACTATCCGAAAAATACCCGGATAGTTCCATATCTATCGAATAATGCTTTTTCCGACTCCGTTTCCGTATCCGACAAAAAATATTCGACTCCGTTTTCGTATTCGATAAAACCTTCGGATATCCAAAAATTTACTCCGAATTATATCCAAATTAAAACGGATAGACGGACAGTCAAAAAATATCCGCTCCATTTACATCCCTACTCCTACTAAGGCCCTGTTTGGTACAGCTCCTGCTCCCAGCTTCTCTGTTGAATCTTGTGAAGCTGTGCCAAACAACCTGCTTCTCAAAATTAACTGATTCTGCTTCTTGTGTGGAGCAGGTTCCAAAATGAACTAACCAGGAGAAGCTGGGTTGAGGTGGATTCTCGTGGGGAGCCAACACACCCTAAATACAATTACCCTTAGAAGATTAAAATATTTACCCGCAAAATGCCACCAGTATACCCTTTCCCGGACGCCCCGCCTCCCTCAGATCTGACGCCCCGCCTCCCCGCCGCCTACTCCCTCCCCTCTCACGACGCCCACCTCCCGCCTCCTCCCTCTCGCGCCGGCCGCCGCCTCCCTCCCGCCTCCTCCCTCTCGTGCCGGCCACCGCCTCCCGCCTCCTCCCTCTCGCGCCGGCCGCCGCCTCCCTCCCGCCTCCTCCCTCTCGTGCCGGCCACCGCCTCCCGCCTCCTCCCTCTCGCGCCGGCCGCCGCCTCCCTCCGCCCCTCAGGATCGTCGCCTCCCTGTCGTGCCGGCCGCCGCCTCCCTCCCGCCTCCTCCCTCTCGTGCCGGCCACCGCCTCCCGCCTCCTCCCTGTCGCGCCGGCCGCCGCCTCCCTCCGCCCCTCCGCCCATGAGCACCGCCGCCTCCCTCCGCCCGTGAGCACCGCCATGAGTTTGCTCTGATTGTTTTCTGTACATGCCATAGTTCAGCTGATAATACTGTTGCAAGCATTGTTTACATGTCTTTTGTACATGCCATAGTTCTTCACGACGGTATACCACAAATCATTAATGCATATAGTGCAATATTGATTGATGAGAGTTGTGAGAGTGCTCAACACAGTTGTGAGAGTGCCCCTGTGCTCAACACAGTTGTGAGAGTGCCCCTGTTGTGCCATATTGATTGATGATGAGGTTGCAATAGTGCAATAAGCATTCTGTGACAAAGGAACAATAGTGCAGGAGCTTTCTCGGAACAATGATGAGGTTGTATGATTTGCAGCAATGTGCAATTTGCATACCTTTGGTTTGGTTACAATAATGACACATGCCTTCTTTTTTTGTCAACCACAGTAGAGATGAATTCTAGCCATGCATGACATTCTGCTCTGAAATCTATCCCTACCGAGTGGACAGCTTGGATTTCTGCTTGTACAGCTTGTATTTCGAATCATTCTGTTGTTGTATGTTATGAAAATTATTGCTCGGTGTTTAGCATAACTGATGGACCGAAACATTGTTTATGTACTGCATTTCCCAAGTACTGCAAATAGATGGGTGATTGAATGATGTTAATGTAACAGATGGGTGACAATGCCGAGTGGATTGACGAACACACTAGGATAGTATGTGAACTATTTGCTGAACAAGTAGCTGCTGGTAATCGTCCAAGTACACATCTGAATATTCCTGGTTATGCGTTAGTAATTGCTAAATTTGAGGAGAAGACTAGGATAAAATACACAAAGAGACAATTTAAAAACAAATGGAACAAACTGAAGACTGACTACAACACTTGGAAGAAATTGACGACAAAAGAGACAGGCTTAGGTTGGGATCCTGAGAAGAAAACAATTAAAACCACTAGTCAACGGTGGAATGAATTAAAAAAAGTAAGTCATTACACATTACGTATGTATGTACAATCTCACCTATGTTTATTATTAACTTGTATCATTGTTGTTGATAGGGATATAAAGGATGCGCTAAGTTTGAAAAGGGTGGACTTCAAAATGAGGACCTGTTGTGCACAATGTTTGAAGATATTCGCAACACTGGTGAAGATCATTGGTCTCCAGCAATGGAAAATTTGCCACTAAGCCCTGTTCGTGCATCCACACCTATTGAAGTTGAAGAACATGAAGGCGACAATGATGACAACGATAATAGTGAACAAGAAGATGAGTCACCAATTAGTATTAAAGGGAAGAAACGGAGGAGTGGATCTGCAATCATGCAAAACCAACTAAAACGAATTGTTGAGTTGAGCGAGATGTCTCATGCGTCTTTTGCAGCATTTGCACAAAAAAGAGAGGAAACCTTGTCGTGTACCATCAAGGATGTGATGGAGTTGGTCGAAGAGTGCGGTGCTGTGGAGGGGACTAATGAGCATTTCATTGCATCTGAACTTTTTATTAAAAAGGAGCAAAGGGAAATGTTTCTTACATTGCGTAGTAGTGAAGGACAGTTTGAATGACTGAAAAGAAAATATGATGCCAAGTATGGCAAGTAGAAGTTGATTGTAACCTTTAGGATGTTTGCCTTTCATACTTCATCTATCTTTCATATTGGTTTGTAAGACTTTATTTAAATTGTGAGACATTAACCTTTAGGATGTTTGACTTTCATGCTTTATCTATCTTTCATATTGGTTTGTAAGACTTTATTTATAAATTGTGAGACATTATTTTGCTTCTATTGCATGTTTGTAAGACTTTTATATGAGTTTTGTCTAATTTAAGTTGGTATTTTTTTGGCATTTTCACGTACAGATGTCCGCATCAGAAAATGAAAGTGAAGTGAGTGATGTCTCTGATGAAGAATATGAATGTGATGTCCAGATGATGCAACTACAGCAAGACATATTAGGGCACTTAGCTGCTACTGCACTTAGCTACAATCTTTCATAGTCTACATGATCTTTTAGTCAAATCTTACAACTTGAAATCAACTACCCATATGAGTTCCATTGAAGCTTTGGCTATTTTTCTGTATATCTGTGGTGGCTCTGAATCGAATCAAAGAGCGCAGAATCGGTTCAAGCATTCTGGTAAGACAATTAGTCGAAAGTTTGATGAGGTTTTGGAGTGTGTAGTCAGAATGTCTCACGATATTGTGCAGCCAAAAGATCCTAATTTCTCTACTGTTCATAGTAGAATTAGAAATGACAAGAGAATGTGGCCAAATTTCAAAGACTACATTGGAGCTCTCGATGGTACACATATCCTTGCAACAGTTCCATTAGAAGATCAGATTAGATATATTGGTAGATCAGGGAAAACAACTCAAAATGTGATGGCTATATGTGATTTTGATATGCGCTTCACATACGCATCTATTGGTCAGCCAGGAGCAATGCATGATACTAGTGTGCTTTATCATGCATTGCATATAGACAAAGATATCTTTCCACATCCTCCACAGAGTAAGTTTTATTTTTCAAATTATTTGTGAACTTATTTATACTAATATTTATGCATTTGGTGTTAACAGTGGTAATTTGCATCTTAATTTTTAGGAAAATATTATCTTGTCGATGCCGGTTATCCGAATAGGCCGGGGTATTTAGCACCATACAAGGGACAAAGGTACCATATTCCTGAATTTCGAAGAGGTGATGCCCCAAGTGGTGAGAAAGAAAAATTTAATAAAGTACACTCAAGTTGTCGTAATATCGTTGAGAGGACCCTTGGTGTGTGGAAGATGAAATGGAGAATTCTTTTGAAGATGTCGAGTTTTCATTTGTCCAAGCAAAAGATGATTGTTGCAGCTACCATGGGACTTCACAACTTCGTACGTGATCATGCTTCGTCAGATAAGCATTTTCATAGGTTCGAGCGGAATCCTAATTATGTGCCAACAATACCATCAAGATATGCAAAATATGTCATTTCTCAAGATGCATCAGATGTGTCAACGTCACAATCGAGTGATAGAGCTATGGATAGGTTTCGTGATGACCTTGCAAAGGCTATTGATGAAAGTTGGTGAAATTTGCTACATTATTTGTAATAGTATGAAAAGTAAAAGACAATTTGTTTAAAGTACAACAATATCGGTATTATCTCTACTCATGTTCCTCGTTAATTAGTTGTCCTTATTCATGAACATGCAGCAAGTACATTATTGCCACTCTTAATTAGTTTTATGCATACAATTTAGGAAAAATAAAGTAATGAGATTATTGGCCTTTTTAAGGTATACAACACCAAAACATATTTGGTAACAAAGCATCAACAACAAAGGACATTTCTGCATTGGTGTAGAGTACCAAAAAAATTGTACGAAAACAGGATAATACATGCTAGGGGTAACAACATGACAAGAAATGTCAAAAAAGAGCTCTTAAATCAAAGTCTCATGGTTACAATTAGGAGTAACATGGCCTATTTCCCTCCAATCTCTTCTTTTAAGAATCTAGAGCCAACCCACTAGCCAAACGCTTTTCAGAGGTAGCTCCAGATTTTCAGAGAAGCGAATTCTTATAGAATTTAGAGCAGAAGCTGGAAAATGAGAATCTGGAGCTTTGCCAAACAGGTCCTAAATTAGGCCATGCGGCGATGCAAAACGATTAGGTTTTGTCAACAGAATCCTAGTACTCTGTGGCTTCATCCCAAACTACCTCTCCCCGTCAGATTAGGTATTGTCAACAGAATCCTAATATTTTGGCCCCTCTGTTTTCTTAGGAGTGACGGCTAATAATCCATTAACGCATAGAAAGCGCCAACTAGTATTTCTTTTTCCATAAAGATACAGCTTAACAGTGGGATTCTCTGTGGAGGCTATCCCCATCCGGGACTATTTTTTTATGGTGGTTTCCAAGATTGCGGCTCGTCCTTTGCTTGCTAGTTGCTAGTAATACCAGTTTTCACTACTACTACTACTATTCCTTCGTGGACATTTCAAGCGAGTGCAATCTAGGATTAACGTATATTTATAAAATCGAATAAATTGCTCGCAGCAGCAGCCGGGTATAAATAAATTTTGGAAGTAACATAAATTCTACTGTAAAAGGGACAAGGATGAGAGACAATCACCAAAGCGTACACTCTAACCTCTGTATATAATGATGGAGTTCTTTTCTATTTATAGCATATGGTTTCTCCTAAATAAACAAACATGACAGTTTCTTCGTCATCGTTTCGAAGTGATTTATTGGGATAGTTTTTTTAAAAGTGGTTTATCGGTATCTGATTTATTTACATAAACGCTCATACTATGATCAAAAACTATAAATAATAGCCATAAATTATAAGCTGCTATCAACAAAATACACCTAATATTAAGGCCTAAAACCATAATCATGCTGGGGAAAAAAAACGCATCTAATATTAGGCCCCAAAAGAGATAAGAGACTGTTACGAGTCACAAAGCATCCGCAGAAGAGGCCGCGGGCACGTGCTGACCAGTTGCCTTGAGAAGGCCGCACCTCCCCGTCTACCCGTCGTGACGCATCTCGATGGCCACCCACGCCGGCGCCGGAGACGCCGGGCACGGCGCCGCCCCCGCCCCTGCCGCCGCGGCCAGAGCCGATGAGGAGACGCGCGCCCTCCTCCCCGCCTCCGCGCCCCGCGACTATGACGTCGACGAGGAGGACCTCGAGGAGCGCGCGTACGAGGTGGCCGAGAAGGTCATCGTGTCCATCTCCGACGACCCCGACGCCGACGTCGACTTGGAGGCTGTTCTCTCCTCCGCGGCGGTCCCGCCCTTCTCGTGGCGGAAGCTCTGGCTGTTCACGGGGCCCGGGTTCCTGATGAGCATCGCGTTCCTGGACCCGGGCAACCTCGAGGGCGACCTCCAGGCCGGTGCCGCCGCCGGGGACACGCTGCTGTGGCTGCTCATGTGGGCCACGGCTATGGGCCTCCTGGTGCAGCTCCTCGCCGCTCGCCTCGGGGTCGCCACGGGCCGGCACCTCGCCGAGCTCTGCCGCGACGAGTACCCCGACTGGGCGCGCCGCGCGCTCTGGCTCATGGCTGAGCTGGCCATGGTCGGCGCCGACATCCAGGAGGTCATAGGCAGCGCCATCGCCATCAAGATCCTCAGCAGGGGCTACCTGCCGCTCTGGGCCGGCGTCGTCATCACCGCCTTGGATTGGTGAGTCCGGAATTTTGGTTTGGTTAATGTCTTGTTCGGTTCCAGTTCTCGAAATTTTGGAGCTTTCGCGTGGCTGGCATCAATTGGTGTGATTGTGATTGCGGGGGTGCTGAATAACTAGTAAGATTAGAATTTTTTTAATCAGCCTGGAGATGTCTCCACCATTTGAAATTTATCCAAAAGAAAAGAAAAGATCAAAGATTACAGCTTTTAGGATAGCTGTTTCTAGTTGTTACTGACTATTTTAACTGGGATATTGGACCATTAGGAGGATCTGGGTGAGGTTTTGGTGTTGGTGTAGGTGTTAGATCTCAGTTAGTTATTGTTTTTGTTGACATGGTTTCACAGTTGTTTTGAGAACTCGACATGTTTAGGTCTCAATCTGGAGGAATGTTTGATTTTTGAGTTGACGTTGTACTAGCACTAGCAGTGAATCAGTGACAACTGATGCTGTACACTTGATGCACTTTGATTCTAAAAATACGATTCACTTTTAATTCATGGTGCCGTATGAGATAGAAAGGTTGCACATAGTTTACCTGCTTTGACATAAGAGTTCACAAAAAGGTATGAGTACAAGTTTCAGGTTTGAAATTAGATTCATTTTGTACAAAACCTACTAGAGAAATTGGAGTTTTCTGAACCGGTAAGGTGAAAAGATCAGACAAATTTGTCATGTCATTTAATTCTGGCCTCCGGTGTTTGGTTATCACGTTATTTTATACATAAAGAAAAAAAAATCAAAGCATAGTTCACGGACACCCCAGTTTCTCTCTAGAAACTTACAACAACAGTGGTGGTTAGTGACAATGCGAAATTCCAGTTTTCAGCTTTCAATCATGGATAAATATTGAACTTATACTACCAAATATTCAGATTTTCATAATTTCTGAGTTGACTACTGATTACTTAATGATGTGATGTTTTCTGTCAACTTTACTTCAGTTTTTCGTGTTAGATTCTGTTCTCCAAATCATTGTTCTACTTTTCTCCTGAAAAATTTTGGCAGGAGAGGCCTGTATGATTTTTTTGGTTTGTCCTCAGGGCGTGTAATATGAAGTTTTGTGCTGACCTTCTGCACAATGAATTTCACAAGATTTAGATGTTAGTTGTTAATGATAGAATAGAATTGTTATTCGTTTTCTTATATGCTTTGGTTTCCTTATCTGTATATGGCATATTCCTCTGTATATCCTCTTGTACTTCATATATATATATCGCCCTTTGGACCTTATGAATATAGATACAATATTCATAACATGGCATCAAAGCTAGGGCTTTGACCTTGTTCTTCCACTGCCTCCGACGCCGCCCAGGCTGCCGCCACCGCCGTCGTCGCCTAGGCCGTCGCTGCCGCTCGGGCCACCAACGCCCAAGCCGCCGTCGCCCAAGCCACTGCTGCCACCCGGGCCACCGCTTCTCGAGCCACCGTTGCCGCCCGGGCCATCGCTGCCCGAGCCGTCGCCTCCGCCCGGGCCACTACCGCCCGAGCTACCGTCGTTGTCTCCACCGAGATCCGGTGCTACCTTGCTCAATTTGGCACCGCTCGCCAGATCCGGCCGATCCATTATCGTCATCGCCGCCGCACGGGCGGCCGTCGTCGTCTCCATCCGATCGCCCGAGCTGCCGCCGTCGTCTCCACCGAGATCTGGCGCTGCTCGCTATATTCGGCCGATCCATTGTCGCCGCCGCCGCTGCCCGGGCCGCCGCCATCGTCTCTACCTGGTCCGGCTGTACCTGCTCGATCGCTACCGGCCGCCGCTTTGCTGATGGCCCCTGAGCCGCCGCCTGCCCACTCGTCGCCTCGGCGACGCCCGAGTGAGTCAATTGAGTCGACTGTCTGTTTCAGCCGAGCGACCGAGCGACGTTTAGTATTGTATTAGCGAAAAAAAGAAAAAAACATAACGTTGATCTAACCGCTGCGCCGTCAAGCGCCGCCTGTTAGACTTCGTTGTCTTGGTCGCCGTGTGGTCTAGTGCCGCCTACCGGGAACAAAGCTCCATGGAATGAACTAAATGTTATGGTCTTTTCTCATGGAGATCACGCTTGATGGTTTCTGCCTTTAGAGACATGTCATCGGTGCACGCCCTTCACCGCCACCGCCGGTTCAGCCTCCTAGGCAATCTACTTTTGCACCTCCTGCAGCAGATGAGGCTACCAAGAAGGAGGCAAAGGATGCTGCTGATGCTGTTGATAAGGCTTTTCAGTATGTCATTGACGCTTCCAAGCATTAATGTGCTGACGAGGCTCATGTTCGTGCCATCCTGGTGGTTAGTGTCGACGACTCCATCCAGCCAGACATTGTTGGTCTATGGTCTACTCGACAGATCTGGGAGTACTTGCATGAGCAATACCAGCAGAACAATGATGCTCAGTTCTTTTCCGTTCAGCGTGAGTTGGAGACGCTTCACTAGGGAGATTCTTCTGTTGATGACTTCTTTCGGACCTTGGTAAGTCTCTGGCGCCAGCTAGATGAGCTGGCCTCTCTACTTTCAGGAGTGTCACAGAGCGCAGAAGGCGGATCATGATCGCTTTCGCCTTTATACTTTGTCTGCCGCCTTTGCCCAGAGTTTGAGCCTGTCAGAGCTCAACTGCTGAGCCGCTCTCCATGGCTGACCGTCACAGAGGCCCTTTCGACGCTTCGGGCTGAAGAGATTTGTCTCGGGTTAGCAGCACAGTCTGTTCCGACTGTGCTTGTTGCCCCTTCTTTGACTACGACAATGATATCTGCTTCGACTACAGCCTCTCCCGAGGTGACTATCTCCACTCCTATTTTCGCACCAATTGGAGTTCAGTGCAACTATTGCAAGAACTTCGGGCATGACTACCAGAGTTGTGTGGTGCGGAAAAAGCGGAACAAGGCACGTGGGGGTGGGCGACCAAAAGGGGGCAGGGAGGCCTTTCTTTCACAGGGGGACAGACTAGCTCATCAGTTTCTGCTCGGAAAGGTGACTCTGTTCAGCAGCTTTGCTAGGCTCTACTTCAGCAACTCTCTCACAGCTCAGCAGGTCCTGCCAGTTTAGCTCGACGTCTCATCCAGGTACCTCTTGGGTTCTAGATTCTTGTGCCTCTTTTCACATGACACTGGACTCCACATCTCTCACTTCAGTAGAATCTCCTGATTTTCCTATCTCTGTTTAGATAACTAACGGTATTTCCTTGTCTGTTAGCTGCTAGGGCATTCTTTTGTCCACTGACTTTTCTGTTCCAACTGTTTCTCATGTTCTTTAGCTTACCACGTGGCTTCTTTCAGTGGCAACTTACTGATCATGGTTGTGGGGTTGTTTTTGACTCTCACACCTGTTTCGTCTAGGATCGACAGACAGGGACGGTACTTGGGACTGGCCGGCACCGTAGGGATCGTCAGGGTCTCTACATTCTTGACCGCCTCCACCTTCCATCCATTTCAGTTGTTCCTGCTACGTTTGCCTCTACCGCCACTGCTGCCACCACCTCTAGAGCTTTTGTGCAGTGATATCATCGTTTAGGACATCTGTGTGGGTCCCGTCTTTCTTCATTAGTTCGTCAGGGTGTTCTTGGAGTCCATGTAGCTACAACTTCCTTATTATTGTAGTGAGTTCATGTCTTCTCGTCCTTTTGACGTAATTCATTCAGATGTATGGGGACCTGCGCCTATTATCTCAAAAGGCGGGCATAAATTCTATGTAATTTTCATTGATGATTATTCTCGTTTCACTTGGCTTTTCCCTATGTCTAATCGTGGTCAGTTTCTTGTGATCTATCATAGCTTTGCTACGATGGTTCATACTCAGTTTGAGTCTTTTATCCATACTTTTCGCTGTGATTCTGCTGGAGAGTATTGTTCTAGTGCTTTCAGATAATTTTTTTTCTGAGCAAGGCACTCTTTACCGGTCTTCTTGTCTTGGTGCTCATGGTCAGAATGGGGTTGCTGAACGCAAGCATCGTTATCTGCTTGAGACTACTCGCACTCTTCTTTCTTCTCACGTTCCACCACAGTTCTGGGATAAGGCTATTTCTACGACTGCATATCTCATCAATATGTAGCCTTCCACTGCTCTTAAGGATGTTAGTCCTATAGAGTATCTCTACTCTAGAGCCCCCCAGTACAACCACCTTCGTGTTTTTGGCTGCACCTGTATTGTCCCGCTGCAGCCTCGTGAGCGCACCAAACTGTTAGCCCAGTCAGTTGAGTTTGTTACTTGGGTATAGTTCTGAGCATAAGGGTTATCGTTGCTATGATCCTTCTACTCGACGGATTAGGATCTCATGAGACGTTGTCTTTGATGAATCTCGACCTTTCTTCTATCGAGATTCAGCTCCTCGTCCTGCTTCCACTATCGAGACAATCTCCTGGTTGTCTCTCTCTGACTCTTCACCCATTTCTCCTCTTTCACAACCTTCCTCTAGCTGTCTCCAGTGATTCTTTCTGTACCTTCACCTCCTGTGTTGTCTTCTGCAACACCGCCTTTTGCTCCTGCATGAGGAGGTTTACATACAACCACCACCTGGGTATTCTGTTCTAGATGGCTATGTTTGTCGTCTTCGTCGTGCTCTTTATGACCTCAAACAGGCCCCTCGTGCCTGGTTTGCACGTCTCACCTCAGTGATTACCGCTGCCAGTTTCATTGTCAGTGCCCACGATCCTGCTCTTTTTGTCCGTGTCTCATCTCGAGGTAAGGATGATATACTCATTACTGGTGATGATTCCTCATTCATCACATATGTGAAAAAGCATCTCAGTGAGCAGTTTCTGATGACTAATCTTGGTTTGCTTACGTACTTTCTTGGGATTGAGGTTTCTTCTACGCCTGAGGGTTACTACCTCTCCCAGCAGAAGTATGTCCAGGATCTTCTTGATCGATCTGGTCTGACACTCGCACTACTGAGACTCCTATGGAGCTCTCCCTTCAGCTTCATGCTATTGATGGTGATCTTCTTGAGGATCCTACCCGTTATCGCCATCTTGTCGGGAGTCTGGTATATCTTGTGAGCACTCGTTCTGATATTGCTTATGCTGTTCATATCTTGAGTTAGTTCATGGCTAGTCCTACTTATCTTTACTACAGTCGCCTCTTTTGTGTTCTTTGCTATTTGCGTGGGACAATCTCTCGTCGCTTGTTTTTCCCTAACTCCACCTCACTACAGTTTCAGGCGTACTCTGATGCGACTTGGGCTAGTGGTCCTTCTGATCGTCGTTCTCTTTCTGCTTACTATGTTTTTCTTGGCTCCTCCTTGATTGCCTGGAAGACAAAGAAGTAGACTGTAGTTTCCCGTTCGAGTGCAGAGGCTGAGTTGAGAGCTATGGCAGCAATGATAACAGAGATTACTTAGTTGAGGTGGCTACTTGCAGATTTTGATGTACCTGTGAGGGAACCTACGACACTTATGTCTAACAGTATAGGTACTATCAGTATTGCTCGTGATCCAGTGAAATATGAGCTCACCAAGCATATTGGAGTGGATATTTCATACACTCCCTCACAGGCGTAGGAGGGAGTACTTGCTCTACAGTTTGTGCCATCAGAGTTATACCTTGCTAACTTCTTCACGAAGCCCCAAACTAGAGAACAACATTTGTATTTTCTCTTCAAACTCAGTATATGTGATCCAGCACAAGTTTGAGGGGGTGTTAAGAATAGAATATGATTGTTTTTCGTTTCCTTATATGTCTTGGTTTCCTTATCTGTATATAACATATTCCTCTGTATATCTCCTTGTACTCCCTATATATATTGCTCTTTGGACCTCATGAATATACATATATTATTCATAACATTAGCTACCTGGTGTCCAAATGCATGTTCCTTAGTCACTGCTTAATTCTTATGCAATTCTGATAAAAATTGGAGATGCTGTAATGTTAGGATTTTTAAAAAATTCTTGTTCCAGAGTTTTCTCGATGATCCTTGCTTTGCTTGTAATATGGCATGCACTTTTGTCCAGATGGTCACAAACACAATTAAAAACTAATTTGTTTAGAATATTAATAAAACTGATGTTGTCTGTGTGAATTTCTGCCTTGTGCGTTGCACCTCAAAGGTGCTAACATCACTATACTTAAGTACTCTACATGTTTAATGAAGTGCCTTTGGTATGTTCATTAATAGTCAAAGGCATGAAAGCTATGTAACTATCACTGTTTGGATCATCACCTTACCCAGATGTTACTTTTTGTCAGCTTCATTTTTCTTTCTCTTGAAAACTATGGGGTGAGGAAGCTAGAAGCCGTATTTGGATTTCTAATTGCAACGATGGCCATCTCCTTTGCATGGATGTTCACTGATACCAAGCCCAGTGGGAAGGACCTGTTAATCGGTAAGGATCTCACTGATCAGCTTTTGATGCTGCAAGTTGTCTTACTCTTATCCATTGATCATACATAATTTTGTCAATAGGTATTTTGGTTCCAAAATTGAGCTCTAGGACAATAAGACAAGCAGTTGGGATTGTTGGCTGTGTTATCATGCCCCACAATGTATTCCTCCATTCAGCGCTTGTGCAGTCGAGAAAAATAGACCCAAACAAGGAATACCAAGTACGTGAGGCGTTGAGATACTATTCAATAGAGTCAACCATCGCATTGGTTGTATCCTTCATGATAAATCTCTTTGTCACAACTGTTTTCGCGAAAGGGTTCTATGGTACTAAAGAAGCCGGCAATATTGGCCTCGAAAACGCTGGGCAGTATCTACAAGATAAGTTTGGTGGAGGATTTTTCCCTATCCTCTACATTTGGGGAATTGGGCTATTAGCGGCCGGACAGAGTAGTACTGTAACAGGAACTTATGCTGGACAGTTTATAATGGGTGGATTTCTGAATTTGCGATTGAAAAAATGGATCAGGGCACTGATTACCCGAAGCTTTGCAATTGTGCCAACTATAATTGTTGCTCTGTTCTTCAATACATCTGATTCTGCACTGGATGTTCTAAATGAGTGGCTCAATGTGCTTCAATCAATTCAGATCCCTTTTGCATTGATTCCACTGATAACCTTGGTATCCAGGGAGCAAGTCATGGGAGTATTTAAAATAGGTCCTAACACACAAGTAAGTCATTGTTCACCCCAGATTTAATTCCTGTCCTGTTTTTGCAGTATTCTGCACCCTTTGTTTTATGGCATGGTCAAATCTTCAATTGATAGTATCATCTACTAATCAAATATTGTCCAGAACTGTAAATTCATGGATATTGATGCCAATGAGGGATATGTTTCAAGATTTTTGTGTGCAGGTCACGTATGCTAGATGCTGTTAAGAAAAAAATGCTAGCATGTAAAATAAATGCAATAATTACAGTTGGTGTTCCATTCAGAAAAAAATCATAGTTGTTTTCTCGCTGGTTCATGATTGCAGACTTTGCTGCGGCAAAGCTACTGTCACCGCATGCTATAACAAAGAAATCTCCACACCACTACAATACTACATTCAGAGTCAGTAATACTGTAGGGCAGATTTGTTTACCCTGTGATTAAACAAAATATACACTGAATCAGCATTTCCACGAGCTTGTAATCTGATCAATTGAGCAGTATTGTTCTATCGACTTTGTTGCTTTGATTTGGCGTTATTGATGTTTAAGGCTGACAGGCATTCCTGGCATTTTTATGCAGGCTGTAACCTGGACAGTAGCCACACTACTGATCATGATCAACGGCTATCTCTTGTTTGATTTCTTCTCTTCTGAAATACGAGGTCCATTGTCTGGATCAATTCTCTGCATGGCAGTACTTGTTTATGCTTCATTTGTACTGTATCTCGTCCTGCGGGGTACCGAGCTGTCCGACCGGATCATCTCAGCGATACGCAAGAGTTTGACATGACAAAGATAACCAATTTTGCTCTTTTACACAATCATAACGTCTCAAAACGTGTAGAGAATACCCGGCACACTTTGGAGGGGACTGGAGACCTCACTGTACAGTGTCACAAAGGTCTAGTTGTTGAGAAGAATTGCAACTGCTGTTGCCTTCATTTCAATTTTTCTTTGTAACACCCTGACTGCGTCGGGAAGCAAAACATACAAATGAATTGCTGATGTTGTTGAACAGCTTTGCATTCTTCTCTTTTCTAACTCTGTTGTCAATGAACTAAGCATAGAGGAAGAAAAACACAGTGGAAGAAATCAATGTATTTTTCATTTGTACATGACACCATTTCTATCTGTACACTGTGATGCACATGATATATCTGAATGTGATCACCCAAACCTGACATGATGTATGCCTCCATGTTTTACTGTGGTCCTGACGTTAATTTGTTGTCGAATCTGTCATGGGGAAATTGGAATAGTCAAAAAGGTTTTTTTAAACATCATCCGGATATTTTTTTTTCTAACTATCATCCAGATTTAGAATTGTTAGATTAAAGATTCAATGTCCATGAATTTTCCCCCCTCCTTGAATTCTGCCTCCTTCTGCTTGAAAAAAATCTTTCTCTTAAAAAACAAAGGTCTTTTGATTACTCTAATGTAATGGTCAAAAAGTTATATGGTAGTTAGGAAGAAAAATATCTGAGTCCGGACCGCGTCGGGGGAGGTACTGCTTCGCGATCGTCCGCGCAGAATATTGGCTCCCACGAGACGAGAGCGGCGGCAATTCGTCGATGGTGCCGCTCCTGCTCCGTCAGCGGCGTGGTGGAGAGATGAGGGCCCTTCCAGAGGTGGAAGCAGGATCTCTACGCCTCCGGCGGCGTCGCCGCCGAGCAGGAGCGATATGGCGGGAGGAGCAGGAGGTCGTCGAATTGTTGGAGCTTTCGCGTGGCTGGCAATTTGTGAATCAGCATTGGAGGATGCTCCACCAATGGAGATTTTTTCCCCCACCGATGCAGATTTTTCCAAAAGAACAGAAGAAGATTACAGCTTTTCTAGCCCTAGTTGTGGCAACTTTCTTTTAGACTACGAAGATAACTGCCATTACATCTCCGGCCTCTGTCTTCCATGAGAAAACAGATAAGCACAGTCACCAACCATTACAGGAGAAATTTCAATATTTGACACTGAATACGTACGCCTCTCAACTTTTAACCCCCAATTCGCACGCCTTTGAAAATTTAACCCTGTCACTGCGAATTCTTTTGATTCAAGGGATTCTCCTCATTTTCTCTCCTTTTCTATTTTTTGTGCCACCGGAAATGACCGTAGTGCCCTCTGCCTAATCTCCGCTTCAATGGAGGCCATCATGGAGGCCGCCGCCGCCTGCCCCTTGGGGCGCCGCCGCCGGCCGGCCGCCTCCACCTCCGGCCGCCTTGGATCCACCCGCGCCGGGCCCTCCACCGCCGCGCGCCATGGGCGCCGCCTCGCCACGCTGGCCATGGGCGCGCCGGGCGCGCCGTACGCGTAGCCGCGCCTTCCGCCGGGTGCTGCCGGCCACATGCGCCGCCGGCCGTGGGCTGCTTCGGGCTTGGTCGCCACCAGCCGAGATTCGCCTCGGGCTTGAGCGCCGCTGGCCGTGAACCGCCTGCCGCACGAGCCGTTCTTGGCGCCGGTCTGCGCCGCCGCGCCTCAGCCGTCGGGCCTCCCCAGACGTTGATTGCAGGCAGAGGGCACTACGGTCATTTCCGGTGGCACAAAAAATAGAAAAGGAGAGAAAATGAGGAGAATCCCTTGAATCAAAAGAATTCGTAGTGACAGGGTTAAATTTCCAAAGACGTGCGGATTGGGGGTTAAAAGTTGAGAGGCGCACGTATTCAGTGTCAAATATCGAAATTTCTCACCATTACAGACCATAATCGAGTTCAGAACAAAAAATAAAGAGCAACATCCGAGACTGCCAAGAACAACTGAAGAAGCAAACAGACGCTAGCCACGCGTAAGCAACAGACCAAAGGATCTGACTACAGCATTCAGGTTTTTCTCAACAAAGTCGTCCTGCCATCCGACTCCATCCCTGCGCTGCTCGGAAGAATTCACTTGCGACCTGCGCCATGGTGTCAGCCCCCCGAGATACCCAGCCACGCTTGTCCTGCTTCTGAAGCAAATCCCACAGCCGGAGCCAGTGGCCATGAGAAAAACTACCTGATTATTTGGCCATTTGTTATCAACACATGGTGAGTTTCTAATTTTCCAAATTGACCGACATAGGGCAGCAATACCAACGCAGACCATAAGCTTCAACGGCTTCCCAAACCTCTGCAACCATGATCCAAACATCTCAGAGATGCTAGAAGATGGGGGGGGGGGGGGGGGGGGGCAAAGAAGCTGAAACCACCTGCCAAACAAATCTAGCAAGACGGGGCAGAACCAAGCTTAGCCTAAGCTTTAGGCTGGACCAGCTGGTTTTGAACCAACTTGAGCTTTTGTTCCTAAGTTTTCACACCTAAATCATTAATTCTCCAATGGGTTTTGGTTTTCAGACCATGGGTTATAGTCCACCTAGCTCGAAGCCTGGTTCCGCCACTGAGCAAGACGGCATTTAAAGAACAAATGTTCAATGGTCTCTGTATTAGAACATAAGCTGCACCCCTTCTCTCTCTTCTTCCAATTTCTTCTGCATAAGTGGTCTTTTGTGAGGATTGTTAAGGAATCGTCGCTGGCGAGTACAGTCCAAGCAATCCCCCCTATGCAAGCAAGATGGATCAAACACAGATAATACAAAATAATAAACTAAATACAAAGAGATAGGAGGAAAACTTCTTTATTACTTTCTTCTTCACAAGTGTAACTTTATAATGATTGAAATCCTCTATTTATAGATTAAGTAGAAGGGTATCCACTAATAGAGCAGGCTTGCAGGCATAGCCTCAGGTTTTCCAACATGGATAACCCCCTTTGAAAGATACCATAAGAGTATAAGACTAGTTGTGGCAACTGACTACAAATAGTCTGCTGTTGTTGAATTGCTCTGCTTTTCGTCAACGAACTAAGCATAGAGAGAGAGAGAGAGAGAGAGAGAACACTGGGAGTGAAAGAAAGCAATGTATTTTTCGTCTGTACATGAGACCATTTCCATCTGCACACTGAGGATGCTCATATCGGAATTATCATCATGCAAACCTCACCGATGTGGTGTGCCTCCATTATACACTTCCGTCCTGATATTTTGATGAACAATCTGGAAAATCAGCAGTCACTCTTGTCAGTTGCAGAGAGCCTGCTCTTTTCTGCTTTGTAAACCTGTAGAATTGAGCGGTCGTGCGTATGTACGTCCCAAACTATGTTGCGCTTGTTCAGTTGTTCTCTGCGACCAACCTACACTGCCAGGCACCAATCCCCAACAACTAAAGAATTCAAGACAACGATATGTCCTAATCAACCTGGTGCTGTCAAGGACAGACGAGGAGCAATGCAGATGCAGCGCATATGTTCATATGATGCTGGAGGCCGCGTGGAGGAGGCCGAAGCAGGCGCCGACGCGGTTGACGTCCTTGAGGAGCGCCGGGGGAACTCGGCTGCGGAGCGACACGGCGGGAGCAGCCGAGCAGGAGGCCGCCGGCCGAGGTCTTGTACCTGGAGAGTTGGCGCGCGGCGGCGGATGCGGGAGCCAAGCCGAGCGGAAGGGATGCGATCCAGCGGGCACGCTTGGGCTGGAGCGGGAGCCAAGCCGGAAGGGTTGGGCTTGTTGGGTCCGGGACACCTTGTTGGGCTTTCAGAAGGTTCGCACGATGCTGCTTGCTCAGGTTACTTCCACGAACTATTATGGCCACGTTGGGCTGTTCTTTTTACCGCAGTTTATGATTTTTTGACTATAACTTATTAGTTTCATGAATAATGATTGATGAAAAAAATTCAAAGCTAAAAGCTAGCTGAAAATCTAAAATGAACGGGATCGTTGTTTTAGATTGCAGCTGATAGTTTTTTGCTATGGCTGATGACTTTTATATGTGTTTTTTTATATGGTAGGAAATGACATATATAGTTTTAGGCTCGGAAAGTTATTTAGAAACTTCACTTAAAAAATCATCCTATTTATTTTGACTTTCATAAAAACTGATAAATCATTTTTAAAAAGTTATTCTTATAAGCCGCTTTAAAAAACAACAGAAAAATCATCCTATTTAGTTATTCGAGAAAAGACATAAAGCATAAACTCAAAATATCAGTGCTAAGAGCTAAAAGTAAAAAAGATAAAGGCCAATTGACCAAAAAAACGTGGCCTATACTTGATTGCTTCATGCATGCTAGGCCTCTAGTTTACCAACTCTATCTGTCTGTTCGTCCAATCGACGTACTTCTCAAGCCATGTACGTACATACATCCTATCGGTCGACGTACGTACTCCTACAATACTGACAAGCATGTACATGTAGACATGTATGCAGTACGCATACTTCTCAAGCAATCGATCAATCCTCAAGGCTCAAGCATGCATTGATGCCTGTTCGAGGGACTGAAGCTGGGTAGCTAAGCTAGCTAGGAGGGTACACGTAGGGGTGGAAAACGGTAACGGATAATTCGTTTTATCCGATATTCGTATCCGAGAAAACACAAATATGGTAAGCAAAAATCCGTATTCGAAAATATTCGTATTCGTATTCGAGAATATTCGTATCCGTATTTGAGAGTATTCGTATTCGCATTCGTATTCGAGAATATTCGTATCCGTATTCGTATTCGAGACTATTCGATTCGTATTCGATCCGTTTCTAGAACTTATGAAAAAATCGTACAAATTTTGTGATTCAAAATTTGAATTTAGGCGGTTTAAAACCGGTAACCGGTCAAAAACTGGTGAAAATCGTTAAAACCGGTAGGAATCCGTTTTATCCGATATTCGTATCCGAGAAAATCCGTATTCGAAAATATCCGTATTCGTATTCGAGAATATTCGTATCCGTATTTAAGAATATCCGAATTCGTATCCGTATTCGTTTGAAAAATATGGATTCGTATTCGTATTTAAGACTATTCGACCGTATCCGATCCGTTTCCACCCCTAGGTACACGTCTGCTTGTCCTGTTCCTTACTCTCTGCATATGCGTGCAGTACGATTTGCTTTTTACCAGCTACAGTGCCTTTTACCATGTCATTTGTAGGGGTGGAAAACGGTAACGGATAATTCGTTTTATCCGATATTCGTATCCGAGAAAACACAAATATGGTAAGCAAAAATCCGTATTCGAAAATATTCGTATTCGTATTCGAGAATATTCGTATCCGTATTTGAGAGTATTCGTATTCGCATTCGTATTCGAGAATATTCGTATCCGTATTCGTATTCGAGACTATTCGATTCGTATTCGATCCGTTTCTAGAACTTATGAAAAAATCGTACAAATTTTGTGATTCAAAATTTGAATTTAGGCGGTTTAAAACCGGTAACCGGTCAAAAACTGGTGAAAATCGTTAAAACCGGTAGGAATCCGTTTTATCCGATATTCGTATCCGAGAAAATCCGTATTCGAAAATATCCGTATTCGTATTCGAGAATATTCGTATCCGTATTTAAGAATATCCGAATTCGTATCCGTATTCGTTTGAAAAATATGGATTCGTATTCGTATTTAAGACTATTCGACCGTATCCGATCCGTTTCCACCCCTAGTCATTTGACCTTCTCTGTCGCGTCCGGCATCATATTTGTATGTGCCGTGATCAATGTGGTCACCAGCCTGCACTAATTTGTTCTTGTCGATTTTCAGCATGGTTTCAATCGAACACCAGTACTGCATGCATGTGTCTCCCAGTGCTAATTAAGTACAGGGGTATTACAGTTATCATTTACCCCGGCCTCCATGTACTAATTAACTACAGTTGTACTGATTAACTACAGTGGAATTACAGTTATCCTTGGCTTCTTTCCTACGTCCACTCGATCATATGCCAATATATGACTACTTAGCTAGCTTCACTCGCACTCCTCTTCATCGACACCCACCCGACCAACCAGAAGAATGATTAACTAGGATTGCTCCCTGCCAATGGCATGCGGTAAAAATCGATGGATCCTATTAAACGAATCCGGTAAACCCTCTTCATCATCAGTTCATCACCCTGTTTCACTGACCGAGAACGATCGATCGATCCCGGCCGATCATGCATGTACGTACATCACGGCAGGCTTCCCTTTCGTTCCTCTAGCTCCTCTTCCAGTTCTAACCCCGTTTAAAACGATTTTTATAGATGACTTTTAGCTGTGACTGTTGACTGAAATAGACATGTAGCAGCTGTTAGCTTTTAGCTGAAATATTCAATTAAAGAAAAATAAAAATATTATATCTCTACAGATAATGTAAAAAGAAAAGAAAAGAAAAAACCACATTAAAAAACCAGCACGTTCAAAATAGCTTCTAACTTCTGAAAACCATTAGCAACCAGAAACCAGAAGCCGTTTTGAAAGAGGCCTATGAGCCTGTTCTTTTCGGCTTTTGAAAATTGCTTTTAGCTTTTACTACAGTAACTAACTTTTAAATGGAGTATTTTTTAAGACGGGGTTTACAAGTTAATTATAGTACACGTTGAAAACCCAAAATCTGTACCATCCAAAATCACAAAGCAAATATCTCTCTCCGTAATATCTCTCATAAATAACTAAAATTCAAATATTTTAACTTAAAATTATAAATCACAGCCATAAAGAATAGCCTCTACAGCTCCTTCAGGCCGAAACAGCACCGGGCACTACCACAGCTTGTAACCTTTTTCAAGTACAATTAATCTATCCCCAGCCAGCTGCTATGCTGGGTGCCTGCCTGCATCAACCATGCACGCAAGAACGCACGGATCGACCGATCAAAAGTCGCCACTCCATTTAATTCAACATCTGAGTAATGTGGTAGTACTAAGCCAGTACCACTTTTCTTTCCCTTTCAACTTGCTTCCGTTCCAAGCACCATGAGAGGGGGGAAAAGCGCAGGGAGAAGGAAGGAAAAAGGGCAGGGGATGAACAGTGCAGCGGCTTCGATCTTAGAAACATGCCCACATGAGCGAACGTGCGTGCATGCATGGCGCCACTCTTTTCATAAGTGCACACACCTGAGCTGTCTCTCTCTCTCTCTCTCTCTCTCACGCACACAAAACATACGGTACGTACGCGCGCGCCGTCGTTGTACTGTAACGACAAGTATGTATGTGCACTATTAAAAATATATACTGGACATCTTATCACATATGATTCTAGAGAACTATTAGTGTTGCAATTATTACAAACGATTTTTAAAATGTGACCGTCTACATTACTTGTGATAGTTAGAACCGTTTGTGATAAATGATTATCATGGACGGTATACATCGCAGACGGTTTTTAATCATAACCGTCTGTGATAATGCCACATCACCGGTCCGTGGTATCTTTCCCAGGATTTCGATCTCACCCATCCATTCTCTCTGTATCGAACGGCAGACATCGGTCTCCTCCCACCTCTCGCCCCTTATTACTCCCCCCTCTCCCTGATGAAGACATTTCTTGCTACTAGCTCCTAGTTCATCCACTCCTTATTTGTGCTTCCTCCCCCAAATCGAAGCGTCCTGCCCCCTCGACGACGCCAAGTACCGCTGTGAGCTCTTCTGCCTCCAGTTGTGATGCCACGGTTTACCGCATAAGACACTCTTGTCGTAAGTATCATAAAGAGTGTCTTGTGCACACCGTCGTGACACAATAGTGATTGTACCGCCACCTCTCATTCATTGCCGGTGATATCTCCCATCCCATCCGATCCCCTCCCCTCTCTTCATTGATGTTTGGATATGAAATTATGAAATTGATGTATGTCTAGCTAGGATTTCGGTCATGTAAATCTTGATGCTTCTAGATTTTTTTTCCTTTTCTAATTTCTTGAAGACTTCAATCCATAGACTAAATCGACTTTTCAACCATCTTGAAATCATGGTCCGTGGATTCTGCCATTTCGACGGTGGTCAGAAGGTGGTTGAAAAGTCAATTTGTTCAGTGGAATGTATCTTTTCTACCATCTTACCTATACTCAGACTTGAGAGGTTTGGAGATAAGAGCAACTCCAGCAGTAACCCTCAAAACATGACCCCTACTTTTTATTTGAGGGCTCTCTCTACTTTTGAGGGCTCTGTTTTTTGGGCTACACTCCAGCAGGAACCCTCAAAACAGGACCCTCAAATTCATTCTTAGAGGGGATGACACATAGGACCCACCCTCATCCTCATCCTACTTTTGAGGGCCGAGGGGCAAAAAAACTCACTCCAGCAGGGCCACTACTTGAGCCCTCAAAAGTATGGGCTCCCTCCAGACCCCCCAGGAATGAGGGCTCGAGGGGGAGATTTGAGGGCTCAAGTAGGGGCCCTGCTGGAGTGAGTTTTTTTGCCCCTCGGTCCTCAAAAGTAGGATGAGGGCTCAAGTAGGGGCCCTGCTGGAGTTGCTCTAAGAACTTTAAAATGAAGTAGAAGTAAGAAAGATAAAAAGTCTGTACTTCTGATGGTTATTTATAGGCTATCAACTTGTGGCAAAGTTAAATGGAAGTCCAACGGATAAAATTTTATTAGAATCTTTTCTAACAAATTGTTGGAAAGTCAAAGGAAATTGTTCTTCATGAAGATGATTGACATTCCTTTTCCTATCTATTTTTGTTTATTGGCTAGCATTTTCTGAGACTAGCTAATAAACAGAAATATGTTTAGAAATACAAAATAATATCACAGACGGTTCCTTAGGACAAACCGTCTGTGATACCTCCCATCACCGACGGTTTCATATATAAATCATATGTGATAGTTAACTATCATATACGGTTATTAGTTCATAACCATCTGTGATACTATTTATCACAAGCAGTTTAAAAACCGTCGGTAATGATCTTATATCATTATTGACCTATAAACTTAAACGGCTCACAAAACCGCTTGTGATAATATTTTTGAACTGTTTGTAATGATCTTTTTTTGCAGTAGTGGTGATGATGTGCTCACATGCACTGATAATGTCGCGACCCCGAAACAGTTGTTTCGATAATATATAGGATGCTCGATCGCTAGCTTCGTATAGTCGATGATACATCATGCGAGCATGACATGAGTTCAGTACTAACGTGTGTTCACTTTAAGCACAGCGTTGCCCGTGTGAATCGGTTGATCGTACGTGCACAGTAGCTGGCATACACTACAATACATACAGTGGTACGATTCAGTGCATGCATGACCGCATATTGCACAGTGCCTGGCTTTGCCTTTTTTTTCCTTCTTTTTTTGCTGCATAGATTTGATCAGTCGGCGGTCGCCAAAGTGTGTTCTGAATTAAAACAGCTTTGTTAAGTTGTCACCACAGCGCTTCAGTTCATGTACAATGTTGTTGCATGAATTCATACACTGTTGAGGTGAACCGTGCACGTACGTAGTACTGACCATTTACACAGCCAGCAGGCATGCCTTGCTGGCTGCCATGCATACTGTACTGAGTGACATGCATGGCTTGCTTTATGTTATACATTTAACAAATCGGAGCAACAATACACAAAAGCCACTATTGTAGCCAAAAAAAATATGGCTATAGTCTTAGAAGATGATGCGTTAATAGAAGTACAAAAACAGTGAACTATAGCTGATATGCACCGTTCTAATATGAACACACAAAATAATTAGTGGGAATTTCTAGTCTATATATGCAAGTGAGCAAGGCGACCTATACATGTTAACATTGTTTAGACAAAAAAAAAAGATTCCAATAAAGTGAGTAAAATTTAATCGGCAATTAGGCAGCTACCATATGCATCTATTGAGCGACTTCCTTTTTTTAGAACATCTACTGGGACTAGTCACCTGTTCGTGCGTTGCAACGAAATTTATTGGATGCATAGATAATCATACTATAAAAAGGGCTGCTCTAATCAGCTGAAAAGTGAAGAATGATGAGAAGTTGAAGGAATAGAGTGGTTGGAGGAGAAGAGACGTACGACTACCAGCTCATTCTTTTATAATAGTAATGATATTCCAACCACATTGTATGCATGCATGTATGCTAGCAAGCTAGCTAGTAGCTCCAAGCAGGCTGGACAGGTAAAGGAGGCTGTCACTGATCAGGAACAGGAACAGCGATCCGCTGGTCGTGCGTGCGTTCCACCAGATTAAGCGGACGACAAAACCCTTGTCTCTCGCGATATGCAAAACACCGATGGATCGAGCCGAATTGAATGGGATTAATGGGATCCATCCGCACGCACGTACACCAACTCGCATGCAGTGCAGGGTGCATGCATCGTGCCGTGCGTGCGAGGCCAGCTCGATGGTTGGACTGCATCCATATGGACCCCCGGCGAATTGGAGATCGACTCGTACGTAGCTACAGGAGAGAGAGAGAGAGAGAGAGAGAGAAACCCTAGCTAGGATGAAGACCATGCATGGGCCATGGAGCAGCCAACATCTGTACCTTCTCGTGCGGCCAAACCCTAGCTAGCTACGCACATATATGCATGGTCCAGCCATGTAGTAGTAGTGTGGACCGGCCGGCTAGCGCTGCTTGGGCAGCCATGTATGTATTTTGATGAGGAGCTTGAGGACAAATCGTATGGATCATTGAAGAGGTCCAACTAATTTTTAGGGGACCATTGTTTGATCTCTCTCTCTCTCTCTCTCTCTCTCTCTCTCTCTCTGATGAACGTCTCGGATTACCATGTCCTTGTAATCATCCCTTCTATATTCGTGGCATAGCTAAATGCATGAATGCCCGCCAAACCTAGCAGGGCCGACCATGTAGCTTGCTATCTTCAACTTTAGTATATATTTATATGTAAAATTAAGGGATACATAAGTTTGCTTACTCAATGAAAAACATGGTTCCATGCTGAAATTGAAACCGGCTAATTCACATATTTCGTATTTCAGAGGTTCCGTATTTTTTTTGTCGTCGATTCAGTGGTATTGCAATAAAATGAAGCCAGTTTATTGCACACAAAAATCCTACAGGACAATTCAAGCATGGTTATCAAATAGCAATCATATCATCATGCGTGTGCAGGCGATGACACAAATACGGGTCGACCAATTAATCTCCTATATACATATCATGCATACATGTTACATGCAACAGCTAGGTTTTCTGCTCGGTTTGTCGGTGTTCGCCATGCACGACGTACTTCACGTCAATGACACCTTGAGCTAGCTAGTGATCCGTCGTCCGTCCATGAACGTACGCAGTAGCTATTAATAGAGTGATATATAGATATTTTGGCAGATCGATGCATGCAGATGCAGCAGTCCAACACATCACAGCTCGGAGTCTTTGAGAGAGGACAAGAGAGTCGATCCATCGCCGGGGCGGTTGGGAGAGAGAGAGAGAGAGAGAGAGAGAGAGAGGAGTGCAACGAATTTGCAACACTATGCATGTTCTCTCTTCTCTATTGCGCGACTGTGCCCGTACCTCTCTTTTTCACTCTCTAGATGGTCCCTGCATCCATGAATGCAGGACCATGTGCTAACAAACTCCCGTACGTTACATCTTGCTCAGTCACATGTACCACAAGGGACCATGAGAGTGAGAGAGGAGAGAGAGAGAGAGAGAGAGAGAGAGAGAGCAGGTGATCAAGTATATATGCATTGGATGCACCTCAAATCCACAGTTTATTTTCCGGTAAGGTAGGTGCAACATTGATATATAAACATGTTATATGTGCACTTTCATGATGACGGATTAGTGAGCCGCAAATATAATGGACACGGATCTGTTACAGATGTTTAATAAATATATGGGTCTGTCTATAGAGCATTTGATTGTTTTTAGGGGTTAAAATGAATCAAATATTTTGAACCATTGGATTGAGAATCAAAGGCTTGAGTCTATCCTCACCTCCTTTATATTCTTCCCCCTCCTAACCCTAATCCCACATCCCTACCGCCACCAGCCATCCTAGCCTAATCCCGCAGCCACCTCCCCCGGGCCACCCCCGTCTCCTTGTCGGCGCCGTCCCTGGCGCCAGCGAGACCGCCACGCCACCACCTCCCCTCCCCCGTTTTCTCCTCCTCCCCCAGCCACCTTCTCCATCTCCGACCGGATCCAGCGCCAAAGCCCCCACTCCGCCCTTCTTCCACATATCCGGCGGCTAACACCGTCGGATCCGCCAACGCCACTCTCCGCCACCTAATGGACTCCATGACTTGTTGCACCTGTCGCCTACTCACCCACTACCCTCCTTCTTGAAAGATCAAGCTCCATTTAACATTTAAGTTGGTTTTGGTGAAAATGACAAATACTATTATAAGAATTTGGTGATAATGCATTTGTGAGATTAATCTTATTTATAGATTATGAAATTACTTACTCTCATATAGATGAAAAAGGTTAAATCATTGAGATATGCATTCGATATCTTACTTATAATCTTGCTGTATTCCTTACATCCAAATATATGATTAAATGACAAATCTATATGTGAGTCTAATATGCTTGTTTAAGCATATTATTGCTTAGGTCCTGTTCTTTTCAGCTTTTAAAAGCTGCTTTTCGGTTTTTCTACAGTAACTAGCTTTTAAATGGAGTATTTTTTCGAGATAGGGTCTACTAGTTAATTGTAGTACATACTTTACTGACTTCATTTATATCGGCCAAAACTGCACGTGAGTTTCTGTTACTCTGTAATCTCTCATACAAACAGCCCAAAAGTCACAAGCCGCGGCCAAAAGCCAAAAGCCGCATCCAAAAGGAACAGGACCTTAGTCTCATTTGGATGAAAAGGTGAAATCAAAGAGGTATACATTCGAAATCACATTCTTATATATTAGTGCATTCCTTAGATCCAAAATATAGATTGAACTCCACAAATAATCCGAAATGAATATGTACATATGTCATCATTACATATATTTGTATGCACACATTTAGGGGGAGTTCACTCTATATTTTGAGGTTTCATAAGTATTAATCTATGTTTCCTTTAATATACATATTTAGAATCTTTACTTTGAAACACATCGTTTGAGTATATATAACTTATGTAGTTTATACATACTCATTTTGTAATCGGGTTGGCATCTAGTTTCTCTATTATGTGTTAATGGTTGGATGATTAATGACAACCAGATAAGTAAGTTTCGCTTAAAACTCATCTTAGAGTATACAAGTGTTGTGTACATGTTATATACTAGCAGATAAAATCTTTATCTCATTATTTGTTGAGATTGTCATGAGTTACCAAAAAGTAAAGATTGTAGAATTTAGTACCTCCATTATATATAAATGGTGAAGTTTGGTAATTGCTGGCAATTAATTTGTGGACTAATATTTTCCATGAGTTGGATAAATAGGTTAAGTTTTACAAATGATGATGACTTGAGATAACTTCATGTGTTGAATATCATTAAGTCTAGATGGAAGATGGCTTCATGTGTTGAATGCCATTAAGAAGAAGATGCATCATGAGTTAATGCATGTCCAAGAAGAGATGATAATGTGGTGATCATCAAGTCAAGTGAAAACTCATCATATGTTGATGGAGTTTAAGAAGTGGATGCATTATGTGTTGATACATGTCAAGACGATGAGCCGGACTTAAAGTGATGATGTGTGTCATCAAGTTTCAAGAGGATGCTCAAGGCAAAAGTATGACTATTTAGGGCTAAGGATTATATACTTAGTTTTAAGCAAATAGCTTAAATAGAATTAATTAAGAAAAGAATTTTTAGAAGTGACTATTCACCCCCTCTCTAGTTGGTCTCCTCGATCTTACACTCCCGCCCGTGGTTGAGGTGGCGCCACCGCCGGCTCGCCGCCCGTCACCTCCGCCTGCCACCGCCGGTCCGTCGCCGCCCCAGCCTCCCTCTAAGGTCAGGGGGCTTGGGTGAACCCCAATCCTAACAATGAACCTGAGCCTTAATCCCACGGGGTGGCGGCACGTGAACACGACGGTGTCGTCAGAAAGGAGGAAGATGTCGGAGGTGAAGATGATGCACGAATCTCTACGAAGATCGAAAGGTCAGAAATTTAGCTGATTTAGCCCCAAAAAATATTCGAGTATAGTATAACACTTCCGTGTGTGTGTATGTATGACATCCGAGAAATTTAAATATTTTTTACACACGATACATATCTATTTTAGACTATGGTGCCCGGACACCAGGGAGCATCCCGGACACGATACATACCTATATAGGCAAAATAACAGGTGCACCATGGTGCCCAAGCTCCATAATTAAAACTTTTCATCCATGATTAATACTTTCCATCCATGGTTGATTCCTTTCCAAATTGATACCTTTTCGAATTAATGAATCTTAATAGGTTACTTAATATATTGCACCTGCACCTGTTACTTTATATATATATATATATATATATATATATATATATATATATATATATATATATATATATATATATATATATATATATATATATGACGCTGAAATGGGACACCAAGGTGCCCGGGCACCAAGCCTCTCTGTCGTTAGATTGCTTTTAGATGCGTGCAGGTGCAATATATTAGGTAACCTATTAAGATTCATTAATTCGAAAAGGTATCAATTTGGAAAAGAATCAACCATGGATGGAAAGTTTTAATTATGGAGCTTAGGCACCATGGTGCACCTGTTATTTTGCCTATATATATAGTATAGTATAAATAACAGGGGCACCATGGTGTCTGGGCACCAAGCCTCCCTATCTTTGGATTGCTTTTAGATGCGTGCTAGTGTCACGCATCTAAAAGCAATCCAAAGGCAGTGAGGCTTGGTGTCTAGACACCATGTTGCCCCATTTCATTGTCATATATATATATATATATATATATATATATATATATATATATATATATATATATATATATATATATATATATATATATATATATATATATATATATATATATATATATATATATATATATATATATATATATATATATATATATATATATAACGCTGAAATAGGACACCAGGGTGCCCGGGCACCAAGCCTCCCTGCTTTTGGATTGCTTTTAGATGCGTGCTAATGCAATGGTATTCGCGTGGTTCACGTTGGAGTATCTTATAATTAGTATACGAGTATACCTACAGTGATAAAAGAGTATTTTAAGTTCGTTTAAGTGGTATATTAGAGATGGGTGTAATTACACCCCGGGTGTAAAAGATATTTTTCATATATATATATATATATATATATATATATATATATATATATATATATATATATATATATATATATATATTAATTGGCAATTGTTGCCTGACTTGGAATTCTACATGAGAAAAACACTGTCAGAATTTATCGAAGAAACTCTGCTCTTTCAGGTCCTACGTACTGACCTGGCCTGCTGTTTCGATCTTTGACTCTGAGAGGTAAATAATTGTACAAACTAGTTGGAGTAGTAAATAAACCAGATTTTTCAGCACCGACTTCTCTGCTGCATCGATCCTGGCCCATGCAGTGCAAGATCTTTAACCAATCGGAAGCACACGCATTCAATTAATTAAGTACGTGCCGGTACAAGCTAGCACTGGTGGAACAACCCTCGAGCGTACGTACACGTACGTGTTTACGATAAATTAATGAACATGTCCACGATGTTAGCAGCAACGATGCGACTGCCCGTGCGAAGTGATGAGCCATCAAGCATGGAAACCACTTGCATTTACCGAATGGGGCTTCCTATCTCCCTCTCCCTACTCCCCTCCCTATTCCCTCAATCCAATGGCTAATTTTTTTTTATATTTTCACCATTTTCCTATCCATCATAAATAATAAAAAAATACAGAAAAAAATAAAATTTATTTTTTATTATAATTTTTTTACAGAAATTATAATTTTATTTTTTTCTTAAAAAATTATAATAAAAAATAAATTTTACTTTTTTCTGTATTTTTTATTATTTATGATGGATGGGCAAATGGTGAAAATATATTAAAAAAAACTAGCCATTGGATGAGATTTGAGTGGTTTAGATTGAGGGAATAGGGAGAGGGGGATAGGGAAGCCCCATTCGCATTTACCAGCTGCGTGTGCGATGCTATTAATTTCGCTATAGCCATAACTGAGATTTTACTATTCTTCTTGCAAAAAAAAAAGAATTTGCAGCTTTTTTCTCTCTGTTTTTCTTTTCCAGGACGGGCACTACAGTCTCCGGATGCTGCAGACCTATGCCCGTTCAAAATGGTTTATGGTTTCTACCTTGCATGAAAGTCGTTCTGAACGTGTTAATTTCTTAACGCGGGGTTTTTATCTTTTTTCTTTATATTGTTTATGGAGATATAACAATTTTTATTTTTTAATTGAGTGTCTTAACTAAAAATTAACAATCGCTATAGTGCTATTTTAGTTAGAAGCCAAAAATCATCAGATACAGTTGAATTGAATTATATGGTAGTGCTTGCTATAGAGGACAAGTAAAAAATTATTGTGTAATAGTAAGCTACCTATGCATCTTACATAGCTTTGGAAGGTCATGCATGGTGATCATTTGGCTAACTCAACAACTGAGCTTTACACTGACCAATTATGGTGAAACGTTTGGAACTTATAATTTTGTTGCATGAACATGACAAATAAAACTTGCTAGGTTGTCGGTGAAGTTAATTAATAAATACTAACCCTACTTGCTCAGCCTTGTCGTGTTAGGTGGTACATATATAGGTAATATAAGGTACGACGTACGGTATTTCCCCGGTACAAATTAACAGCCGAGTGTTAAAACCAAAGCACCAGTAATAGCAGTTAGGTCTTACTGTTTCCGCTTCTAAAAATAATTCTCCAATTTTTTTTATAGTAACTAGTTTTTAAATAAATTTTTTTTAAGATAAGATCTACAAGTTGATTGTATTATGTTGTAGGGGTGGCCCTCACCTAAGCCCAGCAGGCCTGTTAAGGGCGTGTAATGCCCAGAATGGGATATGTATAGTGACATAGGTACCCCTGAGGGAAGTACTCATGTGTAAGGGTATAACTGTAAAGGCACTCCCCATGTGGATGTATATATGTAAGACATAGGCCATGGGGAAAGGGGTTAAGCTATTCATTTTACTCAACTCTCCACTACCACACACTCTCTCTCTGTTTGGTCTGTAACCACAACAGTTGGCGCCGTCCGTGGGGACGACAAGAACAAGCCTCCAGGTCTGAAGGAGGATGGCACCAAAGAAAGCTTCATCGTCGGCGGCGAAGAAGAAGAGGGCGGAAGCGGCGAAGTCTCATGTCAGCACTAGGGCTTCGGCTTTAGCAGCCGCAGGTACGGGCGGTGGTGCAGGTGCGACCGGGAACCCCGCCATCGACGCGACGACCAACCCCGCCACAGACGCAATGCCCAACCCCGCCACCGACGCGACGACCAACCCCGCCGGCGACACAACGCCCGACCCCACCAGCACTGCCCCGACGACCAACCCCGGCGATGGCAACGCAGGCGCATCCGTTTTTCCACCCGGTGCAGAAGCGGTGAATGGCCCCAGCGGCGACGCGAACCTCGTCACCGGCTCCAAGGTCCTCCACGACAACGCGGCGGGCAGCCTGGGCGCGCAGGCCGTGGTCACCACCGTACCGGTAGCACCGTCAAGTGCACCGTTGGCCCCAGCCACGCCCACGTTGGAGACTGCCTTGCTGGCGGCCCTCAGCGCGTTTCAGCGGGAGCTAACAGACCTCTGCGGAGCTGTGCGGGACATGCAAGAGGCTCAGAGCCAACACGCCCCCCCGGCGGTGGCATCCGAACCCGCTCCGGAGAGGGCGGATAGCCGCGACGCCCCTACGTCTAGTCGCGTCCCATTATGGCGCGTAGACCCAGAGTCCCCGCTCTCTATGGGTCTCCAGCAGGCGGCATGGCCTGAAGATTTCAAGTTCCCGAGCGTCATCGAGGCATAAAAAGGCGACTCCGACCCGCGAGAGTTCGTGCGCGTGTATGAGACCGCTATCGAAGCCGCTGGCGGAGATGACACCACGAAGGCAAAAGGATTCCCTCTCGCGTTACAAGGGGTGGCGCTGTCCTGGTTCTTCACCATTGAACCATAGTCCATCTACGCGTGGGAACAGATCCGCGACCGTCTCTACAACAACTTTCAGGGAAACTACGTCGAGCGTGTCGATGCGGACCAGCTCTTCGCAGTAAAGCAAAAACCCGAGGAAAGGCTCCGAGACTACTTCAAGCGCTTCGCGAAAATACGCTGCCAGGTCAAGGACGTTAACGAAACAACCGTCATCAACGCAGCAATACAAGGCCTCCGACCGGGACCAATGGCCGAATACAACGCGCGCAAGCCCATTAAGACGGTCGTGAAGCTCTTCGACAAGATGGAAGAGTACGCCAGAGCGGAGGAGGACGCGCGGAGGCGACACGGTGATGACTCCGACACCAACAAGGCGGAAGGCTCGGCAAACGGGGCTCTTCGAAAGGCAAGCGCAAGCAAGAGCAGCCGAAGGGTGCCTCCGAGCGTAAGGACCCCAACACAATGACCAGCCAGGCGATAGGCCCAAGCGCGACCAACGTAAGTCCAGGAAACCTCGTTACGTCTTTGACATTGAGGGCGGCTCCGAAGACAACGCCTCCGCAGGCCGCGGAGGCAGAGGGCGCCGAGGCCGAGGACGGGGACGTGGCCGGGGTCGCGACGACAGAACCCGCGAAGAGTACGGCGACCAGCACCACGGGCAGTGGTGCGGAATCCATAGCCGAGGCAACCATGACACGCGTGCCACCACTTCGAAGGGTAGGGGACGGAGCGCTCGCGCGTCTACTTCGACTAGGCGCCACCTCCGCTGCCACCACCTCGAAGGGTAGGGGACGGAGCGCTCGCGCGTCTACTTGGACCAGGCGCCACCTCCACTGCCACCACCTCGAAGGGTACGGGACGGAGCGCTCGCTCATCTACTTCGACCAGGCGCTAGCCTCCGCTGCCACCACTTCGAAGGGTAGGGGACAGAGCGCTCGCGCGTCTACTTCGACCAGGCGCCAGCCTCCGCTGCCACCACTTCGAAGGGTGGGGGACGGAGCGCTCGCGCGTCTATTTCGACTAGGTGCTAGCTCCGCTGCCACCTTTTCGAAGGGTGGGGGACGGAGCGCTCGCGCGTCTACTTTGACTAGGCGCCAGCTCCGCTGCCACCACTTCGAAGGGTAGGGACGGAGCGCTCGCGCGTCTACTTCGATTAGGCGCCAGCGCCGCTGCCACCACTTCGAAGGGTACGGGACGGAGCGCTCGCACGTCTACTTCGACTAGGCGACAGCCCCACTGCCACCACGTCGAAGGGTGGGGGACAGAGCGCTCGCGCGTCTACTTCGACTAAGCGCCAGCCCCGCTGCCACCACCTCGAAGGGTAGGAGACGGAGCGCTCGTGCATCTACTTCGACTAGGCGGCAGCGGACGCCACTTTGAAGGGTAGGGGACGGAGCGCTCGTGCGTCTGCTTCGACTAGGCGCCAGCTCCGCTGCCACCACTTCAAAGAACAGGGGACGAAGCGCCCGCGCGCTTACCCCCACGCACGTAGCACCCCCGGACCACCCCGCAAACGCCTGCTCTCCGCGGCTACTATCCTCCAAGGCAGGAGACCAGTGGTTTCGGAACACCACCCCGCTGCTCGCCTTGTTGGCACCGCCTCGGCGGGACGGCACATCCGACGGCATTCCCCACACACCGCACTGGCGCATGTTATGTCACGACAAGTTTTGGCTTGTTCTCATAAACAGGCCACCTTCAGTCCATCAATATTCTCTTGAAAGACGGGCTTGATCACAAGCCCCGACTGAAGGTGAGCCTGTCTAAGAGAACATGGCAAACCTTGCCGTTGTATGCGGAAATACGGTGTGAGCACAGCAAGTGCGAGCAGTTGCCGTTAACAGACGCTAACCAAGCTCCCGAGAAAAATAGGCCTCCATCAGTACATTAACATTCCCCGAGCCGCGTGGTGCCGCCATGGAATGTGGATGCACTGAAGAGGCCCATTTTAGGGGAGCAGCACCTATCCGAGCATACAATGCAGGTACAATGTTACACCAGCACGCTATATATACCCCATCAATGGGAAAGCCAACCGGCAGAAGTCCAGCCGGCGGAAGTCCACCCGGCGAAAGTCCAACCGGCAGAAGTCCAGCCGGCGGAAGTCCAACCGGCGATAGCCCAGCGTTGCAGCATCGTACCACCACGATGCTCCAGGATCCGCGCTGGGAGAAGGAATGTCGCCACATGGTATCACCGCGCCCCCCTCAGGTCTCGCGCCGCGTCAACCAAACCCCGCTGGGTAGGCTGCCAGTCGCTTGTCGTCAAGGGCGCTCGACGCCGGAGACGCGCGTGCGCGCGATGACTTACGACCCGCTCCGCCTCCTATGCCGACGCATTTGACTCCGCCAACATCTCCACTCCGGACGACGGACCCGACCCCGCCACGGCAGGACTCTGTGGGTGACGAAGCCTTCGACAAGCCGCCCGGCGCCATACCTTCGCAATAAGGCGAACACTACACTTCGAACGTTGAAAAAGCTCACAGGCCGCAGGGACGGAGGGGGACCAAATGGCTCGACAACATGGCTTCGGCCCGTGAAGCCCTTCACCATGAGAGGCTACTGTTGTAGGGGTGGCCCCCACCTAAGCCCAGCAGGCCTGTTAAGGGAGTGTAAGGCCCAGAATGGGACATGTATAGTGACATAGGTACCCCTGAGGGAAGTACTCATGTGTAAGGGTATAATTGTAAAGGCACTCCCCATGTGGATGTATATATGTAAGACATAGGCCATGGGGAAAGGGGCTAAGCCATTCATTTTACTCAACTCTCCACTACCACACACACTCTCTCTGTTTGGTCTGTAACCACAACATATTATATATTATAATGACTTTATTTATATTGACAAAAATATACACGAGTTTCTATTACTCTACACTCTCTCTTACGGATAGTCTAAGTCATAAATCTAATAAGAAAAAAATAGGTCCACCGCATGCAGAACAATCACATGAACTTCTAGTCGATGTTTAGAATCATGTATGTCCTACAACTTTCATTCTGCCATGACAAAGCTAATCTAGGCATTTACCTACTAAACAATCTAGTTGTATACTAGTATTGATAATTGAACAATACCAATCGGCAACCATGTAATAAGCAAATACACATTGCCTTTCAAAATTTGACAAGCAATGCACATGGGCGGAGAAATGAGCTAAAAATATCACCACCTCTTCATGGATTGTTCAAGGATGGTCTTTCAAATTTTCGCTTTTCGGTTTGTCCCATGTTATATATCAAATATACTGAACACCAAAATCAACAAAACTTTCCTACAGTACTGAATACTAAATACCGATTAATAGTTTGACCAGTTTAGTTCGGTAGGAAAATAAATAGCCCTAATTTCTTGCCTGCTTCATTGATGGTTGTGCCATGCATCGGGAAGGAACCAAGCGACGCAAGATATAGGGTGGGTTCTTTTGGACCGAGACTTATGATTTATGGCTATGATTTTTAAATTCTAATTTATTTGTGAGACAATACACAGAGAAAAATAGTTGCATGTGATTTTGGCTAGTACAACTGAACTCAGTACAATTTATACTACAATTTACCTGTAGACACCATCTTACAAAAACACACCATTTAACAACGAGTTACTATAGATATAGAAGTCAAAGACTAAGCATAAGCTTAAAAAAAAGAGAGCCATAGTTCCTTGTAGGGGTTACAAAACAGTTCATTCATATATATAGAAGCCTCTCTCTATACGTACTTGGCACTTGTACTTTTCAGTAAATATGCATGGGCAATTGAGCATGTCAAGTATACATCTAAACCCCTACCTAGTAGCGGAAACAGAGACTAGCCATGGTTGGTTGCTCATGAAGCAACCAACAAGAAAAATAATTCAATAGGCCATGCATGCAATTTGGCAAGGCATGCATACATATATGGCTATGATGTATGAATGGCGACACTACATGCATGGTCTTACCTAGTGTGCTTACCCACAATATGATCTACCTACATACAGGAGTTGTGCATGTTAACAAATGGTCTACCATACATCCATGAATATACAATTTGGATGTTGGTCCATAACTTTTTTTTGTTGATGATATATATATATATATATATATATATATAGGGAGTATATCTAGTGCTAATGGTCTATTCAGTGCTAACATGCAAATGCCAATCAGGGCTGTTGGATCTACAATCTGTGGCTCAGATTCGTGAATGTGGAAGCCCCCAATCACTTATGCATTTTTTCCCAAAACCCCCTGGCAACTTCTCCCCTTACATCCGCGTCCCCGCCTCCAATCCCCTCCCCGTCCCCGACGCTTGCCCGCCGCCTCGCTCCGCCTCCCCTGCTCGCCTTCCGCGCCTCGCCCACTAGCCTCGCTCCGCCTCCCCCACCTGCCTTCGGGCCGCCGCCTCACTCTGCCCTCCACAGCCTCCCCCCGTCGCGCCCCCCGGCCCTCGACGCCGCCGCCTCCCTCCACGGCCGCCCCCCGGCCCTCGACGACGCCGCCTCCCTCCAACCCTTCGGGCCACCGCCTCGCTCTTCCCTCCACGGCCTCCCCCCGCCGCCCTACTCCCTTGCCTCGACCGCCGCCGTACTCCCCCTCAGCGACGTTGCCCTCCCCCACTGCAGGGCACCTCTATTCTCCACCGCGTGCTAGGGTTCAGACCCAGGCGACGTCGCCACCGCCTACCTCAACTCCGCCCGCCCTCCCCCCGCCTGGGTCTGAACCCTAGCACGCGGTGGAGAGGAGAGGTGCCCTGCAGTGGGGGAGGGCAGCGGCGCTGAGGGGGAGTACGGCAGCGGCCGAGGCAAGGGAGTAGGGCGGCGGGGGGAGGCTGTGGAGGGAAGAGCGAGGCGGTGGCCCGGAGGGTTGGAGGGAGGCGGCGTCGTCGAGGGCCGGGGGGGCGGCCGTGGAGGGAGGCGGCGGCGTCGAGGGCCGGGGGGCGCGACGGGGGGAGGCTGTGGAGGGCAGAGTGAGGCGGCGGCCTGGAGGCAGGTGTAGGGCTGGCAAAAAAGCTCGGGCTCGTGAGCCAGCTCGGGCTCGGCTCGGGCTCGTAGAGGCTTGGCTCGGCTCGTAGATGAAACGAGCCGAGCCCGAGCCCGAGCCAGCTCGCGAGCTGGCTCGCGAGCCAGCTTGGCTCGGCCCAACCGATGGCCCGAGCGGCGATGCCTTTTGCGGCCCTGCCCTCCCCCAATTCTCCTGACTCCCCCGTTCCTTCCGCTTATTCTTTTCTTTCTGCTCGTGTCTCCGCCGCCAGCGCCCAGCGCCCTCTTCCTCTCCTCACCTTCTTCTAGCGACACCTCCACGCCTCCTCCGCTTCCTCTCTTTTTCCCACCACCGCCTCAACGCCTCCTCATCTTCTTCCCCATGCCTCCCTGCTCTCGGCTCACTTTCTCTCTCTCTCTCCTCTTCCGATTCCCCTTCACCCCGGTGCCGCGTCTCGGCTCCTCCGTCCCCGATCTGAGCGCCTCCGCCGCCGACTCCCTCTACGCCTCCTCCTCCGCCGTCGGCTCTCCCCTGCGTCAGCCTCTCCGGCCTCTCGCTGACCCCAGCTCCTCGTGCTGCGCCGCCCTGGTCGCCCTCTCCTCGCCGCTCAGCTTCACACGGTTGTGGCCGCCGGATTCGGGGCCTAGGACCCAAATCCGGTGCTTCTTCCTCGGCCTCCCCGGCGTGACGGCGTCCACGCCGCGCTACACCCCAGGCCGCCCCAGGCCCTCTGCTCGGCGACGGCGAGGGACAGACGCGCGCCCCGCGCCGCGGGCCCGTGGCCTGCCGCTGCGCGCCGCCACGCAGGCGCGCACCGGCGCACGGCGGGTCGGCGGCACGTCGGAAGCACACCGGCGCCAAGGGGAGTCCGACCGTGGCTCACTGGCTCCGTGCGCGACTGCGAGTCCTGCTTCCACCGCCAAGGGGAGTCCGTGGTCACTTTGTTTGTGCTGATGTTCTCGTTTTGCTGATTACCTCTCAGGGCCACTCTTTCTGGATTACCTGGTCGTGTATTAATGAAGGTTATTGTGTGTGCTACAAAAAATGCAGGGAATTCAGGTTGTAGGAGTGCACATGTGTGGTGAAGATGCACCCGAGATAATTCAGGTTTGCATGATATTGTATTTCTTCCTCATTATTTCTGCTTCATTCCTGATTTATCTGTACAACTTCATGACAGGGAATTGCAATTGCTGTTAAAGCTGGGTTGACAAAGCAAGATTTTGATGCTACCGTTGGCATTCACCCAACATCTGCAGAGGAATTTGATTCCATCCCCCTGTCTGAATACTAGATTCTATGGTTGTACTGTATGTGGATTTTTAATTTGCACCTGCTGTTTGTGACTTGACTATGTATTAGATTTTTTCTCCTGAGTTTTTAGAGCCATGTAAGTCATATTTTATTGTTGGCTCGCGAGCCCTCACGAGCTGGCTCGAGCCATATCACGAGCCGAACCGAGCCCACAAAAAAGCTTGATATCCTAACCAAGCCGAGCCGAGCCGAGCCTCTATTCCACCAAGCTTTCACGAGCCGAGCCGAACCAGGCTTGGCTCGGCTCGTTGCCACCCCTAGGCAGGTGGGGGAGGCGGAGCGAGGCTAGTGGGCGAGGCGCGGAAGGCGAGCAGGGGAGGCGGAGCGAGGCGGCGGGCAAGCGTCGGGGACGGGGAGGGGATTGGAGGTGGGGACGCGGATGTAAGGGGGAGAAGTTGCCAGGGGGTTTTGGGAAAAAATGCATAAGTGATTGGGGGCTTCCACCTTCACGAATCTGAGCCACATATTGTAGATCCAACAGCTCTGGTTGGCATTTGCATGTTAGCACTGAATAGACCATTAGCACTAGATATGCTCCCATATATATATATATATATATATATATATATATATATATATATATATATATATATATATATATATATAATTTGGAGGTTACACTTGTGTGTGGGGTTAATGGATCTGTCGTGCCAAGAGAGCTTAATCATTGTTTGCTCCATGCATGCGCTAGCTGATAGTGGCTTCCCAACATACTTGAGCATTACACCCGGTGCCATTGTTGGTAATCAATGGTGTGAGGGCGACCAAAATCTGATACAGGTGGCCATCAATGGTGTTGATCATGGACAGTAGACACCCACAAGACCACATGAATCATTGTGTGTTCAGTCATTGCTGATGCCAATTAATTTTCGTGTGAAACTAGTTAAGTCCCGCGCGATTGTTTATATGGTTGGGCGTCAATATTTTAGGCGCTTTTATAGGGTAAGATTTGAGTCTGCCTCAGTTGTTTATTAATGCATAAAGGAATATAAAGTCGCGCGAGAGAACTAAGTTCTAGCACACAGATATCATATAATCATATAACAGGAGTTGTTTTCTTCATTTATAATTCCCTTAATTGTAAATTATAAGGCTATAGTCAAATCCTTGTTGTTAGCAACGACAATAGATTACCATCCAAATGGCATGTGATATGTATTGTACGAAAAACAGCATGGACCAGATCGAGTGTGTCAATGAAAATATCTGCATTTTAACGAGAAAATAAATCTATTACATTATTAAAGCAAAGCCAAAAAAAGCCATCACGTTCGCTCTCAAGAGATAGAAGTAAAAAGATCCACACCGTTGATCGTGGTGGGTCTATATTACAGTAGTCTAGATTAAAAGAAAGAGTCCATATCTAATGCAATAAAAAATAACCAAAATTCGAAATAAAAATTAAAATAAAATCAGAAATTTGATTTTCATATAAATTCCAAAGTAAAAATTAATAAAAAATTTAGAATAAAAATTAAACAAAAATTAACAATAGGATTTGTATATGAATTCTAACAAAAAATAGTTGAAATTCAAAATAAAAATAAAATAACATTAACTATTTGATTACAATCGGAATTATAAATTAAAATATCTAAGTAACTGTTGATTGCAATAAAAATTAGAAATTGACTTTGCGTATGAATTCCAACCAATAAAATTGAAATTTGAAATAGAAAAACAGAAAATTCGCAATTTGATTTGCATACAATTTCAAAATAAAATACATAAATAACAAAAATTTGGAATAAATTAAATAAAATTAGCAATTTACTTTTCATTTAAATTCCTAAGTAAAATCTATAAATAAATATAATTTAAATTAAAAATTAAATTAATATTAGCAATTGGATTTGTACATGAATTCCAACAAAAAATAATTGAAAATTGGTATAAAAATATTATAAAATTAGCATTTTGATTTTGATATGAAATCCAAGTTGAAATACTTTAATAACTATAATTCCTAATAAAAATTAAACAAAAACTATCAATTGTATTTGTAGGCAAATTTCAACAAAAAATAACTCAAATTTCTAGTAAAAACAAAATAAAATTTACAATTTGATTTCCATACAATTGCAAAGTAAAATCCATAAAAAACTAAAATTCAGTATAAATTAAATAAAATTAGAAATTTGATTTGTATGTGAACTCTAATAAAACGAATTGAAATTTTTAATAAAAATAAAAGTTATAATAAGGATAACACGAATGGTGTTGGAGGAGACCACGAAAGAGTGCAATGATGCCGATTTATCCAAGAAGAAGACATCGATACACCGGGAAGCGAAGAGCCAAGGTGACAATAGGGGAGATGAGGACAATATCATACTACCCACGTTAGCCGTTTGGCAAGGACAATATTGTGCTACTTGCCGAAGTGATTGAAGAGAAAGACCGGAGTCAAAGGAGCCAAGGGTCACAATGACGAGTGGTGAGTGTCAACATTGTTGAAGAAGTCAGTATCGAAATGGGGGAGTTGATCATTTGCCACTATCAAAGATGTGCCCTTTCAGAATTTGCCACTAATATGTCATTGACATGTGGCCCTTCGACCCATATGTCAGCGAGACGTGGAGTGGCAAATTCCAAAGTACACATCTTTACAGTAACAAATGATGAAATATCCCGTGTCCAAATAAGCTTGATAATAGGGAAGGTTTGACAGAGAGGAGATGAAGCTTTGAATTGAAGATGAGCTACAACGATGTAGGATCATCAGGCAGCTAGGAGCATGCCATCACTGGTAAGGTGCTTGACGTCACCTACGATGGCGAGAAGATTCTCCATATCATTATACAGTGACTAAATCATACATAACGATGTCAGTGAAGATGAGAGATTACTGTAATTAGTAAGAAAGTCATAGGGTTGAGGTGGCCAATGTTGAAGAAGAGGAGCGATCGACATGAGAGAAGAGAGACATCGAGCACGTATAATATCATGCATGTGTATATACATGCATGCATCTATACAAATAGAAGCACGGACGTACAGAAGCAAATAGTCTTAGAGTCACCCGAGAGAGCATGATTGGTGTCCTCGGCGGAGATCAATGATAGTTGCACGTTTATACATGCTTGATGTTGTAACAGTCATCATTAAGCAATAATTGAGAGAAACGAAAAATAACTATATGGTGGAGTATTGTATTGGAATGGGTAGCAGCTAAGATATTGTGTTGGAATGGGTAATAGTTAAGAGGGATCGATCAAGAATTGGGCGTGCTGTTGGAGGTTGAAGCCAAAAAGTTGTAATGGCGAGAAGAGATAGAAGACACATGGTTCGGTGGGGCAGTCGACGTGTCAGGGATTATAAGTTCAAGGTAGGTCGTGATATGGCGCATCATTTTATATGTGGACAATATACTCTCATACCATGTAAACTAATTAGATTACCACACATATAATCAACATTTTGCTTTTAGATTAAATAGAGATACATGTGTATGCATTCATTTTGGCAAATAGTAACTAATGGAGGAAGAATATGTGTGTGAAGCTACAGAATCCATGCATATGAAGTGTTTATTTGTTTAAGAATTTCAATCCATCAAGTCTATACTTCAATTACATTTCTCAAGTTGTATTTTCTTTCAAGTTTCTATTATCATTTTCAATATTTATGATGTATTAAAATTCTAAATATCTAAGTTATATCATTTGATACTAAAAACTTATAAATAAATCTAGACTTCTATTATCATTTCCAATGTTCATAATGTATTAAAATCCTAAATAGCCTACAAGATACATTAATATATTCGTAAATATCTAAGTTATATCATTTGATACTAAAAACTTCAAAATAAATCTAGGCGCACAAATACGTGGACCATCGTGCTAGTTAAGCAAAATATAGAAGTATATCATTGTCTATGTTTCCCTCTTTCTCTTTTTCTACAGATCTTTTTTTCTTCTTAATTTTGGCATGATATGCAGTCACGTGGATGACATGTAAACAATTAACCAATTAATTTGACAAGATAATGACAAAGAGATTTGATTGAATTGCTTGGAGAGGGGAGGTAGCAAGCAATATTATGTAAGAAATTAAAGAAGGGACTACAGTGACTACCTATCTATTGAATTGCCCGCTAATTTAATTTCGTAGTGGCTCTGCCATTGACCTTTTCTCTATTAATATCTCAAATCTCGTGGCCACACAATTTAAATTATTCTAGAAACTAGCACATGAAAAATACATTGTGAGTCCTTATTAGGGGGTATCAAGTTTTAAATTTCCAGGGTCAACTGTATCAAATTAATTAATCAATCGATCATATTTAGAGATTAACGCACGCTGACCTCTTACTAATTAATGGAAGTCCAGACCCTAATTTTCCCAAACAAATGGCTTCCTACTAGCTTAGCTATCTGATTAGTTAACATCACCGACCAAACGGGGTAATTAACCATGTCGCACGCACGCTCTTCGACCTCCTTGATGGAGATTGTCCTTGCGCGTGGCTACCCGCTTGTTTCAGCTTTAGCTTCTGACTTATTTTTCACTATTTATAACTTTCGTCTTTTTCTGAGCTTTTTTGCTGGTTCTTTTTTTCCGTATTCGTTTGTGTTGTCCGTGATGAGCTAGCATATTTGTCCTATTTTTAATTTTTTTAAATTTAATTACGTCAAATAAGCTATCTTCAGCTACAGTGAAATTTTAGCCATAAACCACAGCTTTTCAGCCCAACCGAGCGGGGCTAAGTAATAAACCTTGAAATAATCAAATCCATAATCAAATCACGCCAAACACCACGAGTATCATTATGTATCTTCAAGTATGTACGGACGTAATCTTACAGAAATTACTGGGGAGAATTTCAGCTGGTAGACGGGGTTGGCTGAATTCCACCGCACTTGAATCGGGCCTACCTGTCAGCCGGCAACCGCGACAATTTTGGCGAAATTTAAAATCTATAGCACGCATTTCGAGGCCACGAAAAAATATAAACGGTGTCCTCCAACGGTCGGGAGTGAACATCTGAGAAGCGTGCCCCGGATCAGTTGCCCTCGTGTAATTTACTGAATATGCACATTACAGGTCTGTTTATACTGCCAGAATCTAATGCAAACACTCATTTTTTATAAACGACTTTCTTGTTTCTCTTGTTATCATCTTGCTACGAAGATAAAACATAGATTACGAACGTATCATATATCCTACTCCTCTCACGCATGTATCTCACCTTTACTTTTCTCATCGTCCGCTCTCCTCTTAGGAAGCGCTTCTTTCGATGCTATTATTTATTTTCAGCCAAAATGAATCAGCCGCGGCAAGTAATCAACGTGCACTGCTTATCCCTGCGTATCGTGATTGATTAGTGCATTATTACAGTGCGTAACTGCTGTCTATGGTATTATGTAACAGGGATTAGCTGCTTAATTTGACTTTACCGGCTCATGTACCTGGTGTAGAGATCTTCCACACTGCAAATCCGCGTTCGTGAGACACCATAATTCCGTGAAAAGAGGAAAAAGGAAGATCACGATCTGGTATTCTGGCCTCTTTTAGCTTTGAGTGGCTACGGAGGAGCAAAGCTAATTAGGAGCACTCATTAAAGCTAATTAATTAAAGCGCTTTGAATCAAAATCTAAGCAAGTCGGGGTAGGATTTAGGAGTGGCTAGCCTGCCTGCACGGGAGCAAAAGATCCGGGTGTGGTCTGTGGCGGTGGTGCGCGTCACGTGCGCGTAACGGCGGCTGGCTTTTCCGTCCCGACACCGGAAGCTTCGCTAACGGCGCCGTCATAGAGCGGTGGGGCCCACGGTGGCAGGGCTGGCTGGTGGCTACGCTTTCCGGTGCTGTTTGTTTGGGTTAACATAAATTGATATATAGCTAAAGTTTTACTGTAGTTAACTGAAATTACACTGTATCTAATATATGTTTATTTGACGTAACTAAATTTTAAAAAATAAATAGATTAGCCACAAAGAAATACGGAAAAAATAATTAGCAAAAATACCCAAAAAAGTTAAAAAGTCAGAAAAGATGAAATTTAGAAATTGTGAAAAATAAATCAGAAATCAAAGGCTCAAACTGAAATGAGCGGACCTAGGATAGACGGCTTCTTCCTCTTCTTTTTTAGTTTTTATCTTTTTTCCTTGTTTTTCATGGACATCGCACGAGGATTGCTTGCTGTTTGTCACGTGAGGGAAAGACATGTGAGCCAACCTTGCATCACCTTCAACCACTACGAAGGAAATTTTAAAGATAGTTCTTGTGGTTTTGCATTACATGGGTTGATTATACACAAACCCTTTTGTTTCTCCGCCAAACATTGCGCAAACATTGCGGAAGACTTCAACGCTACGTGTATATTGAAATGTGCTGTGTTTTACTTTGACGTCACACGAATATTCGTCTATATGGAGTGCATATAGTAAACTAATATAATACTGCCGCACATACCAATTTGGAAATGCTCCAAGCGGCTGTATTCTGAATAAAAAAATAAAAAATAGTAAAAAGAGAAAATTTGAAAAACACTACTATATTTTTAAGACAATACAAAATAATAAAAAACTAAAAACTAAAAAGAGCCAAAAGCTAGGAAAAAATGAAACCGTTTAGAGCGGGATGTTGGTCATCTTTCTAGCCTTATCCCGAACAAAATCCAAATGGCTAAGCAATTCAAGTTCAATCAAATTATCGTATAGACGACAAAACATTCCGTTGCAGCAGTAACAAGCCTGCACAATACGCACCTCCAGCTCACGCGCTCCACGCATCCAATCAAACGCAATCCGCCAAAACAACCGTTTCAAACGAAATCTGCCCACAGTAATTCAGCCAAAACAACCGTTTCAAACGAAATCTGCCCACAGTATAACATCACTATAAACCAGGAGCGGACCCAGGATAAAAATTGAGTGAAGGCATAAATAACTTTAAACTTGAATCTCAACTTTTTTTAAAACTAATTCTAGGCCTAATAGAACACTTTTGTTGGATCAGTGAGGACACAAATGATGATGAAATTTTATCTTATAGGGATGTATGCTAACGATTGAGGCCTTTATTGAGACCCCGCTCAAAATGGTTTAGGCTTCTGACTTCTGGCTTATTTTTCACTATTAAATAATTTCTTCTTTTTCTGATTTTTTTGGCTTTTTTAGGTTTTTTATCGGTTTTTTTCCCGTATTCGTTTGTATTGTCTGTGATAGGCTAACCTATTTTTCTATTTTTAATTTTTTTTAAATTTAATTATGCCAAATAAGCCACTATCAACTATAGTGCAATTTCAGCCAACTATAGTACTTTTCAGTTATAAGCCACTTAAAAAATCATTTTGAGCACCCCTGAGTCGCCCTGCAATAATCTCAAACCACAGAAAAAGAATTTGCAGTGCTAGGAAAAAATATGCCAAAGCAAAAACCCAAAAACAAGTAGCCAATGGTACATATGAGGTAACCTCACCGGATGCAGTGACTAGAAGTAGCAGCCCAGTGGTAACCTATAAGCCCCAGGAGTCTTCACTTCAGTCTCAGGGGCTCACGCGCTCGGCGGCTCCAGGAGTCTGCTCCCTGCCTTTTGCGACCCAGCCCCCTCAGCTTCGTATATATTCGCGCCCAGTTCCACTCCCCCCTCTCTTTGTCACAAACACAGCGGCCTGAGGCTTGTCTAGGTGGGCTTGGGATTTCCGGTATTTGCGAACAGGTCCCTTCCTGCCATGGACAAGAAGCAGGGCTTCTTTTCGGCGCTGCGGGAGGAGGTGGCGCGCGGGCTGTCGCCGGCGCGGGCGCGGCGGAGGTCCGCGGCCGCTGCGGCCGAGGTGGCTGCGGCGCTGCGGTACGCTGGGAGCGGGGAGATGCTCGCGCCGCTCATGGAGGGGCCGGATCCGGAGGCCGGCGATGGTGCGCGCGCGCGGCGAGAGGGGTGGGGCCGGTGGGTGCGCGGACAGATCGCGCGCGCTCCTTCGGCAGGCGCGGCGGCCGCTGGCGGCGCAGGGAGCGCGGCGCGGCGGAACGACCTGAGGCTGCTCCTCGGGGTCATGGGCGCGCCGCTCGCGCCCGTGCATGTCTGCGCCGCCGAGCCGCTCCCGCACCTCAGCATCAAGGACACCCCCATTGTAAGAGCTCGCTGTTTGCTTGCTTGTTCTTGCTCTAGATTGAGTTCAATCCGGTGTTTTGGTGAAATTTGAGAGTGAAAATTTGGTGCCTTTTGTAGGTATGATGTCTAGATTTGAGTTCTTGGCTGCTAAATGCCCCTCCTTTTCAGCTGGAATTAGTGTTTTTTCTTAGCTAACTTCTTGAATTAGTGCTTCCATTTTGCTGTCGAAACTGTTCCTCGATGTTTTCTCTGATATGTGTTTTTAGGGGATTCCGGAAAACTTGTTGGTTCGTTAGGGGAAGGAAACACTGTAAAAATGGGTTCTTGATGTGATGTGTTTAGAAGACTTCATACATTTGCTACAAAATAGGCATCTGAACACATTACCACTGTAAAAATGGCCTTTTATGCTATACAACTCGTGTTGCTTTAACAGACAAATGTCCATTTGCTGTATTTTTTTTTTGAGGAACAATTTTCGGTAAAGAAAGATTATCTTTAAAAGTTGCATGGTAAATGGGCTGTTTGCTGTAAATTTCGGTTCTTTAGCATTAGAGTATAGCATTGTAGCTGTGTAACAGTGAGGTCTTGATGTGTTCTACGCAGGAGACTTCGTCGGCGCAGTACATTCTCCAGCAGTATCTAGCTGCCTCCGGCGGGCAGAAGCTGCTCTCGTCTGTCCGAAATGCGTACGCCATGGGCAAGTTGCGCATGGTGGCTACTGAGTTCGAGACGGCTGGCCGCGTCGTGAGGAACCGCATGGCGGCGCGCTGCGCCGAGCCTGGCCGGTTTGTGCTGTGGCAGATGGCCCCGGAGATGTGGTACATTGAGCTGGCCGTCGGTGGGAGCAAGGTGCACGCCGGATGCAACGGCAAGCTCGTCTGGCGCCACACCCCATGGCTTGGTGCACGTTCTGCCAAGGGCCCTGTCCGCTCTCTCCGCCGCGCACTTCAGGTATAACGGCAGCACCAGTTTCACCACCATGTCTGTAGGTCGTGTTGTCCCATTACCCCTACCCACGATGCTAGAAGCATAAATTTGACTAAAAAAATCCTTGTTCCTTGTCTCTCTAGGGCCTGGATCCTTTGACCACGGCGAGCATGTTTGCTGGCGCACGCTGCATTGGCGAGAGGAAGGTGAATGGGGAGGATTGCTTCATTCTGAAGCTGTGTGCAGATCCTGAGACGCTAAGAGCGCGCAGTGAGGGCCTTGCGGAGATCATCCGGCATGTTCTCTTTGGGTATTTCAGCCAGAAGACCGGGCTTCTTGTCCATCTTGAGGATTCACACCTTACCCGAATTCAGTCCACAGCCGGAGGGGATGCGGTTTACTGGGAGACTACCATCAGTTCGTTCATCGAGGACTACCGGCCAGTGGAGGGAATAATGATTGCACATTCTGGGCGCTCTGCTGTGACCCTTTTCCGCTTCGGAGAGGTTGCCATGAGCCACACCAAGACTCGCATGGAGGAGGCATGGAGCATCGAGGAGGTTGCGTTCAATGTTCCTGGCCTCTCCATGGATTGCTTCATCCCACCCACTGATATCAAGTCTGGATGTATCAGTGAGACTGTCGAACTTCCGCACGGTGAGAAGAGCAAGGTTGGTCTTCTCCCATGCCATCGTGCTAAGGTTGCTGCGCTGGAGAAGGCAGATGATAATGTTGCGTGGAGCGGAGCCCTGCAGCGAGATTGCAAGTGATTTGTAGTCTGTTCATGCTTGCTTCTTGCGGTGCTACTGACTCATTTTGATGAATGTAGGGTAGAAAGAAAGAGATGAAGGAGGATTTGGAGCTTTGCAATCCAAATGTCCTCTGTAAATAGGAAGCTTAAGGCATTCACATGGTCTTCCTTCCATATCCCTGAGGAGGCCTTGTGTGAAGAATCCTTTCTGATCTCATTCAGAGATATGGTAGTAGATAGTCTTGTTGGAAACTTTCTGGCTTTTTTTGTCGGTGCCTTACGGAAGAACTAGGGGTGTTCTCCATCCAACCGCATGATAAGGATCATGGTGGTGGTGCTGTTCTTTCTCTTATAGCATTACTAATTATCGTAGCCCAGCGAGGAAGAAGGGTTTCTTCGTCGGCAATTGAGAGTGATTTCATCATCGTCGCGTCTGATTAGCAGTCCAGTGTGCTTTGGTTGGTGATAGTCTGGTCAAACTAACTTTTAGGGGGAAATGGAAGCTCTCAATGGTTGTTGCTCTTTGTTTGGGTATCATGGGTCAGCTTGTTTTCCCTCCCGTCACCTCTGTTATTTAGCATGAGAAGGTGATTGTATTCTACAGAAGTTGATGTAAGCCAAAAACTTCTATGAATATCATGGATTGTTTTTTTTTGAGTAAATTGTCCTTTGTCTATTCTGGTGGAAAGTGAAAGTATATGTTAATCCTAATACAAAGTAAAACTAATTACCCGGTGTAAAGTACGATTTCCTCACCTTTTTTTGCACTCAGCCCCCTCTCTTGATTGTTAATGTGAGTGCTATAATGCAACATCGATGTAGCTTTTTCCCCCAGCTTGCATTCGCCTTTAGTTTGCAGTATGTTGGGGAGTATGATTCATTAATACGATGGCATGGTCCCCTGGTCCCATGTGCTTCTCTTTGCGCTCCATCCTTAGGACATCTCTAATAATATTATATTAGTCCGTTAGCTCTTCCAAAACTGGCAAAAAATTTCGATAGGGCTCGAATCAAAATTGCTTCTATTAAAGTAGCTACTGAGTTCAAAATTGAAATGTGTTCATTTTGAGTAAAAAAAGGTTAATAAGGCTCGGCTTGACAGTGACTCGTTAGCTCGAATTCAAAATAACCACTTAAACGATAAATAAAATGATTTTACATCGAACAATGACAATTTCGAAAGAAGCTTAATAATAGGTCATTAAGCTCAATAGCCAGCCTCTTCCACATCAGCAAAATCATAGGTGGAGAGAGAAAAAGGAGAGAAGATAAGTCGTCCTCTCCTCACACGACAATCGCTTTACGCGAATCTAGACCGAAGTGACGAGCAAACGTGCAATTGGAGTAACGTCATTCGCTCCCTATGCGGTGTGTGGGTCCAAATGACGATGCAGCCTAGATGCGCGACCAAGATGATGACTCGCTTAGTGGCGAAGGGCATCGAAGTGAGACGCAGATGGCCAAGGCGACATCATCAGGGCCATGTCCTCACTGTATTCAGGCGATGGCAAGATAGATCCAGTGACCATGGCTTCGGTCTCATTGAATCAGACCATTAGCAGGTCAGATCTCACCATATCCACATGTTTGGTGGCGATCTCTGAGGTGGGTGGTGATGAGCTCGGAGATCGTGGCCAGGGGTGGTAAGGGAGGAGGGAGTTGGAGAGTGGTGGCGGTGAGGAAGGAAGGCGCCGACGCCAGCAGTGGACGGCTGCGGGAGGAATGCAGCAAGGGAGTGGTGGCGTAGGGAGCAGGGAGAGGATGGGGCATATGGCTGGGGGTGCAAACGGGTCGGGTTAATCTCGACCGATCCGACACCGAATCCGATTGGTACCGAATCCGGAGAAAAAATATGGGTTAGGATATGGTAACAGCAATATCCGTCCGAATCCGATACGTCTTCAAGTTTGATTTCAGGTTAGTGCTACTATTTGACGTTTCATTTACTTTTGCAATGGTAAAATAAAATCTTCCACATCAGCTATTAAGTAGTAACATCAAGTTCTTGACAGTACGTCCTCCTACTCCATTGGCTGTACTGCATGCATTCCTTACAAACGAGTTAATCCCGACCGATCCGGCACCGAATCCGGTTGGTACCGAATCCGGAGAAAAAATATGGGTTAGGATATGGTAACAACAATATCCGTCGGAATCCGACCCGTTTGCACCCCTACATATGGCGGTGGCGACGAGAGATCTGCCACTTGCCGATGGCGAGAAAGCAGGCATCGGTGTTGCCTTGCTCTCTCCGTCAGGCGTGGTTTCGATGGGGAAGAAGGGAAAGAAACAGATGGAAAGAAGGGTGACTTGTTGGCCAACTGTTGGGGCATGTTATAAAATGATATCGTTTCTTGTGCCAAAAGACAAACAGTTGAAGTTGTTATCTTTCACATAATTGCTAGATGATGTGGACTTATTTAGAAATAACTTAAATGATAAACTATTGTACATCTCCTCCGGAGCGTCGGCATCATGCTACTGCCTTCATGCCGTTGGCATTGATGGCCCTGTATAGTTTTATTGGTAGGGTTGTGTGTGTTCTCCTTGGGAAGAAAGAGACCAGTGTCCAAGTTAAACAAAAAAATATACAAGTACTCTCTACTCGCCTATCTATCCTACTCATCCAAATTCTTGCAAATTTTGCTATATATAGCGCCTTTTCAACGCATATTCATAGAAATAGTTGTATACGGTTGGTATTGACAAAAATAGCACTTCTGCCACTCAGTGACCAGGCAGCAGCGCCCGACAGTCGACACGTGGTGCCTGCCTCCGACCACCGTACTGCAGGCGCCTATCGCCTGGCCACCAGATGGAATGTGGCCTATTGTTCGGCCACCCGACGGTTGGTGTGTCTTGCCGTCTACCCACAAAACGGCAGGTGATTAAGCCGGCTTAATTACCTGCCTAAATTTGCAATTTTATATTATATTGTTCAAAATTTCAAATATAGCAAATGAGCTCAACACATTTCAAAATTTATGCATAGCCTCTTGACATAACGTACTACATTGTGTAAATTTTTTTTCATAATTTTATCCATTCTAAATGTTGCTTAAAAATTTGTACAATTTGGATATTTGTAGGAATTGTTACATATAGCAAACGGGTTCTAAAAATTATAAAATTTTATGTGAAGCCTTCCGACACAGTTGACCTAATCGTGTAATTTTTTGAGAATTTTATATGCTCTAAATTTAGCATGTTAATTTATGTTAATTTAATCGTAATTACTGATATGCGAGGAGGGATGTCGCCCCCTTGGTGCTGCCCCTTGCCTGCTCCCTCCTTTGGACATATGTTGGCTCGACCATACTAGCCCCCTTCGCTCACTCCCTCATCTGCACAAATATTTGCCTGTCCATGTCGTCTCTCCTCGCCTACTCCCTCGTGCGCACATATGTCCTCTTACTATGCTGTCCTACGTCGTCCGTAGTGTTGCGTGTCAACAACGCGTCCGTAATTTCCAATGGTAATGCACCAGGTTCTCTTTTCACTTGGCTACAAATATGGAGCTCTCGCAATCACTCATCTAAACTGAGTTTCGCTTCTTGTAGGAAGAAGAACCTTTTGTCATACAGTAACATAGCATGGTAGAAGCCGAGGGGCCAGTAGGAGCGGGGTCACTAAATAAAGATCTTCCCTTGGAAAGGAGGGAGGACTTCGGCCCTAACTACTACTTGATTTCAAACAAGCGAGCTCAACTAGTATGGCCAAAATGCAGACATAGGGAGGACGCGATCGTCCAGGTCATCGAAGGCCATTCAATGGCAGATGATGTTTTTTCCAATGCCCACACTCTGGGATACAATTAGCCAATAGTTTATTTTCTCTTACTGCTAATAGAGCTTTTATGTTAACCCTCCTTTCTAGTAGATGGTGAAATGTGACTTCGTCCGCTGGATTGATTCTCCCCATGAACGCTATGTTGTGAGGTACATAGATACACTGTAGGAGTGAATCTTAGAGATGGAGGCACATATTGACAGTCTCAATGAGGAGAATGATAGCCTCCGGCAACAGATGCAGCATGAGAGGGGTAACGAGGAGGTCGTCAACATAGAAAGTTTCTATGATCCCATATGCTGTGGTGCGAACCCTAGTTGCATATGTACGTGCCACTACAACGACGATCAGCCATGACCGAGGCGCCCCCACTGCAACACTCTATGTGGGTACCGTGAGGCACTTTCTACCAGTGGCACGGACAGAGAAGCTTGTAGCACAGTATTCTCATGTGTAGTTCGTGGTTATGTTCAATCTTGTAAAGTATGTAACTGAATGGTGTACACGTTGTTGCGGTCGCTATTTGTTGAGTGGATTGTTCAAACATTGCGTTGCGTGCATTAAGCTAGAGAGATCGATATGCATTGAACAAACGTACATCATACAAAGAAGTACAAATAAAAACCCAACAGTATTACAGACAAATGTGGAGACGAGGGAGCGGGCGAGGGTAGACAGCACGAACATAATGACATTGACCACCACACACCGACTAGTCAACCACTGGCCCAATATGAGAACTCGATGTACTCGAAAATCACAAGAGTGAAACACTTGTACCGACTATGAAAGTCTACGAGTACCGACCATGAAGCCTGCGACAATCGATCGCTAAGCCTCCGACTACCGAAGGCAGAACAGTAGACTGTGAAGTCTACGAGTATCGACAAGACTTCTAAATTTTTGACCATCCAGTACTGTAGCTACGACCATCAAAGCAGTCTGCAAAACCTACGACCAATGACCGCAAAGCTCTCGACTATCAACCAATAAATCTTTGACTATCGAGTACGGCCAGTAAAGTTTACGACTATCGAGTGCTATAGCTATGACCATGAAAGCACTCCGCACACCTACGACCACCGACCGCAAAGCCAGACGTGGTTGTAGGCCAGACATTATCGAAAGTTGCTGTGGTCGAAGCCAGCCGTAGTCAAAAGCTGCTGTGGTCGTAAGCCAGACGTGGTCGATAGCTGCCATGGTCATAAGGTAGACGTGGTCGACAACTGTCACGGTCGAAAGCTGGACTGGTCGAAAATTGCCGTAGTCGTAGTCGTGTTCATGCCATGGTCTGTGGATGTTTGAAGTCTGAAGTCTGTGGTTGTAGTCTGAAGTCTGAAGATTGAAATCACTCGTAACTGAACAAAATCACTTGAAGGAAAAGTCTTCCACTGTAAACGACCAAATCTTTCACAAACGCAAAATCCAAAGTAAACCAAATGTCAATTATTCATCATCTCTCTATTTACGACCATCCACGTGGTCTAACAGATTTTTGTCTTTCTTCCATGCTTGTTTACTTGAGATGATGCTCTACCCAGACTTATGTGGCACGCCATGGCCACCAAACATCGGTTTTGCCGCTGGCCGTAATAATCATCAAAGCAACTGCACATAAAAAACAAGCAATCTATCTAAGTACAAATGATATGTACTTAACTCCAGCAATAAGTCACATGTATGGACACACCATAAGTCACATGCATAGACACAAACTTATATGAACATACCATGACTAACATTTACATGTACATCGTCACGACTCACAACCAAAACCAACTCAACTTAGCACAAGGGCTAGTTTGATCGTACTCACCAAGCTGGTCAGACCGTCATGATTAGGCCGGTTAGACAATTGTCAATTCCTTCACGAAACGCAACGTAGATCTCTTTGGAAAATAGCTACCGCTAATTATGGACCGATACTACCACACATCTGTCAGGCCACCATACACTAGCTGATCAGATCATCGGCCGGTCTAACCACCGAGCAACGGCTTGATAGACTGCCACCACTCTGGCAGCAAAAACAGAGATTCAATGACACAAAATCAAATTCAAACAATCACAATATAGTGAAAGTAAAATCAAATACTTATCATTATTATGAAACTGCCACCACATAGTTTACAGATAATAAAGCCACCCTCCTAGGCCCTAAAGGCTACGAAAGGTTGCTATGAGAAAGCAAGCGAGAACAACCTCAACCGTGCTCCCCTTAGAGCAAGTACAACAATGGTCTTATAGCCAAGCTAGTCAGCATTTTTGCTGATGTGGAGGAGAGAAGAGAGGAGAGAGAGGAGAGCTTGGCTCTCATGCAAGCAACAAGCTGCACACGGGAGCCTATGCAGTGGTGGGTCCAGATAATAAATGTATGTGAGGAGGAGTAGGAAAGAGAATGTGAGACATGGTACCACATAATAATAAAAAAATCTTTTGTAGACAAATAGAAGACAGATTATTGTATAGCTTGGCTCTTATAACTTGACTTATAGACAAACACTTGGCTCTATTATTGGACTTGCTCTTACCAGCAAGAGAAAAACAGCACATCAAATTATTGTTGCCGTTAATCGATGCTTCATTTCATTTCTACACGGTTTTTACCGAGCCTACGTCTCCAGAACCGAAGAAAAATGTGGGGGCAGATCTCCCAATCCGATGTGATGCATGCATTACTGAAAAATCAATCAAACAAGCATGAATCCAGCTATTTTTTTGGCAGCTTTTCTGAACCCGTTTGCTGTGTTCTTGAGGAGTTTGAGGACCACACCACACACAGAATTTACAGAAACACTCGAAGGTTGTTAAGAACAGAGCTATTTTAGACCTTTGCTCGAAATCGCTTCGGATTCTGACTTCTGATTTATAGCTTATGTTTTTATATTTTTTTGGCTTTTTAGTTTTCTCTTTTTATTTTTTCTTATTCTTTCATATTATCTGTGTAATTTTTTTAAAAAATTTTATTTTGTATATTTAATTAGTTAGAATAAATTAATTATAACTATAGTGTAAAATAAACCATAAGTCCGTATTTGTATGGAGAGCCCTCTTACAACTTTAAACAGCAAATCAATCCTGGAGGAGAGGAAGGGCAATGCAATGCCACTGCGTTTGCTCTGTCTTTTCACTTGGTGGCTAAAAGCGAAGTCTTCATCAAGAAAGAGGAGTGGAAAAGGTTGCCAATGCGCAGAAAAGTTGCCACCTTTACTCCTCTAGTGCAATTGCAAGGTACTTTGTTCAGTAATATATTCCATTCCATGCAATGGCATCTGAAAGTCCAAGGGTTGGTGGTGAGGAGAGAAATAAATTACTACTAGTGCTTACTGTACTTCACACAGTCTGTCAGAGAGAGCTCAGATTAGTTCACTCTAAAAAGTTTAAACTTTATTTATAATTTTAGCTATTAGTTTTATTAAAATCATATAGTAGCGAATGTTAATTTTTCTAAGTTATTTAATTTAAAAATAATGAAATAATAAAAAATTATTATATGATCACAGACAATAAATAATTAAGGAAGGAAAAGAAAAACTAGAAAAGCTAAAATTAGAAACCAGTATATTTTAAATGACTTCTGACTTAAATAATCTTAAGCCAAAAAAAAAGCCAGAAACGAACCCAAGAAATGCCTTGGGTTAAAGAATAAAGATGGTAATGGAGTTAAAGTGAAGCTGAGTTCTGCAGGCATTTGGCTGTAAAGTTCAGGGAGGTTATGCAGAAAGGTTGGTCTTAGAGAGCGGGAATGTCTGAGAGGCTGTCAGGGCTTGGCTGTTTTGGTTTTAGCATATGACTTTTGACTACGATTTATGATTTTACATTGTTTATAAAAAAAATAAAGTAACATACATTTAAGTATGGTTTTAGCCATATAAATGAAGTCGCTATAGTATATACTTCAATCAATTTTTAAACCAATCTTAAAAATATATTCTATTTAAAAATTAATTATTATAAAAACTGGAAACAATTTTTAAAAGATAAAAAGAAGACTGGTCTTGTTCTTTAAGTCAAAAGCTGGCGGCTTTTGGCTTTTGCTACAATACCTAACTTTTAAACAGAGTATTTTCTCAAGACGGGGTCTACAAGTTAAACGATCTACACGTTAAAAGCCCAACATCTGTACCAGCTAAAATTGCAAGTGAGTATCTGTCTCTCCGTAATCTGTACCGTAAACAGCTAAAATTCAAAAATTTCAGTCAAGCCATAAACCGTAGCCGAAAAGAACAGGCCTACGAAGGCATGCGAGAAGACGCAGAAGAAGCTGTCGTGGCGTTGCACCAAGCTAGGGCAGAGGCTTAACATATGATACCTCTCTCGGTATCAGTGGTACGAGCTGATGAAAGAAATAATTAAACAGTCTGGAAGTATGGCAGCAAGAGCACACCTTTCCTAAGCTTGTGTTAAGGACGGTGACTTATGTAGTTATGTTAGTCTTTTTAGTGTTTGAAACTATGTTCTGTAAAGAGTTTTAGGTGAATCTTAGTAGAATTAGATTTCCTAATTTTTTAGAGTAGAATTCTTACGTTATTTTAGAGGATGATTATGAAGAACTCAAGCAAACAAAGCAAATAAGTTCCTCATCTAAAGGTAGAAGTGCATGAGACGATTAGAGGTTAAGTTATTCTTTAGCACTAGATTCTTGTATATGGCAAGAATCCGAGAGTCCTAAAAGATTCGAGAGGATTATGAGAGAGCGACAATCTCTTGTACTTTTTTGAGGTTGTACTTAAGGTATTTGCGGCCAACTTCGCTAAATCTGTTTTCTCTTGTCGTGGTTGCTTCAACATCAATAATTTTGTTCTCTACGAGATTTATCTTCTTAATTCTTGATATCGTGCACGCTAGACCGCTAGTGCTATATATCATAAGCTCTAATCTGATCTAGAGACTGCTGCGTATAAGAATGGATATCAAAGTATAACATTGAGCCTTCAGATGAGATTTTTGATGTATAAAACTTAGTATGGTATTGAATTTAAGTCCATGTTGTAGCTCTGGTGAAGCAGGGGGAGAGTGTCGAAGCATGGGCGAGAAGTTGAGCGTTTGAAATTGGATATCACTTTAGGCGGAATGGTTGGTGACGCTGGAACTCAACAAAACAGGTCAAATACGGGAGAAATCAGTGGGAACAAGAACAGATTCTTCTGCAACTGGACAGCACTAGCTAGCGTTGTACCTGCAGTATCCGATGCAGCAACTACTAGTAGTCTACCATACAAAAGATCAATTCCTTTTCCTACTGTTCTTGCAGAAGATGCCATGCATTAATGCATATTTGCTTGCTATTGATCAGTAGTGTAGTAATTCAGTACTCTGGCTGTGCAGGGCTGGAGGCTGGACGCACACATCTTGATAAGTTTTGGGGATTTCTTTTTCTTTTTAATCCTGTTCGGTTCATCTGTTTGTGATAGTTTTGAGATGAGTGATGCTCCACTTCCCTGGAGCCGGTGAATATCAAGCCAACTCCCCGTCTTATCGAGATTTTTCTAAAATTGATATAATTTAATTTAATATCATTTTATGTATAATTTAAAAGTATTTTTAGAAACGAGCTAACGAGCCGAGCCGAGCTAAAACAAAATTCAAATTCATTTGAAATCAACTCATTTTAATGTTTAACCAATTAACAAGTATAATTGAAGCAATTTTGAACCGAGCCAACGAGCCCCACTAACGAGCTTTTTTTCCACCCCTACCTGGAGGAATCGTCACAGGGAGGAGAGTGAAGGAGGAGAATACTGCAGAAAAGGAATACCATTGCCAATTACAAGATCGTATGAAGAAACAAACAGATTAAGCATTTTCTTTTAAGAAAACTGAACAGAGGGTGATACATGAAGCACTACTCACTACCTTTTTCAGAACCCCCAATTGATCATATACCCTTCATTTAGATGGAAATTTAGGATTTACCCTCCTGGCCCACGTGTCATTGAGATGCTGAGGGTAAATCCCGAATTTTCCAACTAAAAGGAGGGTATATGATCCAATTCCCCTTTTCAGAAAGTGCGTGTGCTGGTGAGATTCCAACACTGGCACAATTTTTTTGTGTGTGTTTAATACATTTCTAACTTGCAAGTTGTAATAGAAATGCTACAAATTTTGATTGGGGGGCAAAAGAGAGAGAGGATAATAAAAACCAGAAAAATAAATAAGAGAAGACGAAAAGATAAAAAGACTCGTGTGGTCAAGCGGCGTGGAAAGAAAATCAATAAATAATCGAGATTTATTGTCTTGGGCTTAGTTTGGAGTTTGGACGGCGAAATCGTAAAGATGTTACTTAGTCACGTTGGGTTAACAAAGGCTTATCCTTAATGGGCCAAATCAGGACAAGTTACACTGTTCTCTAAGCCCAGAAAGGCCTGCTAGTGGTGTGGTTCGTTCCAACGCCCAACAGCCAACTGTTTTTCCCTCTCCTTTCTACTATGACTTCATGTGCATCTTGGCATTCCTTGCTACTTAAGACACACAAAGAGGCAAAAAAAGTAGAAAAAGCTAAAGGCAAAGTAGAACCTTATTAGCATCTCTTTTGTGAGGAATCACTGGGCCATCATGTGCTAATTAACTATCACCGTCATGCATAATTGCATACCACACACTTAGCCGTGCTTATTTGAGCGTCAGCCTTTAACTTCTAATTTCTTAATTTCACCATTTTTTATTTTTTTGTTTTGCTTTTTTCCTTATTTCTTTTTATTGTCTGTAATGATGCAACCTTTTATTTTTTTTAAAATGTAATTACGTCGAAAAAGTCCATAACAACTACGGTGCAAAAAACAACAAACAGTGTCAAAATGCTAAAACTCACAACAGAAACTGAAATGAGCACTATCTTAATCTTCCCTTAATCCACCTCTTCGTTTCCTGCATTGCTCCCAAAACAGAATTTCAGCAAGTGACATCTCAGGCTCTGCTCGGTTGGACTGAAAAGCTGTGGTTTATGGCTGAAAATGCACTGTAGCTGACTGAAATTTCACTATAGTTAAATGTGACTTATTTAACGTAATTAAATTTAAAAATAAAAAATATGTTAGCTCACCTTAAATAACACAAACAAATATAGAAAAAACCGATAAAAAAAGCTAAAAAACGAAAAAATAAAAAAATAAAAAATTTATAAAAAATAAAAAATAAACTAAAATTAAAAACTAAAGCTGAAAGCAGCGGAGCCTCTATCTCTCTAGCAGCACCCACAAAGTAAAAGCCTTTCCGATGACAGAAGTCAGAGCCTGTCACTTGCTCAGTGCTGCTCACCAGTGATGAAGTGACTCAGCACGCAAGCTAGCCAGTGCGAGTGTCCTTGTTTCCTTAGGGCATCTGTAGTATATGAAAAGAGGAGGTCTTAAGCCACCTTAAGATCAATCTTATACATTACAGGGGTGACCTTAAGCAGACCCTAAGCAAAAAAAGCTTAAGGCTGGTCCTCAAGCTAAAGACCTGGCCATAACCATTAAAATACAATTTTTCTTTATCTGCCATGTGGGACCATCTTAAGGCCCCTTGGGTTATATACACTATGGAGTTGGTCTTAAGATTTAGATGGGACCCACCTTAAGACCCTTTGAATTATATACACTACAGATGCCCTAAAGCGGTCGGTGAGCTTGCTCTCCGCTCTTCTAAGTTCTACGCACTCGTCTCACTCTCACACACAAACCCAAGCTTACCACCACCACCTTGCCTCCCATGGCTCGCCTCCTCCCTCTTCTCCTCCTCCTCCTCGCCGCCTACGCGGTCTCCTCCCAGTCTCCAGCCGCCGCGCCCTCCGGCGCCGCCCACTCCCCCACCTCCTCAGCCTCGGGCCCTTCCTCCTCGTCCAAGAACCACCACATCTCCACCGCCCCAGCGGCGTCCCCCTCCCACTCCGGCACCAAGCTCACCTCCCCGGCCGCCTCCCCCGCCCTGGCAACCCCTCCGGCCACATTTACTCCCCGCACGCCCTCCCCGGTCAGCCCCCCGCCAACCACATTACCGCCCCCGGCCGCCGCGCCGGCGCTGCCTCCCCCGGCGCCCGCGCCCGTCAGCGCCCCGCCCACATTGCCCCCACCGGTGACCGCGCCGGCGCTCTCCCCCCCGGCGCTCGCCCCCGCGCCGGCGTTGTCCCCTCCAGCAGTCGCGCCGGCGCCGGCGCCCGTCCTCGCCGCCCCCGCTCCCGCGCCGGCCGCCGACACCCCGGCGCCCGCGCCCAGCAAGAAGCCCAGGAAGAAGCACCTCTCCCCCGCCGGGTCCCCCCTCGCCGCCGCGTCGTCGCCGGCCACCGGCGGCCTAGCCCCCGGGCCCGGCCCCTCCACCGCCGACATGTCGGTACGGATCCCTACACCATTGCTACCACTCCCCACGTATACGCGTTTGATGAATCTGGGCCGTCGGATTCCAAACCCCACGCGCTAAACTGGATTTGATGGCCTCCGCCTCGCGCCCGCCCGCACGAAGATCCACGCGCGCGGCGCCAGGGCCCACGAGCCAGCGAGCGCATGGCTGGTCAAAAAGACCACCCGGCCCCCCGCGCGAGCGGCACCCTCTCGATGCTTCGCGGGCCCCGCGCGGTAATGCCCTTTGGGTACGGCCGCGTTAGGTGCGCGAGCAAATAATTGCGCGGGCGCCGTGGCCCCCACCTTAGTCTCTGTGCCGAGGAGGACACGTGGAGCCACCCGAGTGGTGGTCTATTGCCTCCTCTTGGCCGTTTGGTTTTCCGTACGCGGGCAATTTAATTTCACTCCTTCTCTGACTGCGATGTGGGGCCCATCTTGCAGAGCGACGCGGTGCGGAGCTACGAGGCAACCGCATGCTCGGCGCTGCTCACCCTGCTGCTGTCGCTGACGGTGGGCCAGGCCCTGGTCTGACAGCAGCCTGAGGATGACGGGTGGGGCCATCTGTACTGCCACTGTTATTATTCTACCGTTGCTGCTGTGTATAGAGAGGCCGAGAGTTGAGGGACTGGATGATATATGTAACGGAGACGTCGAAGCTGGCTGTGGATTTGGATTCGAGGAACTGTTTGGGAAATTCAATTTAAAAAATCGTCTCGATTGTTTCAGCTTTCGGAGAGGTTTGTATGTGTAAGGCTTTCTGCTGCTGCTTCCTACTAGTTTTGCTCGGACCTGTACGCCACTGTGTTCTGTATTATCTGCATCTGCAGCACATTGTTACTGCCTCCTTTCCATTATTATTGTTACTACTGATTTGCAATGATTTTTTTCCTTGTGCGTTGTATTTTGCAAGAGGAATGCCACCCAAAAGGAAAGAATTGTGCACATAAACAGCAGTGAATCTATTTTTTATTTTAAATTTAGTCTCCGGGCATCTGTGTTTGGGTACCTGTTGGGCTAATTTATTTTGATTAGTACTAATTATATTTAATTGGCGTTAATTATGGCCACTAATTTGCTACCGTGCAGGGGGCCAAGCTCGTGCTGCCGAGCTCCACTGGCCTGATAGCACCTATTAATCTCTTGTAGCGCGGCAGGCGATACTGACTGCTGCGACGGTTGAGGGCCTGTTTGGAACACAGGAATTTTGCAGGAAACAGTTCAATTCCTGCAGGAATCGGGAAAAATTCCCGCATTCCAAACAGGGCCTGAGTTTAGAGAGGAGATTAGATTTACAAAAATAAATGTTTAGGACAAATTTTTTTTAAAAAAGCTATGGCACCATTTATATAAACAGTTCAAAAGAAAAAACAACCCATGAGTTGCTTGCCAAGCTGTCCCACCTATCAAGGCGAGACAATGGATGAGGGTGTGCTCATTTGGGCTTAAATCTGTAGCTTTTGGTTGTTTCACTGTTTGAGATTTTTTTTGCAATGTAGTTGTTGATAGATTTTTTAGCTTAATTAAATTTAAAAAAAGTAAAAAAAGAAAAAACAGTTATCTTATTATGGACAATGCAAAGGAATACGTGAAAAATAGAAAAGGCAAAGAAGCTAAAAAAATTAGAAAAAGACGAAACTAAGAAACTAAAAGCTAAAAGGTGAAGCCAAAACTAATCTTGTAGTTTTGTGTATTGTAAAGAAATTTCTGTATGTAGAGCATTCTTATTGTTATGGTCAACAGAGGTTTACAGCTTTACATTGATCATAGAGGGGTGATTTTTTGGTTGCGGCTAATAATTTTTGTCTGTGTTTTTTTGACACAGTAGTGAACGGTAGAGACATCGATACGAATTGTACACACGGTTTTAGACTTGAGAAGTTGTTTGGAGAATCCGCTCTAAGAGGCCGTCTCGTTTCGATGTTTGGACTTTTAACATCTGGAGAAGCCAAAAGAAAAAAAAAGGGAACTAAAAGCATTCTTGAATTACTGGTTATTTGCTTGGTGATGTTTTTATTAGAGACATCGAGTGACCACTGATCAAGACCTAATTTGCGTGGGGATAAGCCACAGTTGCCGTCCTAAGAAAGAACAAGAACAGCCATAGGGGGCGTAGCGAGGGCAACAAGTACCCAACCAGCCCACAGATTTGCTGGCAGTGTCTTGAAATTTGTCCTGTGCAGTGTTGGATGGTGTAATGTGATTACAGTTGGCAATTGTTGTAGTGTGTAGCTGCTAGATTCTGGAGATGGATGGTCAGATGGACCAGGGCCAGGCCATGAAAACTACTCATGCCTTGTTAGGGTCTGCTTGGAATGTTTGGAAAGGTTTTCCTCAATGAACAATCACTCTAGGATGTCTAAGATGCTGCCAATTCTGGAATCAGAAAATGGCTTTTCCTTGTCTTAATTGTTAACTTTATTCCGTCAGAAAACGCATACATCGCAAATAAACTGAGAGAACATTGAAGAATTTCTGAATTTCTCTATTCTCTTACTTGCTCCCCTTTTTATTTAACTGCTTACAGGTCTTCTCAATATATAGGCTAATACTCTCCTACTAGTATACGTATTCAGATTTCAAGTTGGACACACTTTCAACTTGAATTACACACTCTACTACGTCTTATATTCGAAATCAAGATTATTTCTAACATTGTCTAAATGTCTCAATCACCTCTTTGGATCCTGATGGTGGCCAGTCCTATTCTATCCAAACTGGCAAATGGTAAATTTTGGTTCCATTTTTTTGGGCTAAAGGCATGTTTAGATGGAATCTGGCTCATAATGCTCTTTAGGAAATTTAGTTCAATAGCTGAACTTGTGTGTGCCATTTTTCCAATCCAATATGATCATTATCATTTGTCATTACTGTGCCCTGATAAACTCTTAGTTTATTTTAATCATCCCACTTCAAATTTCTCAAATTAGATTTTACTCAAGCTGCATCTTCTAGATATAACCGTTGGGTCTTGGGACTTCACAAAAGATTACAATAGAGTAAAGTCCATTACCGGTCTTTAAACTTTTTATGCTGTGTCATTCCGGTCCATAGAATTTTAAAGTATGTCATCCCGGTCCTTAAACTTTCAAAGTGTGGCAATATCCTATGTAGTTGTAGCAGTGAACTTTTTATGCTGTGTCATCCCGGTCCATAGACTTTCAAAAGAAATTGCCACACTTTGAAAGTTTAAGAACCGGGATGACATACTTTAAAAGTCTATGGACTGGGATGACACAACATAAAAAGTTTAAGGACCGGTAATGGACTTTACTCATTACAATACGAGTAAGCTCTACTCCAGCAGTAGCGGGCAGGACAACAAGAAGAGAACACCAATGCCTGCAGGCAGATAAGCTGGAAAGCGCTTCTTTTGGGACAACTGACAGTAGGCAGCCCATGCAGCCATGCTACTACCACACAAAGCGAATCAATCTTGTGTTATTTTTTTGGAATCTTGAACCCACTTCAGACCAATTCACAGTGTTCAACACAGCTCCAGGATCAAAAAAAGAAAAAAAGAAGAAGAAGATTCCCAGCTTGTTACACATGCAAAGGATGACGAGAACAATCTTTAGATTTCCCTTTCTTTTTGGAGAATCAATCTTTGATGATTGATACCCACAATATCTCCAGCTGCGATGAGACTCCTCTCTAGAAACAGTAACTTAAGAGATGAGACATTTGCTGGGACGGCCTATGCAAACCCACTATGTACAAAACGAAAGCAAAACTTGAAACCTCTCAATGCATATCATATTTGGATCTCTTGGTAAAAGATGTGTTTGGCTCAATCTATGTGACTGAAAAGAAAAGTTCGTTTTTTTTGTTCCTTTTCTTTTGACTATTCCCCCCCCCCCCCTCTGAAGACACAACCCTAGCCCAAAGTTCCATCCATTGTAAGATTCATCCTGAGGGAGTGGTGCTCCACCTCATCTGAGCTGCCGGAGAAGATGTCCATTGTAAGATTCATCCTGAGGGAGTGGTGAACCTGAAACTGTTGCCATTACTTAACTGCGGTTGCGCACCGTGTTTGCGACGGTCGAGATACACCACAACAAATGTGATATCATCATGGGAATGTCGCCTGATCCCTCTTTTTATCCGTTTTATGTCAGTGTATCTCATCTCTGTTTTCCTCGCAGCTTCAGATGGTACCGCTCTCACCAGTCGTTTTGCTATTCCCTAAGCACATTTTCACACAAGTGCATCAGATTTTGCGTCATGGAATTCCATAGAGTGGTTCTCAGTGACGAGGTTAAGTAAACTGGCTTACTGCTCTGGGATTCTTGAAGACGATATCCACCACCACTTTGTCAGTTAGCTGCTCCCACAAACCATCTGATGCAAATATCAATAAAAAGTCTTGCTGCCTCAGCTGGTGTACTTTGATCGATGGTTCAGCTGTCATGACAGGCCGCTTCAACGGAATAGGACAGACACATTGCCGGAATATAGGGTCTCTGGCAAATTCAGGCTTCTTCAGGTAGACATCCCCAGTTGATCTGGAAACCTGAGCGAAAGAATCAAACAAATGATGTCCATAGGTGGCCAAATAGTGGCTCATAACTGTCAATGCATGAAAGCAGGTTTGTGTTGAACTACTTGAAATATTTTAAGGAACATGATAACGCAAATACTGATGATTATGAGTGCAAGCAACCGGTGGCATCTTTTTCTTAGATCATGTAATATTCACCTACATGGACAAACGTCAGGCTTTAGAAAATACAAAAAGGAGAAACTTTACATGCCCATAGCTTTAGCATACGGGTTTGCCACACTACACAAGCGATTCTACTTGCTGGCTTTTTCAAACAGAATATATTCCTATGGTCGTATTGGATACAAGGAGTGCTTTACAAAAGAACAGCGAAATCTATGTTATGATGTCGAGAACAGATGAATCCATGTACATTGAACACGAAATGAAAGCGACATCTGATTATTATCTAGGAAACAGGAATATTGCCTTTATCCGAGCGACAAATTCAGGGCATCATGACATAAAGCTAGCACATGAGATACAACACCATTGGTATGTGATTTTGCTAGAACCTTTGACGTCTCAACCAATTTCAGGACGGATTTTAAAGCAGCTATTATGAGTTCCCATGATAAATAGCTGAAAAATATTTCCTCAAGTGAGGTCTGTGAGGAGTCGTGGAATGCCCTTTAAAGTGAATGATCAATATCTTATGGACTCGGTGCTCTAGATTTGCTAAATTAGCATTAAGCTTCAGCCTTATACCACAGCTGCAAACACTTTCGAGTCGGAGGAGACTGGGGCCAGATCGCCTTCTTGAGGCCCTCTGGGTTTGTTTTGCAATATGGCATTTATCCACGTTAAGAACATGTCTTGCTTGTTCATGACATGTTAAATAACTACTAACAAATTTTGGAGACCAAAGCATCTGAAATGAAGCTTTGTAGTAGCAGCCGGGTCACATAGTAGTTGTAAAACATGATTGATAGTAGCATGGCATATACTAGAAGGATCCAAATTAATAGGATTTAATGATAGGTACCTGAATGATGCCCTTAATCCGCCAAGCTCCCCTGCTGTAGACGACCATATGTGAATCATCATGATGCTGCTTGGTAAGCTCCTTTCTTACCTCCTCCTTGGCAACATTGTGGTCATTGGATAGTGTAGGATCGTCGATGGCAATCAGAGGGGGTGAATGATTGCAATGCGTAGCGGAAATCTTTTTCTTTAAATCTAATATTTTCCAACCTGTAAAAAAAAAAACAAAACAAAACAAAAAACAAAAAACAAAAAACAAAAGACGGCACCAACTCTTTTGCTTATCCTTGAAGTTACTGTAGCAATTTACAGATCAGAAGAAGAAGACACGAGACAATAGTACTACTCCTAAGACAATCTAATTAGCAAACATCTAAGCCTAATTAGCATCTCACCTAATCTCCTCTCAAATCACAAGTCTCGGCCAGTATGTGTATTAGTAACCACCCACACATAAATGCATATGCTGCCTTGATTTATCTCCAATCAAATTCACGTGAGCACACCAATCACAGCATGCATCCAGTCAAATGGCCTAGACGAGCTCTCACGCATGGGAAGGAGTATTGTTGCTGGTTCGTATGCATGGGACGACGCGTACCGAATTTATCAACCGAAAGACTAAAGGAAATAAAAATCCACTGCCGCTGCGTACCTTTGTCTTATCACCGGATGGACGAGATCACCACAATACGCGCAGATCGAGGACACCAGCGACGCTCGCAAGAATAGACAACGTGTGGCCTTTCAATCTGGCGAGTTGCGTCCGAGGCAATTAACACCGCGAAACAAGATGCGTGCCGTCGCCAAAACAATCTTTTATTTTGTTCGCTCCAACTACGACGCCACGCTGCCGATCGCGCTTCAGGATGAAAAATGAGAACACGCCATCGCTCTCATCAGGGGCGGAATTGGGCCCCTGGCAAGGTGGGCTCTAGCCCGGGGCATGAGAAAATATACAATGTATAGCCCAGGTATTTTCAGCCCAGCCCGGGGTATTAATTCTAAGTTTCAGCCCAGGTAGCAAATACCAGCAGCCCACATGCAAGCAGCCCACCACTGTTGTCTGTCTCCGCGCGGCCCACTCACGCGCTCGGCCCACATCGCGCTCGCCGCTCAGCCCACCTCGCGCGCTCGCCGCTCAGCCCACCTCGCGCGCTCGCCGCTCAGCCCACCTCGCGCGCTCGCCGCTCGCTCCACGCGCTGTGGCGCTGCTCTCTCCTCAGAACCCTAGCCCACTCACGCCAGCAGCCGGCGGCGAAAGGCCGCAACCGCTCGCGGCTCGCCGCCTCGTCTCGGCGCCGCCCCGCCCCGTCTCGGCACCGCACCGGCCCGCCCCGCCCCGTTTCGGCGGCTCGGCGCCGCCCCGCATCCCGGCCAGCGCCCCTCCTCGGCTCCTCCTGGCCTGCGCGGCGGCGCCGCCCACCTCCCGGCCAGGCGGCCAGCGGCCCAGCGCCAGCGTCGCCCGGTCGCCCCCCGCCCCGCTTGGGCGCTCCGCCCTCGCCTTCTCCGTCTCCGCCTCCCCCTCGCGGCGTCGCCTCCTCGGCTCCGCCTCCTCCTCTGGCTCCGCTGCTTTGGCTGCCGTTTCTCTCGCCGTCGCCGGGGCCCGAGTGGGGTGGCCACCCGCGGTACCTCCGGCTTCGGCTCCTAAAGCCTCGTCGCGCGCCGCCAATCCAGGCGCTCTTACGTCGTACCCCCCGCCGCCGCCGCTACCTCCATCAATCGCCGCCGCCGCCGTAACTGCAAAATCTTGGAAAGCCACTACAAAGAAATGTTCCTTTTTATTTTTATCAGTTTTTCTCCCACACCGTTCCATAATCAATTTTGGCTGCTGATTATAGGCATGATTTCAGGAACTTACAAGTGGAGTTTTGGACTCATTGACTCCAAAACAAGTGATGCGCTACAACACTGAAGAAGAGTATGCTCTCCTTGCAAATATGCTACCTCCAGTGGAAGCATCATTACTTGATTGGGCCATCAATCTAATGGCAGATGTTGTGGAACATGAAACTTGCAACAAAATGAATGCTCGCAACATTGCTATGGTTTTCGCACCAAACATGACTCAGGTTATTGGCAAGCCCATTTATTTTTCATTTTTTCTCAACCTAAGGATTTTTTTTCCAATTCAGAGCCTAATGAGAGAACATATTTTATCTCAATCCATTGACTGCTTTTATACATGCAATTCAAGTGATGAATTTTCTCAAGACATTGATATTGAAGACTGTAAAGGAAAGGGAGGAGGCAGCTACAGCAGCGAGGGCATTCCCTATCTATTTTTTCAAGGTGATGGCTAGAGTATGATATTCATAATTGTTGCATCTAATTTCACCCCATATATTTTCGAGTATATCAAGAATGTGAGCATCTATCAGCACATCATGGACCATTACTTTTTTGTGAATATTTTGCATATCTATCAGCATTTAACAGGATGAATATCCAGCACACACTTCCTATAGTTGTAGACTAGAAGTGATCCTATGCTCCTAGCATTGTTAGTGACTAACAAACATCCCAGTGAATAGCACTACAATACCATACTTCAAATACGAGCATGAGCCGTTGAGCTATTCTATTCAGAGTCCTGATATTTTTTTGATTGTCTTCATCGTGCAGGCAAAGATAATGGAAATGCAGAAGGCAAAGGTAACGGAAATGCAGAAAACGAGGTAATTGCTTTTGTCTTTTGTCAATGTCAGACTTTTTCATATCTTTACTTATATATCAATATGATGTTGTCTCCAGTTTGCTAAAACATTGCTAAAAATTTAGCCCATAGTTTGGTACATGTCATTTTTGTTTGATCTTGCCTATTTTTCATCTTAGATGACTTATATGTGGCCTTTTGAAAGCTTGACTTTGTTATGCTTCTTGTATTAGTTTGCCAACAGCAAAAAAATATAAGTCTTTGGTCTAAACCCAAGTATATGGAGCCTACTTTTGTTATGCCGTGGTATAGGTATAAATCGGCGTTAGTTCTACATTGCTAGAGTTTAGCCCGGGGCGTAACCAAATCCTGGTTCCGCCACTGGCTCTCATCCATCAGCGAAAAAGCAAGATGTGCTGCCACCAAAAACCGTACAGCACATGCCGCCGGCCCTAACCCTTTTATAACATATCCATAAATCCGAAATCAACTTACAAACGAACTTAAACCCTAATACAACTCATTCAAACAAGGCCTGGCCCTTTTACCTCAATCAGGCTTTTGGCCCACTAATTTTCCAGGGACCCGAAACCCTTCCTAACACGGGTTTTTCACACTCACGACTTTTCTAACGCGTCACGTGTCGAAGCCTCCAGGACCGCACTTCCTGTAGCTTCTCCACGCACCATCCACCTTTAATCTCCATGCGCCCCAAGCATGAGCCCGACCATCTCGTGACCTCCTTGACCGTCTGAATCTCGGATCTCCCCATCCTAGTCCCGGTCCACCTCGTCACCGACCATGATCGCCTCCATGCTCAACCTGCACATGCAAAGACCAAAGAACATTCTTCCGGCACAAGTTCGTCCAAACTTGACCAACGTCAATCCGCACACACGCAACACAACTTGCATAACGCCGCTAAACAAAATTACCAAATATTCATCATTACAAAATAACCATTGTCAATTATTCATCACAACAATATTCTAGACCTAGCCACATGGTCTAACAGATAGCCTCTCAGACACTACCTCCCGGCCATTAGGTCCTCTACAGCCAAGGACAGCTCTCGAGTCCCCTAAATTGGCGACATATAGAATGTTATCAGCAATTTCTCCGACGAGGCAGCATGAGCCAACTGAGTCAATCTGTGGCCGTTTGAGCCATGACCCCTTGACTAGGTGCAAGAACTCCTCTTCTGTAGCATGGAATGCCTTCTTGATTGTGTCTGTGGACATGCCGCCTTGCTCGGACGCAAACTCTGCTCCGATTCTGTAACATCCCATTTTGCGAGTTTGAAAGTGCTTGAATAATAGTTTAATTCAAAATTCAAATCAATTCGGCCAGCACTCCAAATTTCGATCGAATTTCAAAATCTTTCGAGCCCATCTTGTGTTCTGATCTAAGCCCGACCCAGCACATCTCCTCTAGCCCACCTGGCCCCCTAGCCTAGCCTAGAACGGCCCACGCCACCACCCCACTCTGGCCACGCCCCACACCGCGCTGTGCGCGCTTTGCACCCACACTGCGTCGTGTGTTGCTCTCGCCCCACTGCGCACACGTCTGGTGCCACCTCCTCCTGTGTACCACTATGCCTCCACAGTAGCCTGTCGCCTCACCCGGATGCCCCCTTTCCTTCCTCCGCACATGACACCCTGTCCGCATCCACCGCACCTGCGTATAGCTGCAACGGTGCGATTTGCGGGCTAAGCCATCCTCCCCTGCCTTAGCTCTCCTCTTCACGCCACACGCCGACTCCACATCCCTTCCTGTGTCGTGCTGTGCACCGACGATGCCACTAGGAATGGCAACGGGGCCATTCCCCGGCGGGGAGTGGCTCCCCGTCCCCGACCCCCGCCAAGGAATTTTTCCCCGCTCCCCGGTCGCGGGGACACAATCTCCCCGTCCCCGCCCCCCGTCGGGGATCCGGGTCCCCGATGGAACCTCCGCGCCGCCGCCGCCTGGGTCCGAGGGAGGAGTTGGCTGCCGCCTAGAGCCTCCGCGCCGCCGCCGCCTGGGTCTGAGGGAGGACCGGAGGAGTTGGCCGCCGCCGCCGGCCTGGGTCCGAGACTTCGAGGGGAGGAGTTGGCCGGCGCCGCCGCCAAGGTCTGAGGGAGGCGTTGGCCGCCGCCGCCGGCCTGGGTCCGAGACTCCGAGGGGAGGAGTTGGCCGCCGCCGGCCTGGGTCTGAGACTCCGAGGGGAGGAGTTGGCCGCCGCCGCCGCCAAGGTCCGAGGGACCGGGAGCGCGAAGATGGTCGCCGGCGCTGCCGCCTGGGTGGCTGCCTGGCTGGGAGTATGGGACGCTGGGAGGAGGCGAGGAGTCGTTCGGGGCCGCCGCCTGTGGGCTGTGGCTGTGTGGATTGGAGAAATGTTTCTAGGGTTTGGGGCTGTGGATTCTCAAAACCTTATATACTATATACATGGGCCCACATGTCATACTGTAAAAATGGGGCCCCGAACGGGGGACAGGGACGGGGAATAGGAGAACGCCCCCGCCCCTGCTTCACCCGATGGGGGGGAGTTTCCCCCAAATCCCTCCCCGCGGGGAGCAAAATTCCCCCATCCCCGTCCCCTAATAGGGGAATTCCCCGACGAGGAACGGGGAATGGGGCCCCGTTGCCATTCCTAGATGCCACCCTCGGCCTCTGCATGGCGCTAATGCCATCCAACGTCCATCCCCTTTCTTCCCCAACTATAAAAGCCCTCGGCCAGCCTCTTCTTCACTCCAATCGACCTCTAACCACCTCCCTCACCTTAGAGCACCTCCCACCCTTCTTTCCTCGCTACCGCCAGCGTCTTTGTTACCCAGCTCTTTCCTGGTCGATTCCTACCGCCTAGAGCATCGTGTGGGAGTCCCGAAGCCAACTCGAGCAGCGCCAGCCTCCTTCATCCGCTCCAACGAGTGTCGCCGTCATCCTCCTCTTCGCCATCACCCTCTCCGACGACATCCCACTTCACGTCTCCTTGAGCACCGTTGTCGCCTCCTGTGAGTTCTTCCTGATCCTGTGGTGCTCCTCTATCGCTTAATCGGATTTTCTCATCGTAGCTCATCATATTGCCATGCTCTGGTTCATCGCCGACGCTTGAGCTCGTCGCTAACCGCCCACGCTCCAAATTGAGCCGCTCCACCTCGCCTAGAGGTTCGGGCCGAGCCAAGAAAGCCATTTTGGCTCTCCCCTTCGACCGCCATCTTCTCTCTTACTGGCGATGAGCCTCGCCTCCTCTCGACGGGAGAAGGAGAAGACTGTAGCGCATGTAATTAAGTTTAAACTGTGATTAGTTAAGTCTAATGCCCATCATTAGCGTTCGTTAATCTCTTTGACCCGTGGGCCCTCACTGTTTAATTTAAACTTGGTCTCTATGACAGGTGGGTCCTGTCGGCTATTAAACCTTTTAAAACCGGTTAAGTGGTTTTAAGCCACTGACAAGTGGGCCCTTGGTAATACGGCCACAACATATGGGTCCCACCTGTCAGCTTCTCAGCCTTTTTCCTTTAGAAAATAAATAAAAAATGAATTTAAATCCCGTGGGACCTATTTGTCAGCCTCAGTAGCATTTTTCAGTAGAAAAATAATTTAAAAATTAAATAAAATCTGGTGGACCCCACCTATCAATGAGAGAGACTCTCTCCTCTATTAATGTTTTGGATTTAATCCAATTTTGAACTTTGGAGAGCCCGTTCTCGCTCATTTTAACATCAAATTTAGTGAAATTTGTTTCTAAATTTGACTAAATTCAAGATCTATCTAATGGAAGTAGAATTGTTCAATTTGTATTTTAATTTTTTTGTATTTATTTATTTTGCTCACGTGTTTATTTGCTTTTCGATGTGATTGTCTGAGTAAAGTACGAGGACACGGAAGAGTTACAATACAAGACGACATAAGAATTTCAAGACCAACCTATTTGTGAGCTAGGTGAGTCAATAATTTGATCATATTAAACCTATATTTTATGCAACTTTATGTTCATTTAAATTATCAAATTGCATGTTATTATTTGTTGTGTAAATGTATATTAATTTAAGGTTAGATATGTGCCACTTGACATTGTAATATTATTATAGTATCTCTTGAACACTTAAATCACATAAGTTTTGTCACCCTAGAAACTTAATGGTAACTCTGCTAACTATAAGTCGTACTTAAAAGTCATACTAGTCTTGCTTAAGTATCAGGACATTAATTTGCCCTGTCATCATTTTTTAATCATGAAACTTGTTTTGGGCAGTTATTGGAGGGAAATGACTTGTATATTTGAGATAACTTAGTTTTGTGCTTCTCAAAACCCTAAAACATGATGTAACCATATTTGGACAGATGGTATGATGGTACGGATATAGCACGGGAAATTATAATTTGTTACATGTACCGCTCAGATAGCTTTAAGGACTGAATCCTGTGACGTCCTCCCAATGTAAAATAGTACAACCACAAATCTATAATGGGTATAACCTGACTACATAATTTGCATTCACTAGTGTGTGTTGCGTCATTGGAGTGGCCCACGAGTCGCGTCACTGGTTTTAAGCCATCGTAGACACATACTGTGTCGTTGTATAAGCCATCGTGTGGCATAAGAGTGGGTCTGAGAGTGGTGGATGTAATCTCACTCAAATGAAGCCTTAACGGGTGTAACTTACACTCAGTGGCGGAGCCAACTGATGACCGAAGCTTGGGTAGAGTTGGTTGTCGTGCGGGAGACCTGGCAAAGCCAGTCATTGTGCGGCGGGAGACTGGCGTGAGTTCAATGGAGCTCAACGGGGTTGTTCGCTGGCGAGCCCGGGCAGTCGCCCAAAGTCACCAGGAGGTGGCTCCGCCTATGCTTACACTGGGTGATGCATTATAAAGCACTTATGGTGATCTTCTTGATTCACATGTCTGAGAAAATGTGTGAAATATAACAAGTTGATTATCTATTATAGGTAAAGTTTATAGTCTCTGCAGAGTGTTAACTGTTTGAACAATAGTGCCCACAGTCAAGGGCGGGTATGAGAACTTACTTGAGTTAGTTTCTATTTCAAAAACCTTGTGGGTGGGATGAAAAGTCATCGGATGGATGTAACCCTAGTTTTGATTTACCCTGGGTGAATGTAACCCAGTGATGAGTATGGGTGGATGTGACCATAGTAATAAAAACTAGCATATGGTGGATAGAACCTGCCGGGTTATAAATATTGAACACTTTTACTCTCTTTAATGAAATATGATTTAATCAAAGGCTAAGTCATAGGAATTTCTAATGATTATAGTTTTAAAATATTGCCTTTAGTAAATAAAAGAACCCGAGCCACCTTATTGAAACTTGCATATATAAATATTACATTCTGTGTGTTGCCTCGCAGAGTACTATTCCTTGTGCTCACCCTTGCTCACAAAATCCCTTAGAACCTGTGGACCAAGGACATTACACATACTACGATTACCCAGGAGTTGATGGTGAAGAAGAGGGAGGAGATTAGGATAGTTTTTAGTAGTCTAGGTCTTAACCTAGTCATGTTGACTAAATTGGTGTTTGCATGCACTAATATTATCTAAACCTTTGGTATATATTGATCGCACACAACTTACCCCAGTTGCTTGTTTGTGGCGAGATGCGCCCTCCTATTTTGCTTCCACTTCCGTATTTATGTAATGTATCTATTTGGCCCGATTAGTCTTTATTGTAAACTTGACCTTATGCAGTCTATTTAAACTCTGATAAATATAATATTAATGTATAATATGGTTTACATTATGCATGAAATAATTTAGTGATGTATTATGTGAGTGCTATCTATTGATTTAGGGAATAGTGCAGTGATTTCACAAAGGATTCTGGATTGGTTAAATTTGGATCCGACAGATTTAGAGCACAAAACCGTTTAGCCATCTTGATGGTCAGCGGATAACTTGATTGAACTAAGACCACAGCCTTAGTCAAAATGAGTAAATCACAAAAAATATTCTGATCAATAAAGGTAAGTGAGTCCTTCACCATTTGGGGCAATCAGAATAGAAAACATAAGCAAAGGGTCTAAATGAGTGAATAGTTAATCAAGCTTGCAAAATGGTCCATCATAATAGGAAACCATCCATGAGAACTGGGTCAAGCTCAGTGACCTGGTTACTTTGACAAACAAGTGCAAAAACTTCATCAAGGATTTAGTTAATCCAAACCAGCAAATTACTCGAAGTATAAGCTAAACCTAACAAAAAATCCTTGGTAACATTGGACAATTAAGCAATCTCACACAGGAACAGATTATGGTTTAACTGAGGCAAGTAAATGGAGTTTGGAGTACGAACTATGGAGGTGTGGGAAGAGGCGAGAGGAGAGGAAGCGTGAGGCCTTGGGGCCGCCGTGGCCGTCGTACACTCCGACGAAGGTGGCCACCGGCGAGGTCACCACCTGGTCCTGATCCTGGAGCTTAGAGTTGGCCTGAGCCACGGAGATGGGGTACTCCCTGGATGCGTGCGGCTTCAGCTCTGCGTGCCACAACGACCCATCCTACCTCCGCCGTGACCTAGGCACCTCTCCACCAGCCGCGCCAACCATCGCAGCATCGTGAATCCCTCCATCAATTTGAGCTCCTCCTATCTCTTCCAATTTCAAATTCCTAGCCAAGATCGTACCTTTCGCCTCCCTTATAACTCAAAATTTCATGAAATTTCTCCGCAAGTTTGAAGCATTCCCCTTCCTATCATCCAAACCAGGCAAATTCGCTCACTTCTTTGGACAACCCAATTCGATCGATCAATTCTTGCCTTCCCCGCTATTGTCAAGCGCTCCAAAGCTAATGATACGGGGGGTCGCCCGATCTTCTCATCGTAGGATCAAGATACTCACGTGTAGCCTCTCGAATCGTAGCGATCCTCCATTGCTAATGCAAGAACGAACGCTCTTTAATTCCTAAGATCATATGCGTTGAACTTCACGACTACCAAACGAAATCCTATTGTGCTCTCAATTCTCAACGGAAAGGTTGAACAATCTCGATTAGCAAAGAAATCCAAAATTTCTCGTTGACACCATCGGCCATCAAGAAGCAAACCAAAACGATATATTTATGTGTATTCATTATCTAGTCCCCTTGTTACAAGAGGAACGCAAAGATATTTAAGGGCAGCACCCTCCCTTGCGCATGATTCAGAGTTGGCTGGGTGGTGGCTTCGACCAAACCCATATGCAGCCAACTCCAATTCAGCCCAAGAGTCTAACTCAACTCTCTGTTCTAATACCATAGTAGTTCGGACTCAAATAACTCTCTGTCCAATTCGCTCATATGACCAAAACAACAATACATGGCCGTGTCACATGGGTTGTCTTTCGTTTGGCCTCACGTGCTGGCCTTGGGTTGGTGTCTTGTGTTTGCCACAAGGGCCATCTCTTTAGAACTTGGTCATGACTTGTTCTCACGGGTGGACCAGCCTTTGGCTCACGGCTTCATGTGCCCTGCTGCATGGAACTTGGTCTCTTGGCCTTTCTCCCTTCCTTCCTTGATGCTCAAACTTTCTTCTCTATACTTGTTGCTTGTGCTCCTCCAGTGCTTTGGCCCCGGCCTCCCTCTCCTCTCTCTCGGTTCCAAGTTGTGGTAACGTTCAAATTTGAATGCATAAAGTAATTGGCATGAAGTAGTATATTGTTCTCATAAATAAAAGGTAATGTATTAATAAACAAATTCACCTGATAATATTTAATGTGGCTTAATAATTCTTTCTAGTCAAATAATATTTTTAACTAAAAAGCGTAAGCATATGCGTATCCACATCAGCTAAGCTTTCCCCAATGCTTCTCCTAGACCGACAGTTGGTAGCTGGGCAAGTTCGAATTGTTCACAATGTAGCAATGTTTGTTTTTAATTTTGATCTCCTAGCATATTTCTTTTGCAAAAATAGACTCTTCCCTGAGCTTGAAAGTCACGGCAGGTGACTCGTATCCCTGCCATGCCCCCTAGCTTGGTAGGCCGAGTGGCGTGCGGCAGGAGGCTTGGGCATGGCGGTCGGCCCCTACCGAGCCGCCACAGCGTGTCGCTTGCCACGCCTTTCGAGCTCAGGGAGAAGTCCATTTTTTGCAAAAAATGCTAGCGTGTTAAAATTGAAAATAAATATTGCAACAAGATCATATGTATGAACACTTCGACAAATTCCACTTAAAGGCAGTGGCGGCGACCCACAGTCGGATTTGGTCTTGCGAACACGTGGACGGCTACCATTTCTGTGGGACGATCGGGTGAAGACCGGTCAATGCATCCGCATCGGGTGGGGCCTGGGTCGAGATGGTCACCGCGTCATACGGGTTGACCTGCCACGTCGTCACGGGTCAAGCCACACAAGACATCTTGTTTTCTGTGTCTGTATAAATACCGTATAATTCATGGGCGGAGCCAAGGGGGTGCCTGGTATGCACGGGCACCCACAAAACTTTTGAAAACAATGCATATACCCTTTCTTGCTATATATTGTAATTAAAGTTTTATCATTACAATTTGATAATGCTCGAGAGAATTAGATGCAAATTGTATTTCATACCTTTTTTCAGGTTTTGCAGACATCCTAACACCTATTTGTCTCTGCCTATATTGCACAATGTGAATGGTATGAAAGCGCTTTATTTTTTTATTACAAGAAAGGCTAACACACGTACACACACCACTACACATACGCGAGTGCACCTCTTAGCATAAGTCTAGAAAGACGCAACCTGAGACGCGACCTTATAAAATTCCTACTAAAGCACCAAGATTTGAACCCTAATAGGTTTGAGTCGTACATCCACAACTCTATTACGCAACCAAGAGATAGTTTCCGTGCTTTATTTTATTTAGCTACTATGAATTTTTTTAGTTTTTAACTCAAAAATCAAGTGTCATATTCTCTATTTGTTTCAGCCAACATGACCATTACTCTGAGTTCAATGATTCAAAACTAATATGGGGTGTCTTATACGAGACATTTTACTTATAAATTGTGAAGCTATATGTGACGTTAATAGACCACATCAATATTGTCGTACTAAGTATAGATATATTAAAAACCCTACATGCTTTTCGAGCGGTAGAGTATACGAACTGTCATGCGGGTTATGTAGTGTACTAATAAAAATATATGGAATTTGTTTATTAATGTTAGTATTTGTTATCATTATGACGTCATAAAATTAAACTGTTTTCACAACTAAATATGTAAAACATCTAATTAATTGGGATAAAACCCAACTAATTATATAGTAATCTTAAAGTACCATGTGAATACAATATTCACAATGCATGGTTTATTTGGTGCTAATATTTTATTACTCTCTCCGTTCTTTTTTAAGCAACATTTTTTATTTTCCACATTTTACGAAATATGATTATGACCATTGCTATTTGTAACTTTATCTTATTATATATTAATAAAATTATAATATTATAAACGTATTTTTAGTGACAAAACTGATATTTTTAAACATATTAACAGTCAAACTTTAGAATGTTTGACTGTATGGATTCTATGACGTCAGTTAAAAAAAATTGTATGGGTGACATAGCAAGTCGATGACTGCAAGGGTGCACACTAGGAGGTGCCCAGTGGTCACGGTGAGGGCGTGCATCCAAAGAAGTATGGGATGGTTGTTGGGGGCGCATCTACACACGCAATGTGCATATCTAATAAAATTTTTCTAGCTCCCTCTGTATAAATACATAAAGATGTACATGTGAGAGATGGGCACGTACAGTGATAACTCGGAGATGTTGGTGACAGAGATGTTTGAATAAATTATAGACAACTTCTTCAGGATGAGCTGATTCTCTTGATAAAGAAGAGAGCTTTGCTCACTGAATTCGTCAGGTATTGATGCTGTCTCTGAATTCCATTTCTCCTGATATAACATGCAAAATGGAACAGAAACAATGATGCGCGACAGAACAACTTGCAATGTTCAGCTAAGCTGGTGCTAGAAGAAGTCTAGAACATCATTACACACTGCAGATTGAGGAACATGAAGAGCAAAAGCTTTCATGGAACAGTGGCGAGCTTATTAATTCTTCTCTCATGATATTTACATAGAGCAGCGTTCAATTGCAACAAACATTAAGGAAGACAGGGTCCATAATAAACTGCTAATTGCTGAAGCCGCACACAGCACACAGTGACACAGTACATCACCTCATTCAGTAAGGAAAAACACCAGAAGAACAGGTAAGCAGTGACATAGTTAAGGCAAAGATGAGTTCTGTAACATTGGACTTGGTGTTATTCTCGATTTCTCATTCTTCTGTTGTTAGGAGCACGCTGGCCCTGCAGTAGGGGCAATCGCTGCAGGACCGCAGCCATCGCTCCAGGCAAGCCGAGTGGAAGACGTGCTTGCAGCGCAGCTGGATGAGCCCATCTGCATCCCCACATCTCTCCAGGCATATAGAAGTATAGAACACTACTAGAGGTCCTTCACAGGCTGGTTCTTGTAGCTTATGGACGGGTTCGGAACATAGTGCGATAGGCATGTGCTTGTCTGCATTGCTGAAGGACTCTGCTGGGCTTTCCTGGATTTTGCAGGCAGCGATGGATACGCTGGACTGAAAGCAACTGGTTAGACTACCCAGCATGCTATCTGCAGAGGTGGAGACACCAAGGCAGCAGGGCGCGTTGCTCCAGCCCAAATGGTTTCTGAGGTTGATGTCTTTTGCCTGCAACAATGGGAAAACATGCCCGAGATTTAGATTGAATATAGCTCAAATTCTTGCTGGAAGAACATGCTAAGAGTTTATGCGGACCTTCTTCCTGATAAGTCCACACTATTAAGCCTCTGAAGAAGCCTTTACCTATCCTGTGTAACAACATCAGGAAGCCGTCCATGATCTGATACACTGCGATTTAGCCTTGAGCTGGGGCACATACCCCCTTATGTCCTATTATGTTTCCAGTATATCCCACAAACTTAGCAGCATTTCTTTGGTTTCCTGGAAAAAATTCCTGACCCTGGTTTCATAAATAACAGATGTCAGAAACAATTCATAATTACTGAAGAATGTTTCACAACTATCATCATCATCACAGAAAAACATGGAAAATAAGACTGCACTAATCTCTGCCTTGAAAATGATTTGTTGCATGCTTGGAGAATGGAGACAGCCCAGTGCTACATAAGAAATAGCGACCAACTCATGACATGCAGATTCTACGCAAATCAATTGATTTTCCTTAGGCTGCTATAGGGGCCGACAATTCATCTCCTAATAACTAGAGTTATGTTCAAAACAATATCTGCTTGTTAACGGGAAATCTCGTCAGTATTTTGGAAGAAAAGGATGGAACAAACAAACGTTTGTCATAATGACACTAAACAAATGGCAGCTTCCTTCGCAAACATTTTGTTTTAGATCAAGGGAAACATTCATTAAGTGAATGAAAAAGGTCCCAGCCTCTACAATCCGAAGATCGAAAGAGATTACTAAGAGCATACATACTAAAGCGCAGATGATTCATTGTATTACACCATGGTGCATCTCAACCAATTCCGACTACACCAACTGCAAGCTTCTACTTGGGCCTTCATATTAGTCCCATGAAAGCTCAGGCTTCCCATTATCCAGCAAAGTCTAACATTAACATCAGCCTCAAGACAATCTTCAGTTCTTCACCGGCGACAACACGCACTTTGTTCTGGATTAAGTACCAAACTGGAATTGCCATGAGCCCCTGACCCCCTGCTGTTTCAATCCTAGATAAATCGTTGCACCACCCATTTTTCCTGTCAAAGCTGCAATCTTGTTACAGTAACGCATCCACTATGCACCCCAACTCATCGTGTACGTAAACTATCAATTCGCTGCGCCAAAACCTTATCTTTCGGACTCACCAGGTCACCGGCAATTTACAATTAACTCAAAAATTGCACCATGTTTCTAACTACGCTGAAAACACTGGAACCCTCCATTTCTTCAGTTAAAATGGGTAAAAGAACGCGACTCTATCCAAGAAACAGCAGGAAATTAAAGGGCAGGAAACGGTAGTAGCTTGCGCCCTTGTCGGATTTTTTTACACCTTCAAAGATTTTGTATTGTTCTTTGTACCGTCTGATCAGAATTTGGACAGTCAGATCAAGGTAGAAATACTAGATAGTGGGAGAAAAGAAAACGGGCTGCTGCATATGTTTCTATAAGAAAAAGGGGATCTTGCTTATATATAAAGCATTGGTTTTCCTACGTAGAATGGTTATTCTGAATCTGAACCTGAATTGAATTTTTTTTCCGTTTCCTCGTTCAATGTAGAGCATTGGGTATTGCCAAGTAATGGCCTATTTCTTTTTAGATCTTGTATGCTGCTTTAGGTTTATCCGAAAGTTAAAAGGACAAACATTGAAATGAGACAACCTTTTAAAGTGGATTTTCTAAATAATTTTCTCAAGCCTCAAACCATGTACGTTATTCGCGTCGGCGTCTCCATCGTCCGCTGTCGTGTTGAATATATAGACAAAAACCATCAGTTACAGCCAAAAGCCATTAACCTCAGTTTAAAAAAACACCCCTAAGGCTGTCACATCTCTATTTCAAGCTATGTGAGGGACCCGAATGAGTTTCAGGTGGTTGAGTACGTTGGTGCATGAGCTATAAGTGTGAAAAAGAAAATAATCTAGCTCTATAACTCCAAGACTGAAGTGAATTGAATGAGGAGTATGTTCATGTTGGCTATAGCTGATGGCTTTTAATTACGTCAGATGACTTTTGGTTGAAAGAAGTGGCTTTTAGAAGGCTGGCTCGAATGGTAAGGAAAGTAAGGGAGATATGCATGTGTGAGACATGAGCAAGAGGAGTGGGTGCGTGATGCGCATGTAACCCTCTGCCTTATCTTCAGAGCGAGAGGAGTGGGGAAACCGCATCGGAATGCCGGGTGTTCATATTAGATTCTGATTTCTTCAAGTAGAAGCAAATAGCAGAAGTCAATATGAATTGGGCGTAAATGAGATCTAGGACTGTCTCTAGATTTTGAATGTTTTTATCTGGGGCATTACTAGCGTCCGGACATATGATAGAAATATTCCCATCGTATGCTTCAATGCAATATCTTTAGATAGTATGTGTAACAATACCAAAGAAGGGGATCGGGCATTCTGGTGTCACTGATCGGGATAAGATGGGAGTACTGTGACAGCAGCGCAATGGATAACATCGACGTATTGTGGTGTTGGTGGCTGCCAGGTGATGGTTCTGTGATGGAGGGAGCTTCACAATGTGGTGGCGGCGCCTCAGATTAGGAGTGAGTGCTCGTGCAATAGTAGCTTGATGCTGTTGCTCGACATTAGGTGGCTCAAACGCTAGCGTATGTTGGAAATCTAGTCAATTTTCGGGATATTTTTATCCAGAAATTTAGCATATAAAACATGACATAAACATGCATGAGTGATCTATCAATGATGTATTCATATTCGCTAACGAACAAGCTAACAGAAACATCTATTAACATATTCATAGCGCACAGAAACAAATACACCAGAAAAGTAACAGAGTTATACCCTCGGGCGGGGCCAGTGCCGGAGACACCGGAGGCGCCGTTACCATCAGTCGACATGATGGCCTATCCGATGTAGTCGAGCAAAGCGTGATGCAGGAAGATGTTTGCAGTGCAGCCCCGCGAACGGTTCACCACCAGGAAGTAGACGTCGCAGATTGAGTAGTCGCGCCGATGCGCTCCCCAAAAACTTGATCGCCCGCCTACCCGTGCAGGTACACAAACGGACGAAGTTCCGGAGGCCTACTCGCCCAGAAACTTGTGCGCGCAAGGCTCTGGACCGGAGATTGCAGAGAGCAGCCACAACACAGAGAGAGAGTTCTGTTCTTTCGTATCCCTTTGGTATGGAGAGGAGAGCCCTCTTTTGTAACAGCAAAAACGAAGAGACTGATAACTGCAGCCATTAGTCACTAGTAACAGCAACCATTACTCGAAAGTAACCGCAGCCATAATCGTGCACCGTTACTGCCAGCCATCAGTGCATTTCGTTTTTCGAATAGATAAAGAAAAACGCGCCCGCACCCGACACGCCTGCGCGCGTACGTACGCACGCACACGCACACGCACCGCACCGCACTGCAACGCACGGCACGGCTCGGCTCGGCTCGGCGTGGCGTGGCGAGGCGAGCGAGCGAGCGAGCGCGCGCGTGTGTATTGGCTCTCTCCAATTCCACAAGGGGGTTACCACGTTCCACCTTTTAAAGTGGTGTAACTCCCATTCAACTCTCCATATGGTACTAAACAATTTTTCCATGTGGGCCTAGGAATTTCATTTGATTAATTGCTAAATTAAAATGGACCAAGTCCAATTAATCCAACAATCCCCACCAAATTTCAAGGCACACGAGAAAACTCTCAGTTCTGCTGTTGTTTGATATACCAGTGTTTCGATGGAGACTGTTAAGTTGAACATCCACCTAGGAAAGGAGTTACACTCATCCACAACTGAACAATGGACTATGCCTTGAATTGACAGTTTTGTGCGAACAAGCTTTACCCAATTCCTTTACTAGTACTAGGCTGCCTAAAGCATCCCCTCTGGTTGGAGCGTATAAGTCATACTCCATGCCTATTCATGAGTATCTAGAGATCACCCAAATCTCATAGACTGTGACCAGCAGTCGAACTCATATAGGTGTGTTCCTTCTAAGATGTCCTGTAGGCCGACATCTCTGCTTTAAATAAGCCACTCGGATCACATTGAGGTAAAAAACCAACCTGCCATACAGAATAGGAGAGAAGTGCATCACTGAAGAAATGAGCCTTGTAAAGGTCTCTCCTTCCAGTCAACCAACAACTTGTTTCACCATCCTACTTCACGGGATCTCCGATCACGTAGAACAGGTTACCACTATGGTACGACTCATGTGGGTCTCAGGCCCATCTCACTCGATGCACTATCTATCACATTACGTGATAAACCTTTTGTAAATTGGTCGGCCAGATTCTTAGCTGTCTGGACATAGTCCAGTGCTATCACTCCGGAGTTTTTCAGCTTTCTGACAGACTTCAACCGCCTCTTAACATGCCTAGATGATTTCATGTTGTCCTTAGAACTGTTCACCTTGATAATTACAGTCTGATTATCACAGTTCATCAGGATAGCCGGTATCGGTTTTTCAACCACCGGCAAATCCATAAGGAGTTCACGAAGCCACTCAGCCTCAACAGTGGCAGTATCTAACGCTGTGAGTTCTGCTTCCATTGTTGACCTCGTTAAGATGGTCTGCTTGCAAGACTTCCAGGAAACAGCACCACCTCCAAGTGTGAACACATATCCACTCATGGCTTTTATCTCATCAGCATCAGAGATCCAGTTTGAATCACTATATCCCTCCAGTACCGTTGGGTACCCAGCATAGTGAATGCCATAGCTCACAGATGCCTTTAGATAGCGCATCACTCTCTCAAGAGCACGCCAATGATCATCTCCCGGATTTGAAACAAACCGGCTTAGCTTGCTCACAGCAAACGAGATGTCAGGCCTCGTAGCACTAGCTAAATACATCAATGAGCCAATGATCTGGGAGTATCTCAATTGATCCCTTGTTATTCTTCGGTTTTTCCTCAATAACACACTAGGATCATAAGGAGTAGAAGCAGGCTTGCAGTCACTATAACCAAAGCGACTCAAGACCTTATCCACATAGTGGGATTGCACGAGTGTAACCCCACCATCACCTTCTCTCAGTAGCTTAATGTTAAGAATCACATCAGCCACTCCGAAATCTTTCATCTCAAAATTCTTGGACAGAAAGTCCTTGACTTCCTCAATCACATTGAGGTTGGTTCCAAAAATCAGTATGTCATCAACATACAAGCACAAGATCACTCCTTCTCCCCCACCATAGCGATAGTACACACATTTGTCAGCTTCATTCACAACAAAGCCAGCAGATGTCAAAGTTTTGTCGAACTTCTCATGCCATTGCTTAGGTGCTTGCTTTAGGCCATACAAAGACTTTAACAACTTGCACACCTTTCCTTCTTGTCCTTCTACCACAAACCCGTCTGGCTGATCCATATAAATCTCCTCCTCCAACTCTCCATTTAGGAAAACTGTCTTAACGTCCATTTGATGAACGAGAAGACCATGAGAGGCAGCCAGGGCAAGTAGTACTCGAATTGTGGTCAGTCGGGCAACAGGTGAATAAGTATCAAAGAAGTCCTCGCCTTCTTTCTGGGTATAACCCTTGGCCACAAGTCTTACCTTGTACTTTTCAATTGTACCATCAGGCCTAAGCTTTTTCTTGAAAATCCATTTACATCCTACAGATTTACACCCATAAGGACGGTCAACGACCTCCCAAGTTTCATTAGACATAATAGAGTCCATCTCACTCCGTACTGCTTCCTTCCAATAGTCAGCGTCAGGAGAAGAATATGCCTCTTCAATGGTTCTTGGAGTGTCATCCACGAGGTATACAATGAAATCATCACCAAAAGACTTTGCAGTCCTCTGTCTCTTACTCTTTCGAGTAACTTCATTGTTATCCTCCTCAGGATTTTCCACAGGCGTTTGCTCAACATGTTCTATCGGCACAAAAGAATCATGGGAAATTATAGGTTCTTGACTAGATAAGCTAGATACATCACTTTTCATAGGAAACTCATTCTCAAAAAATGTAGCATCTCTGGACTCTATGATTGTACCAATACGCACGTCAGGTACTCCAGATTTTATAATTAAGAACCTATAACCCACGCTGTGTATAGCATAACCAAGAAATACACAATCTACGGTTTTTGGTCCAAGTTTGCGCTTCTTGACAATTGGCACGTTAACTTTGGCCAAACATCCCCAGGTGCGCAAGTATGAGAGAGTCAACTTCTTCTTTTCCCATTCCTCGAATGGTGTTACTTCTTTGTTCTTTGTAGGAACTCTATTCAGGACATGACATGCGGTCAATATAGCCTCACCCCACCATTCCTTAGAAAGTCCCGCAGTGTCTAACATGGCGTTAACCAAATCAGTTAGAGTGCGGTTCTTTCTTTCGGCAATCCCGTTTGATTCAGGAGAATAGGGAGGCGTCCTCTCATGAATAATTCCATGTTCCTCGCAGAATACAGTAAACTCATTTGAAAAATACTCTCCTCCACGATCAGACCTTACCCGCTTGATTTTCCTTTCAAGTTGATTTTCTACCTCAGCTTTATAGATCTTAAAGTAATTCAATGCTTCATCTTTTGTTTTCAATAAGTACACATAGCAAAATCTAGTGCAATCATCTATAAGCGTCATGAAATATTTGTTTCCCCCTTTAGTCAACACGCCATTCATCTCGCATAAATCAGAATGAATGAGTTCTAACGGTGCCAAATTCCTCGCCTCTTTTGCTGCCTTGTGAGGCTTGCGAGGTTGTTTCGATTAAACACACGCATGACACTTAGAACCTTTGGCCAAAGTGAATTTCGGGATTAAACTCATATTAGCTAAGCGCGTCATACACCCAAAATTAACATGACAAAGTCGTGAATGCCAAACATTAGACTCATCATCATCATTACACACATGGTTCACAATTTTATTACAGGAATCCATCAAAGAAAAACGGAACAAACCTCCGCTCTCATAGCCTTTACCAACAAATATTCCATACTTAGACACGACACATTTATTGGACTCAAAAGCAAGCCTAAAACCATCTCTACATAGTAGAGATCCGCTAACGAGATTCTTCTTTATGGAGGAGACATGCTGCACGTTCTTCAACTGCACAGTCTTTCCCGAAGTAAACTTCAGATCGACCGTACCAACACCATGAACAGCTGCATGCGATCCGTTCCCCATCAACAAGGAGCAACCTCGACCGACCTAATAAGATGAAAACAAGGAAATATCAGCACAAACATGAATATTAGCACCAGTGTCAACCCACCACTCAGGTGATTGACAAACAGAAAGAACTGTAGGTAAATAATTACCGTACCCCGATGTTCCTCCAGCGTCACTAATAACCATGTTGGCAAACTTCTTCTGCTTATCCTTGCGATCTGGACAATCCTTAGCCCAATGGCCAGAATCACCGCACACAAAGCAGCTGCCCTTTCCTTTGCCTTTCTTCTTAAACTCAGTAGTAGCCTTGGGCTTGACAAAAGGCTTATTTTTCTTTTTGTTGTGGAAAGCCTGAGGATTCTTCTTCTGCACCAAATTGGCGCTAGAACCTCCCTCAGCAGCAACTTTCTTGCCACGAGTATCTTTTGCCCTCGCCTTCTCTTCAACACCAAGAGTGCCAATGAGATCAGTAACACTGAACTCCTGCCTCTTGTGCTTTAGAGAAGTAGCAAAATCCGACCAAGAGGGTGGTAACTTGGCGATAATACCGCCAGCCACAAACTTGTCCGGTAACTCGCACTTATTGTTCTCAAGCTCCTTTGCCAGCGCACGAATCTCATGAGCTTGCTCTACTACAGAACGGTCATCGACCATCTTGTAGTCATAGAACTGCTCCATGACATACAGCTCACTGCCAGCATCGGAAACTCCGAACTTGGCCTCAAGTGTATTCCACATATCTTTGCCCGTAGGCAAATGCATGTACACATCCACAATGTTATCCGCCAGTATGTTGACAAGTGCACCTCGAAAAAAGTTATCCGCTACATTGAACTTGCGTTCATCCTCATCAGACAGAGGATCAGCGGACTTTCCTTGTGCAACATGAAAACATTCCATGGCAGTAAACCACAGGATCGCGCGTGCACGCCATCTCTTAAAATTTGAACCATCAAACGGAGGGTGTGGTTTAAGTGACGCAGCAAAGCCAACTACCGAAAAAGACCTATCAAGTTTTTGGATTGTTGGAAATCTAGTCAATTTTCGGCATATTTTTATCCAGAAATTTAGCATATAAAACATGACATAAACATGCATGAGTGATCTATCAATGATGTATTCATATTCGCTAACGAACAAGCTAACAGAAACATCTATTAACATATTCATAGCGCACAGAAACAAATACACCAGAAAAGTAACAGAGTTATACCCTCGGGCGGGGCCAGTGCCGGAGACACCGGAGGCGCCGTTACCATCAGTCGACATGATGGCCTATCCGACGTAGTCGAGCAAAGTGTGATGCAGGAAGATGTTCGCAGTGCAGCCCCGCGAACGGTTCACCACCAGGAAGTAGACGTCGCAGATTGAGTAGTCGCGCCGATGCGCTCCCCAGAAACTTGTGCGCGCAAGGCTCTGGACCGGAGATTGCAGAGCGCAGCCACAACACAGAGAGAGAGTTCTGTTCTTTCGTATCCCTTTGGTATGGAGAGGAGAGCCCTCTTTTGTAACAGCAAAAACGAAGAGACTGATAACTGCAGCCATTAGTCACTAGTAACAGCAACCATTACTCGAAAGTAACCGCAGCCATAATCGTGCAACGTTACTGCCAGCCATCAGTGCATTTCGTTTTTCGAATAGATAAAGAAAAACGCGCCCGCACCCGACACGCCTGCGTACGTACGTACGCACGCACACGCACGGCTCGGTTCGGCGTACTGAGAGGTAGTACACGCAAAAAGTGTACTGAGAGGTAGTACACGCAAAAAGTGTACTGAGTTTTTCGAATAGCATGCAACTATTTTTTTTGTATGTACTACCTCTCATAAACTGATAAAATTTAAATATTTAAATCATAAGCTATAAATGACCAGCCCAAAAAAAATCCAACATTTATCCTAAGCATTGTTGATCAATGCTGGAATGGCACCAGGCGAGTCACCATGCCTGTGGCGATGTCTCTTTGGAAGTGTCTTGTTGAGTTTGACAATGGTAGCAGTAGTAAAACTTGTGATTTACTTTGGATCAGGTGAATTAGTGCGTGCTTTAGGTGACCTGTAACTGTAAAGTCATTAGGAAAATTATAATCCGAAACCGACTCTTGATGACCAAGGTTAAATGGCGCCAAATTTCCTAGCGATTATCAAGTGAGATCACAGCAAAAAAAAAAAAAAAAAACACCACCTCATAATAGTATAAGTGAAGACAGGAGTAGTATTTCAGTTTATGGTTTATAACTTTTCTTGCATAAATAAATAGAAGGTTTCTTCACAGCTATTTTGAAGAGATGTATTAGGATAGTTTTTTAGAAGCGACTTATCGGCTTTTGGTTGGTTCCCACAAGCACTCTATGGCTTATAACTTCTCTTGCATAAATAAATAGAACAGTTCCTTCACAGTTGTTTCGAAATGGTGTATTAGAATAGCCTTTTAGAAGTGGTTTATCAGCTTTTGGATGGCTCCCACGAGCACTCGTACTATGACCAAAAGATATAAACCATAGCTGAAAGAATATGCCCAATATAGAACTAAGCACGTGACACTTACACATTTTTTTTACTAGTACACATTTTCTAGTCTTGATTTTATAATTTACCACGAGAGCCGCGTGAAGGTGAAGCAGCAGCAGTCTACAGCTGTTGACTTTGACAAACGCCATTAGCCAGGAGCTCAGCACGGTCAAATCCCAAATGAATTTTTTTAAATAATCTATTTTTATTCAAAATTACAGAAATATACCTATAAATTTTTTTACAGGAATAGGATCCAGTCGCTCAACCATTGAGTGACTGAAACCTGCCACCCAACAGCCGCGTGACATAAAAGCAGTCGGTGGGCCATTGGGCGATATAATTGCAATCGCCTAATGGTAGGGCTACTGGATGCTGTTGCCCAACCGTTAGACGACTACTGAGTCCAGTCGCTCAACTGTTCGGTGACTGGACACGATATATATTTGATTGCTCGGCCGAACCTCTGGCTGAGCGGCCGATTCCAGTGTATGCGCGCGCGAGGAGAGAAGAAAAAGAAAGAAGAGAAGAGAAGATAAGAGAAGAGAGGAGAGGAGAGGGAGAGGGACAAGAAGAGGAGAGGTTCTGCTACTTCTATGAGGTAAATATTTTTTTATGTTTTAGTAATATTTTTGTATGAAGTAAATAGTTTGTTTAGTGTATAATTATAATCCATAGAAAATTATAGTTATAAAACTTTGCTATGAAGTAAATAGTTATAAAAAATTTAGTCAACATAGAGATGGAAAATTAGCATCCGTAGAAAATTACAGTTGTAGAAAATTTAGAAAATATTATATTTGTTAAAATTTTAGTCAATATAGTTATAGAAATTTAACATCCGTAGAAAGTTATAGTTGTAGGGTTTAGCATCCGTGGAAAATTCTAGATGTAAAAAAAATTAGTAAATATTGTATGCAAAATTAGCATCCGTACAAATTTGTGGTCATAGAAAATTTAGTCAATATTTTTGTACGAAGTAAATAGTTTGCTTCGTGCAAAAAATTATTAGTTAACTTTTATGATTTATTATGAATGAATGTAATATCATTAGTACATTGAAAATACACGTGTACCGTTAGAACTGACATATAGGCATTTAAATCATTATATCATGTAAATTGTCGAAACCTATTATTAATAATTTACAATACAAGAGAGCTCGAGCAGCGAGAGAAGAGCGGCATCAGTGTGCGTGGGAGCAGATAGAGAGTTGATGCGTATTGGAGCAGAGGATAGAGAGCGGTGGCGGTGCGAATGAGGAGGGATTACGTTATGAGAGTACTGTAGTAGTTCCTGATAGGCGAACAATCATAGAAATGTAAATTACAGTATAGCAGTAGTTCTATATTATGCGATGCGATTTGACGAGTAGCAACATTAAAAATATTTGCAGGCAGACGCCAGCAATGCCCGTACCCACTACATTGAAAGTGTATTATGGTGTTAGCACTGTTTATGAAGGTCCGAACGGTGTTGACTTGAGCAGTTTTGCGCAAGCCACTCTGGTACACCCGAATGACGAGAATGCTCGAATCACAAATTTGATGTACTGGCTCACTCGCAGCTTCTCTTTGGACCCTGAGGTGTGCAACATTATCATACGAGGGCTTTGGGCCGGTCTTCCACGCACATTAGATAGGAGCTGAAACCATTGATGCACACTGCTATGTGGAAGGACTTTGTAGAAGGTTGTCGGCACCATGAATACGAGTATGTGCTGCTTGTAAAGCATGCCTAATAGAAGTTGTACAAGGCCCTGCTAGTGGCTATCATACATGTGGTGTGAGCAGCTCGGGCACCCAGCATGTTGGTGAATAAGAGGACCTGGAGGCCGGTGTCGGAGAGGTTGCGGAGGTAGTTGCTCGTGATGAGGCCGATGCGGTAGATGGAGGAGAGGAAGAAGGGGCATGGCGTGCTGAGCCTACAGGACAAGCTGATGAAGAGGAGCATATGGATTACATAGTGCATCAAATGGAGAGGGATAACCGTATGACCTGGGCTGAAGAGGAAGCTGTACAGGGGGACGATGATGACAGTTCTGATGAGGATGAAGCTCCTATCCCATAGGAATGGAACATGTTTGATGCTAAGGGTTTTGCAGCGCATGACGAGCACGAATCACCGTGAGAGTATTATGGCACAGAGGTTCAATTGCACTCAATATATACTGACAAGGCATCGTTGCAAGATTTCATTAAGTTGTGGGCCCTGTCCATACAGCAGACTTTTTGAGTCATCAAATCAAGCCAGCAGCAGTATATTGTGAAGTGCGAGTAGGCCGGTTGTCCTTAGAGGGTGCACGCTTGAGGACCAAAGTATGAGACTCACTGGATTATCTTGAAGGTCGAGCTGCACTCCTGCATTCTCAACTGTGTTTTGCCAAGACATCATAACATAATGTCTGCTTTTATAGTTAATTTGATGTATGGAGAGATAGTGGATAAGAAGGACATGGAGGCCATACATATCATGGTGGCTATCGAGATCAATTCAAGTACAAGATTAGCTACTTGAAGGCGTGGCGTGCGAAGCAGAAGGCTTTGGAAAAATGGTTCGGATCTTTCAAGGTGGCGTACAACAACCTTCCTCGTATGCTACAGGTGCAGCAGGACAGGAACTTGGGCACGTACACTGCTATGAAGGATAAGCCATCTATAATGTCATTAGGTTTTGTTGTGTTGCAAAGGTTCTTCTTAGCCTTCGGTGCATGTATCGAGACATTCAGGCATATACTACCCATGATCTCAGTTGACGGGACCTTTTTAACCAGCAAATACAAGGGCCAGATCCTTACGGCCATTGGTGTTGATGGCAACAACCAAATTCTACCCTTGGCCATCGTATTCGTGGAAAGTGAGAATTACGACAGTTGGTTGTGGTTCCTTCGACATGCGAGGGTAGCAGTTGTCAGAGCTCGTCCTGGTGTTTGCATAATCCATGATTACCATGTCGGGATAGTGAAGGCCATAAAAAAACTTTAGGAAGATCCAAGGAGCCATACCTTTGGCCAGATATGAGAAACAGATGGTGCATTCACCACCTAGGGGCCAACTTCTTCAAGCAGTTCCCGAAGCAACCATTGATGAAGCTGTTAAAGAGGCTAGCTATGCAGAACCAGAAACACAAATTTAACACTTTATGGGCACTGTTGGATGAGCACAGTAGGAAGCACGTCGACGAGAGGAACAAGGGGCCGACCATGCCTGGGCAGCACAACCTGAATGCCTCACAGCCATGGTTGAACCTAACGCAGCTGGTTTGAGGAAAAGGAGCTCGCGGAACATCAAGTGCTTCTCACAGTGGATCCAGGCCGAGCCATTGGATAAGTGGTCTCTACTGCACGACACAAACGACGTAAGGTACAACATAATGATGACTAACCTTGCTGAGGTGTACAACTAGATTCTCAGGGGCCTTCGCTCTCGGCCCCTCGTCACCATAGTGGAAGATGTTATGCACACCACAATTAGCTATTTTAGAGAGAGGCATTCAAATGTTGCACTTTATGCAGCCAACCCATAAACACCGTACTGCTTGCAGATTACGGCATATATGGAGGCGAAGACAGAGAAGGGCCAGTTGCACACAGTGCACGTGATGGGCAATAGAAAGCATCATTTCGATGTGCTCCTCTAGAATAGAGCCAGATTTGGGATAGCTCGTTCTCTAGTCACCCAAGAGATGTGCCTTGGAGATCGTGTGAATGATCCTAGGTGCTCATGCAACAAGCCATTGATCCACACCTTCAAGTCAAAGATTCGCTCCCACAATGTATTCACGTACCTCACAACATAGCGTTTATAGGGAGGATTGATCCAGTGGACAAAGCCATATTTCACTATCTGCTACAAAGGAGGGTTCAAGGGGAGTTCACTCTATATTTTGAGATTTCATAAGTATTGATCCATATTTCCTTTAATACACATATTTAAGATCTTTACTTTGAAGCACATCTTTTGAGTATATATAGCTTGTGTAGTTTATATACACTCATTTGCAATTGGGTTGTCTTCTAACTTCTCCATTATGTATTAATGGTTGGATGATTAATGACAACTAGATAAGTAAGTTTTGTAGATAAGAGTATACAAGCGTTGTGTACATGTTGTATACTCGTAAATACAATATTTATCTCATTATTTATTGAGATTGTCATGAATTACCAAAAAAAAGATTGTAGAATTTAGTCCCTTTATTATGTGTTAATGGTGAAGTTTGGTAATTGATGGCAATTGTTTTGTGGATTAACATTTTCCATGAGTTGGAGAAATAGGTTAGGTTCCTCAATTTACTTTGAAGCAATTTATTTTCATAGAATTAAATTGATTGCTTGTCATCCTAGATTTGTAAAACTTTGACATAGAGTTAAATTGTTGGTGCACTTAGGTGAACGTAGTTGATTTAAACTTTGTTTGTGCTAAAACCAATTTAATTTAAGCTTTCGCATTATATACTTGGTTTTATCCAAATAGCTTAAATAGAATTTAATTGAAACATTTAGAATCGATTATTCACCCCCTCTAGTCGGCCTCCTCGATCTGACACGCGAGGCTCACGAGAGGGAGTGCGAGAAAAAAGGGAAATGGTGGCCAAGGCGAAAGAGGCCACCGAGGAGTTCAACGCTAAGCTTGTAAGGAAGGAAAATAGCCCCAGTCAACGCAGTAGGTCGGACCGTCCTGTAGTATTCCCTCGAAGGCCGAATTTATTTCCATTCTAGAAAAACGCATATGTATCGTAAGAGTACTTCGCTTTGTTGCATCGTGCATGATATTGTTTCTTACGTACATAAACAAACCCTGTGCGCTGTGTTTTCGAATTCCCAGTTTATTATGAAGTCTATTTAAATTCACAACATTACATGTCGTCGTCTTTTCGTATTCAATTCTTTACAATATCACTTACTTTCGTACTTACCAATTGTTGCTGTCTCAATCATCCTCAGAAAAAATTTCTTGCACTACAACAACATACTACAATCACAAATTGTTATTGCGAATCTTATAGATTTTCTACAATTCATAATCTACGAAAACCACAAATGGATCATCTAACATTGTCTATCATTTTTTCCACAAAATACGAATCATACACAAATTTTGGTAAATATCACCTACCTACAACAATTGTCACTTACCCACATGTGTTGTTGGGGCCAATTGCGAAAAAATGGGCTGAGGTGGCAGTCGCCGACCGGTCGGGTGACTGGACCTGTAGTCGCCGAACAATTCGGCTACATGTGAGGTCGTCTGACCGTTCGGCGATTGGATCTCATTTTTGTAAAAAATTTTTTTGCACGAGTATATTACTGTAATTTCGAATAAAAATTAAATTATTAAAAAAAATTCAATCCCAAATGGCTTTGCTGCTCCACCAATGTCGAGGTGGAGGGCCCGCTTGTCAGTCGAACACTTCCTCCGTGGTTCACACGTGGCACTGCTTCCCCGTGGTGTGGGTCCCATGGCGATCCCGGCCCGGATCCAGCAGTGCATTGTGGGCCGTCCGACAGGTCAAGATTTTCCCTCTGCCATGGAGTGTCAGCTAAGCCTACTCGATCACGCAAATCTCTCTCTCAACCCTTGAAATAAAAGAAAAACCAAAAGGAAACGACCACCGATACAGTCGCTGATAATTGTAAGCTTACCACGATTGCATACAGGTAACGTGAATGTCTTCGCAATGTTTCGGGGAACCAGACCTTATGACATGACTAGTGGAGAGTATCGCGCGGCAATCTTAAAAGAGGAGATGAAATGCATCTTCATTGGCAATCTTAAAAGAGGAGATGAAATGCTTCATCATGACTCTCTCCACCAGGTTTCAAGTCCGGTGATAACCGACCTGCACCATCCGTTGGCAGTTGCCAAGGATTTTTGACGCACAGGTGACAAATGCAAGCACTGTGGTGGTGGCGCGCGCACAATACAGAGTGGAAGGCTGAAACAGCGCGGGGACTTGACATCGCTCGCTCGGAGAGAGGCTAGCAAGATACCAAGCTCGTGTGCGCCGCCGCTGGACGAGGAGTCGGACGGTCGGGACGAGGCCACGCAGGAGGAATCCATGGCGGGGAACGTCACGCTGCCGCCATCTCACGGCTCACTGGTTCAGAGCCTCGGAGGGCGGGATGTGATGATAACTTTGTGTTGGTGAGATGTATCCTGTTCCGCCAACGAATTGCCAAATGTGCAGCACCTGCACTCTGATCTCTCCCTGCCTGTGCTTCAGTTGATCGTCAGATTTATATATTGCCAGATACATGATCATGAGAGAGGAGGATAAGGTATAGATGCACCATACATCTGATAGACCAAGATTTTCCCTTCCAAAGCCGCAAAAGATGGAAAACCTTTACCAAGCTCATCATCGAAGATTAACCGACATTATCCTGATAGAAAAGATGGAAAGAAAGACATGCACTAGCTAGCAGCTACTGCTCCATCTTTCCATGGTTGCAGCGTGACATTATTAATTGTTCCATTCTGCCGTCTTTTTCTTAGAGATCATGTCATGCCCTCGCCATTGCTGGCTGTTGCTCTCGTGGTTTTCTTATTCGGATGCAACCGGGAATCCTGCCGGAGATTTCAAATAACATGGGATTTAATGTTTGTTGGTTCCCGGCCCCTCGTTGTTAATCAGTCAGGCGTTGAGTACAAGCCATGTTTTTTTTCTTTAAGTCCTTCTTGTGTTTGATCCAAGATACAGATGAATCACCTGCTAGTTGCGCCTTTTTTTATTCGATTTTGTTCCTGCAGTTGCAAGGTTTACTTGAGATTTCTTCGGCTAGTGGTTGCCTGCCTCTTACTACTCTCTTCCGCAACTTTCTGCTGCAGCTCTTTCCTAATGGATATTTTTTTATAAATAATCTATATTTTATTAGAAATAATATAAATATACTCATGCTAATATTTTTTTTTATAGAAATGGCTTTCAGTCGTTGAACCGTTGGGCGACTGGAACCTATCGCCCAACGAACGCGCAAATAATCCGTGGGCTGTTAAGTGACATAATTGCAGTCGCCGAACCATCAGACGACTTTTTCTAGTCGCTTAGCGGTTATGTGACTATAATTCCAGTCACCCAACCCTTTGGCGGCTGGAGGTGCATATAAATCAGCCACATGGCCAAGCCCCCGAAGCGCCGACGCCGTGCGGTGAACAGAAAGCGGACGGGAAAGAAAGAAGAGAATAGGAGAGGAAAGAAAAAAAGAGTGGAGAGGAGAGGGAGAGGGAGAGGGAGAAGGAGAGGTTCTTCTTTTTCTGTTAGGTAAATTTTTTGTATGTTGTAGTCAATATTTTTTATATGAAGTAGATAATTTAGTTAGTGTTAGCATTCATATAAAATTGTAATTGTAGAAAAGAATAATACAACTTTGGTATAGAAAATTTAGTCAATGTAGTTATAAAAAATTAGCAGCCGTAGAAACCTATAGTTGTAGAAAATTTAGTGAACATAGTTGTAGAAAATTAGCATCCGTATGAAATCGTAGTTGTAGAAAATGTAGTAAATGTTATGTACAAATTAAGTCTCCGTCGAAATTTATAGTTATTCAAAAATATGTCAATATTTTTGTAAGAATTAAATAGTTTGCTTTGTATAAAATAATAATATATAACATTTATGATTAATTATGAATGAATGTAATATCGTTAGTACATTAAAAAATTCATGTGTACTGTTATAACTGGTATATTGGCATTTAAATCAATATGTCATGTAAATTCTCAAAACCCATTAAGAATTATTTATAGTAAGAGAGAGCTCGAGCAGCGAGACAAGAGCAACGTCAGTGCGCGATTTGCCGATAGGGAGTTAATGCTATGAGGGTAGTGTAGTTGGTTACTATAAGCGGACGGTCGTTGAAATATAAATTACAGTACATCAGTGGGCTCTCGACTTCGAGGAGTCGGATGTCAAAAGAGCCTGCGAGATCTGAGAGGAGGAGCACTGCAATGACAAGCAAACCAAGCGTATACGTCGAGAGATAAAAGCTCATCTCGAGGCGTGCACACATAGGGAGCATGAGGCTCACGAGAGGGAGCACAAGAAAAAGAGGAAAATGGTGGCCAAGGAAAAAGAGGTCGCCGAGGAGTTCAACGCTAAGCTCACAAGGAAGGGAAAATGGCCATGGTCCATGCAGTAGGTCGAGCTGTCTCGCAATAACTGTCGTCCTGCAAAACTAGTCCCTAAAGGTCAAATTTAGTTCCATTCCAAAAACACGCATATATATATATATATATATATATATATATATATATATATATATATATATATATCTATATCTATATATATCATAGGAGCATTTCGGGTTGTTGAATCGTGCATGAAGTCTTTCTTACGCATGTAACCAAACCTACACGTCGTGTTATTCCCAACTTTACTATGAAGTCTATTTTAATTCAGACAAGGGTATTTCCTCGTCTTTTCGCATTCAATTATTCACGTAGCAAGTCATCTAACAACATTAACAAACAAGTTCTCCTTTGTATATGAATTCCCGATTACATCACAATATCACTTACCTTTGTATTTACAAATCATTCTTATTTCAATCATTCCCAAAAAAATTTCACGAAATTTCTTGCACTATAACAACGTATGATGATCGCAAACTATTATTGCGAATCTAATAGATTATCTACCATTCATAATATATGAAAATCACAAATAGATCAATCGACATTGCCTCCCAGCTGCCTTAGGAATAGCTCCTTTGCAGTCGTTGAACAGCCGAGCAACTGCAAATGTAGTTATCCAGCCGCTAGGCGACAAGCTCCAGTCACCCAACGGCTCGGTGACTGGTACTTATTGCCCAACGGCCCACGGATAGCTTGCACGTCGTGTGTCCATTGGGCGATAGGTTCCAGTCGCCCAACGGTTCGGCGTCTGGAAGCCATATCTATAAAAAAAATATTTGCGCGGGTATTTGTGTGTTATTTCTAATAAAATATAGATTATTTACAAAAAATTCCTTTCCTAATTACTCACTTTATTGAAACATGCATGCATTTTCTTTATTCTTTCTGGCTTGTTTTTATATTTTACCCTGTCTTTTACTACAATTTAGAAAGACTTCTTGATCGTGAATAGCTGATACTATCAATTTGCCTCTTCTGAATTTTGTTTACTGAACTCCATTCCTTTTTTTAAAAAAAGAAAATTGGCATGCATTCCTTTGCTGCTATCTTAGAAAGTTTGATTAAGATGAATTCTTTACTGTTCTAACCCCCGTGTCCCTTTTTTGACAGATATGACACTCGGCACCCTTTTTTCGTGATTGGCCCCTTCGTGATCGTGGATCAACAGGTGGGTGGCACGTGGTATTTCTGCGGACAGGGGGTGCGAATCCGCAACTGGTGAGAGCAGAAATCTGTCTGGCCTTGGCATATGTGCTGAGAGTAGCTATAAAGTGGTCGATGGTCGATGCTACAGTAGCTGGTCGATGGTCGATACTACAATAGCTGGTCAATGGTCAATACTACAATATCTGATCGGTGGTCGATGCTACAGTAGCTGGTCGATGGTTAGAGAGTGGTCAAAGCTAGTGGTCGATGGTCGAAACTACAGAGTGGTCGGAGGTCGAAGTCTGTAATGTAGTCGGGCAGTCGAAGTCTAAAAAGTGGTCAGAGCGGTCGAAAGCTATATAGTGGTCGAAACGGGCGGAAGTTATAAAGTGTTCGGGACGATCGGAAGTTATGAAGTGGTTGGTAGTGTGGCGGCGGTCAGAATGTGCCCCCCAACCATAGGATTCGATGGGCCCAGCAGTTCACACATGCATAGGGGGAGGGCAAAAGCCCGTGGCCGTCGACCGCTTGTCCGCGCCCGTCTGGCCGCGAAATTTCCACGTATTGCCCGCCGGTGGTTCCGCAGTCAGGAGGGGGCTAAAACACAAAAACGCCACCTCAAGTGCCATATCTTAAAAAAAAAAGTCACAGGAGGCTAAAAGGGAAAAAAATAGATCAAGATATCAATCATAAGAGAGAGGGAGAGGACCTCCTTCTCCTAATTATGTGATCTACTAAAAAAGATCTGAATTCAAACTGATTTGGAGACTCCACGTCTATTATTGGCCATCAACTGCAACTTTTTGCACTGTAAAAACGCAACCTCTTTTTTCCTGTCTACTACTATTCACTTTTGCCTGTAGCTATACGTGCTTTCTAGTAGTTTTCTCTGCACTTCGTTCCTCTGCCTCTTTCAGTTTCACTGTCTGATTAGTAATACTTTTTGCTGCAACTGCCCTTTTCCTGCAGGTTACCTTTGCATGCATGCATACAGCTATGCAAGGAATGCAACTATATGCAGTACAAGTCATGAACATATATGCAGTACAAATCATGAACATGCTCGTGAAGAACCATGTCATTATCATCTGAACATGATACCGATCCATATATTATTATTCTATAAGAATTTTGTCTTATCGAATAATAAGCTATACTAGATTTAGCGAAGCAAAACAATAGTTAGATACACAACAATATTACAATAACTAGCCATACAGGATAAATACTTTAACATAATACATATTGACTAACAATAATCATAGAACACTGATACAAAAGTTCAAACCTAGGCCCTAATTATACAGTTACTGGATAATGGATGAAGACGCGGATTAATTATATACCCTTACTTTGAGACAGAGTGCTATAGGGTGCCTACTTATCCCAACTACCGAATAGGGCGTCCATCTCCCCATAGTCCTCGGTGCGATCAATCTCGTCCCACGCGGTGTCTGCTAAGCCTGTAAACCCCACACCTAACCTGATGTAATCCCCAGCTAAACTAAGATCTAACAAAAGAATTTAATATCAAGAGTGAGTACAACATACTTAGCAAGCATTCGTAGCAACAAATGCAATTGTATGACTACTCTCTTGATATTCAAATTTCCTATTCCACTCCTTCATCAATAATAAAATAGGTTATTAAGTTAAAAAAAAGAGCTTGCGTATTTTAGTATTTCAAATACTAATAATCACTTTGGTGAAGAGAAAGATATCCAATCGGTCTCTGTAGTCTCCAGTCCATAAGACATGCATAAATGTATAGTTTTGTTAACATTGCACAACCTTGTATCACTTTATCCATAGCTACTCTAAGCTCTTTGCAAGTGTGTCATCCACATCTTTTTAGATGCAGTGTCGAGTTAGAGTATAAAATGTTTTCTATAGTTCTATTATTATATCTCCACCTAACAATAAATACTCTTTGATCGGGGCAATTTAACCCTCACCCGACACTCCACTGCGTTAAATATATGTGCCAGGCTCACCACTTCTTGGCTCTATACTAGTTCTGGGTCTGCCTGTTTGAATTCACCACATTTGGGTCTACGCCAGTTCTGGTATCCTCCAAACCACCTAATTATACTACATACCCTCATAGAGAATATAATAGCGTTGTAGAGTAGCATTTTCTGCTCATCAAAATGAGACAATGGTTGACAGTAAAATACAGCTCAATACCTAAGTGAGAGTTATTTAGCCCTTATATTATAACCATATGTAGAGGGTCCCAAACCTGCCCATTCTCTACCTGACCAGGTATCCTCTATCCTCCTATTATACATAACTTATAGTCAAACTGCTTCATCAGCTGGATCTGTTCCCCTCTAGTCCCTTTTTCTTTTCTCCGCTAACCACTATTTACTTAAAAGTTGACATTTTAATGCAACATGTGTTAATATATATTGTAAAAGTAATTTTTCTTAAGAAACATAAACTACTCAGAGTGATCAAAGGCGAGCTTGCCTTGGTGCGTGTAGTATGTCTCTGTTTTAACTACGGCTTGTACAGTTTCCCCCTCCTGCCCTAGCTCACCCTATGCATTATGAAGTGTATTTTATGGCTTTAAGGAATCTGATCAAATGAACATTTATGTCATACTAAAGTGTTGAGTCCTCAGCTAAGGTTTTAGATTTGTTGAAATTTGTTCAACACGATGATTTAGTTTGACTTCAATTGATTCCAAACCACTTTGACCCATCGTCACTCACAGCTCAACTCCCTGACTGGCCCAACACTCCACACACGTGGGACCGGTCGGGCCTACCCACGGCTGGTTTGCACACACACTCTAACACACACCATCACACTCACACGCACGCACACTTCTCTCTCTCCCTATCTTGTTTGTTCTCTCCCCTATTGACACACCACCGCCGGCTCTCGTGCCTTCGCCATGGTCCCCATGTCGTCTCCCCTCTACCATCGCCTGACGATGTCGATGGTGGTGGATCTAGGCACTGCTCCACTAGATTGGGTGTCTTTCCTCCTTGACGTTGCTATTTTCCCTACCCCCACCCCTAGCTCCGACGCGGTTCTCGTGTCTCTTTTTCTCTTCCTCCGGCTAGATGCAGTGCCAGTTGTGGTGGATCTAAGCATGGCCCCACCGGATCTACAAATTCCCTTCTACCCGAGCTAATTCTGCTTTTGTCTTTCCATATTTTTGCATCACTAGGGTTGATTTTTGTTTAGAGCTTGCACTGGGTTGATTTCATCTGGGGTTTGGAGGTGACAGTGCTACTCCACGGTTGAGTAAGCTGTGATGGGGCTCTGGGGTTCTGCATGTGCTGGGGAGCATGTCAGAATCCACTAAGTACCATCCGCGGTTTGGCCTTCGATGCTATGAGCCGGTGATACTACTAGTCGTGGCTCTATCCAGCCAAGGTAAAGATCCCCAACCTCTCTTTCCTTGTTATCTCCTACTCGTTTTGCCAATAAGCCCATGGGATGAAGTGATTTATAGGGAGATTTGGGGTGCAAGAGATAAAGATTGTGGGGTACCCTACCAGATTTGGTCAGGTCAAGGTTAGGCTGGTGGCGGTGGTCCTCCCCCACGTGCTCTCCTAAGTTGCTTGCCTTCTCTTCCTCGGTCTCCTCTGATCCCTGCCCCTCTTCTCGTTCTAAGGCCACGGAGGACATGGCTCGCCTTCTCCCCCTTGGTTTGTCCCCAACTACCCTAATGCTTCCTCCTCCTTCTCTGACTCCACCATGGTGGCTTCAAGCTCTCATTCTTCATGCTCTCATCTCTACTTGGATTGGGTGGGGATTCGGGGGGGGGGGGGGGGTAAGATGCAAGCTCTGTTTGGTGGCTTGGGGGAGATATATAGGAATGCACTCTCTTTCTCTCACACACGCACACACTCGACTGGCTACTCCTTATCCTTCGCCTCCTCACATTCACTGTCAATGTCAATCAAGTAAGAAAATTCATTCCCACTGTCTGAGGAAAAGGTGAAGAATTGCAATTTATTGAGCTTGTAAGGCCTGTTGAAGTCCCCCACTGTGCGCGGTGAAAGGAATGTTACTCGTATGGATTGAAGGTCCCTGGTTTTCTAGCACTATAGCTTGGTTTTCTTTTATGGAGGTAAGTTTGGTGGAGTTCAAGTGGGCTTTAGCATGGTTTTTACCGGATAATGAGGCCTACTGTATCAAGAGGTGTCGACTAGCCCCTGGACGGTCAGCATCTTGATGAGCGCTACTCTATGCATTTGAATAGGAGAGAGTACTAACAACAATCTACTTTCTTTCTTACTTTTTATAGTTGGTTGCTTTTCAGATTTTGGTTTGCTTTTCGTAGTTCAGATTCTTGGTACCTCCTCACTCCCTACAGTGCCGCTAGCTCAATCTGCCATTTCCAATGTATAGTTAAATGCCTGCTGTATGTGGTTGGGAATATATAATGTATTTCGATCAATATGGCACCCTTGTAAATTCTCACGATGCCACGATACCTTTGTATTATGGCTTAGTCTTGTCACTTTGTGTTCTTTTAATAATCAAACACTTTGAGATTTTCCCGTTACTTTGTCATTCATGTATTTGAATTAACTAAAAATATAGTATTTGTTACTTAATTAATTTGGTTAAATTTAAATACATTGCTTAGGTCCGGTAAAAATGAGGATCGTTTCAATGTTGTATTAAACTGTTAGTCGTCAATCACCATACTGAACATTAATCAATCAGCATGCACCCATTAGTCATGATGAATTAATAACTTGGGATCAGGATTAGAGCTTAACCCCTCCCAAAATCCGTTGGTCACCTAGGACAATAGGAGAGAGACGCCAAAAAGAGAAAAAGAAAAGAAAAAACTAGTGGCTACTGCTTCTTCTACAACACAACACAAGCTAGTACAATGTGATCATGGTTGAACAACTTCATGTCATCCTGAGGCTCAGGTACTGGCACTGCACCAGCCATGGCGACTGCTTCATCGCCTCTCCCACTCCGTGATCAAACGCCATCGCTCTTTGGCACGGTGGCGGCGCGTGGAGCAGTGGCCCCTCCGAATACTCGGTCGAGGACGGCGACGAGAGGCTCGTGCCGGAGCAGTCGGACGCGAAGGGGGTGGAGCCGGCGTTGTTGTTGCCTTCTTGCTTGCTTCCGTTCTTGCGAGCGCCGGCGCCGATCCTCCCGCCGATGGCGAGCGTCAGCTCCAGCTCCGTGCTGTCGTCCTCGTCGGCGCTGACGATGTACTCGTCGGCGGGGAGCTGCAGGTTCAGCGCCCGGCGCGGCTGCTTGCTGCGCCGCTGTTGCTGCCGGCGAGAGCTCGGCTCGGCTCTGCTCAGGTCGCTCATCAGCTGACTCTGGATGCGGTACAGGCGGTGCAGCTCATGGACCTGATGGAAAAGTACATGTGCAAGGTGATGATCAGTAGCAGTTCATAGGATGCAAGAATTTGCAATGGTGAAGAACTGAAGAAGATTGAGTTGAGCTGTATGTGTATGTGGGAAGTGAGCTACCTGTTGTCTGAAGGTCTCTTCATGCTTGAGCATGGCCATCTTCATAACCTCCATGTCACATTGCCTCACATGCTTGTCCATCCTCATCCTCTAATTCAGTTAAGCCTCTTGAACTTGATTATTCAGATGATCAAATTCTGTACCCTGCTGAAATGTGGAACAAAGACTACAGACTTCAGATATGATGAAGTGCATCAATCATAGAGTAATAACCAACATACGCAGTAGCAACAGAATAGCAGATTGAAGCATCTACTGTATTTCTGAAAGAAGGAATTCTGATCATGATTCATGATGTTGCCATCAGAACAATCTCTGATAAGGTAAACTGCATTTCAGACCAGTATGCAACAACCACACAGAAGTAACTGACCTGTATCCAAGAACCACAAGATACTACTTGTGTGTTGTCTCTTCCTCACTCCTCCCTTCTCTAGCCTTCTTCTTCAGTCAGTTCTACACTCAACTTGCATGGGACAAACAAGATAGGAGGAGGGAGGAAAGAGCAGGTGTTGATGCTGAAACTGGGAATGGCAATGGCAGGGAGATGAGGTGGTAATTTATAAACACTGCCTCCAATGCCATGGTGCCTCTTACTAGACACTAGGTAGAAAGATATATTTTACTTTGGCCCCCCTCCTTTTTGGCATGCCAAGCAAGAGCCCCAGTGGCATGAGGAGGCCAGGCAGTGCCCCTCCCAGAGCAGACAACCCTGCAGGAGTCTAGTTTAATCTTCCTCCCCCTGCATTGCATGGACCCCACCAGCAGCTACTACTACAACTAGTACTAGTACTATCCATCAGGAAGAGTGCATTTCAAACAGGACACTTTGTGTGTGATGCAATGCTACATGTGGTGTAGTGACATGCTTTGTGCGCCATGATCATTGGCCCATTGCACAAATGCACACCGTGCATATACCATGCATTGCTTCAACTCCATTACCTTAGGCAATTGTTTAGTACTATTAGTTTGGTTTTGTATATATGACTCCTCCGATCACAAAAGAATATTGTTTTGGACAATCATCCGGTCCCAAAAGGCAATGTTACATAAAACGACTAGGAAAGATATGAAATAATAAAGACCATGAGACAGATTTAATATGGAAAACCCTTATGAAAAAAATCACAGATGCACGGTTAGCGAAATTACTATACAGAGAAGAAGTTGTAAAACACTCTTAGCGTAACATCGTGCCTATGCCTATGTAACATATGCCTTGCAATATATGTTGCCTATTAAGAGGTTTACATGGGATATAAATAGCCTTGAGATTAAGAGTCCCAAACAATGAAGAAACATAGTCCTAGTCGACAAAGGGAGTAGTGTCCTATTGGAGACGAAACGGAGTCCCAGTTAGAGACAATGAAGAGTTGGTAGTTGGAAGCGCCTTGAGTAGCTACATTTGACTCTAGTCGGCGCAAACACTTTTGGATGCCATGTTTGATATGAGTCAGTGCTGAGTCCATCACGGACACAAAAATGATCCTAATTATAATCTCCGACCAGTTCGCATTGCTTGCGACCAGTCAAACCAATCAAAACATATCCGACCATGACCAGTCAAATCGATAAAAAATCTCAACTAGTTCAAAAATGTATACTAGTCAAGTAAAGAGTTCTGGTGGGACTTGTTGACCCGATTGCTTTACCTTTTGACCAAAACATGATTGGACTCTTCAAGTGGTTAGACCATACCAGATTTAGATCACAAAATACAACAATCTCAATCTTGAGTTGAATTCCTCTTGTAGCGAAAAAGAATCGAAAAACTTCTCGAAGAACTTGTAGAACACCTCTTGTGTGTGAAACTTCTAAACGGACTAATGTACAATACCAATAAGTCTGAGCAAAGCTCACACTGAGCGGTAGGAACTGGCTTGGTCAATATATCAATTGAATTATCATGAGAACTAATCTTACAAATTTTAACATCTCCTTGAGAAATAACCCCTAGGATGAAGTGATATCTAACATCAATGTGCTTTGTTCTCTCATTGAAAATCTGGTCTTTTGTAAGACAAATAGCACTCTAACTATCACAAAATAAATTAGTGCAGGATGTATTTCTACAAAGCTCATTGTACAAACCTCTTAGACAAACAGCTTCTTTGCATGCTTCTGAAATAGTCATGTACTTAACTTCAGTGGTCGAAAGAGAAACAATAGTTTGCAGACAAGCTTTTTAACTCACAGCACAACCTCCAACAGTGAACACATAACCAGTAAGAGATCTCCTCTTATCTAAATATCTAGTGAAATCGGAATCCATATATCTTACCAGTCCATCACTAGTTTTTTCAAACTGCAAACAAGCATTAAAAGTACCCTTCAAACATATGAAAATCCACTGAAGTGCTCTCTAGTGGTTTTCTCTGGATTGACCATATATATGCTAACAATACTCAAAGCATGGATATGTCAGGGCGAGAACAAACCATGACGTATATAAGTGATCTGACTACACCTGCATATAAAACACTTGACATATATTCAACTTCTTCAACTGTTTGTAAATTTGGTACTAAAGAGAGTTTAAAATGTACAGCTTTATCGCTGCTGGTCGGTTTGGTCTTACGCATGTTGAAACAATGAAGCACTATTTCAATATACTCTCTCCGACTCAGGTATAACTTCCAAACTGACTGTCTCCGATGATTTTCATACTAGGAATCTTCTTTGCTGCACCAAGATTCTTCATCTTGAATTCACTGCTTAGTTGTGCCTTTAACTTTTAAATTTTAATCTTGTCTTTTGCTGCGATTAGCATATCATCAACATATAGAAGCAAGTACATAACTAAATCTTTAATGGTCTTCAAATAAACACAACTATCATGGTCGGATCTCTTAAAGTCTTAAGAGATCATAAAGAGTCAAATCTCTTGTACTATTATCTGGGTGATTACTTTAACCCATAAAGAGATCTCTTCGATTTACAAGCTACTTCTTCTTTCCCGGAACGATGAAACCTTCCCATTGCTCCGTATAGACGTCTTCTTCTAATTTCCCGTGTAAGAACGCGATTTTAGCATCTAGTTGTTCAATATGGAATTTGATTGTATCTTTTTGCAACGAGCCTTGCTCTGAACCTAACTTGATCAATCAGAGATGTGACATCTTTCTTCTTGTAAATTCATTTGTAGCGTATGTGTTTCTTTTCAATCAGGAGCTCGACCAACTCTCAAGTGGAATTCTTTTCAAGAGATTTTATTTCTTCATCCATGACAATCATCTACCTCTATGACTCCTCAGAGCAAATGATGTCTAAATAAGTTCAAGGTTCAGAAGTGCCTTCAATGTCCTCTACCATGTTCAAACAATAAACCAATATTTGTTTCTTTAATTAACCTCTTTGGAGGTTGGATTTCTGACCACAACTAGTCCGACCAATCCGAAAATCTCGACCAGTGTAGAAATGTATACTAGTCGGGTAAAGAGTTCTGGTAGGACTTTTCGACCTGATTGCTTTACCTTTTAAGCCAAACCTAATCGGACTCGACCAGCAGTGGTCGGACCTGACCAGATTTGAATCACAAAATACAACACACAACTTTGACCACTAATTTCTTTTGTGATATATATATATATATATATATATATATATATATATATATATATATATATATATATATATATATATATATATATATATATATATATATATATATATATAACCCAATAAAATTATAACATTATGAAAGTACTTTTTGGGATAAATCTGCACATATGATTGTCATATATCTAGTCTAAATATTTAAAAAGATATTAATAACCAAAGTTTATAAATTTTTATTGGACCTATCCCAAAACGAAATTCCCTTACGACTTATGACTGTGGGGAGTATTATGTATGTATGCAAGTAACCAACTACCCAGGAAGATGGAGCTGTCAGTTGTCACTGAAAACAAGCAAAGGGGCATCCATATGCATGAGCTGATGATGAGTGATGATGCAAATTCAATACATGTGTGTGCTACCTGCATTATTGCCACCACAGGCATTGCACATTTGATAATTGCGTTGCAATGTTGCAAGGATCTAGTATATATCTATCCAAATGGATGAATCCAACTTATATCTAGGGGAGGAGATAAGGGCAGCAGGTTCTTGTCTCGCTGTTGGTGCCCTCTGACAAATCAAAACACTGTTCTTAGGGCTGGGAATGGGACAGTTGTTTGTTTGCATTGCAAGAAAACCAAGCAAGCAGACAGAGACTAAAAGAAGTAAAGGCTGATGCAGACATCCCTTTGGGAGGAAGCATCAAGCATGCATGTCTGCACACAACTGGGTCGCATATTTTAATTGAGGGTCATTGCTTCATCAGCCAAATTACTTAGGAATTCTTCTACTATGAAGTGATTGTGCCATTGCAGCATCAGAAGAGATGCAGAAAGAATTGCAATGTGCAGGTAATTGCTTACAGGAGTAATAAGTCAGGAGATGAATTAAAAAGCCTAATCTAGCAAGCGGCTGGATAGTCCAAGAGACAAGACAAGGGCGCACGCTCTGCCGGTGGAGGGAGGTGCAGCCGTGCGATGTGGTGGGCCGAGAGAGAGAGAGAGAGAGAGACCTGCTTTCTCGGCTTTCTTTTTGTCTTCTTCCTAATGCAAAGGTCTTTTAAGGATAGATAAAACAGCTTCCATTAAACATGAGTGCTCGCTTACTGCTTGTTCTCTTTGCATGTCTCTCACCAAAGCGTTGTGGTTTTACAGAGGGCTACCTACTACCATAAACAATTACTATTGGTCACCATTGTTATCATTGTTACTGCTTTTACTATTAACAATTACTCACTGATTAGCACTAGCTCAATGTATCCTAAACTTAAGTAATTAGTACTACACATCTTTTTTGGCCAAAAGGCAAGAAATTGAAACAGTAGAAACTATGTAGGTAGGGGGGGAAAAGTCACCTCATCTCCCTTTGCATACTTCTAAAGTGGTAAAGGGGGAGCAAGCTCTCTCCCATGGAGAAAAGCTACTTTTGTCAGGGGTTTTAGCCCTGTTTTTCCAATTACTCCATGATTTTCAGGACAGAAAAGTAAGGCCAGCCGGCTCATCGATTGTTTCCTCAGAAAAGCAATTGATCGATGCACAATGCAGTAGTCAGAGAATAGTGTGTGCAGCATCTCAAAAGCATTGCTAGCTATAGCACAGCATTTCTGTACTGGAAAGGAGAGGGTCCTGTTCTAGCTGCATGCATGGTTATAATTAAACTTGTTTAGAAAACTTAAGCCTAATGACAATCATTTGATATATTACCAGAGATAATTTTCAAGCTCACATCAAAACTTTCTATGATTATCTGATGCTTGCTGTTATATACTTATTGCCTGACAAAACCTTGTTCTGCCGTTATTCTAAAGTTCAGGCCATTTTGGTCTGAATGATTTGGCAGGGTTCAAGTTTAACCTACAGCACCATGCATGCAGGAGCTAGCTAGTAATCTGTAAAGTAGTACTACTATAAAAGAGCATCAAGCACAGAGCAAAACAACACAAGAATTAACCTGTCGGCAATGATAAAGTAATCAGCAGGGACATGCACGCTGGCTGCATTCGCACGGGCTAAGGCGTTAGCTAAAATTCAGTGCCGAACTTTTCAGAGGACAAAGTACATCGGTGTCTGTAAAAATTCAGGCTGCAGTCTCCATTCTGTCCCCCCCCCCCCACCACCACCACACACCCTCCTCGAAGTCGCAGCCTCCTCATATTCCTGTTCCTTGGAAGCCTGTGCCACTCTTAACAGGTAGTTTAGGCTAAAGAAATGGAGGGGAATGAAAAGAGAGATAAAAATGGCACAAACTTGGAAGAAGGGGGGAAAGCTTGCCGTCTTGATCATCATTACGCAAGAATGAGCGCAGTCTACCTATATAATTTGCCATTTGTCAACACCTAAAAAAAGTTGATGAAAATCATTGCTCTATATCAGTGACGATTGGTTATGCCTCAGGCTCAGTGGTGAAATGATCTAAACTATCTGGGCTGGACCATAAAAATGTTACCCAGACTGAACTAAATTTACCCAGACTATACACTATATTTTTCCACACCTCAGACTGAAGCCTACCCTGCCAGGGATGTGGCTCCGCCCTGCTCTATACTACAGGTGCTACATTTTGGGATGGAAACAATGAGTATGAATTAATCCGCTTAAAAAGTTTCTGTTACTGTTGGCGACTTGTTGGCACTATTTACGAACTTCTTCGCATGTCTTTCTCGGGAAATTTAGATATGCCAACCGCAACTGGCTCCCTCTCTGTGAACCCCCTTTAACCTACCATGTCTCTACAATCTCTCCGTATAACCCTTAAACCTGACCTATCTCTACGAGAACTCCGACTCTAAAATATAGCATAACTACATAACATAACCAACATTATGTTAAATCACAAACTCATTCTATAACCAATCAACTTAAATAAAAAATACAAGGGTGTGTCTAAACATCATCCGGATATTTTCTTTCTAACAATCATCCAGATTTGAGACCGTTAGATTAGAGATCTAACAGTCCCTTTTTTAGAGGAGGGGAAATTTTTCTTGGAGGGGGTGGGGGAGAACTCATGGCCGTTGAATCTCTAATCCAATAGTTACAAATCTAAATGATAGTAAAGAAGAAAATATCCGGATGATATTTATCAACACCTAAAATGCAAAAGGGCGAGTTAGATTTCGAATTAAGCTCCTCAAGGTTGGAGAAGCCCTCGAGCCGACAGCACCCTGCCATGCACGCTCGCCTCCTGAGCCTCAGCACCGAAAGGAGGAGGGAACACGAGCCGTAGTAACAAATTTTCTTCTTCTCCGTCCTTTCCGCGGCAGAAAAGGAAGGAAGAAAGAAACAAGTAGGCGTAGAAAAGAATCGACACGGGGATCTCAAAAGGCGCGATGGTCATGGTGGCGATGACCTCACACTAACATTTGTAGCCCTAAAGCGAGCACATTCTCTAGGCTTCTTGTTCCCCTCCTTTTCTCCTCTTGTTCTTCTACTATTCTTTCCCATGGAGTTTCTCGAGGACTCAACTCTCGTTTCCTTTTTTTTTCTGGTTTCTTGGGGCCTATGAATCTGAATTGAACTTTGTTCTTGTTTTTTTTTTGTTGCACTTTGTGTGTGGAAACAGTAGACATGGACAATTCTTTGCATGTGAGATGGACGTGCGTATGATGAAGTGCTTTGTTTTTGCTATTGCACATGCGACAGAATTTTTTTATCTTTTAGTTATTTGAAGTTGTACTCTCAATCAACTGAAGTTGCAGCCCACCTCCAAAAGAATCATTTGCAACTTCAGGTGATTCAGAGTGAATCACCTGAAGTTGCAAGTGAGTGAGAGATAAAAAAAATTTAGTCGTATGTGCAATAGTCACTCCATTTCATTTTTACAAGAAGTACACTGTTGCAGCTTTGGTTTTTCCCCAGGGCCTAGTATTTTTATCATGTCTTTTCGTGGGTTGATTGAATAAAAGCACTTTACTGAAAAGATACACAAGCTGCTCTGCTCATTGGTGGTGAAAGAAATGCGTGCAACAAGAGAAAAAAATAACATGATGATACTTGTGGTGGTACTCCTAATGGTACGTCATGTCGTTTGGACATGGTGTGTGCAAACAAATTACTCTTTCCATTATTCCGCGTCACAATCTTTCGAGTTTTGACTTCACAAATATATCGATCTTTTGCTGTGACATACTCAGATTCGAATGTAATGTACGTTGTGGTCAATAATTGTGGCGACGAAGCGACAGATTGGTCGATCCGCATTGTCTTGCGAGTGAATTTCTTTGTCCAATAGTGTTAGTCGTCGTTGCGATTCAGAGAGATTGATCGATGATTCGATCTTGTGATTGCGACGAAGCATATGCTCGGTGTCAGCTTATGCTAGGCCGAGGAAGAGCCAGTGCAAGTGCCAGTGCAAAAATCCTATTGTCAACTTCAGAGATATCATCTCTCTAAAAAAAGAAAAAAAACTTCAGAGATATCAGATATCATGCCGTGTCTCGGATCATATCCTCCATTTCTGCACAAAAAATTTCTGAATTTCTGTAGTGGCTCCATCCGTGAGTTTTTTCGGACAATATTTCATTGTCCCAAAAAGGAGGGCTGGAAGCAGACTCGGAAGAAGCTTGAATTCTGATGATCTATTCTACATAAGAGGAATAACTGATTGATTCAGCAAACACATTTAGTGTGCTAGTAAATCACACAGTATCAAAGTGCATAGATTCAGGGGAAAAGTACAGAAGGCACAATTCAAAAGTGAAGTAGCTATGGAGGCATATAGAGATCAGATGTACAACAACAAATTTTGTGGGTACATGCAGATGTGCTTGTTCCCATGCAAGCTAGAACTAGACAGATCATACAAAAGTTCAGACACCAGTCCAAACTCTGAAGCAGAACGATCAACATGAGTAACCAGGTAACAATAATGCAGTTCTGCGATCGAAGGAATAAGAAAACAAAGATTGTGGTCACACATCAAAAAGTAGGAAACAAAAGAATTTGTTTCAAATTTTATCTAAACAAAAGAACTGAGTAGAGCAAAGATAACAGATCCAAATTATCCAACAGTAACAAATCCAAGCAACAAAACCTAATTCTTTTTACAGGTAGAAAACAGTAATATTGGTCTGTAAGCAGCGAAAGAAGCAAAGGCACATTGCCAGAATCTTTTTATTTTTGTGAATAATCACAAGTAATCAAAGTTCACTATCATGTACTGAATCCTAAGATATATCATCCTGACCAAACACTGGAGGTATCGCTCAGCCCTATTCCCTATGACAGTAAAAATCTACTTCACCTCAACCAAACTAGCTGTAGTTTGTACAGCACAATCAATGGTAATGGGTTGCCTACACTGGCCAACATAAGAGTTGCTAAGATTATATGAGAAAACTAGCTTCTGTCATTTATCTGTCATGAAGGTGAGAAGCAATCTTCTCGTGTTGACTGGCGAAGTCACATCCCAGTAACCGAGCATTAGACTGTACTGCTGTCCAAAGATCGAGCAATGAAGCTTGGTAGGAACAGCCTAAATCTGAAGAAAATCCGCGATTCAGCCCCCCATTTACAGCAGCAACAGCACTCCCGTTTGCTTGGTGTGTCCGCATGGTGTTTCCCCTTGCTTTAGCAACACCCAAGCAAGACTTCAGCAGCTGACTTATGTATGCATTCAGCCCAGAGTTTAGCACATCAGTGCACTCTCTGGGCACACTAAGGCCTTCGGCTTTCAACTTATGCTCAAGTAGCTTCGACAATGACCGAGCGTCTGGCAATTCACCGTTGTTGTAGCATACCTCTGAAGGATAAGATGTAGAAGGCTGAGAATTCTGAGCCTTCGGGACTCCCAACGGAGCCCTAATCGGGCTTCGACTCTGCACACACACCGGGCTGCCCCTGGCCTGGTCAACCTCCTCGCCGTCCTCCACGGACACGAACTCCCCAGCCCCTGGGTGACCAAGAGGAGACTTTCCAAGTGGACTCAGCTTATCAGCAAACCTCCTGTCCCGGTTAGCCACCGGCGACACTCTCCTCGCCAGCGGCACACCATTGGCCAGTGGCCCATTCGACACAGTGCTAGTCTGCGAGTTCCCGGTAATCGCCTGCCTGCTCGGCGGCCCAAGCGACTTGCAAGCATTGCCGAGGATCGACTGGATGAGGAAATTGTGAAGCTTAATGTTCTCTTTCCCCAATGCAGCCACACAGATCTTGTCAAACTCGCTCTTGCTGAGCTGACAGCCCAAGAACTTCTTGAGGCTGTGGAAGTAGAGCTCGGCGCGCTGGTGGCCGAGCTTCTTGACGAGCTGCGTCTTCAGCTCCACCGTGTCGACGCGAGCAAGCTTCTTGGAAGGCTGCATCATGGCAACCACACCGAATGCAGCAGCTACGCGAAGCCGATGGAACAGATCTGGATGAGCAAGCCCTTGATGCTGCCGAACACCCGCGGGCTCCAGCGATCCGCGCAGGGGCTCGCCGCAAGAAGATAATCTTTAAGCAAGGCTCCAAGAGGCCATCTGCGGAATCAGATCATGATGCAACAATTTTAGCATAGAGATTAGCTTCGTGGTCCAAGAACTCAAGGATCGCTCCGTGATCCAAGACGCAGCGAAGAGCTTAAGAAACCGATTTCGAAACCAGATTTTGAGCAAACCCGAACAGGGGATCGCCGATCGGAAGCAAGCTAACCTCGAATTTGGGGAAAACTCGAATCAAACCCGGGGGAAAACAGCATGAACAGTGCCAAATTGGACGGGGGAAAGACGGTGTGGATTGAGGGGAAGACCGCAGGAGACTAACCTCGATCGGAGAGATCAAATTGCCCAGTCAAAATCGAAGGACTAAAGGTAAATTCGTTGAAAAAAATAAAAGAATTGTTTTGCGGCCGCCGCAATGGGGTGCTTTCCCCCGAATTATTGGTCGGTCGCGACGAACAATAGTTTCATCGGGGGCTCGTGCGCAATTACACCTCACCGGAGCCTTCCTGCTGGGCCAACGTCTCGCTGACAGGTGGGCGCAACATGTCAGGATGAAGTGAATGGAGTAATGTAAAACACAGAGCGGGAACATGGTAGAGCTGGAAAAAAAAGCTGTACTGGGAAAAAAAGCGGGACCTTCAAGGCAAGAGTCTTATATACGACTCGCTAATTTCGGTTTAAGTTTCTTATTCTTAGCTTATTTTTTGTTATTTATAAATTTCGTTTTTTTTAAACTTTTGATTTTTTTAAGTTTTTTCCCTTATTCGTTTATATTATCCGTGATGAGCTAACCTATTTTTTCTATTTTTAATTTTTTTAAAATTTCATTAAATCAAATATGCCACCATCAGTTACAGTGCAATTTCAGCTAACTAAAATAAAATTTCAATCATAAGCTACTTTTTTAGCCCAACCAAGCAGGACCATATTCTTGGGCAGATTTGTGTATTTTAAAAAAAACTGAGCAAAGGATGGTAAACCGAATGACATGCAAGAAATTTGCCCTTTTCTTTGCTGGGGAAGTATATGTACGCTAATTTGTATGAATATCTTGTAACATCCGAAATTCCGAATATTTGCGTAAGTCGCAAGGTTGGATGGGTAGACAAGGAAAGTAGGAAACAGACACGTGGAGGCACCATATCGAGGAGTGGATGGGTTGCAATCTGCAAATCACCGTATAGTACTATGATGCAAGTCAAGATTTTTTTTCCACTGTGGTAATGTGCTCAGCTGATCGACAAGTGGCGTAGTCTCTCACTATTCTTGGATGATTCAGTGGTAGTTAAAAAACTTGCATTCTAATTGTGAATAATGTGTTATGCTTCCAATCTAGCTGACTTGTGGGAGCTAATTGTCTCTCCGACTGATGAACTAGGATCGGATTGTACTTTGTTCTCTCTTCCACTATCAATGAAAAAACACACAAGTCTTTCTGCGTTTCTTGAAAAAAAATGCTCAGCCGCGAAATGTTGTTTTGTACATACATGCGATATTATATTATCAAACCACTTCAGCCTTCTTTTTTTTTTTTTGCTGAGCTATAGTATACTGACGTCCTTTTAAAACTTAATAATTTAGTTCGGCACTGTAGCAGTGTGTATCAAGTTGAAGAAAATGACCAGTTGGTTGAGCCTCAGAAACCACACATTTGTCTCTCAAGAAGGTGATTGCGACATGGCCATTTGGTTGAGTTGGCAGTGGAATTTGCACGAGCCACGTTTGGAGTTTATTTCCCAATTCCCAGTGAGATGGTCACAAACATCGTTTTCATGAGGTACTGATAAAAGTACCGTATGCAGAGATCAAGCCTAATCACCACATGTACATTTTCAGCTTCCAATTTTCCATTGTTCACTGCTGAAACGTATGAAATACAACTATATTTTTCAAATAAATTAGAGTTATATATATATCTCAAAATCGTGCCGCGCAATTGCAGAGGCAGTTCGCTAGTCCTTTTACAGTACAAGCTCGAACTTGTGTACATGACTTAGCATTTTGCATCAATTTTTGAATCGATGACATTTAGTACAGGACAGAGATTGTAACACAGGTATATTAGAGGCTCTCATAATTCATAACCACCAATCACTTGATAATGATGCAAATGAACGAACCATGCATACCATGCCCAACAGTCAATAACGCACAATCAAAGCAAATTAAGCACACGGTACATTAACACGTGAAGTGCTCACACAGGCATCACGCTTATTACAACAAACCATGACAGTCCAAAGGACCGAATAAAGCCACACAAATCCAACTCCTGAGCACATACATAGCTAGCAAACCATATGCTCAAGTATGCAAACGGGCACACGCACACATTTAGTACGGGCTCAAGTATGCTCACGCAGAATACATTCCGCACACAGGCACACAACCAGGTAATACATAAACACACATACACACACACTCAGTCTCAAACTGACATACATGGAGCTTGGTGATGAATGCATGAGAGGAGAGGCATCCTTCAGCATCCGTGTTTCTTCCATAGCAGCGATCATGCAAGTCAGGGAACTGTAGCTGCGCTTCCTGTCTACTAATCGAGTCTAATAACTGGACGGTTTTTATGGTTTTCAATGTCTCGTTGTAGCTGATCTGGGACAGGACCACCATTGAACTCAATCTCCTTTACTTTTGGAAGGTTCAGGATTCCTAAGAGAGAAGGCTCCATGTTGGTGAAGGACCAGACAATCTTCTCAAGCACAGGAGCTGCTCCCTCGCCGAAGCTAATCGCAGCGATGTTAGAGCAGCCCTCAACAACGAGAAACGTGAGGTTTTGGAATTCATCTTTGGTGAAGATCAGCTGCTCTTCGTTGTATGACTTGTGCCGGAACCTAAGGCCACACAAATTAGGTAGCTTGCCAACGACTGATAGATCATCACGATTCAGCCGTGTATCATGTAGAGTTACCTTTGCAAGATGTTTGGAGTGACCATCTTTGGCAAACAATTGAAGAAGACGCCCACTGGTGATCCCGCTAAGGCTTAGTCTCTCAAGATTGGGAGAAGTTTTTAATTTCTTTGGTCGTATGTCAGTGGGAGAAGTACCCCTGCTGCCAGGTAGAGTGCCATTGATTCGGATCGACAGTGACCGGAGGCACTCGTTCAGATCACTGATCACTTTGAGGAGTTTATTCAGGTGGTCTTCGCTGTCAGGGATGACCATGCCAAGCTTCCTCAGCATCCATAGGTCGGAAATGCGTTCCAACTGGGCAGCATCCCGCGGAGCATCAACATGTGAAAGTACCTCCATGTTTGTCATCTAGCCGATCCTGCGAGGCATCATAATAGTGGAGAAAGATTCGTCGGCTGTGATGGTGTCAGCGGAGCTTGGGCTCCTATCAATGCGGCCGGCCAGTAGACGCTTCAGCTTCGGGAGCAGGACATCTTTTGTGGCGGATGCAGGCACCTTGGTTCCGCGGATGTCCAGTACCTCCAACTGCTGGAGATGTTCGATTTCCTTGGGCAGGTGGGTAACAGCAATGTTCCTTAGGCTTAGGTACCTAAGCAGTAATATCTTGCAGATGTTCTTGAGGCACTGGTGTTGCTGCGGCATCGTCTTCCCCAATATTTTACAGCCTTCGAGGTCTAGTACTTTGAGCTGCAGATAGAGTGGAGAGTATTCTGCAGGAGAAAGCAAGAACTTGGTGATGTTATCCGAGCGACGGAGCCGGAGGCCGCTTTGAGTGGAGAAGTGCTGTGTAGCACCCGCAAAAAATGCTCTCTCTCCATAACCACCCCCGTGAAACTCTCCCTCTTTCCTGTTATACTCCCTCACGTATCTTTGCATGGGATTATCTCTCAATCTCTCTCTCCCTCCCGTAACTTTGCATGGGAATATCTCTCTCTCTCTCCAAAATCTAATGCATGCAATTCCCTCTCTCTCTCCCGGATATTTCTCCCTGCCATAACTTATTCTCTTTCCATCTATTCTTCATCTCTTCCAGCCAACTCCATCTCTCTCTCTCTATCTATTCCGTGTGGCTCTCTCTCTGTTTTAATCTCACATCTCTCTCTCTCTCGCATGGATTTGCATGGGGGTTGCATGGGCGCCGGTGGCGGCGGCCGGCCAGCAGGCAGCGGCAGCACACCCAGCACGGCCTCGCGCGTGCGCTCTCGTCTGTGTGAGGTTCCACCATGGCAGCCACGGCTCATGCAGCGCACACGCACGCCGAGCGCGCACGCACACATCTCGGCGCAGGCCATGGCGTGGCTCGGCGAGGGCGGTGGCGCGGCTTGGCGTGAGCGACGGCGCTGCTCGGCACGAGTTGCGGCGCGGATCGAAGCAGCACCAGGCGGCCATGGAGGCGACGACGCGAAGGCGCGATGGCACGGTGGCGCAGAGGCGCGGCAGCCATGGCAGCGACGGCGCGGCTTACGGCGCGAGGAGGCACGGTGGCGCGGCGTCAAGCGGCCATGGGGGCATCGGCGCGAAGGCGCGGTGGCGCAGGCGCGCAATGGCATGGTGGCGTGCGTATGCGCCGAGGCGTGGGCTGTGGTGGCCGGCGGCAGCCGGCAGGTGGCCAAGCACGGCAGAGCACGCGCGGACAGCTGAGCGGCACAAGTCCAGACGGCGCGGCACGGCTGGTCGGTGGTGGCTGAGGCGACGCAAGGGCGGTGCCGGCTGGGACGGTGGCGGCGCAGGCTGGGTCGGCGGTGGTGCAAGCCAGGCCGGCAGCACGCGCAGCGGCGCCCGCTCGCACACTCGCGCTCGCATGCATGCATGGTCGCATGGCGCGGCGGCTTTGGCATGTCAGAGACAGTGGTGGCGTCGGCTGCGTGGTGGTTGCCGGCGGCGTCGGCCATCGGCGTCGGCTTGCACGGCAGCGCTGCATGCTCATGCGCACGTACATGCGGCTGTGCGCAAGCGGCTAGGTAGCCAGCGGCGGCGGCGGCGTGGCCGAGCGGCTGTTCGCACGGTCAAACGCGTGTTCGCACAACCAAACTGTCGTTCGCTTGGCCGAACTGCCGCTTTTCCTTTCAGTCGATTATCTTTTGTTGTTTCCTACCCAAATCCATCATATCTAATCGGTTGTCTCTCGTATCACTATGTAGGTTCTCACGCAGCTGTTGAGGGAGCAGCTCGAGTGTGCTCAAGGCAAGTACCTCGCGGCCGTAACCCCTGCATTTCACATTTTACATCTCCCATGTTTTAAATATTTATTCCAGCTTCCGTTGGTTCTCTGTTAAAGTGTTAATAAAGTTTTAAACTCTTTGTGGTTTCTTTTATTGTACTTATTTATTCTTCACTTTGGCGATGACGTTCCATAGTAATATCCCATATGGTTACGTGGGGTGTTACAGTTGGTATCAGAGCTCAGGCTGTAGTTTCTGGAAAAAAAATGTTTTGCACGTACACGGGGCTTCGGGTTGATTCATTCATGCATGCATATCCAGTCACTGGCATATTACCATGAATTCTCATCTAATTACTGTCTCTTTTATTCTATTACTATCCTGTGACATTGTTTCAATCCTATGCTTCCTTAAACTCTGATTCCATTTCCTATTAATATCCATCTTATCACTTACCTTTCCTTATCCTTTGACCTTTAGGGTATTGTTATCTTGGATTGACGCTTTACCTCCCCATTCTTACCCATCTTACCCTTTTACTTCTCCTCGCTCCCTGACCTTTTAGATTTAGTCATCTTGAGTTTACGCCCTGCTCTTGCATTGTTGACTCGGGAGTTAGTTCCTCCCTTTGGCATCTCGCTTCTTTCAGCAATATTCCATATCAGCCAGTACCTTGGAGATCCCGGTGGTGGTGACCACCGCAAACGGATCTCTTGCTAGTAATCTTACTTGTCTCATTGTGCCTGGAGATGAAGCATCAGTTGGACGACCTGGAGGTTAAAGGATTCATCTGGTGCAGTACTTCAGAGTAGGCTGCTCCAATTAACTTTGTGGAAAGGAAGGATAAGAGTCTGCATTTGTGCATCGACTATTGCGCTCTCAACGTAGTGACCCCCAAGAACTGCTATCCTTGCCTCATATTGTTGATCTCTTCGTTCAATTCAAGGGTGCCAAGTCCTTCTCCAAGCTAGATCTACGGTTTGGCTATCACCAAGTTTAATCAAGACTTCTGATAATTCGGAGACAGCCTTTCGCACTTGTTATGGCCTTTTCGAGTTCCTGGTTGTGCCATTTGAGCTGACCAATGCTTCGACAGTGTTAATGGATTTGATGCATCGGGTGTTCCATGAGTACCTGGATCAAGTTTGTCATCATCTTTATCAATGACCTTCTGATGTATTCCAGTGCCGCAGAGGAGCATGAGCAACACCTTCGCCTTGTACTTGATCTCTTTCAGAAGAATTAACTCTTTGCTAAATTGAGGAAATGCGCTTTTGGGCATTCTTCTGTCAGCTTCTTGGAGCATGTCATTAGTGACTGGGGACTTTCCGTGGATCTTTCCAAGTTTGCTGCAATAGTAGACTGGCCGAGACCTGGTGATGTTGCATAGATCCGCAATTTCTTGAGTTTGGCTGGGTTCTACCACCGTTTCGTCCAGGATTTCTCTTCCATTTCAAAGCCTTTGACCAAGTTGACTCAGAAGGGTGAGCAATTCATTTGGACAGAGGACTGTGAGTTCAGCTTTTAGACCCTGAAGGAGCATCTTGTTCCCGCTCCCATTCTTTCTTTGCCGAGGGCGTGGTTCGTTTTGGGGCAAAAGGAAAGTTGAATCGCCATTTTGTTGGCCCTTTTTCCTAGCATTAAGCGGATTGGGAAGCTTACCTACCTTTGGAGTTACCTTCTTCCTTGTCCGGTGTCCATAACTTTATTCATGTCTCAGTTGAGGAAGTTCTAAATGATCCTGATCAAATTCTAGAGTTACCCGACTTGGAGGACCAAGAGGATTTGACTGTCGTTGCACGGCCAGCTCGTATCCTGGATCGTTCAGAGCATTAATTGCGACGACAAAACATTTCTTACGGCAAGGATTATGGTTCCATCGGATGAAACATGAGGCTACCTGGGTGTTGGAAGTTCCAGATGCGCAAGAATCATCCCAATCTCTTTACCTCAGACTAACTTCTTAGGATTCTCTCCATCTAATCAATCTACTCTTTTCGTTTTGTTTTACCTTCTAAAGCTAGTCGATTCGAGGCCGAATCTTCTTTTTAGGGGGGGAGAGCTGTAGCACCCGCAAAAAATGCTCTCTCTCCATAACCACCCCCGTGAAACTCTCCCTCTTTCCTGTTATACTCCCTCACGTATCTTTGCATGGGATTATCTCTCAATCTCTCTCTCCCTCCCGTAACTTTGCATGGGAATATCTCTCTCTCTCTCCAAAATCTAATGCATGCAATTCCCTCTCTCTCTCCCGGATATTTCTCCCTGCCATAACTTATTCTCTTTCCATCTATTCTTCATCTCTTCCAGCCAACTCCATCTCTCTCTCTCTATCTATTCCGTGTGGCTCTCTCTCTGTTTTAATCTCACATCTCTCTCTCTCTCGCATGGATTTGCATGGGGGTTGCATGGGCGCCGGTGGCGGCGGCCGGCCAGCAGGCAGCGGCAGCACACCCAGCACGGCCTCGCGCGTGCGCTCTCGTCTGTGTGAGGTTCCACCATGGCAGCCACGGCTCATGCAGCGCACACGCACGCCGAGCGCGCACGCACACATCTCGGCGCAGGCGATGGCGTGGCTCGGCGAGGGCGGTGGCGCTGCGGCGCGGCTTGGCGTGAGCGACGGCGCTGCTCGGCACGAGTTGCGGCGCGGATCGAAGCAGCACCAGGCGGCCATGGAGGCGACGACGCGAAGGCGCGATGGCACGGTGGCGCAGAGGCGCGGCAGCCATGGCAGCGACGGCGCGGCTTACGGCGCGAGGAGGCACGGTGGCGCGGCGTCAAGCGGCCATGGGGGCATCGGCGCGAAGGCGCGGTGGCGCAGGCGCGCAATGGCGTGGTGGCGTGCGTATGCGCCGAGGCGTGGGCTGTGGTGGCCGGCGGCAGCCGGCAGGTGGCCAAGCACGGCAGAGCACGCGCGGACAGCTGAGCGGCACAAGTCCAGACGGCGCGGCACGGCTGGTCGGTGGTGGCTGAGGCGACGCAAGGGCGGTGCCGGCTGGGACGGTGGCGACGCAGGCTGGGTCGGCGGTGGTGCAAGCCAGGCCGGCAGCACGCGCAGCGGCGCCCGCTCGCACACTCGCGCTCGCATGCATGCATGGTCGCATGGCGCGGCGGCTTTGGCATGTCAGAGACAGTGGTGGCGTCGGCTGCGTGGTGGTTGCCGGCGGCGTCGGCCATCGGCGTCGGCTTGCACGACAGCGCTGCATGCTCATGCGCACGTACATGCGGCTGTGCGCAAGCGACTAGGTAGCCAGCGGCGGCGGCGGCGTGGCCGAGCGGCTGTTCGCACGGCCAAACGCGTGTTCGCACAACCAAACTGTCGTTCGCTTGGCCGAACTGCCGCTTTTCCTTTCAGTCGATTATCTTTTGTTGTTTCCTACCCAAATCCATCATATCTAATCGGTTGTCTCTCGTATCACTATGTAGGTTCTCACGCAGCTGTTGAGGGAGCAGCTCGAGTGTGCTCAAGGCAAGTACCTCGCGGCCGTAACCCCTGCATTTCACATTTTACATCTCCCATGTTTTAAATATTTATTCCAGCTTCCGTTGGTTCTCTGTTAAAGTGTTAATAAAGTTTTAAACTCTTTGTGGTTTCTTTTATTGTACTTATTTATTCTTCACTTTGGCGATGACGTTCCATAGTAATATCCCATATGGTTACGTGGGGTGTTACAGTTGGTATCAGAGCTTAGGCTGTAGTTTCTGGAAAAAAAAATGTTTTGCACGTACACGGGGCTTCGGGTTGATTCATTCATGCATGCATATCCAGTCACTGGCATATTACCATGAATTCTCATCTAATTACTGTCTCTTTTATTCTATTACTATCCTGTGACATTGTTTCAATCCTATGCTTCCTTAAACTCTGATTCCATTTCCTATTAATATCCATCTTATCACTTACCTTTCCTTATCCTTTGACCTTTAGGGTATTGTTATCTTGGATTGACGCTTTACCTCCCCATTCTTACCCATCTTACCCTTTTACTTCTCCTCGCTCCCTGACCTTTTAGATTTAGTCATCTTGAGTTTACGCCCTGCTCTTGCATTGTTGACTCGGGAGCTAGTTCCTCCCTTTGGCATCTCGCTTCTTTCAGCAATATTCCATATCAGCCAGTACCTTGGAGATCCCGGTGGTGGTGACCACCGCAAACGGATCTCTTGCTAGTAATCTTACTTGTCTCATTGTGCCTGGAGATGAAGCATCAGTTGGACGACCTGGAGGTTAAAGGATTCATCTGGTGCAGTACTTCAGAGTAGGCTGCTCCAATTAACTTTGTGGAAAGGAAGGATAAGAGTCTGCATTTGTGCATCGACTATTGCGCTCTCAACGTAGTGACCCCCAAGAACTGCTATCCTTGCCTCATATTGTTGATCTCTTCGTTCAATTCAAGGGTGCCAAGTCCTTCTCCAAGCTAGATCTACGGTCTGGCTATCACCAAGTTTAATCAAGACTTCTGATAATTCGGAGACAGCCTTTCGCACTTGTTATGGCCTTTTCGAGTTCCTGGTTGTGCCATTTGAGCAGATTGGGAAGCTTGCCTACTGTTCGGAGTTACCTTCTTCCTCGTCTGGTGTCCATAACTTATCCACGTCTCTATTGAGGAAGTTCTAAACGATCTTGATCAGATTCTAGAGTTGCCCACCTTAGAGGTTTCGGAGGACCTGTCCGTCATGGTACGGTCGGTCCGAATATTGGAGCGCTCAGAATGTCAATTGCGGCGTTGAACTCTTTCTTATGTTAAAGTGTTGTGGTCCAATCAGATTGAGCGCGAAGCTTCGTGGGAGTTGGAGTCCCAAATGCGTGCAAAGTATTCCGATCTCTTTTCTCCAGGTCTGTTCCGTGTTCTCCTTCTTCTGTTACTCTCAATTCATCAAATTAGTTTCTAGAGTAGTCGATTCGAGGCCGAATCTTTTCTAAGGGGGAGAGAGCTGTAGCACCCAGAAATTAAATATAATAACAATAATAACAAAAACCAAAAACCCACCAAACCCTAATCTCACCTTAACCTCAATATACATAAAGGAACCATCTTCTTTTTCCTCCCTGTGCGTCGTCTTCCTTCCAGGACCTCTCTCTCTCCTCTCTACCTCTCTCTTCCTCTCTCCATCTCTCTCTCTCTCGCACGGGCCTGCATGGGAGCTGCATGGGCACCTGCGGAGGCAGCCTTGGGGGCGGCGGCGCCGGCAGTGGTGGCAGCGGCGGCCGGCCGGCCGGCCGGCCAGCTGGCGGTGGCAGTAGCCATGGCGCTCTCGGCTGCTTGGTGGTCCATCCATGGCGGCTCGGCGACCGCGGTGACCCGGCCGTCAGGCGGCGGCGGTCCGGCAGGCGGACGGCGGCGGCTTAGTCGGCAGGCGGCCGTGGCCCGGTCAGCGGCGGTAGCGGCCCGTGGCGCTTGCGGCTGCGCGGAGCTCCTGCCATGGCGGCTCGGCGATCGCAGCGGCCCAGCCGGTAGGCGGCGGCGACTTGGCCGGCAGGCGGTGGTGGCTGGCCGGTGGGGAGTGTCGGCGGCGACGGCAGCCATGGCTGGTTTTGCACGCTGAGCGCGTACGCGCACGGCCGGCTCGGCAACGGCGGCAGCCCGGCTGGCCGATGGCGGCGGCTCGGCCAGGAGTGGCGGCGCAAGGCGACAGCGGCGGCGTCGGCACGCTCGACAGTGCCACACTTGCCTGGGGCCGCCCGCAGCCAGTCCACGCACGTACATGCCGCGCGCACGGCACGGCCGAAGGCATTTCCTGTGAGCGACCATCGTTTCCGTGGTCGAACGCCGTTCGCTCGGTCGAATGTCTATTTTCTTCCAGTCATTTATCACCTGTCGTTATTGATTAAATTCATCATCGGTTATCCTCTGAATCGCCTGTAGGTTCTCACGCGGTTATCAAGGGAGCAGTCGGGCAATTGCGCATCTCAGGCCCATCGTGCAGCGTGTCCGTCGAGCGTGCTCGAGGCAAGTACCTCGCGGCCGTAACCTCTGCATTTCATATTTTACATCTCCCATGATTGCTTGTTACCATTGCTATTGAGTACCATTACCATATCGCTAAAGCTGGTCTGTCTATTATCATATCACCCACGCTCACCTATCCACTATCATGTCACTAAAGCGTACCTGTTTACGATCATATCACCAAAACTTACTGGGCTTTTATCATATCACTAATGTTACTTGATTAATACCATACCCTGAAAGTTACCTACTTGTTATCAGATTACTAACGCTTGCCCGTTTGTTGTCACATGCTAATGCCTGCCAGTTATGTACTTTTAATATTGTATTCATACCATGAGGTTCTAGGTTATCTTATTGTCCATGCTTTATGTTAATTAATACCTTAGACACTTGGATGTATTACAGTGCCATGGTTAATGTCTAAGTTGCAAGCTTTAATTATTAATCATAATTGTTATTAAATTGTGGTTGGGGTAGTATAGGAGTGAATTCAACTTAAGGTTAACCACTAGTAATCTTTAGCTTCGGATTGATATATTTAATTACCGGTTCCCTGATTCATTACTTGTATGTTATTGCTTGATTGGTCTCGATGGAATTATGTATGATATTGTTAACCTGACTAATAACAACTTATCACGTAATAAAATCTAGTTGTTTGACAACCCCTTGGTGTGATTTAAGTTGTAATGCTGAGAGAGAATCATTCATGGATCCCTACTACCGTCGTATTATCCTTCTTCATCTCCCATCTGATTTTATCTCTAGTCCTCAACCACAACAATCCTTTTCACTCATTGTAATCGTGCATGAACTTATCTCCAATCATTTTAATTTCACATTTCACATCTTTCATGATTACTTGTTACCGTTGTCATTGAGTACAATTATCATATCAGTGAATTACCTGGTTCTTATCATATCACTGAATTTACCTAGCTAAAATCATGTCACCAAGTTACTCGGTTATTATCATCTCTTTAGTACTTGCTTGGTTGTTATAATGGTATTCATGCTTGCCTGGTTATTGTTATGCTTGCCTAGTTATGACCATATTGTTAATGCTTGCCTGGTTACTGTTAATGCTTGTTGGTTATATACCTTTAATATTGTATTTCTGCCATGATGTTCTAGATTATCTTATATCACATGCCTTTAGGTTTATTATAATACTCTGTTAATAATGTTATGAGAGTCATGCTTTTAAGTAATGTTTAGAGTTCATGCTTAAACCGTTAATGGGGGTAGCGGGTGATCATGTTGTAGACTTAGGTTAAAATCACTAGCAGTCCTTTAAGTACCATGCTTCTGTGTTTAATCCTCTCAATATCATGATGTATTGCCGGTACAGTTCCTTATGTGAGTCATGATTGTTATACCTTAATAAATGTTAATTTGACTAATAATTACTTATCACATAATAAAACTTGATTGGTTGATAAACTTGTGTGCTACATTATAATACCTCTTTAGGTTGATTACTACATCACCATCATCTTATCATTATTCCACATTGCCCTCGTATCAGAAACTATGCCTTTCCATTTTCAACCCTAGTACATCTTTTCACTTCTCATGACTTTACTATAGCCTTATCCTTGCCGTCTCTTAGTTACCTTAATTTTGTCTATTCATCTGACCATGATGTATCGGTTACTTTATCACCTAGTATTATCAATCCTGTCTCTTCGGTCTCATTGGATTAAATCATTACTCTCATAACTTTACCTTAGTTCAATCACAACTATTTAATTATATCATGAATAATTCGCTAAATAACAAACTAAGGGTTATCACGCTGGGGCTGCCCACATATAGGGGTCATTTCCACCCAACCTGGTAACGTACGGGGGGCCGTACATTCTCGTTACACAGGATATTACATCCCGTCTGCGGTTATACAGTCGAGGACAAGGTTGTGCCTGGCTATTCTCGTATAACCGGGTATGTGGGATAAGGTCGCCGGCACCCTTGCTATAACTTGATATAACTTGTCACATAACAAATATCTTTAATACACAGTTCTCATAATATCCGTCTCCTAATCATGACAGTATTTCCGATATCAGTTGCTGGTTGGTTGCCTCTTGTCCATTGCTTACTTGTCATGCTTACCTTTATTTCATACGGTTGCATCGCCTGTTTTACTTTTGTGTTGCGACCGTAGTTGGGTACTTGCTGAGATTTCCAAATCTCACGCTTGCTCTTTTCAGTCTCAGGTAAAAGGCCAGTGGAGTGATAGCATCATGCATGGGTTGGAGCACTCGAGTTTTCAGCACCGTGGTTTGCCACCGTTTGTTGTTTTGTTCGTTCTTTATTTGATTAGAAGTGGACCGGTCCCATGTTTTAAATATTTATTCCAGCTTCCGTTGGTTCTCTATTAAAAGTCAATAAAGTTTTAAATCTTTGTGATTTCTTTTATTGTACTTATTTATTCTTCACTTTTGCGATGACGTTCCATAGTAATATCCCATATGGTTATGTGGGGTGTTACACATGGTCGCATGGCGCGGCGGCTTTGGCATGTCAGAGACAGTGGTGGCGTCGGCTGCGTGGTGGTTGCCGGCGGCGTCGGCCATCGGCGTCGGCTTGCACGGCAGCGCTGCATGCTCATGCGCACGTACATGCGGCTGTGCGCAAGCGGCTAGGTAGCCAGCGGCGGCGGCGGCGTGGCCGAGCGGCTGTTCGCACGGCCAAACGTGTGTTCGCACAACCAAACTGTCGTTCGCTTGGCCGAACTGCCGCTTTTCCTTTCAGTCGATTATCTTTTGTTGTTTCCTACCCAAATCCATCATATCTAATCGGTTGTCTCTCGTATCACTATGTAGGTTCTCACGCAGCTGTTGAGGGAGCAGCTCGAGTGTGCTCAAGGCAAGTACCTCGCGGCCGTAACCCCTGCATTTCACATTTTACATCTCCCATGTTTTAAATATTTATTCCAGCTTCCGTTGGTTCTCTGTTAAAGTGTTAATAAAGTTTTAAACTCTTTGTGGTTTCTTTTATTGTACTTATTTATTCTTCACTTTGGCAATGACGTTCCATAGTAATATCCCATATGGTTACGTGGGGTGTTACATGCTGGGCCAAGTGACGCGACACGCGCGTGTCCACAAAGTTCTCCTCCTTGGCAAGCTCGACAACCAATTCCTCGAGGAGCTGATGATGGTGTGCTACGCAGCTCTTTACTTTCCCTGCAGCTCCAATGCGGCCAGGATAAACAAACCCTCGGTTGAGGAGCACGTCGAAAGCACGCTCGGCTGCACGCACCGTGCGTGGCCAGTCTCGTGTGGCTGTGAAGCCTTCGACGGCCCACCGCCCAACTAATCTGGACCGCCTCATCTCGTGATTCGCAGGGAAGATAGCCAGATACAGCAGGCAGGCCTTGTAGGCTCTAGGCACGTCATTGTAGCAGAACATTAGCACCTTTCTAGCATTGCTGTACTTGACTGATCCTTCGCCCTCAACCAGCATGCGGCGGAACCTCGTCAGTTCTTCTTCGGTCTTGTTTGGATCAGCATACAGGGCGTGGACGAACATCTTCATACAAAAGGCATGAATTTTTTGTACGGATAATCCATTTTTTATTCGAAATTACATAAATATACCCGCGGGAAATTTTTTTACAAAAATAGGCTCCAGTCGCCTAATGGTTGGGCGACTGGAGGCGTTCGCCCAACCACACGGCGACACAATATATCTCGCTGCACAGTAGAGCGATTGCATTAAATCGCTCTTCCGTATGGCGACTGGCATGCAGTCGCCATACCGTTAGGCGACTGCCATGCAGTCGCCATCCCGTTAAGCGACTTCAGGTAGCCCCCCGTGATTGTTTTAGAATTTGTGAATTTTGTAACGTTGAACCGGTAAAAAATACGGTGAAGTTGTAATAAAAGTTTATGTTCATTGTATATTGTAGGTGTGTAAAAAGTTTTTTAATTTTTTTTTTTGAAAGATTGAGTAGAGAACGATCGATACATACACTGTTAAGTGAGATAGTTTATATGCGGAAAGAGATGATAGACTTATGTAAATATAAATAAACTTCATAATATAACTGTGAGTAACATGGCGCATGTATTTTCATTACATGCATAACATATATAGCATCTGCAGCACGCCTCACTGGTCACCCTGCTGTGCCCCGTCACCGCGCCCGCGTCCTCCCATACGGCCTCGCTTGGCCCTCCTCCGGTGCAACGGATTAGGACGATCCGAAAAGGTAAAACGAGGAGGAGGGTGTCTATCCCGCCCCTGCGCTGGTGGAGTCAGCTGCACCTCTGGCTGTGTAATCTCCGGTGCACCGGGGAGGGCACTGGCAGAAAGAACCTGCGGTGCGACGTCGGGCGACGGCGCGAAAAACTGGTCCACATCCTCCTGGCCTGGGGAGACGCCGTGCTGGTAAGTACCTGCAATATTAATATCGTTAGTGCGTTGCATGTCGTCTTCGGATAAACACGGTATAAGACCCTATGCATACCCGTAGCTGGCGCCATGGAGGAGGCGTACACCCCCTGCGTGGGGAAGACAGGGGTCTGCGTAGGAGGCGTGAAGTGAACCGGTGTAGGAGGCCCTGCCCAGGCTGAACCCCCTGGCTGCTCCGGGTGAGGTGGTGGAGGACGTGTCCACGTAGGTGCACCATAGTAGTGCCACGCTGGTGGAGGTGGCACAGGTGGAGGTGGCACTGGTGGACGAGCAGTCGTAGCGGGGGGCGTGGAGACCGCCGGTAGCCTCGTGCAGGACAGTAGGCTAACGATACGTCTACACCCCTCGTGCACCCGACGCGCAAAGCTGAGGCCCTCCTCATGGGTCAGCTGCGCACCACTGGCGAGCCTCTCCAGTACTGTGCCGGACTCGGCGTATAGGTCAGAACCGACGTCAGCCTGGACACAAAGACATAAAATGGTCGATTATGGAAACGACATTACCATTTGGGAATCTTTGAAATGACATGTAACGTACCGCGAGGTGAGCGTCGTGCGCGAAGTGCGCGGGGTACGTGTCCGTCGGAGCGGCGACGTGTGTGGCAGGCGGGTCTACCACATATACGAGCCTGATACGGGTCTGCGGCTGGTACCAGCGCAGGTACTCCGCGTACTCCCTGCTGTCGTACGGTCGGTCCTCGTCCACGCGGTCGTCGAGCGCATCCTGCCACTGCTCGACCCAGGGCTGCATTCTCACCGACCAGTCCGTGCCTCTTTTCACTCCCTTCCCGCTGTGCCTGCGTATAAAACCATTACGTAATGTGAGATACTTGCGAACGCAGTAGTAAGTATGTACATATTTAGCACAAACGTACACTCACCCGTGCACGTGCCGCGGAAGCGATGGTCCGACTGGTACAGGAACCGGCTGCCATAGCCCGAACTGCCGCATCACCCGCTGGGGTGCGTAGTCCTCCACGTAGATGAGGTACACGAGCTTCCGGCGGGTGAGCCAGAAAGCCCGGTCACGCCAGCAAAGTGAAGACAGACCGCCAGGAGCACGGGCCTGCACTGCCGTATCAGCGTACGGCTCCCAGCGCACGTCGTCGGCTGTGATGCGGTCGAGCTGCTCCACAAAGACTCGGTACGCCCGCGTGACCTGCACGTGCGCGAACTGTACCTGCAAGAAAGACAAGTTGTTTACAATGACGATCGTCAATAAGAAAGAAATAGTTAACTGTGATAAAACTTACTCGGCGACGGCACCACATAGAACCCATCGTCGGCCGGTCGACTTCTCCCCCCGGATACATCTCGGGCCCGTACGGACCCACGTCGTCTAGCACAGGTCGTCCGACGCTTAAGCGCTCGAACGACCACAACTGTAGTAGCAGGGGACAACCCGTGAGGATCGAGTTCGGCTTGACCCTCGTGCACGCATCGCACAGCGCGCGGTACGTCGCGGCAAGTACGGCCGATCCCCAGCTGACCTGGTGGGGCTCGCCGTCAGCGATCGCCCTCGCATAAGCGATAAGGCGCGCATCCACCGAGTTGCCGTGGCTGGTGGTGAAAAGCACCCAACCAAACAACCACAGCACGTACGCCTCCAGGTGCCGCGAGACCTGCTGATCGTCTGCCTGCGGAACCATGCGCTCCACCTGAATGCAAAAAAGTTGTTATTAGTACGTAATACCACAAAAAAGAGCTTCGAAGATACGATCGATTTTATATACCACGTACCCGGTACTGTCTGAGCCACCTCAGTGTCGGCCCATGGGTCTGCGCCTCTCCGAACACGTGGTGGTCAGCGGCCGGTGGAACGATACCCTCGAATCTGCCGAGCAGGTCAGCGCGCCAGTCGGCCGGGGCCTCCGGTAGGAAGGCAGCGTCTCCCGCGATCGGAAGCCCAAGAAGCAGGGACACATCCTGCAAGGTCGGCGTCATCTCCCCGAATGGGAGGTGGAAAGTGTGCGTCTCGGGCCGCCAACGGTCCACCAAAGCCGTCAGTAGGGAACGGTCGAACGGAAATCGTCGTGATCGATCCCCGCCCGCCTCGTCCCCGCCCTCGTCCCCGCCAGCGGCTCCATCCTCCTCTGTGGCCTGCACCATCCGGGCAAGAGGGAGTAGCCCGGCATCCCGCAGCCTGCAAACAAAGTGAAGGTCAGCACGGAACGAACTAACGGTCGCACTAAACGCTGGAATAGTGCTCACCTGGCAGTCCAACGAGGGTCGAGTCCCCAGGCCACGCGAGGTGTCCGTGTCCGGACCACTCCCAACTGAGGCGGCTCGTCCGTGCTCCCCGGTGGCGGCACTAGATGGGAAGCGCGATGAGAGCGGTCCACGTGCTCGTCCAACAGCGCGAACCGCCACTCCGAGTCACGTCCAGCACGAGTCATACCTGCAAAATTTGTACAATACTTTCAACATTCAATTTTCTGCATCTAAATTTGTACAATAATTTCAACACTAAATTTTATACATCTAAGACTGTACATTAAACTTGGTACATCTAAATTTCTACATCTAAACTTGTACATTATACTTTCTACATCTAAATTTGTACAATAAATGGTACACAAAATTTATAAACTAAATTTTCTAAACTTTATTTGTAAACTACATTTAGTACACAAAATTTGAAAATTAAATGTCTAAATTATATTTCTATATTTAATTTCTAAACTAAATTTTGAAACTACATTTTCTAAACTAAATTTGTAAACTAATTTTCTACACTACATTTTCTAAACGAATTTTCTAAACTAAATTTGTAAACTAATTTTCTACACTACATTTTCTAAACTAATTTTCTAAACAATATTTCTAAACTAATTTTCTACACTACATTTTCTAAACTAATTTTCTAAACTAAATCTCTAAACTAATTCTCTACACTACATTTTCTAAACTAATTTTCTAAACTAATTTTCTACACTACATTTTCTAAACTAATTTTCTACACTAACAAAAAATATAACACGAAAAATTACCTGAAAATCGCGCACTCCCCCTCCTCTTCTCCTCCTCTCCCTCTCCTTCTCTTCTCCTCCTCTCCCTCTCCTTCTCTTCCCCTCCTCTTCTCCTCCTCTCCCTCTCTTCTCTGCGACGGCGGCCGAACGAAGGACCGCGCTCGGCCTGGCCGAGCGCGGTATATATCTCACTACAAGTCGCCGAACCGTTGAGCGACTGAAATGCAGTCGCCTAACGGTTGGGCGACTGGATGGAAGTCGCCCAACCGTGGGGCGACTGCAATTAATCGCCCAACGGTTAGTAGATTCATTAAATGTCGCCGTGTGGTTGGGCGAACGCCTCCAGTCGCCCAACCATTAGGCGACTGGAGCCTATTTTTGTAAAAAATTTTCCCGCGGGTATATTTATGTAATTTCGAATAAAAAATGGATTATCCGTACAAAAAATTCCAAAAGGCATCCGGCTTGCATCTCCCCCGAATTTCACGCAAGATCTCCCGCACATTTTTCCTTAGGTACACGTTGGGCCTGTGGTAGTTCCTATCAACCACGCTGCGTGCCCTCCTTCCGAAGAAATTAACGAGAGAGTAGACTATAGGTTCAGCACAAAACTGCTTGGCCTCTTTCACGGGAACCTTTGTGGTCACTATCACCGCGCTACCAGCAGCGCAACCGAGTGTTCTTAGATGATCTTGCAACATCTTCCATAAGCCTGGGTAGCTAAAACCATCAAGAACAATCAAGGACCTTTTATCTTGCAGGTGCTTTCTAATCTCCTCCTCCAATTCTTCCTCTGTATAATCATCTCTGGCCTTCTTCAGCTGCTCGTCTTCTTGAATTTCTAGCTCCCGCAGGATGGCCCCAACAACCCAGTATTGCAACCCAGGCTGCGGTGCAGAGCCAGACCTTGCGCTCGAACAGGCTCTCCACGGAGGGATTGTGCCACGCTTGACGTGCAACATTGTCTCCGTCCCGAGTGCCCGGCGCTGCAATGGCCATGACTCTGGGCCACTCTTTGAAGGTCGTTTCGTCTTTGAGCCACCTGAGCAGCTTTTCCGTGCACACCTCCAAGATGGGCGGCATCTCACCTCTTCCAGAGTCTTGCGCGAATCTTACGCTGCTCTCCAAGTTGCTCAAAACATCTTCTCCCGCTCCGGCGCTTGCATCAGCTCGAACCGCCACCTCCCAGCCGATGGTTGGGCGATCCTGCTTCTTCTCATCACCGTCAGCCTTGGGCTTGGGGGGCTCGACCCCGTACCTCAGCCGCCGCTCGCCCACCTCGCGCGCCCGTTCCTTGAGCTCGCGTATCTGGGAGGCCGCACGGTGCTGAGCGACCAGCGACCGCACGAACCAAGGCAGCCACGGGATGCAGTGCCGGAGGCCGACGGCCCCTCGGGGGTCCTCCCGGCCTTGGCGCCGCTGCACGTACAAGTCAATGCAGTTGCTGCAGTCGAAGGCGAGGTCCCGGACCTGCTTCATCCACGTGCGGACCTGCTCGTCGTGGTCGCCGTCGGGGGGCACCGTGTTGGCTTGGTGCAGGAGGAAGCTGTTCATGCTCTCCATCTCCTCCTTGATGAACTGCACGTCGCCCTGGACGCGGCTCAGCTGCTGCGCCTCGTCGCGGAGGAGGCCCAGAAGAGAGTGGACGGCGCCCAAGGCGAGCTCAGCCATCCTCTCTGGACCGCGGCCTTGGCCGGTGTCTGGTCTAGCTAGCTAGTTCAGCGGGAACGGCAGGCTGCAGATGGAACAAAATTAGCTGCAGATGGAACAAAATTAGCTACTCATCTTTGTTTCTTAATTTGCTACTTCTCTTAATGGTGAGGGCAAGTGCGGCACAATCCTTTTTTAAACAACGTAGCTAGTAAACCATTGCCAGATTAGTACTAATCTTTATCTTTATCGAGTATAATATAAGGCTAGTGGCAGCCATTCAATTTCTCTTTTCTTTGTTCGTTCACGTTGCATATATTCTGCCAGACCGTTCACATTTGGCATTGTATGTCAGCCGTCCTTTGCGAATCTCTCAAAGCTCTAGCTCACACTTTAAATGAAATGTATACGCTGGATGGAGCACAGAAGTTTTTTAGCGCTGCATTCAATCACAAGCTGCAGCGTTTTCTTCTTTCTTTTATAATGCAAAACAAGACTTACTAACTGCAGCACTAGGTCTTGTGTTTGATTCATCAAGCCCTCATGTTTATTTTTTGTTTTCTCTTTTAGTTTAATTGGTGTAAATAATTCATCAAACCCTCATGTTCATTTTTTCTTTTAGTTTAATTGGTGTAAAAGTTTTTGAGACCCTGTTTCTTTGTTGTTTCTTAGGATTTCAATAACTTGTCCATTTTTTTACAACTTTGATCATTTTATTCTGGAAAATAAATATAAAAGGATGCATTTTTCCAATATATTCTAAAAACCTGTAAGGCCAAAAAGATTAACAATTTACTATTGTATTTGTTCCCACACTTTCCATCTCCTCTATCAATTTTTCAAAAATAATATTGCATTATTCGTATTGACAACATAATTCGCTTGATACATATCACCTACAGCTAACATTTTTCTAAATTTTTTTGGGACATTGTCTCTGATATTTTTTCCAGCCGGTGGGCATGCCCTGCTTCTTTTTTTTCCCCATAGGAAAGTCGTGTTGGGACCACTTCGGGAGCATGAGGTTCGCCCGAAGTTGACACGTGGCTTCATCTCCGCTGTTTGATCCCCCTCGCACGCGGCATATACGTTCATGTCTAGAGACGAACGCGATTGCAAGATCCATACTTCCTCTCTGCGCTGGCTACAAGATAACAAGAGTAGTTTTATATGGATGGATTATTTTGAGCTATGACTTATGGTTTACGGTTTAAATTTTTAAATTTTGACTGTTCGCGAGAGGCAGTACACACAAAAAATAGTCGCATACGATTTAAGACGATACAATTAAATTTACTATATATTTTTACTATAAACTTTCTATTGACATCGTTTTAAAATATGTATCGTTTCATCTGTAATATAACCTATAAGCCACAACCATGTATCTCGATTGATCGGCGACGCACACAGGTGCCCGGCCCGCCGGGCGCCGGGTCGGGCCGCGCCTTGCGCACTCCAACCTTGCCGCTATAAAATGCCAAGCTGCGTCATCGTTACATATCCCGTCTCTTCCTAATCCAAGATAGACAGTCTGCTTGAGTCAGTCCTTGGGGAAAATGGAGAGCAATGAAGCCTACGCCCTCCCGGACTTGTCTTCCACCCCCATCGACGACTTGGAGCTCGTGGAGGAGCACCTCCGCCCAGGCCACCGACGGTACATGTCGGAGAGGACAGCATGTCTGGCCAAGGTGAACGCTGGCCTTCCTCTCATGAACCCGTGGGAACTAATCCCCGCAGGTGCGTACATAAGTTAATTAATCAGATCAGATCAAATCAATCGTCAATCGGAACGATTGATCGATGATCGCTCCCGTGTGCGTTGCAGTTACCAGGCAATTAAGCGCCCATTGAATCCTAATGTAACCTTTGGCCATTGACATGCCTACTTTACGCTTGGATCGTTTGAGGACAAACAATAGCAAATTAGACACTATTTAAAAATAGGAAGATATGTTTTTCTTCACAGGGATTTGTATAATTTTTAAAGTATAATAAATGATATATGAATGTTATTTATCTCTTCATGTGCTTTAATATTAGTATTAATACTAGTATTACTCTTGTTAGAAACGAAAGCATAGAAACACTTCTCCTAAAACTATCTTCGCTGATGGCTTTTTGCTATGTCTATTACTTTTTGGTTGAAATAAACATTGTCTATAGTGGCTATTAACTTTTAGCTGAGTTATTCAATTAAAGAAAAATAAAAAATAAGAAAAAAAACCACTATCATTATGAATAATACAATGATAAAAAAGAAAAACATCTTGAAAAGTCAACACATTTAAAATAACTTTCAATTTCTAAAAATAGAAACGAGTTCTGAATGAATCTTAACCGTGCATGGGATGGAAACCCTACTTTTTGAGAGACTTTGGATTGAAAAGTACTTCCTCCTTTTTTTTACTTAACTTTCTAAAATCTGTATCATCTAAAGTTTGACTATTAATAAATTTAAAAATTTCTAGATTAACTATACAAAAATTATATAATTAGATTTATTGTTAAAACTACTTTCATAATATTATAATTTTATTATTATATCTTAATGCAAAATTATAAAATGTAGTGATCAAAGTCGTATCTTAAAAACTGTAAAAAAATAAAAAATATCACGTAAAATAAAGGGAGTAATAGGTTTGCTATTTTCCGAATACCAATGTCGTGGAAGATCCAATGGACTCTAAGATACTTGGTCGTTAATATGTGCTCTGTACTGATTTTCTCTTAAATGAATAATTGCAATACTGTGTTTCGGTTCTCGGTTGGTGTTATTTGTGGTAATTAAACATCTCATCCTTCGTGGAGAATTTGATGGAATGGTGCCCCTGATTCGAGGATTCGCATGGTTTGACAAGTTTTCAGTTTTGTAGGATCAAAAGATAATAGAAGGAGGTGAATGATACTGACTAAAATTTTTCCCTAAGTATTCTTGATCATATTCTTCAATAGTTACAGAGCTACTGAAAATTGAATTTACAGCTAAAATCTCAAGTAAAATCGACCAAGCAATCAACCTAAAAGAAAAACCAAAGTCTAAAGGTCTAATCTCCAACCTGAAGACTTCTGACCTCTCTGGGTAGTTTGACCATCGAAAACAATGAAATTAGGCAAGTAAAAAGTGATTTTAGCACATTTGCGAAACTTCAAACCCACATTTTGATCCAATGATCCAAAAGTCATGAAACTTTATACACACCTTGCATAAGGTCTCAGAAATCTATTTTATCCATAGATCACAAAACCCACATCAAAGTTCAGACCTTTTTAATATTTAAGCAAGACTGCACAAAAAATGAGTAAAAGCCAAAATCAAATATCAAGACTTACTCGCGGACAGAGGATAGTTAAGATGATTTTGGATATGTTTCCATATGTGACAGTAAGTAAGAACATCGAAAAATCACTCCAAAAACCCTCAGATCAAAAATCCATTTGAAAGATTATAATTGTGCGAAAACTGAGTTTCTCGATGAACATGCTACCAAAGTGCCTAAATGTGTGGAGAATGTCACAGTAAGCAACTAACACCTTATTCAATGCTTTGGGTGTAGAGATGTTCGACGTCGTATGCAATTTCAAGATCGCTTATGAGTTGTGGACACAACTTTAAGATAATTATGAAAGATCCATCTCAACCAAGAATGATTGCTTAAAAGAGTGAATGTCAGGAAAAAAATGATAATGATGATGATGAACATACTTATGATGAAATGATGAATACGCTAAACGATTTGAATGAGTACATTGAAAAAAAAGGTCAAAATTCAAAGTTTTGAAGAAAGAATTTCTTTCTCTCAAGGACTGTTATGAGGAGCTAAAGAAAACTCATGGGACTCTCATTCTTAATGATTTCACCAAGTCCAAGGTGGATATAAACATTACATGTCATTTACTAAATGACATATCATGTATAGATCCTAGCCCTTGCATATTAGGACAGTTATATTATCACAATATGCAGTTTCTTGTGTCATAACAAGCAACTAACAAACAATATTTCTCACTGTCACGGATTTAAACCGGTCAAAAAACATATTAAAATTTGCCAAACCTCCTTGGGGCTTCAAAACTGTGCTCACCTCTTATGAAAGATGTGGACCTAAGCCTTTTTGTTCGAAGATTTCTTGTGGGGCTTCAGCTTATGTGATGCAGAGGACATGTTTGCTTTGTCTTTCCTTCTCTGCCTTTCCTTCTTCACCTTGTACATTGTGATTGCCTGGGTTCAAAAATTACACACAGAAGTTGTTAGTTCACCCAATCAACACAAGGGGCACCACCAACGATGGTGGACGAAACACCATTTGATGTAGAAATTGTAAGACCATGTGGCAGGGTCTAGCATAAAAGTGAGGACTTGTCAGATTCAGTCAGTCTTGAACTACAAATGTACCATTCTTAAGTGCATCAACTTTTTAAGTCACATCACACTGGAGATGTAGTACAAAAAATTACTTAGCAACAACCGATAATATGGTGGGCTCTAAATAAGAACAGCCATAGCAGAGAAACTGAAGCTCCTAAAAAACAACAAATACCCAAATTTGGTGATAGACATAATTCTATGAGCCGGTCATTTTTGGAAAATACATTTCACTATTCATTGACACCTTTGCCAAGGATGCCAGCTAAAGCTCATTGTGCACCAGAATTTAGAATCGCTAGCATGTTAGGGCAGTCACAGTGCAGAAACCACTTAAGTAGTTTCTATCTATGCCATGTCATATAGACACTACTTTAGATATTATTGTCTCCAATGCACCATATCTATTTATAACCTAAGCAATTAATTAAGCATCAAAATCTCTCTCTCCTCTTCACCAATCATAATTTTTCTCCATCTATCATGAAGATACCACCATCTCTCCAATGCAAAATTTGGTAGTGTCTATTGCATTGGTTTTCTCATAAAAACTAGGTCTTGCATGAGACCCAGTTTCTTCCTCTTTTTCTTATCTCTCTTATTTAATATAGCGCCACATCATCTAAAACTCCTACATGGCAATCTAATTAATGCCATAGACACTATCCTACGTGGAGTATTGGGACTGCCCTTAGGCCAGTCTCAATGCAAGATTTCACCTCCCAGTTTCCAAGATATAAAACAAAACATGAAACAAGTCTTTTCTCTCAGTGTATAGTTTCATTGCGCGGTTTCATAGGTTATTTTAGCCTTTCTGTGGTCCCCTCTTCCTTCTCTTCTCCAATCAGAAGCACGCTCGCACGGGATGAAACCCAACAAGGCTCTCAGTGGGGATTTCACACGATTACCAACGTTTTGGAAACAACGCTTAAAGGTTTCATGGGGATGAAACGTTTTCCTTCTCTCTCCTCCTAGTTTCATGCAAAAAGCTTCTTTTGGCTGATGTGGCACCGTATTTAATGTGCATGAAACCCTCCATGAAACTCCATTGAGACTGGCCTTATAAGGGCATGTACAATGGTATGAGCTAGTTACTAGCTCTAAGATAACTTCTTCAATTATATTAACTTTTAACACATAGCTCATAACATGAATAGTCCCACATGACATCCTCATATAATCTTGGAATGTGTGTATGAGACTAGCTCTTGATCAAGAGCTAGCTTTTCTCTCTCTTCTATTAAAATATGAAATAATATGTTTAGAGCTAGCTCATAAGTCACCATTGGACATGCCCTAAAGCGATTATAGGTCCTAGAACCAGTATGAGATACCCAGGCCACATTATCCACCGGCATCAATGAATGCAGAAGTAAATTGGCGTGCACAAGGAGTACCATATAAGTCGTTAGTCATTTACTATGTTGTAGAATAAGATAATTGCAATAGGCTAATCAATGGAAAAGAAAAGCAAAATTGTTGGTCGTAGTGCAGAAAAAGTTTTACCAGTAATATACCGATTGAAAAGTTCATAAATTACTCATCCCTTGCTTTCGCTTCGATGATCGGGACGTCCTTGTCATCATTAACACGGTCAAAACCATGAGTTCGCTTCCAGGTGTTAGTTTGCTCATCCCACTCACGCTTATTCTTCTTCCGCTTCTTGATCCCTGCAAGCATGTTAGTACAGTGTTACTATATCCATTCATCAAATCAAAAGAACGAAAACAAGTACACTTGAAACAAAGAATCCAGCAAGAATAGTAAAAAAAAGTTCACCTTTAATCTTTGCAAACTGCTCCCACTTGGTAGGAGGCTTGGGCTTGGGCAGATGCTTCTCGTGGGGAAGGCGGGCGGCGGGAGGTGGAAGATGGGGCCGTCGCGGTCCTCGTTGGGTGGTAGCGCGAAGAGCGCGTCGGCCACCGCCTGCGCCAGCTCCGTCCCGGATATTATCCGTATTTACATTCGATTCGGCACATATTTTACGTACCATATTTATATCCGTATTCAACAAAAAAAAAACTCAGATACTTTTCAGATTTGGATTTATCTTACAATATGAAGTATTTTTGCTTACCACATCCGTTGCCATCTAAACCCAGATCCGTTTCCGGCTTTTCTTTTTTCTCTTTTTTTGACAGGAAAACAAGGAGAGTCTGTTGGCTAATTTTTATCATAGGAAACATTAGCTTGTTGGATAACTAATAGCGTAGGAAGTAACTCTAGATACACCATGTCACCTTAATCTACATCATCTCAACATTCTTGAGATGAGCAATCTTATGGATTAACCATACTTGGTTGGCAAGCTATATGGTTGTAAAAGACCACAGAGGGACTTTTGCCCAAAGTGGAGCGGCATACCATTGAGACCATTTGGTTGGTGCGTTTGGTCTACACATCCATCTGCGAATGATATGCATACCTCATGCCAGAGGCTTAATATGAGATTTGCTGAAAGAGTTCTACGCAAATACTCCAGCACTGCCCCACACTCCTCCGCCTCGTGTCACGTGCTGCCGCCCGCGCCGTGCGCCAATGCCATCCGCATTGTCTATTTTAGGCGTCGCTTATTTGAATTAAAAAAAGGTTTATGTCTGAAATTTTACTATAATTAGTTAAAATTATAATGTAGCTGATAATGACTTATTTAAAGTAATTAAATTTAAAAATAGAAAAAAGGTTAGCCATCAAATATAATGCAAACGAATATAGGAAAAAAAACAAAAAAACTCAAAAAATCAAAAAGCCAAAAAAAGATGAAATTTATGAATAGTGAAAAATAAACTAAAAGATGAAGCCGAAATGAACAGGGCTTAAGCCAGGTCGACTCGCCTCTAGCTCCTCTGCATCCCCTTATTTCTTTCTCGCTCCCTCCTCTCTTTCCCCGAGTCCAAGCTAAGCTCAAATCTTCGTCGTTTCGCACCGTCCGTGCCTCGCCATGCGCCTTCTACTACTAGAGCATCTCCTCAACTCCTCTAATCTATCCTCGTCTCTAATTTGGCTACCTTCTTCCCCAACTCGCTGTCGTCGTTGAAGCAGGCACTCCTCCCACATCTCCCCCCTGCTAGAGGACAACGGACAGGTGGTGCGACGGGTCGTACGCCATGAGGTTGCCCAGGTCCACATCCTAGCTGATGGCGACGGCGGCGATAGCTGCTTCCTCCGCCATGGCCATGGCTGCGCTACCGTTACAAATACAACTATATTTTTCAAATAAATTAGAGTTATATAATAAATATAATATATCGTAATATCTAGCTGTGTAATTGCAGGGCAGCTTGCTAGTCCTTTTTACGGTACAATGTAACACCCCCGTTTCCAGGGGCGCCTGAGGACACGACATCCCGCAACTATTCACGCTTGAGCAGTTATGGAATGTCGCGCAAGAGTGAACCATCACACGCTTACAACAAAAGACCAGCATATATTTCACATAAGGTTTAACAACCAGTATTCTACAGCGGGGCGTGCAAGCCCAAAGTATATATTACATCACAAAAGACTCCAAGGAAGCTTGAGTGCGGCGGAGACCTAAAGCCACGGGTCCTCGTCGAAGAAAAGCTCCTCAGGGGCTTCCTCCACGGGGAGACCTTCACTGATGTCTTGATCCTCTAAAGAGGGGTTCAACAAGCCGTGAGCTAACCAGCTCAGCAAGTCACAAAGGAAACCCTATCTTACTACTTGCACGGATCAACAAAGGAATGGAGTATACTTGGTTTATTAACTTTGGGTGGATGCAGTTTTATTTGCAAATATTTTGGAAATTTACCAGAAGAAAACTACTCCTTAAACATTAGGGGTTTTTTAAGAGATAATTAACCAACTAATCCAATTAAAGCATTTACAAAACTACTTAAGCTTCGCTGCTGGAATCACCCAAAGTGACACAGCTCTATTAACCGGAAGCACGGCGTATTCGAATACCATTTATTTGACTCTGCAGAGTTGCTCAGCTTTACCCACACGATCCCTTAACTCCCGCGACAGAGTTAAAAAAGCCAGGTCGTTTCACTGCTCAATTCTTTATATAGGCTCTACCCGGTAGAATCCACTCAGGTCTGGCACATGAAAACTCCCGTCCGCTTTGAGTGAATTCTACCGTTGTTAGGTACCCGCAGCACGGCATACCTAACCTAACTCCTCAACACCCTGCCTTCTCAACACCTGTAGAGTTTCAATCGAGTTGAGCAGCTACTAAACCAGTGTTGACAAGTCAACTCCTGTGGTTGAGCGATCACTATGTTATTTGCTCGGCGTAAGGGTCTAGTCATTATATTTTCACAGGGTCCGCAACCTCGCCAGGTCCGCGACCTCCAACCTAGGGTAAGCGGTGGGCGCTGACCGTCTCGCGGTTCCCCACAACACCCTTACCCTAACTCCAATCCTAGGGTAAGAGATGGGCGAAGACCACCTCGCGGTTCCTTCCCCAACACCCTTACCCTAACCTGTGCACGCCGGCACTCTCCGCCCTAGGGTACGGTGTCCCATACCACCCTACCCTAGAGTCGGGTTTTCCAAATTCTATTGGCCCGCAGCCACAACCTTATTAGTGTAAAGACTTTGTGTGATAATAAGTAACCTACAGTTATCTAGATTATCAAGTAATTATTTCTAGGGTTATCAAAGGCGGGGCTACAAGTTTAACATGACATTTATCGGTGGTACGAGTTATCTACATAACATGTCATTCTAAACATTTTATTTTACTTTGAACTAACATTTCACAACTAACATAATGCAAATAGCATATTAACATAATTAAGTCATGGGATACAACATGATCAAGGTTATGTGACTTGCCGTGAATCTGAATAATCTCGGCGAGCTCGAACGTAGAGGCTCCTGGATCCTGGGACTGCACCTGAGCTTCCGGGATCTCCGAAACTACCGCAAGCACATAAAACAACATAAGTCTGGCTTGAGCCTAATCAAGCGATGAAAAATAATATATGAAAAAGGAGTAAAATGCAAAAATCCTCAAATTAGAATTTTTAGAATTTTTCTGGGATGAATTTGGGGAAATGGAGGTCAAAAATGGGTTCAGGACATTAAATGGAGCAAAGTGGTGAAATTTGGGATTTTTTGGGATTTTCTGTGATTTTCTAGGATTTATTGGGATTTTTCTGATTTCTGGAAATTATTAAATCTCGGGAAAAAGATTTTGCACAGTGTTGGGCCGGCCTTCGGGCTACAGTGCGGCCTGGCACTGTGTGGCCCGCGTGGCCGAACGGCCAGCGCGGCCCACGGCGGTGCACTCCGCGTGGCCCGCACGCGCGCGCGCTCACGCGGCTCGGATGAACGACGCGCGGCCTGGGGTGGACGGCCGAGATGGAGGGGAAGTGGACGGCTGGATTGGAGTGGGTGGAGATCGAACGACAGTGGGGTGAGGAAGGCGGGCGGAGCGGTGAGGCGGGATCGGACGGGTGCGGAGAGGCATGTTTATGAAGATCGGACGGTGGGGAGGAGGGGCCATCTAACAGCTGAGGTTAGAAGGCACGGAAGGGAGAGGACGGTGGAGATGCGGCCACGACGATCGTCTTCCTCCTCCATCCGCTATAGCGCCTTCGGGACAGCGCCACGGCGGCGACGGCGGTCTGGGCGCAAGGAGGGCCGTCGGCGGCAACCGAGGGAACCAGCGGGTAGGCCTTCAAGAGGGGAACCCATTTTGGGGAGTTGGAGCTTATGAAAGCCCAAGGAGAAGGCAGGGGAGAGAAGGGGGAGTTTCGGCTCTCCGGCGGCAAGAGGGGTCACCGGAGGGAAACGGGTCAAATCGGCTGCGATTTCACGGTTAGGGGAGTGCAGGGCTCACAATGGCGGTGGTGGTGTTAGCTGGAGAGCTGGCCACGGGAGGGGTGGTTCGGCCGGCGGTGAGAGACGGCGCCGGCACACCACGGGCGATCACCTGGCCAAAGAAGCCCACCAATGCGATTAGCACACCGAGGAGATGCTTTGGGGAGAAATAATTGAAGAATGAGGGAGGGGAGAGGGTGATCGGCTCCTGGGGGTCGCCGGCTCACAGGGCGGCAATGGCAGAGCTACGAGCGGCGAGGCTTCAATCGGCTACTCGAGGAGGTAGCTGGGAGTTGTGGGAAGTGTTTAAGGGCGGTGGGGTAACTTGGGATGCAAAGGAGAAGTGAGGAGGCAGGGGTGGGGTTTTTATGCCTCGACGGGGGAGGAGGAACCGTGGGGGAGAAGGCACGGGCGCGGCGCCGGGGTCAACAGGAGTGGACAGGGAGCAGGTAGGGCGTCTCCTCTGCGCAATGGGCCGTGACCGGGCGCTGGGCAGCAATAATGGCGAGAGATGGCACGGGAGTAGGCGGCCGAACGGCATGGGCGAGCGTGAGCTCCTGCGCGGCGGAGAGGACAGGCGGCGGCTGACAGGTGGGGTCGGGGAAACAAGAGCGGCGACGCGTGGCATGGCAAGCGCCAGCGGTTTCGGACCGGGGGTGTCGGGGTGACGCGAGCGCGGGGAAAACCGGGGCGCGGTCGCGGGTGTAGGGGCGGACGCAGCGCGCAGCGCATGCGCGAGGGAGAAGGCGGGGAGGGAGGAAGGCGCCAGCGGGGGAAGGGAGCGGAGGGAGGCGCCGGGGAAAACGGGAGGCGAAAAAGGGGAGGGCGCCAGCGGCAAGAAGGAGGCGCCCGGCCAGAAAAGGAAGGCGGAATCCGGGGAAACTTTCCAAAAAGGGAAAGTTGACAAAAACACTCAAAAACTCAGCAAAAAGCAAAGAAATTTTTGGGTTTGAAATTTTAGGGGCTTTTCATACAAACTCGAACTTGTGTACCTGACTGAGCATTTTGTATCAAATTTTGAGTTGATGTTTATTACAGGACAGAGATTGCAACACAAGTATATTAGTGGCTCTCATGATTCATAACCACCAAGCATTTGCATGCTCAACAATCAGCAACTCACAATCAAAGCAAATTAAGCACACGGTACAGTAACACGTGAAATGCTCACACAGGCATCACGCTTATTACATCAAACCATGACAGTCCAAAGGACCCAATAAAGCCACACAAATCCAACTACTGAGCACATACGTAGCTAGCAAACCATATGCTCAAGGATGCAAACAGGCACACATGCGAGATAAATAACCATGCACACGCACACTCACGCAGAATACATTCCGCACATAGGCAAACAAGCAGCTAATAAATACACACACTCAAAGTCTGGCATACATGGAGCTTGGTGATGAATGCATAAGAGGAGAGGCATCCTTCAGCATCGTGTTTCTTCCATAGCAGCAAGTCAGGGAACTGCAGCTGCGCTTCCTGTTCCTTCGCGATGATTATGCTCCTGATCGGGTGTAATAACTGGATGGTTTTCATGGTTTTCAATGTCTTGGTATACCTGACTTGGGACAGGACCACCATTGAACTCAATCTCCTTTACTTTTGGAAGGTTCAGGAGTCCGAAGAGAGAAGGCTCCATGTTGGTGAAGGACCAGACAATCTTCTCAAGCGCAGGAGCTGCTCCCTCACCGAAGCGAATCGCAGTGATGTCAGAGCCGCCCTCAACAACCAGAAACGTGAGGTTTTGGAATTCATTTATGGTGAAGATCAGCTGCTCTTCGTTGTATGACTTGTGCCGGAGCCTAAGGCACCGCAAGTTAGGTAGTTTGCCAACGACTGATAGATCATCACGATTCAGCCGTGTATCATGTAGAGTTACCTTCGCAAGATGTTTGGAGTGATCATCTTTGGCAAACAATTGAAGAAGCTGCCCACTGGTGATCCCGCTAAGGCTTAGGCTCTCAAGATTGGGGGAAGTTTTTAATTTATCTGGTCGTATGCATATGTTAGTGTGAGAAGTACCCCTGCTGCCAGGTGGAGTACGTTTGATTCGGATCGACAGTGACCGGAGGCACTCATTCAGATCGCTGACCACTTTGAGGACTTCATTCAGGTGTTCTTCACTCTCAGGGATGACCACACCAAGCTTCCTCAGCATCCATAGGTCGGAAATGCCTTTCAACTGGCCAGCATCCCCTGGAGCATCAACATGTGAAAGTACCTCCATGTTTGTCATCTTGTCGATCCTGCGAGGCATTATAATAGTGGAGAAAGATTCGTCGGCTGTGATGGTGTCAACGGAGCTTGGGCTCCTATCAATGCAGCCGGCCAGTAGACGCTTCAGCTTCGGGAGCAGGACATCTCTCGTGGCGGATGCAGGCACCTTGGTTCCCCGGATGTCCAGTACCTCCAACTGCTGGAGATGTTCGATTTCCTTGGGCAGGTGGGTAACAGCAATGTTCCTTAGGCTTAGGTACCTAAGCAGCAATATATTGCAGATGTTCGTGAGGCACCGGTGTTGCTGCGATATTTGACAGCCTTCGAGGTCTAGTACTTTGAGCTGCCGATAGAGTGGTGAGTATTCTGCAGGCGAAACCAAGAACTTGGTGATGTTATCCGAGCGACGGAGCCGGAGGCCGCTTTGAGTGGAGAAGTGCTGGGCCAAGTGATGCGACACGCGCGGGTCCACAAAGTTCTCCTCTTTAGCAAGCTCGACAACCAATTCCCAGAGAAGCTGATGATGGTGTACTACGCAGTTCTTTACTTTCCCTGCAGCTCCAATGCAGCTAGGATAAACAAACCCTCGGTTGAGGAGCACGTCGAAAGCGCGCTCGGCTGCACGCACCGTGCGTGGCCAGTCTTGTCTGGCTGTGAAGCCTTCGACGGCCCACCGCCCAACTAATCTCGACCGCCTGAGCTGGTGATGACGAGGGAAGATAGCCAGATACAGCAGGCAGGCCTTGTAGGCTCTAGGCAGATCATTGTAGCATAACGTTAGCACCCTTCTAGCATTGCTGTACTTCACATTAGCAGAACATTCCGGATCTAGCATGCGGCGGAACCTGTTCAGTTCTTGTTTGGTCCTATTTGGATTTGCATAGAGGGCATGGACGAACATCTTCATACAAAAGGCATTCGGCTCACATCTCTCCTGAATTTCACGTAGAATATCCGGCAGATATTTCCTTAGGTATTTGTTGAGCCTGTGGTAGTTCCTACCAAGCACGGGGCGCGCCCTCCTTCCAAAGAAATCAACAAGAGAGTAGACTATAGGTTTACCACAAAGCTGCTTGGCAAAAAGCTGCTTAACCTCTTCCTCGTCAACCTTTGTAGTCACTATCACTGCGCTGCCAGCAGCGCAACCGAGTGTTCTCAGATGTTTTTGCATTATCTCCCATAAGCCTGGGTAGCTAAAACCATCCAGAACAATCAAGGACCTTTTATCTTGCAGGTGCTCTCTAATCTCCTCCTCCAATTCTTCCTCTGTATAATCATCTCTGGCCTTCTTCAGCTGCTCGTCTTCTTGAATTTCTAGCTCCCGCAGGATGCCGCGGAGTACGTCCCAACAATCCCGCCGCATTACACCCCAGGCTCCGGTGCAGACCCAGACCTTGCACTCGAACTGGCTCTCCACGGAGGCTACGGCTTGACGTGCAACATCGCGTCCGTCCCGAGTGCCCGGCGCTGCAATGAACATGACTCTGGGCCACTCTTTGAAGGTCGTTTCGTCTTTGAGCCACCTGAGCAGCTTTTCCGTGCACTCCTCCAAGATGGGCGGCATCTCACCGTGGCCACAGTCTTGCGCGAATCTTACGCTGCTCTCCAAGTTGCTCAGGTCATCTTCTCCCGCTCCGGCGCTTGCATCAGCTCGAACCGCCACCTCCCAGCCGATGGTTGGGCGATCCTGCTTCTTCTCATCACCGTCAGCCTTGGGCTTGGGGGGCTCGACCCCGTACCTCAGCCGCCGCTCGCCCACCTCGCGCGCCCGTTCCTTGAGCTCGCGTATCTGGGAGGCCGCACGATGCTGAGCGACCAGCGACCGCACGAACCAAGGCAGCCACGGGATGCAGTGCCGGAGGCCGACGACCCCTCGGGGGTTCTCCCGGCCTTGGCGCCGCTGCACGTACAAGTCGATGCAGTTGCTGCAGTCGAAGGCGAGGTCCCGGACCTGCTTCATCCACGTGCGGACCTGCTCGTCGTGGTCGCCGTCGGGGGGCACCGTGTTGGCTTGGTGCAGGAGGAAGCTGTTCATGCTCTCCATCTCCTCCTTGATGAACTGCACGTCGCCCTGGACGCGGCTCAGCCGCTGCGCCTCTTCGCGGAGGAGGCCCAGGAGAGAGTTGACGGCGCCCAAGGCGAGCTCAGCCATCCTCTCTGGACCGCGGCCTTGGCCAGTGTCTACTGTCTGGTCTAGCTAGCTAGTTCTCAGCGGGAACAAGAATGCAAATTCATGCATGCGTACGTGCATAGGTGAAGCAGGAAACAGCAAGCTGCAGAGGGAATAAAATTTGCTGCTACTCTTGATATTGCTGAAGGCAAGTGCAGCACAATCCCTTTTTTTTTAACCGAAGTAGCTAGTAAACCTTAGCCAGAGTAATGGTAATCTCGGCCTTTATCGAGCATAATATAAAGTTAGTGACATCCTTTCAATTCCTCTTTTCTTTATTCGTTCGGTCTGTCGGTGCCATCCAAGGGCTCATGCATGAACATGGCATATATGCTGCGAGACCCTTTGCTCAGCAGGACGGGTAACACACGGCAGACGACGGTCAACTGTGGCTGCTGGTGGGCCGGGCATTGTTGAGCCATCCCTGCCCGGTAGGCTGCTACTGAGTGCGCGCTCAGTAGCTAACCGAGCATCGCGTGCAGGCTCAGCGCACGGGCAAGGGCAAAGGGGCTAAGGGAATCACGGGTAGGGATAGGGTGCACACGCGGTTTAGCTTCTAGCATGAGGAAATTACATGGATAATAACGTGACAGCATCGTAATATTATATTCTCATTTTATTCGCGTGTTTATTACGCTACCATTCACACTTGCGTATGAAATACGCATGCGTTAATTACTTCGGCCGACGGGCGACAGTCGCATCGAGCAAGTCAGGGCGCAGTGCGGCGCCCTCGAGGCGCATGGCCAGAGGCACGGCAGCCAGCCAATCTGGGCGTCACTTGGCTTCAACCTTTATTAATGTGAATTTTCAGCATCAATACGATGAATATCTCTCTTCTATATATAGACTAAGAGATCATTCTTAGTAGGCCCATATCTTTTAATTTAAGCCGTCCCTGCTCGGTAGGCTACTGCCGATCTACCCCTACTCAGTAGGCTACTACTAAGAGCAAGTACAATAGAAGAGGTGGCTGCCACCTCTAGGACTAGCTACATAAGCAAAAAGAGTACACGTGGCTCATGTGGAGGTAGCTAATACAATAAGTTGAGTAGAGATTACCTCTACTAAAGCATTCAAACATTTAATATTTCGCTAGAGGCGACCTTAACCCTTATTGTACTTGCTCTAAGAACTAGCATCACCTCCAAGTCCTCGTATGATGTGCTAGAGGTCACCTCTTGCATGAGGGGCAGCTTGCCTCTCTCTCCTCTTGTCTCTCTCTTCCACATAGGATTGTGTTGACGTGGATTTCGCTAGAAGCGACCTAGTCAGCATCATTGTACTTGCTCTAAGCACCACCTGCTTGATAGCTGACCGTGCATCGCGGGCAGCACGCGGACAAGCATAGGGAGGCCGAGGGAATCACAGGTAGGGGTAGGGCGCACACATGGTTTGGCTTCTAGCATAAGGGAATCGTGTGGATAATGATGTGATGTGATATTAGATTCTCGTTTTATTCGCACATTAATTGCACTGCCGTTCGCGTGTGCGTGTAGAATACGAACTGTGGTCGATTTCCTACCGAGCAAGAGCGCGTGAGGGAGGGGAAGGAAAGAGAGCTTGCTACTACTGAGCAAGAGTGCAAGGGGGAGCATAGTTGTAATTTACGTTCCTCTGCAGTTGGAAGCATTATGGAGCAGATGAACCTTCATATAAAGGTATGCTTCATTCACATGCGAGCGACATGCTTAATATATCGTTAGTGTAACTGTGGTTTTGTAATGTGGAATACATTAGGTAGCCATGTTTAGTTGACATATGTGTTTCTGTAATTAGCTATGTTTATTTATTATAAATAGCTACAAAAATACGGGCCGATAAAATAGTATGTGTTTATTGCTCTCGTGTAATTACAGAAAGCTGTAGAAAATGATTGGTTGGTACACATTGTGCACACCTAATTAGCATTGTAATTAGCACTAATCGTAATTAATTCATGCTAATCATATTTAATTAGTACGAATTGTAATAAATTAGTATTGGTGTACATCTAATCATATTTTTACGTTTCCAAATTGCTGGAGGAGGGGACACAGCAAAAGCAAATGCTAACTAACTTTTCTGTAGACAATCATCATCCATCTCACATTGATCGCATTAATGGACCACTACTAATTAGCACTGCACAGCACTGATCACCCGAATTTCCTATAGCTGAAGCCTTGATTTAGTATAGTAATTTTCTTGAGCCATGCTCTGCTTCATTTTTTTCCAGAGGAAAGCCGTGCTCTGCCTTCTCACTGTGTCCAATGGCCACCGGTTAGCAGCACCTCCGACTTGGGAGCACGGCGGCCGTCCGATACGTGACGTGGCCGCATCTGTAGATCGGTGGCGCACGCAGACAGTGGGCTTGTTTGATATGGCTGCGGCTTATGGCTTTTAGTTAAATTTTTTTGAATTTTAGCTGTTTGCGATAGAGATTATGGAGAGAGATACTCGCTTGCGATTTTGGTTGATATAGATATTAGGCTTTTAACGTGTACTACAATTAACTTGTAGCTTTGAGAAAATACCCCGTTTGAAAATTAGGTACTGTAGCAAAAACCAAAAACCATTTTTAGAAGCCGTTAAGAACAAACTCAGTGCGCAAGGCCCGGCTAGCGCCGGGTCGGGCCACAGGGTGCTGACGGCGGCTGGTTGCAGGAATGGCGTGTCTCACCTCCGAAGGCGCAATTAGAGATGCTCATCCCACTAGCTAAGAGCAACTCCAGCAGGGCCCCTACTTGAGCCCTCAAAACTCAAATTTGAGGGCTTGAGCCAAAAAACCAGCTCCAGCAGAGCCCCTACTAGAGCCCTCAAATTTGAGGAGGCTCTCAAATCACCCTCCCACCCCTCATTCCTAGGGGCTCCCCTCCTGCCTCTCATTTTTCTGTTTTTTTCCCGCACCGTGAAACTTCTCCCGCTCTCGGCTTCCCGCACCGTGAAATTCCCCGCCGCCTTCCCACATCTCCACGCCCCCACCCGCGCGACTGTATCCTCCGATTCCCCCTCCCCCGCCCCCGCGCCGCCCCTCCTCCCCCCCCTCCCGCCCCCGCGCCGCCCCTCCTCCCCCCCGGCCCCCCGCGCCGCCCCTCTCCTCCGCCCCCCCACCCGCGCAGCACCTCTCCTCCGGCCCCCCACCCGCGCCGCCCCTCTCCTCCGCCCCCCACCCGCGCCGCCCCTCTCCTCCGCCCCCCACCCGCGCAGCACCTCTCCTCCGGCCCCCACCCGCCTCCCTCCAAGCCGGCCTCCTCCTTGAGCTTCATCACCGACGCCATCCGAGCCAGCCTCCTCCCCGAGCTTCTTCTCCGAGCGCCGCCGCCCTCCGAGCGCCACCCCTCCCCGAGCGCCGCCCCTCCCCGAGCGCCGCGCCTCCCCGAGCGCCGCGCCAACCCGAGCCTCCCACCGCCTCCGTGCTCACCGCCGCGTCGCACTCCTTCTCCCCGCCCCTCCCGTCGCCGCCTCCTTCGCGCCGCCACCGTTGTGCGCCCAGTATCCCACTACTGAGGATACTGCAAGATTGATGGAGATAAATAACAAGAGGGGTTGGCCAGGTATGCTTGGATGCATTGACTGTATGCATTGGAGGTGGAAGAATTGCCCAACTGCATGGAAAGGGATGTACTCGGGACATGTGGATGGACCAACCATGATACTAGAAGCTGTTGCATCAGAGGATTTGTGGATTTGGCATTCATTTTTTGGATTGCCTGGATCACTTAATGATATCAATGTTCTGAAGAGGTCACCTCTATTTCAGCGGCTAACTTCAGGAACTTCACCTGCTATTGAGTATACGGTGAATGGCAACAAGTACACCATGGGTTATTATTTGGCAGATGGGATCTATCCATCATGGGCTACATTTGTGAAGAGCTACAGAAACCCACAAGGTAACAAGAAATGTCATTTCACAAAAGCTCAAGAAGCGGTAAGGAAAGATGTTGAGAGAGCATTTGGTGTGTTGCAATCACGCTTTGCCATGATTAGAGGTCCTGCAAGATTTTGGAATAAGGAGACACTATGGTATATAATGACAGCGTGTGTGATCATGCATAATATGATAATTGAGAATGAGCGAGATGCAGATGATGTTGGGGGCTATGACTATGATCAAGATGGGGGTGAGGAGCTGAGGGAGGAGGAATACCAACGATGCAATCCACTTGTTTTGTCGGAGTTTCTCAAGATACACAGGCAGATTGAAGATAGACAAGGACATGAGAAACTCCGCGACGATCTTGTGGAACATTTGTGGGCGATACATAGTGCTAGCTAGTTGTTTAATAATTTTCGTAGACTTCATTTTTCATGTTATGATGGATTATATCAGTTTATTTGATGTTATGTGATGAACTTTGTGCTTTCAATTTAAATTCGGAACAAATTTGAATTTGAATTTAAATTTCAATATTCGTATTTGAATTCATAAATTTAAATATTGTCTCTCATTGTGAAATCAAAATTATTTTATTGTGTATTGTGCTTTTGTCCCATACATATGCATGTAGTGTGTGAGGAAATAGAGGGAATTGAGAAGTAGGGGCCCTGTTTTGAGGGCTCCTGCTGGAGTGCAGCTCAGAAAACAGGGCTCTCAAAAGTAGGGGGGAGCCCTCAAATGAAAAGTAGGGGCCCTGTTTTGAGTAGTACTGCTGGAGTTGCTCTAAGCAGGATGAAGTTAGCGCATACATGGGTAGTCTTCTCATCTGTTTTTTGAATTTTTTTTGAAATATCTGTCTCTGTGAATTTTTACCCTGCTATTTCAATAGCTATAATTTGTCGAGAATTACTCGGCTTTCTTGACGTCTGTCACTTGAATTCAAGATCTACTTCCTCGATAGGGCAAATGTAGTGCACCTCCGAGTCAACCAGTCGAAGTGCTCAGAGCATGGCCATGGTTTTGATCGTGTTCGTCAGAAGCTGGAGGCCTGTTTGGATTGTTGCCAAGTTCCACACTGTTCGGCTAAAAGTCGAGCTGGACCAGATTGAATAGGTTGGAACGGGACGGGTTGGACTAGGCTGGGTCGAAAGTTCCACTTGATCATTTATACGGGGTGTTCACACAGACTATGTCGTCCGTCAGGGGCAGACTACAAGGATGCATGGGTGTGCAGTTGAACATTTATAATATTTGAAGAAAACATCAATACTAGCTTTGTCATGTTGGTCATTGAGTTGTGCTCTCAAACCCTAGGTCTCGTGTTTGATTCATTAAGCCCTCATGTTCATTTTTTGTTTTCTCTTTTAGTTTAATTGGTGTAAAAGATTCATCAAACCCTTATGTTCATTTTTTTCTTTTAGTTTAATTGGTGTAAAAGTTTTTGAGACCCTGTTTCTTTGTTGTTTCTTAGGATTTCAGTACCTTGTCCATTTTTTTAGAACTTCGATTGTTTTATTCTGGAAAATAAATATAAAAGGATGCATTTTTCCAAATGTATTTTAAAAACCTGTAAGACCAATAAGATTAACAATTTACTATTGTATTTCTTCCCAAACTTTCCATCTTCTCTATCAATTTTTTAAAAATAATATTGCGTCTTTCGTATTGACAACACAACTCACTTACTACATATCACCTTTTACGGCTAATATTTTTCTAAACTGTTTCGAGATACCGTCCCTAGTATTTTTTTCTAGCCGGTGGCCGTGCTCTGCTTCCTTTTTTCCCAGAGGAAAGCCGTGCTCTGCCTTCTCACTGTCCGACGTCCACCGGCTTGCGGCAAAGAGGTGGAAAATTGCGACCACTTTGGGAGCATGAGGGCCGTCAGGTGTTGACACGTGGCTTCATATCCGCAGTTCGATCCCCCCTCGCACGCGGCGCATCCGTCCGTGTGCAGAGACGAACGCGTTTGCAAGGTGATCCGTCCACGCCGGCTACACGATCTACCTCGATCGATCGGCGACGCAGGCAGGTGCCCGGCCGGCCGGGCGCCGGGTCGGGTCGGGCCGCGCCTTGCCCACCTACCTTGTCATCGGGGATGGGTGATCAGGGACAAGAGCAACCCGTTACGTTGTGTCGGATATAAGAAAACCTATGACTTCTACACTAGGATGGCACATCCATCACGTGTGTACACCAAGACCAACTGGGTCATGAACGTCTACTTCCTGATTGATCATGAAAACGATATCCAGGTACGTACGTGACATTGAGGAGGATCGCATTGCAGTATTTGTGTGTCAACACATGCTTGAGTTGACCATAGCCAGCTCACTAGCAACATGCGTCCTAGTGGTTTTTTCAGAATTCATGTCGGTCATGCATGCCACTTGTACTAACAGATGTTTCGCGCATGTACTTACGCGTTTAAATTAACACTGTAGGAGGAGATGTTCCTGTGCCATGTATTCGAGAACAACTCACCCGACTACTACGATCCACGGCCCAAATGCTAATCTGTCTGTTTACATATATAGAGTGGTACACATATTTTGCTTCACATATACACCTTGTTTGCCACCAGAATCCTTTTTGGCAACACTCCAAGAATTTGCGTCGCCAAAACGGAGCTGCGGGTCCTGCAGCTACGAGCATTCAGGCACTGTTCAAGATTTTTTTTTTCTAAAAGAAAGGGTACTCTTCAAGAATTTCAGTTCTAAATCCATGTATTAATGCAATGGCAGCAATATGTTCTTACAATAACAAATCATGAGCCATGCTATTGTCATCTTGTTAATCTGCACGCTGCTAATTCAGTTCTAAACCTCCTGCTGAATGTTTTGGGGCCTTCAAATTTCAGTTCTTTACTAGTACTAATGCCTTGTACAAATGGATGCAGGAAAGCGCTTTAAGGAAGCGATCCATGGTCCAAGCAGCAGTTCATTCCGTCGAACAGCTCCAGGATCCTTATCAACGCACCACGGCTCCGACCGTCCTTCTTCAGAACCAATATAACCTACATGGCACAGCTTGAGAACCTCTTGCTCGGGGATGACCCCGAAATCTCCACTGGTAAGTTGGAGCTAGTCGAGGAAACTAGATCAGGACCACAAAAGTTATCTTATTAATTAGGTTCATATATATGGTGGTTAATTAATGACTTCTACTCCTACAGTAAACTTGTCCTGCTTATTTTGAGCATCAGTATCATTTGGTTTTCTAGATGCTGAAGACCACAATCCAAGCGGATGCGGACCTTCGTCAACCGTGATCGCAAGTGGTGACGAGAATGGGCAGTTGAGAAAGCGCACGAGGACTGGCTCAGATGTTTGGCAGCGCTTCACCAAGATTTTTGCACACGACCCGGCCGAATGGGGTTTCCCTATCCCCTTCTCCCTATTCCCCGGTGACACTGGCAACCTGCAACCACTGCTGCAAGGTGCTCACAGGCGATTCCAGTAAGAGCAAGGCTAATAATACAATTTTCAGCTGGCTGTATGGACAAGGTTGTATGATCCACCCCTTTCTCTCACAAAGTTTCTTGGTTCTTGTGCTTCAGCTGGCTGTAAACTTACAGCCCACCTTTCTTCTCTCTCCTCCACCTCAGCATACAGCCTACTAACAGCCTCTTATTATACTTGCTCTGAGGGTACATCGCAACTCAGAAGGCACAAGTGCCCGTGCAACCACTAGCTGCTGCCAATCAGCCTTTTTATTCCTTTTTTTTCGAATGGTAGTATTGTTAATTTGGTAGGATGTGTATGGTTTGAGGTTGTATGAGAAGTACTGAGCTTGCTATGTATCCAAGTAAGATGTAAATGTTTCAAGATGTAGTGCTACTTGATCATTTGTACAGGCGTTCACACACATTGTTGTGTGATATTTGGCCGTCCACTCCTTTTTAGTCGCAGCAAGCCCGCCCGATCGAATCCTATGTAACCTTTGGCCATTGACTTGCCTACTTTTCGATTGGATCGTTTGAGGACAAACAATAGCAAATTAGGCGCTGTTTAAAACTAGGAGGTTACTTGTATGCCACAATTTAGTATATGAATAGTGAATAGATGTTACTTATATCTTCATGTGCTGTAAGATTAGTGTTACTTTGTTAGAGAGAAAAACATAGAACCACTTCTCTTAAAACTATTTATTTTTGCTAATAGCTTTTAGCCACATCTATTAGTTTTTAATTGAAATAGGCATTGACTGTAGTGGTTATTAGCTTTAACTGAGTTATTTAATTAAAAAGTAAATAAAATGAGAAAAAACTACTATCTTTACTAATAATATAAAGAAAATTGAAAAAGCATCTTAAAAATCAACACCTGTAAAATAGATTTCAACTTCTAGCAGGTAGAAACGAGAAGACAGCCGTTCTGAACGAGAAATTTCGATATTTGACACTGAATACGTGCGCCTCTCAACTTTTAACTCCCAATTCGTACGTCTTTGGAAATTTAACCCTGTCACTGCGAATTCTTTTGATTCAAGGGATTCTCCTCATTTACACTTGGTCGTTAATATGTGCTCTGTACTGATTTTCTCTGAAAGGAATAATTGCAATCCTGCGTTTCGGTTCTTGGTTGGTGTTGTTTGTGGTAATTAAACATCTCGTCTTTCGTGCAGAATTTGATCGAATGGTACCTCTGATTCGAGAATTCGCATGGTTTGACGAGTTTTCGGTTTGCTTGCCTCTGCGTTAAGCGCTCATAACTTCTCGCCGGTCCTGACTGAGATGGACTGGGTTTGCAAAAGTCTCTACTTGTTGTAGATTCTACTTTGTGCTTCTGCATTGCCCGGTCCGTCATCTGGTCCTCCTGGGCGTATTTCCGAGAAGCGAGTTATGATCAGAAATCTGGTTAATTAAACCCGTTTATTTAACCCAATACAAATTACAGAGCAGAGCAGTTAAGCAACCTCGCATGCTCCACTTCAGATGGGTACGAACTGCCGTCTTGCGTCGGTAGGTACGCCTAAAGCGCTGTGTGAGTTTGAATGGTTTTTTCCTAGCGAGCCCGACCGACTCCTAAGGGCATGTACAACGCGTCTACATAGCTCGTCTCCATCGGCTGGATTTTGCGAAAACCCCCCGAGCTCCGCAATGAATGAGGAGCGAGGCTGCGCTCATCGCTTCGCGAGGGGACCAGGGGCGCTCGTGGTCCAAGAAATTACCGCCGGCTTGAGCTCCGTTGTATGGCCTGTCGACGAGCTCGGATCCATCTGTGGGCGCGCGCGGATCAAGCTTCGGGCGCGCGCGAGATGTTCCTTGCGCGCCAAATCTTTCGCTCTCGCCCCATATATTGCTCTCCTCTCTGGGCTCCGCCGCCATTCGTCGCCGTCGAGATGGAGCCCAACAGCGACCCCCCGTCAAGGAAGACCAAGGATGTTGCTCTGGGTCGGAAGAGCAAGGGTCCGGCGGCGTCTTTAGCGGCGGCGGCGGCGGCAAGCAGCTTCGTCCGCGGCAATGGCCGCGGATCCGGCCCGGCGGCGGCCCTCTTCCGTGCTGCCGGCGGCCCATCCCCTTCGTCGTTGTCTGGATCTGGCGCTTCGAAGACGGCTTCCTCCATGCCTTCCTCCATGGGTAGATCTCCCCCCTTTGACGCCTCTAGTTCTTCCCCTGGTGGCCGAGGTGGCTTCACCGGCGCCCCTTCATCCGCCGGTGCCTATGCGTTCCCTCCCTCACCGTCTCCAGCCTGGTGGGATGCAGCCGCCAGTGGTGGTAGTCCAACAGCTTGGGATCCAACACGATATATATCTCTTTCTGAATCTCTTCTATCTTTTTCTTGCCGTATGCAATTCACTTGTATTTTGCTTCATTGCATCTAGGTCTAGCTTCAATTGATTGATTGGGAATAAAGAAATTTGTGAAAAAGATATAAGGGGAATAACAGCAATGCATTACCAAGTTTGTCTGGAGCAATTGATCTTAGATTTGGGATTGATCTTAGCTCTGTTATGATATGGATGTGCCATTTGTGTTTGCAAGAAATTTGATGTATGAAATCCTGGATCTTAAATTTGCCATATCTGTTATGATATGGATGTGCCATTAGCTCTGTTATGATCCCTTTGTCTGGAGCAATTGTGTCTGGAGCAATTGATCTTAGATTTGGGATTGATGATAGCTCTGTTATGAGGTATGGACTATGGTTTAGCAATTCAATAAGATAGCTTATTCAGTTGGCGGATAGCTTATTCAGTTGGCAATTTCTTTCATCTTTTTAAAGAATAGTTTTGCTGATTTGGCAATTTCTGTTTCAATGTGTTCTCAATGTGCATATTTTGTTTTTGCAGGGATAAAGACACATATCCACCTGGTGGTTTCATGACGTACTTCGGCAACCAGCCACATAATTTTCATTTGGTTGGTGCACCTTGTCACAATAGCCATGTCAATGTACCTCTTCCTGAAACCAATGGAGGAAGTTCGCCCCCAGATGTGGAAATCCTTTCGGACAAGCAGCCTGTTGTAGTTGATAGCGACAACGAAAAGGTTAGGACTGAGAAGCGGATCATGTGGACACCAAAAGAAGACGAAAGACTGATGAGTGCTTGGATTGAAAATTCGACGGACTCAGCCACCGGAGCCGATAGGAAGACCGACGCCTATTGGGGCGATGTTATTAAGTCATACAACAAGACCACCCCGTCAGAAAGGAAAAGGAATGCAAAGCAAGCCAAGGATCGATGGCACAAGATTAATAAGTGGTGTGACCTCTTTGAATGTGCATATGTGAAGGCTCGCAGGGTGTATACAAGTGGCTATTCTGATCAGATGTGGATGGATGCAGCCAGCGAGTTCTATTTGGAAGACAACAAAAATGAAAAGCTAGGACCCTTTGTGCTTAAGAATGTTTGGACAATCTGCCGTGAAGTGCCGAAGTGGAAAACATACAACGAAGAGCTGAAGAACGCACGTAAAAGGAAGGGATATCACCTTGAAGAAGAAGGGCAGGAAAATGATGATCATGAAGAAGAAATGCCAAAGCGTCCAATGGGACAAAAGGCAGCTAAAAAGGCCGCTCTTGCTGCAAAAGGCAAGTCAAAGGCAATGGATGATGATGGAAAATCGAAGGAATCTGCAATTGATGTGGAAAAGCTTGATAAATTCAGCAAGATCCATGAAGCAGCCAATGCAAACCGCATCAAGGTGTTAGACATGCAGCAAAAGTTGTCTTCTGAGAAGCTTGAGACCACAAGACTTGCCCATCTAACAGCACAGGAGAACAAAGAGGGAAAGAAGCTAGAGATGGAGGGAAAGAAGCTAGAGATGGAGGGGAAGAAGCTTGAGATGGAGGCGAAGAAGCTGGAGAAAGAATCAAAGATGATGGAAGCTTATAACAACCTCATCTCACAAGATACAAGTTCAATGTCTGATGAGGAAAAGACTGAGCGTGTTGCTGCCATGAAGTGTTTGAGGAAGACGCTTTTTCCTGATAGTATGTAATTAGGTATGTACTTTCACTAGAAAACAGTATCTGCTGAAATTTCAATGTCTGTGTGAAATCCATCTATGCTGAGACGCCATTATTGTTAATCTTTCCAGTCCATTACTGTCAATCAATATTAGGTCAATAGGAGGAGATTCAATGTCTTGAGCTGATTTAATCTGGTATTTATCTACATTCTGTCTGTTGTCTGCATATAATTTCATTACCTACAATGATATAGTTCAGATCTTACAAATTTGTAGTCCATATTTGTAAGTTGGTGCAAAAAAATCCATTTCATTACCTACAATGATATAGTTCAGATCTTACTTTCTGTCTGTTGTCTGCAAACTTGAACAGCAGACTGAAGTTTATATGTCAGGATTAGGGAAAAATGATTCTGCTTGCTCGATCCCTGCCGACCGTGCAATCTTGGCAATGTTTTGGCTTCAGTTTTTAATATTGGAATTTTCCCCATATGGTTGCAGAGATTGGTTAATGCTATTCATATGTATCTGTATCTGATATGTTCTGAATATACTGTAGAACTTGATTAATTTCATCGATAGTCATATTGTTCTGAAGCATACTGGCATAATGAACATGAGGCTCAAGAACAGTATTTGATTATAGGAGTTAGATATATCATGCCTTTTTCTGGCAAACTCTTGTGTGTCTCTACCTTGCTAAAGTTGGCACAAGTATTAACTCATTTCAATCAACTAGTTCTTCAAATGATAACAATGGTGCCTACTGCCTAGTCATTTTCGTTCTTGCCATCTGAAGATCTGAAAGCATGTGTAACATGAAAATTTAGAATTGAACTGATTTCTTTAATTTTTCCCTGATTATTGCTCTACAGAATCCAGATTTATTGTCCAATAGTCTGTTCGGCTGGTGTGATAGTACATATCAAATCATTTTGCACTCTTCAACTTTTGCAGGGACAACAACCCACATCCCTGTTGGTACATGTGGCAAGTCTCCAATGTTCTATTCTGATGTGGTTGATGACTTGATTTCAGTAACAAATATGAGGATTTCAGGGATGTGGTTCTTCACCATGACCTCCATTCCCATGGATCCTGCAGGCTCCCAGTAATGCGCCCCAAACTACAATGTCAGGCTTCATTGGCATATCTTTTATTAGATCAACAACTTTTGCGAGATCTTTCATTGGCATAACTGTGAATTTTCTCGAGTTATATGTCAACATTTGTTGTTAGTATGTCGAGTTATATACTGCTGTTAGTATGTTGCTGGTTTGCATATTGACATGAGTGTGCTGGTTTGCTTGTGTTTGATTATATATGCTTGCTGTTATATACTGCTGTTAAATACTGGAATGTGTACATATATATTGCTGTTATATACTGGAATGTGAATATGAATCAGATAGTGTGAAGTTTTCAAAAGCCCATTCAGCATATTCATTTGATGTTTCAGAATTGGGAATTTTAGCTCAACCTTGAGAATATGGTTAGCTGAAATCTTATTACTCTTTCATTTAGCGTAGTGGTCAAGAGGCTGGTATTTTAAGTTCCGAGTCTTCTTGAGTCTTGATATTCAGGCCTTGTCCACTAAAGCTCTGCACTCCATTCATTTTATATGCGAGTAAACTGAATTGATTGGCATGCAGAGGGACTGGAATGAGGAACAGTCCTGCCGAGAGTTTCCTCATAGCAATCCAGATTGTTTTCATATGTGAACTCTATTCATATGATTCATTGGTGTGAACTCTATTCATATGATTGATTGTTTTCATATTGTTTCCTCGTAGCAATCCAGATTACAGTCCTGCCGAGCTATTCATTGGTGTGAACTCTATTCATTAGATAAAAATGTTGCAATTATATATAATATATCATTTATATTGATGATTTTAAAAAATATTGTAATCATGTTCATCTTATTTAATCTTGATCCGTTTTCTATCAAATACCAACACAATGGTATACAAACTAGTGTTCATGATTGATCTTAGCTACATGCAAAGCATTAAACAGCTTGCAGACAGTGAAACAGACTCTCCATTGTACGACCTGTCTTTTTAGCTGTCTGTATGTCAGATTCCAGTCTCTTGCAGACGACCCCCCGTCTGCGGGTTGTACATGCCCTAAAGCGCTGCGTGAGTGTGAATGGTTTTTTCCTACCGAGCCCGCCCGATCGAATCCTGCTGCAATCTTTTGACCATGGATTATATACGTTTCCAAACTGCTGGCCAGTCTCGAGGACACAGGACAAGCAAAGGCTCTTTAATTTTCTGTGGCTAATCATCACCCATCTTACATTAATCAAAAGCAAAAGCTGCGTCTGCAGCGGAAGTTTATCTATGTGTAATACATATCTATATCTATACTGTAGTAGACGGTTGTATATTGTTATCACTTCAATGTATTCGTATTAGAGTAACTCGTTTTTTCTGCGTGAATAGATGACTGCACCGTGCAAGGATAAAACACAATTTGGCTGATGTATTTTCGTGTCCACAAGATAGCGGGCTCAAGGAAGTATCGTCATGTCATTTCATGCGCTTGGTAGTCATTTCTGCGCGTGGTTGGAGAAGCGGGTGGGGGCCACCCACTTCCTATGGTCGAGGAGCGCCGGTACAAAGTAAAACTACTTACTGCAAAGTACGAAGTATGAGCATGCGGTACAGCAAACTATAACTAGGAATATTCTGACCAGCGTTAGGACATGGCCCGCTACTGGCAGCCGATAAGAATGAGTTACCAGATTATTTTCATGCAGTAATTATGATAATTTTCTTCGTAACATTCTATAATAGTGTTCATAATCTGTACCGCTTGAATAAAATACTTGTAGTTAATTTTGAAATTTTTTTAAATATAGATAAAATTATTTGCATGAACATATAATGGAGTACCAAAGACATACAACAAAACTTGCTAAATAGCTACCGGAGGAAATTACTCAAATGCAACTCCCATATTCTAAGTCACATGAAATCATGAAACCCTAATTTCCAAGTGTAAGGTCCTAATTTTCGAGACATGAATCCTCAAATTTCAAATTTTGAAAATAATACACAACGAGGTACACTGTGTATGCAGCTTTCAAAATATGTGGATCTTGTTTTCCATATTAAAAAAGTTGTGCTGACAGTACACATGAATAAATTATGGATGAAAATTCTTAACGTTTAAAATTCCAAAAAAATTACACAAGCAAGTAAACTATATTACTAGGCTTTACAATTAATTTAATTAATTTTTATTTTCGTTTTTTATATCTAAAAATTCTTTGAAAAAAGCATTCCAGAATTGTTTCCAAAAAAATCTAGCAGGAAACGTTGCTTCTGGTGCGAAACCATACACACACGCACGGGCCAACAGCAGGCACGGGCACATGGGAAGGAATGCTAAGGGTGTGTTTGGTTGCTTTTGGGTAGTGGGATCGTATATCCTGGATGAGGGGAAGCTGGATGAGGAGGGCCGTATTTTGAAAAAGAAGAGTGTTTGGTTCGATGTATCTGTGGATACAGGCTGAATGAGTCTGTGATTGGTAGGTTGTATATGAGGCTGTATGAGCGGATACAGTAGGCTGAGAAAGTGTTTGGTTGGCTGTATAGTGGGGTATAGTGACCCTCGAATGTGAGAGGTGGTGTGGTTACCCCCCTTCACATGTTTTTTCAGTTTTTTGCACAAACTAAGTTATTCCTAATAGTAATTTATTTACAGTATGACATATTAATTTTTTTACTTCCGAAAAGAACATATTTGACAATATGATGATGTATATCAGGGGAAAAATGCGACATGCAATTATTTGGTATGAACACATGTTTTGACTAAATGTTTGCAACTTTACTCTAAATCAAAAGACATTAATAAAATGAACACTCCAAAGATAGAGTACATAAAGATCTATATTTCTCATAATAAAGAAGCATAAGCATAGTCATATATCTTAGCTTACACTTCAAACAAGTAGCCCCTACATAATTACAAAAGGTGTGCCTTGAAGACACCATCAGCACATCAGTCCACATGCAGTAATTAAACCCTACATAATTACAAAAGGTATGCACCATGCACACATCACACAACAGATGTCCATAGTTTTATCTTACATAAATAGTTAGGGCCTGTAGGGGGGAGGATTATCCATCAACCACCAACTAATTAGGCAAAAGGTTAGTGGTCAGTGAAAAATAGCCTACTCATTGAAGTAGTGCTTCTCAATCCAATGATTCATCCACATACGACGATGTTCGTCACTCATCTGCACAAAACCAATGCTTTGTGCCTTGTGTTCATAGAGCCAACCAAGAGCAGACAGTAGGGCATCTGGAGTGAACCCAGGGAGTGTCATCACAGCATTGTAGACCCTTGGGTGTGCCTCAGCATGTGCAGACTCCCTGATAGCAGCTCCCAAGTCCTTCACTGCAGCAATCATGCCATTGAAGACAACTACTTCCTCATCACTGATCAGGCCTCTCTTGCTCTTTGAACCAGACCCACTGCATGAGTCCTTACCCTTGTCTTGAGCTGCCCCTCCTGAACCATCCTCATTTGGTGGAGTCCAAGTTGGTGGAGGAACATTGGTGTCGATACCTTTAGCAGCTGCATTCTCCCCAAGGACCTCATCAAAGCCTAAACCCTCATTCGCAAGTTGAGAAATGGGGGTGGCAATAGGTTCACTTTCCACAACATCAGAAGGTTCTCCCAAAGGCTCATTTGAGCCCATGGCATACCTCCCAGTGGCTTGTCCAGCAGAGAATATGGCAGCCATCTGCTCATAGTTCTCAATAGGAACATGCAGGTATGGAGCATCCTCGGGGTGGTCCTACATGTGAACAACAAGGTCATGATGTTATGGAGCAAGCGTAAACTGAGACACAAATTTAGTACCTTGATGTGGCCTTTGTAGTGCTCATCCTCAAGTAATATGGTGTTGGTGGTGTCATCCCATAGAGCGCCACTAAAGTCCCGCAACTTGCATATCTTTGCCCATACTTTCTTCCACTTCTGGAGGTGGTTACTCACCTGACTCCCGGTGACCTCAACACCGATTTGCTCAGTCACTTGTCTGCCAACAGTGTTCAAGTGCACCTTCTTGAAGCCTTTCTCTGGCCGCACCCCACTTTCCACCAACTCAGTTAAACGGCGTAGCATTATGTTGGACATGTGAGATGTCCACTTCAGGTTGGCCCTATGTTCAGCCATAACCTACCATAAAAGTACAAATTGGCATGAATAAACACACAAAGTAATAAATAAGCATAGGCCAATGGAAAAATAAATAAGCATGACCGGTTATTATTACATGCCTCAAGTCAATTCATTACAACAAAGCTATCACACAACAAGTATCAGTACTAATTATTACAAAGTCTTGAACAAAGTTTGTTCCACATATTGTTCTACACACGTCATTCACACACACATGTTTCCCCTATTGTTCCACATAGCTAGTGCCCACTCATTCCTCTTCGCTGCCCAGGTGTTGTTGTCATACTCAATGTCATGGTGTTGTTCAGGATCTATAGGGTTTGGAGTTCATTGTTGTTCCCCAGGGACACACTCATCTTCCCCGTGCATTGGTATCCAATTGTGCAAAATGCAGCAGGCAAGCACTAACTTTACTTGAGTCTTGTAAGGGTGGAATGGTTTATTATACAAAATTCTGAAACGATTCTTCAATGCACCGAATGCTCGTTCCACTGTGACCCTAAGAGAGGAGTGCCTTAGATTGAACAACTCTCTTTGGTCACGAGGATGGTTCCTTCCACTATACTCATTCAAGTGGTACCGGCAACCACGATATGGTGGGAGAAACCCTGGCCGAACAGCATAGCCCGCGTCTACGAGGTAGAATTTACCTACAAGCGACAAATACTGGTCAAGTAAGTATTTTTTCAACTAATTGCACTTACTAATTGCACTTACCCGGTGTCACCCTTAAACCATCATCCCTCTCCAATGCATCTGCTAGAATAGTGGCATCATGAGCAGACCCCTCCCACCCAGCTAAGACATATGTGAACTTCAGGTCGAAGTCCACAGCAGCCATGACATTTTGTGTGGTTACACCCTTCCTACCTCGAAAGGCGGCTGCCATAGATGCGGGGACTTTAGCTAGCACATGAGTGCCATCTATAGCGCCAATGCAATCCTAATAAATATGAAAAACCAATTAGTTAAGGGCTGCAATGGCCAAAATTTTTTCATTGCAAGGTCAAACTAGTACCTTGAAGTATGGGTTGAATCTGCGGTTGGTTGCAATTTTTGGGTGGATGTCATGGGACGGTGGCCGAATCATCTGCCCACGCAGCTCTCCAATAGCATACAACACTTCTTGGAAATAACGACTAATAGTTTCCAAACCCCTTCTAAAATTAAGCTCTATCAACGTAAACCTACAATTGTGCCCAACCACTTGTAGGAACATGACAACTTGTTCCTCAATTGAGGAATTAATAGTGTGTTTAAGCAATCTTCTTGTTCTAAGCAATGTGCACAAGTGGAAAAAGGGGGCTCTTCTCATTCGAAGTTGTTCTACACAATGTCTATCATCACTGTGAAAAATGAACCTAAGATTTGCCATCCTGATTTTGTCTCTTTCAGCTAAGGGACCATATGTGATGGGTGGTGTACGACCAGCACGCCTATACACAAATAAGGTGTATGCACACATGGTAGCAACTAGTCCAGCTGCATTACTAATGATTTTACGGCGCTTGACAGAAAAAATCGTCCATCTAAAAATGCACACAAACAGTAAATTGCATTACTAATTATTTTACTAGAAGGTAAATTGCAAAGTAATGGAGGATGGGTAGGATTTACCGTTTTCGAAGCAAAGATCGAGGGCTTGTGTGATTCTTGTAGGCAGTAGATCAAATCCCTGCAATGGGAGGAATGTGTTCAAGCTACATCACATTGCACATAAGGAAATGAAAATAAAAAACGGGGAGCCGAGAGATCCAGCGCGTGCGTCCGGCCGAGAGGAAGAAAAGGCGGGGGGAGAGAGAAAAAGCGCCGAGAGCGGGAAGAAAAAGCCGGGGAGAGAGAGGGCAGCGGCGGCGCCGCGGCCGGCTGCCGCGTCTTAGCAGCGAGGGGAGAGGAGGCACCGCGGGTGGCGGCAGCGACCGGGGCAACGGCCGGCGGTGCCTCCAACCGCGCGAGGCGGCGGCGACTCTACCCGCGCGAGGCGGCGGCGACTCCAACCGCGGGAGCGGCGGCGACTCCAACCCGAAGGCCTTCATCGGATCCGGAGGAGGGAGGAGAGGGAGATCACCTGCTGCCGACGCGGAGGACGCAGAGGAGAGTGCGCGAGAGGTAACCCTAGCCCGCCCTTCTCTGGAATCCCTCGGTCCTGGACTGCCAGTTTTGGCCGAAATGGCCTTCTCTGCCGATCCCGGATCGAGACCGTATACGGGACGAGCGAATCCAGGCTGCTACAGTAAATTCATCCAACCAAACACCTGATTTTTTCGTAATATACGGTGCAGCTGGAATTCGGCCGTCCATATTCAGCAAACCAAACACACCTTAAAGCGACAGTCCGGGGTGGTAGATCCGCGCCCCGGCGGTGCGGAGCACACAGATTCTCACAATTGGGGACCGCATCTTCCCGGTGGGCCCCACGAACCAGCCGTGTGCAGTGGCGAAGTGCTGGCCGGGCCAAAGCTCCGCGGTACGCGACCGCGTACTTTGCACGCGTCAATAACGGGTGAATCCCGCGCTCAGCCGGGGGCCAAACTTGCAAAAAAATCTTCCGCCCAGGCCAAAGGTGCAAAATAATATTCTAGAATCAAAAGCAAAAGCTGCCTCTGCAGCGGAAGGTCTATGCAATTAAAGAATACGAAGTATATGGATTATGGAGCACCTGTTTAGGTCACCTTTTTAGCTCACGACTGACTGCAGCGGCACAGATCGCACGGGCTGGCTCGCGTAGTGGTGGCCAATGAATCGTACCGGATGGCACGGCACAGGTCTGATGATGGCACAGGTTGTTTAGGTATAGCCTGTTAAAAAAGGTTGTACCGTGTCGGTCCGTAGGCCACGGTCTGAGTCAGGCCCGGCCCTGAGGGGGGGAGCGGGGCGGCCGCACAGGACCCCCAAAATTCAGGGACCCTCAATCCCCTATATACATAGTATATATACTATGTATACTATCCGTCTATGAGTCTATCTGTCTTCCGAATTCCCGGTCGGGCCGACTTCTCGTCTTCGGTCTTCTTTCTGAAATCTGACTTTCCGACTTCTTAGTTCTTCCGTGATTCCGTCTAGCCGTCTAGGGCACGCCGCGCCGAGCCGCGGAGGGTGGCCGTCTCTCTCTCCGCCGCGACAGGCGAGCGGAGCGAAGCGAGCGATCAGCCGCGGAATTCCCAAACCAGCAGGTCCACATCTACATCACTTTGTCATTGTTTCTTGTAGTTTGCATATTAGGAATTTTTTAATCAATAATTGGTGCTTTGTAGTTACTAATTATACTATTGTTCTTTAAATTTTCAGTACCATGTCATCTAGAAAATATGCATCCGGCAGTGAAAAAAGAGGAAACGAATAGATGAGTTGATAGAATCACAGAGAGGATCCATTGACAATTTTTTTAAAAGTAATACGAGCAGTTCAAGAAATCCTGATGAATTAGCGATAGTTGCTGTGGAGGAAGATGCTAATGTGAATCTAGAAGATGAGGGCCCTACAGATGACCATGTTAACATCAACACAGATGATAACAATGTGAGTGATCATGAGCACATATTTAATTCATCTGCTACAGAATCTGCTAGTTTTGATGAATTTTTAAGGTAATATCTATAAACTCTTTGATATGAATTTTTCTTTAACACATAACGCATTTTAAGTGTTTGTTGGTAAAATTAGATACATATATATGTGTGTATGTAGATTTATATTTAGATATTTATACTAGGCCCCCTATTTCTAGTTTCGCCCCGGACCCCTAAAATCCCAGAACCGGCCCTGGTCTGAGTCTCGTGCCGGCACAGACACGATTACGGTTTAACGGGTATGCCGGCTCAGTCGACCCGTTAAGCCGGGAGTAGAGAAAAAAATTAGAAATTTAAGAATTTTTTTAGAAAATTAAAAAAATTAGAAAAATTATAGAAAATTGTAGACATCGTTAATTATCAATATAATTATTTTTAATGACATAATGAGCTTTACTAACTTGTTAAATTACATGGGATGACTGCCTCGTTAAAAACCTTATCAAGTAAAAACTCAACTTGAGAAAACCTTAGTAAAGAAAAAAGAGTACATCCTATAAAACTCATTAGTGACTACATGTGAACAAAAATATTGAAAATCCTATTCATTGCTATCTAGATATAAATTCTCAAAAGATTCTTCTAAATCTCTATACTCTACAGTATGTTGGAGTCTTGATTCAGCTTATTCTCGGTCTTTCACGGTTATAAGGATTTCGATTATATCGTTTGAGAGACTTATTCGTCGCTCCACGATTATTCTTCCAGATAGACTGAAGGCTGACTCCGATGAGACTATAGATACAGGAACAATTGACACATCCCGCGCTAATATGGATAACACTGGATACGTTACTTTCTGGGTTTGCCACCATGAGAGGATGTTTAACTCTTCCTCGAAGCTAACGCTATCACTGTTGAGATGACTTGATAGATCTACAGTGTTTGGTCGCCTTACTCCTCCTGACTGATGTGTACGTGCACCTGCACGAGAATCTTTAAAGGAAGAACAAAAAATATTGCCCCATTGCATAAACCCCCTAGAGGTGCTAGGGCCTACCGGGGGTCTTTCCAAACGCACGGACCCAAACTTATTTTTATATTTCTCATATACCTCATATAATTTATCCTTAACTACTATATAGTATGTACAATAATCTAAACCGGTAGCATCACTTAAAAGTTGTAATACATTTATAAATCCTTGGAGTTTGGCCCTATGATTCAAAATAAAAGCGAATGCATATAAAATAGGAATTTCCCTCTAATATTTTAAAAACTTATTTTTCATGGCAACTACAGCATCCCATAGTACATGATCATTTTCAAAAGCCTTTAAGTGAGTGGCAATTTCAAGAATGTTATGAATAATTAGAGGAAAGGTTGGATAATGTCGCTTTATGAAAAAAGTTCTAAAAAAGAAAATATTTTTCATCAACAATCATATCGTCCTCAGTAAGTTCAGGGTCTCTAACTTGGGTTCTACTGGAGGAGTTACGAGATTGATCACCTTGGGTGTGAAGGAAAACAGATAAGGTGCTTTTATATGGCAATATATGTGTAAGCATAAGGTGAGTAGAGTTACATCTAACAGGTATGTCTAAGCCAAATTTTGTAGGACGAATGTTCATTGCTACGTAAAAGCTCTTAGATGCAGTTATTCGTTAATTAGAATAACTAATATATGAAATTGCATCACTAAAAGAATCAATATAAGCATTTAATCTTTTTAAACCAGATTTAACAATAAGATTAATAATGCAACAAGCACAACGTTGATACAGTAAGAAAGATTGTGCATAAGTATTAAACAAAGGAGTAAGAATTTCCATAACCTTAATGTTTGCAGCTGCATTATCTAAAGTTATAGAAAAATCTTATCCATGAAGCCAAAATCTTCTACAACTTTAATAATACATTCTGTAATATTTTTAGCAGTACACGAAACATTAATTAATTAAAATCCTCTGCAGACTAAGGCGGTGACGACTCTATGTCATCTAGAGATGTATTTCCCTCCATCATTTTTTGATATACGGCCTCGTGTTTTTATGTCATATGTACCCATTCGAGAGGTACCCATTCCAGTCAACCTTAAAGACCTATTGCGTGCGTGAGTCTCAGGACAGACCACAGAAATCAATCTATTATTTTCAGAGAGTTATACACTTGTTCGGTTTAGCATATGATTGCAACCTAGAGGGGAATTGAGCGTTCTCAACCCCGTGGTTCTTGTGATTCCTTGTGATTTGTAGGAGCAACGACACGTCTACTTGTGTGGTCAGGTAGGTGGGATCACGAGCGTGTGGTTGGGCGAATTCTTTTGTCACAGGTTGTATTTTAACAGTGGTTGGCGCCATCGATTCGTCAGGTTGCACAGATCCAAATTATCGTCATCGATTCTACGTCATGAAGATCAGACACCTCGTATCATCTTGGTATCAAAACACGGTTGACACGGTAGCATCAATTTACCTGTAGTTGGATTTATTGTTTTTCCTATACACAAAAAGCAAAAAAATCCAAACCCTAGTTTTTGCATTTGTTATTTTTTTTTGTGAGTTTTGTTAAGTTTTCGTCCATTAGAATTTTGTTTAGGGGTCAATAGTCGTGTTTCTTTGTGTCGCTTAATCGTTGTGTCATTCCTTTGTTTCATCATGCTATGCCTCCACTACTAGATGTCAACACTGCTTTTGAACATCTGTTTAGCTTACAACCAAAGCAGCCATTTCTTTATTATAGCACACAACCAAGTCAGGTACCCTTTTTTAGCCAGTTTGCTCCACTTGAAAAACGATGTTAATTATCAAATCCAATTTTCATATCTCACAAGAAAATCCATTTGTTTGTTATTGCAGATCTTCGATAACCAAGAAAATCATCTACAAGACAAACATTTCTAAATGGCTTGGTACAAACTTTTGGTTTTTTATTTTTAGAATTGCTCCATGAAAGATTTGGTTTTTGGTGTAATGTTCTTGGAGCATACATTTCATCGCTAGAAATCCAAGATTCTGTTTGTCGGGCAGTGACCATATGAAGTAGCCATAGACGTTGCAACCATCCTTCCAAAAATAATTCAGATCTCTTTATGTTCAGAATTCAAATACATGCTACATCTACATTATCTGCGGTCATTAGTGCGTTGCTACAAGAGAATAAATTGCCACTCACTCAGCTTTGTAATTTGAGTTCATGTAAGCTTGCTTCAACCCGCAACGAGCCCATCCCCTTCCTTGGGGCTCCACGGCGAGCACAATACCCTTCTCAGAGCTCCACATCAAGCCCGCCTTAAAATTCCACTCACGAATTGATGCCTGAAAAGTCCATCCAAAAAGTAAAGCAAGAAGCAACAATTGATTTTTTTCCCCATCCATGGAACCAAAGGGGAATTGGGATAAATTAAACCACTTCGGCTCACCTACAGGGGCTCAGGTGACCTCCACCTTCGCAGAACTCAGCCTATCGCGGTGGCTCCTAGGGCATGCGGCCCACCACGGTCATGCAGCAGTAGTCCATCCCCCGAGCGCTCAAGGTTGGGATGTGCTTGGCAAGATGGCCAGTTTCGCGCTGCCCATCCTGCACCGTGTTGGAAATCTAGTCAATTTTTGGCATATTTTAATCCAGAAATTTAACATATAAAACATGACATAGAAAGGTATGAGCGATCTAACAATGATGTATTCATATTCGCTAATGAACAAGCTAACAGCAACATCTATTAACAAATTCATAGCGCACAGAAAATACATCAAAGAAGTTTGCAGTTTATACCCTCGGGCGGGGCCAGTGCCAAAGGCACCAGAGGCGCCGTTACCATCAGTCGACATGATGGCCTATTCGGTGTAGTCGATCGAGGCGTGATGCAGGACGAGGCTTGATGCAGGAAGATGTTCGCAGTGTAGTCCCGCGAACAGTTCACTACCAGAAAGTAGACGTCGCAGATTGAGTAGTCGCGCCGATGCGCTTCCCAAAAACTTGATCGCCCGCCTACCCGTGCAGGTACACAAACGGACGAAGTTCCGGAGGTCTACTCGCCCAGAAACTTGTGCGCGCAAGGTTCTGGACCGGAGATTGCAGAGAGCAGCAACAAAAACACCAGTAACTGCACCCATTACTCGAAAGTAACCGCAGCCATAATCCACTGGTAACTGCACTGTTACTTCCAGCGAGTCAGTGCGTTTCGATTTTCGAATAGATAAAGAAAAACGTGCCCGCACCCGACACGCCTACGCGCGTACGTACGTACGCACGCGCACGCGCACCGCACCGCACCGCACCGCGCGGCACGACGCGGCGTGGCGTGGCGAGGCGAGCGAGCGAGCGAGCGCGCGTGTGTATTGGCTCTCTCCAATTCCACAAGGGGGTTACCACATCCACATTTTAAAGTGGTGTAACTCCCATTCAATTCTCCATATGGGACTAAACAATTTTCTACCTAACATTAGTTGTGGGCCTAGGAATTTCATTTGATTAATTGCTAAATTAAAATGGGCCAATCCCAATTAATCCAACAATCCCCACCAAATTTCAAGGCACATGAGAAATGTTCTCAGTTCTGCTGTTGTTTGATATACCAGTGTTTCGATGGAGACTGTTAAGTTGAACATCCACCTAGGAAAGGTGTTACACTCATCCACAACTGAACAATGGACTATGCCTTGAATTGACAGTTTTGTGCGAACAAGCTTTACCCAATTCCTTTACTAGTACTAGGCTGCCTAAAGCATCCCCTCTGGTTGGAGCGTATAAGTCATACTCCATGCCTATTCATGAGTATCTAGAGATCACCCAAATCTCATAGACTGTGACCAGCAGTCGAACTCATATAGGTGTGTTCCTTCTAAGATGTCCTGTAGGCCGACATCTCTGCTTTAAATAAGCCACTCGGATCACATTGAGGTAAAAACCAACCTGCCATACAGAATAGGAGAGAAGTGCATCACTGAAGAAATGAGCCTTGTAAAGGTCTCTCCTTCCAGTCAACCAACAGCTTGTTTCACCATCCTACTTCACGGGATCTCCGATCACGTAGAACAGGTTACCACTATGGTACGACTCATGTGGGTCTCAGGCCCATCTCACTCGATGCACTATCTATCACATTACTTGATAAACCCTTTGTAAATTGGTCGGCCAGATTCTTAGCTGTCTGGACATAGTCCAGTGCTATCACTCCGGAGTTTTTCAGCTTTCTGACAGACTTCAACCGCCTCTTAACATGCCTAGATGACTTCATGTTGTCCTTAGAACTGTTCACCTTGATAATTACAGTCTGATTATCACAGTTCATCAGGATAGCCGGTATCGGTTTTTCAACCACCGGCAGATCCATAAGGAGTTCACGAAGCCACTCAGCCTCAACAGTGGCGGTATCTAATGCTGTGAGTTCTGCTTCCATTGTTGACCTCGTTAAGATGGTCTGCTTGCAAGACTTCCAGGAAACAGCACCACCTCCAAGTGTGAACACATATCCACTCGTGGCTTTTATCTCATCGGCATCAGAGATCCAGTTTGAATCACTATAGCCCTCCAGTACCTTTGGGTACCCAGCATAGTGAATGCCATAGCTCACAGTTGCCTTTAGATAGCGCATTACTCTCTCAAGAGCACGCCAATGATCATCTCCCGGATTTGAAACAAACCGGCTTAGCTTGCTCACAACAAACGAGATGTCAGGCCTCGTAGCACTAGCTAAATACATTAATGAGTCAATGATCTGGGAGTATCTCAATTGATCCCTTGTTATTCTTCGGTTTTTCCTCAACAACACACTAGGATCATAAGGAGTAGAAGCAGGCTTGCAATCACTATAACCAAAGCGACTCAAGACCTTCTCCACATAGTGGGATTGCACGAGTGTAACCCCACCATCACCTTCTCTCAGTAGCTTAATGTTAAGAATCACATCAGTCACTCCCAAATCTTTCATCTCAAAGCTCTTGGACAGAAAGTCCTTGACCTCCTCAATCACATTGAGGTTTGTCCCAAATATCAGTATGTCATCAACATACAAGCACAAGATCACTCCTTCTCCCCCACCATAGCGATAGTACACACATCTGTCGGCTTCATTCACAACAAAACCAGCAGATATCAAAGTCCTGTCGAACTTCTCATGCCATTGCTTAGGTGCTTGTTTTAGGCCATACAAAGACTTTAACAACTTGCACACCTTTCCTTCTTGACCTTCTACCACAAACCCGTCTGGCTGATCCATATAAATTTCCTCCTCCAACTCTCCATTTAGGAAATCTGTCTTAACGTCCATTTGATGAACGAGAAGACCATGAGAGGCAGCCAGGGCAAGTAGTACTCGAATTGTGGTCAGTCGGGCAACAGGTGAATAAGTATCAAAGAAGTCCTCGCCTTCTTTCTGGGTATAACCCTTGGCCACAAGCCTTGCCTTGTACTTTTCAATTGTACCATCAGGCCTAAGCTTTTTCTTGAAAATCCATTTACATCCTACAGGTTTACACCCATAAGTACGGTCAACGACCTCCCAAGTTCCATTAGACATAATAGAGTCCATCTCACTCCGTACTGCTTCCTTCCAATAGTCAGCATCAGGAGAAGAATATGCCTCTTCCATGGTTCTTGGAGTGTCATCCACGAGATATACAATGAAATCATCACCAAAAGACTTTGCAATCCTCTGTCTCTTACTCTTTCGAGTAACTTCATTGTTATCCTCTTCAGGATTTTCCATAGGCGTTTCCTCAACATGTTCTATCGGCACAAAGGAATCAAGGGAAATTATAGGTTCTTGACTAGATGAGCTAGGTACATCATTATTCATAGGAAATTCATTCTCAAAAAAATGTAGCATCTCTGGATTGTATGATTATACCAACACGCATGTTAGGTACTCCAGATTTTATAATTAAGAACCTATAACCCACGCTGTGCATAGCATAACCAAGGAATACACAATCTACGGTTTTTGGTCCAAGTTTGCGCTTCTTGACAATTGGCACGTTAACTTTGGCCAAACATCCCCAGGTGCGCAAGTATGAGAGAGTCAACTTCTTCTTTTCCCATTCCTCGAATGGTGTTACTTCTTTGTTCTTTGTAGGAACTCTATTCAGGACATGACATGCGGTCAATATAGCCTCACCCCACCATTCCTTAGAAAGTCCCGCAGTGTCTAACATGGCATTAACCAAATCAGTTAGAGTGCGGTTCTTTCTTTCTGCAACCCCGTTTGATTCGGGAGAATAGGGAGGCGTACTCTCATGAATAATTCCATGTTCCTTGCAGAATAAAGTAAACTCATATGAAAAATACTCTCCCCCACGATCAGACCTTACCCGCTTGATTTTCCTCTCAAGTTGGTTTTCTACCTCAGCTTTATAGATCTTAAAGTAATCCAACGCTTCATCTTTTGTTTTTAATAAGTACACGTAGCAAAATCTAGTGCAATCATCTATAAGCGTCATGAAATATTTCTTTCCACCTTTAGTCAACACATCATTCATCTCACATAAATCAGAATGAATAAGTTCTAACGGTGCCAAATTCCTCGCCTCTTTTGCTGCCTTGTGAGACTTGCGAGGTTGTTTCGATTGAACACATGCATGGCACTTAGAACCTTTGACCAAAGTGAATTTCAGGATTAAACTCATATTAGCTAAGCGCGTCATACACCCAAAATTAACATGACAAAGTCGTGAATGCCAAACATTACATTCATCATAATCGTTACACACATGGTTCACAAATTTATTATAGGAATCCATCAAAGAAAAACGGAATAAGCCTCCGCTCTCATAGCCTTTACCAACAAATGTTCCATACTTAGACACAACACATTTATTGGACTCAAATGCAAGCCTAAAACCATCTCTACACAGTAGAGATCCGCTGACGAGATTTTTCTTTATGGAGGGGACATGCTGCACATTCTTCAGCTGCACGGTCTTTCCCGAAGTAAACTTTAGATCGACCGTACCAACACCATGAACAGCTGCATGCGATCCGTTCCCCATCAACAAGGAGCAACCTCGACCGACCTGATAAGATGAAAACAAGGAAATATCAGCACAAACATGAATATTAGCACCAGTGTCAACCCACCACTCAGGTGATTGACAAACAGAAAGAACTGTAGGTAAATAATTACCGTACCCTGATGTCCCTCCAGCTTCACTAATAACCATGTTGGCAGACTTCTTCTGCTTATCCTTGCGATCTGGACAATCCTTAGCCCAATGGCCAGAATCACCGCACACAAAGCAGCTGCCCTTTCCTTTGCCTTTCTTCTTAAACTCAGTGGTAGCCTTGGGCTTGACAAAAGGCTTATTTTTCTTTTTGTTGTGGAAAGCCTGAGGATTCTTCTTCTGCACCAAATTGGCGCTAGAACATCCCTCAGCAGCAACTTTCTTGCCACGAGTATCTTTTGCCCTCGCCTTCTCTTCAACATCAAGAGTGCCAATGAGATTAGTAACACTGAACTCCTGCCTCTTGTGCTTTAGAGAAGTAGCAAAATCCGACCAAGAGGGTGGTAACTTGGCTATAATACCGCCAGCCACAAACTTGTCCGGTAACTCACACTTATTGTTCTCAAGCTCCTTTGCCAGCGCCTGAATCTCATGAGCTTGCTCTACTACAGAACGGTCATCGACCATCTTGTAGTCATAGAACTGCTCCATGACATACAGCTCACTGCCAGCATCAGAAACTCCGAACATGGCCTCAAGTGCATTCCACATATCTTTGCCCGTAGGCAAATGCATGTACACATCCACAATGTTATCCGCCAGTATGTTGACAAGTGCACCTCGGAAAAAGTTATCCGCTATATTGAACTTGCGTTCATCCTCATCAGACAGAGGCTCAGCGGGCTTTCCTTGTGCAACATGAAAACATTCCATGGCAGTAAACCACAGGATCGCGCGTGCACGCCATCTCTTAAAATTTGAACCATCAAACGGAGGGTGTGGCTTAAGCGACGCAGCAAAGCCAACTACCGAAAAAGACCTATCAAGTTTTTGGATTGTTGGAAATCTAGTCAATTTTCGGCATATTTTAATCCAGAAATTTAGCATATAAAACATGACATAGAAATGTATGAGCGATCTAACAATGATGTATTCATATTCGCTAATGAACAAGCTAACAACAACATCTTTTAACAAATTCATAGCGCACAGAAAATACATCAAAGAAGTTTGCAGTTTATACCCTCGGGCGGGGCCAGTGCCGGAGGCACCAGAGGCGCCGTTACCATCAGTCGACATGATGGCCTATTCGGTGTAGTCGATCGAGGCGTGATGCAGGACGAGGCTTGATGCAGGAAGATGTTCGCAGTGTAGTCCCGCGAACAGTTCACCACCAGAAAGTAGACGTCGCAGATTGAGTAGTCGCGCCGATGCGCTCCCCAAAAACTTGATCGCCCGCCTACCCGTGCAGGTACACAAACGGACGAAGTTCCGGAGGTCTACTCGCCCAGAAACTTGTGCGCGCAAGGTTCTGGACCGGAGATTGCAGAGAGCAGCAACAAAAACAGAGGGAGAGAAAAATTGTTCTTTCGTATGGAGAGGAGAGCCTTCTTATGCTCTGTTCTATTGTAACAGCAAAAATGAAGAGACCAGTAACTGCCGCCATTAGTCACCAGTAATTGCACCCATTACTCGAAAGTAACCGCAACCATAATCCATTGGTAACTGCACCGTTACTTCCAGCGAGTCAGTGCGTTTCGATTTTCGAATAGATAAAGAAAAACGCGCCCGCACCCGACACGCCTGCGCGCACACGCACACGCACACGCACCGCACCGCACCGCGCGGCGCGGCGCGGCGTGGCGAGGCGAGCGAGCGAGCGCGCGCGTGTATTGGCTCTCTCCAATTCCACAAGGGGGTTACCACATTCCACCTTTTAAAGTGGTGTAACTCCCATTCAATTCTCCATATGGGACTAAACAATTTTCTACCTAGCATTAGTTGTGGGCCTATGAATTTCATTTGATTAATTGCTAAACTAAAATGGGCCAATCCCAATTAATCCAACACACCGCCTCGGCGAGGACCCCTTAGCTATCATTGTGCTTGCGCTTGCGCTCCCCTGTGAGCTAGCGCCAAGCTTGTCGTGCAGTTTCTTGGTCATAGTTGGGGGAGATGGGCAGATGGGTTGGGGAAGACGAGTTCAATGCTCGGTCAGATGGGTCTGGGAAGATAGAGGCTTAGGGTGCCTTTGGTTGAGCTTTTGGGAGCTGCTTTTGGCAAAAGTCAACCAAAGAGGTGGAAACCAGAAGCTGCTTTTTCAGAAGCAGCTACTTTTGGGTAGTACAGTTTTGAAAGCACCTTGGACCCTGCTTTTGGCTTTTGGCTAACTGCTTTTTGAAATGGTGAAAATAGAGAGCTGTTTCACAGTTGTTTCAAGGAAAATAGAGATAGGAGGTAAGTTTTATACTTGTTTGAACCAAATAGCTTACAGCTTTTCCACAGCCCACAACCTACAGCAGCTTTTCCACAGCCCACAGCTCACAGCAGCTTTTTTAGAAGCCACAGCTCAACCAAACACACCCTTAGCAGCTCACATGCTCTCTTTTTGCTGTGGGTGGTGGGACCTCCTAGAGGACAAATGTGTTGTTTTTATTTGGGAAAATTTGTTCAGTAGCACTAAAAGTTCACTGCTTCCGGAAAATACCACCAAAAAAACCAGGCTCTAGAAATTACCACCAAAAGATTCACCTCGCTTCGGGATTTAATACTCTGGACAAAAATACCCTTACACCTCCGCTCCTCCTCCGCCGCCACCTCCCTGCCCCTCCTCTCCCTCACCTTCCTCTCCTCCTGCGCCGCCCCGTCCGCCTCCCTCTTCCCCCACCTCTTCGCCGTCGGCCTCCCCGCCTCCTCCCTCCTCACGCCGCTCGCCTCCTCCCTCTCCGTGCACCCCATCCCCGCCGCCGTTGCCTACCTCCGCCTCCTCCTCGCCCCCGCTTCGAGAGCACCGTCTTCGCCCATGGCACCGTCTTCGCCCCCGAGAGCACCACCGGGGCCAGAGCTCGTATCACATCCGGCACAGCCTCGTTGTGGAAGTCGGATCCAAGGACGGCGGTGAGGACATCGAAGGCAGCAAGTTCGGCGGCGGTGTCGACGAGCGACCTCCGCGCGTCCGGGTGCGCCCCGAGCGGCAGCCTCCCCGCGGCATCGGGGAGCAGGGAGAGCGCCTCGGGGAGGAGGGACGGGGCCCGCCGGGCCGCCGGCTGGCGCTGGTTCTTACGCTTGCGGTGGTTGGCGTTGCTGGAGCCGGAGTTAGGGTTGCCAGGGTTGTGGGAGGTGGCCTTGCGGAGGACGAGGAGGAGGGAGGGGAAGGGGAGCGGGGAGAAGAGGGAGAGGAGCGGGGAGGCGGGGGCGAGGAGGAGGCAGAGGTAGGCAACGGCGGCGGGGATGGGGTGCGCGGAGAGGGAGGAGGCAAGCGGCGTGAGGAGGGAGGAGGCGGGGAGGCTGGCGGCGAAGAGGTGGGGGAAGAGGGAGGCGGACGGGGCAGCGCAGGAGGAGAGGAAGGTGAGGGAGGGGAGGGAGAGGGGCAGGGAGGTGGCGGCGGAGGAGGAGGAGCGGAGGTGTAAGGGCATTTTTGTCCAGAGTGCTAAATCCCGAAGCGAGGTGAATCTTTTGGTGGTAATTTCTAGAGCCTGGTTTTTTTGGTGGTTTTTTTTGGAAGCAGTGAACTTTCAGTGCTACTGAACAAATTTTCCCTTTTTATTTAGACTGCACATTACTATGTGTTGTGGCCTCTGTAGGTGAGCCGAACCCGTGTCCTATGGAGGCACACGGAATAGTAATACACTACGGGAGTACGTGCCAGCTCCACTAATCATTCATTTAACTGCCTGGTTAATTAGCGCCAATCAGTTGGAGCCGACAAGCCACTGTAAGTAGTCTAACAGAAATATTAGGCCAATCTCAGTGGGAGTTTCATCTACATTTAATAGGCTGCCACATAGGCATTTTTGATGATATGACAATATTTTTAAGAAGAGAGAGAAGAAGTGAGTTTCATCTAGATGAAACTCTCTTGGCACGATTACCAACTCTATATGAGTCATGAAATTAAATGTCTACGAAACAATAGAATGAAACTATGCATTGACGATGGATGTTTCATCCATGTTTCATTTCATTTTACATGATGTGGCAGTCTTGGAAACAATGCCATGAAACTCTCCACTGAGAATGGCCTTAGTATCACAAAAACGGTACACTGCTGAACACATATACGTGGGTAAGATCAGGGGGACAACAAAAAGGGCCTCGGTAGTTTTCTAAAATTACATATAAATCTTTGTTTACACTCTTTTAGCCAAATTCTTTTAGGCCCCACTCAGTTGGGCTGAAAAGCTATGGCTTATGGCTGAAATTGCACTGTAGCGGCTGAAATTTCACTGTAACTGAAGATGGCTTATTTGGTGTAATTAAATCCAAAAAATAAAAATAGAAAAAACATGCTAGCTCAAAACGGGCAACGCAAGCTTTAAAAAAAAAGCAAAAAGTTCAGAAAAAGACGAAATTTATGAATAGTAAAAAATGAGCCAGAAGCCTGAAGCTGAAGCTAAAATGAGCGGGGCAAAGACTATTTGTTGTTCTACTGTTTTAATTCGTAGAAATGGTCTATATGCTTAGAAAACTAACTGAAATTATGAAAAGTTGCTGGAAGTTTGTATATTCATATTTATTACTCAAATAAATTATTTTATTGTTGCTTCACATGTTTTGACTCGTATGGCCTATTGCGTGCCTACTAATTATCACCGTAATTAACCAAAGTTGCTTTTACAGTGTTGTAGGCACTGTATCTGCTCAATTAAATTAGTTTAGTGTTGCTTCACATGTTTTTACATGATGTAGCTTACTAATTATCATCTATCCAGCAGATAAGGATGCTCAAGGGAAATAAATACCTTTCTGCCCAGCAGAAGACGAATTTTTTGTACGGATAATCCTTTTTTTATTTGAAATTACAGAAATATACCCGTGGGAAAATTTTTATAAAAATAGGCTCCAGTCGCCCCATAGTTGGGCAACTGGAGCCTTTCGCCCAACCAGCAGCCGACACAAAACTTGTCGCCGCACCAAAAAGCGACTGCATGTAATCGCCGAACGGGAGGGCGACTTTCATGCAGTCGCCCTCTCGTTCGGGGACTTTAATGCAGTCGCCCCCCTTAAGCGACTGCATGAATCCCCCGTGATTGTTTTAAATCTTGTGAATTTTGTAGTTTTAAACTGGTAAAAAATGTGGTAGAGTTGTAATAAAAGTTTATGTTCATTGTATGTTGTAGGTGCGTAAAAAATTGTAGAATTTTTTTTTACGAAAGATTGACTGTAGAACGATCGATACATACATTGTTAAGTGACATACGCTGAGAATTGATATATGAATGATTGAATGCGAAAAGAAGAGATAATAGTCTTGTTTGAATTTCAATAAACTTCATAACATTCTTAACATATAGCATCGGCATCAGCCCTCACTCGCCACCCTGAGGTGCCCTGTCACTGCGCCCGCGTCCTCCGTACGGCCCCGCTTGGCCGTCCTCCGGTGCAACGGGTTACGACGAGGCTCCGAGAAAGTAAAACGTGCAGGAGGGTTTCGCACCCGCCCCTGCGCTAGTGGAGTCAGCTGCACCTCTGGCTGTGTGCCCTCCGGTGCACCGGGGAGGGCACTGCCGGAGAGAACCTCCGGTGCTGCATCGGAGGATGGCCCGGCCCAGTCCGCAAAAAACTGATTTACATCATCGGGGCCCGGGGAGACGCCATGATGCTGATGGTAAGGATCTGCAATAGTAATATCGTTAGTTCGTTGCATGTCGCCTTGGGATAAAAACAAAATCGGACGATGCGTACCCGCAGATGGCGCCATCGAGGTAGGAGGAGGGGCGTACAGCTCAGAGTACACCCCCTGCGTGTGGAAGCCGGGGATGTGCGGAGGAGACGTGAAGAGCTGCTGAGGTGCCCGTGCGCAGGCAGAACCCCCTGGCTGCTCCGGGTGAGGTGGCCGTGCCCAGGCAGAACCCCCTGGCTGCTCCGGGTGAGGTGGTGCAGGACGTGTCCACATACCACCTCCGGAGTAGTGTCACGCTGGTCAGGGTGGCACTGGTGGACGGCCCACCGGAGCGTTGGGCGTGGGTGTGGAGACCGCCGGTAGCCTCGTGCAGGACAGCAGGCTAACGATACGTCTACACCCGGCCTCCACCCGATGCGCAAAATTGATGGTCTCCTCGTGGTCTGCACCATCCGGGCAAGAGGGAGTAGCCCGGCATCCCACAGCCTGCAAACAAAGTGAAGGTCAGCACGGTACGTTCTTATGGCAGCACTAAAACGCTGGCGTAGTGCAAACCTGACCGTCCAACGGGGGTCGAGTCCCAGGCCACGTGAGGTGTGCGTGTCCGGACCACTCCCAGCTCAGGCGGCTCGTCCGTACTCCCCGGTGGCGGCACACGACGGGAAACGCGGTGCGCACGGTCCACGTGCTCGTCCAACAGTGCGTACCGCCACTTGGAGTCACGTCCATCACGAGTCATACCTGCAAAATTTGTACATTAAATTTTCTACATGTAAATATGTGCACTAAATTTTTTAAAAATAATTTCAACATTAAATTTTGTACATCTAAATTTCTACACTAAATTTTCTATAGTAATACATCAAAAATACTATACAAAATTTGTACACTAAATTTTCTACATTTAAATTTGTACAATAATACATAAAAAAATTCTACATCTAAATTTTCTACCTCTAAATTTTCTAAACTAAATTTTCAAAACTAAATTTCTAAACTAAATTTGTAAACTAAATTTGTAAACTAAATTTCTAAACTAAATTTTCTAAACTAAATTCGAAAACTAAATTTTCTAAACTATATTTTCTAAACTAAATTTATAAACTAAATTTTCTAAACTAAATTTCTAAACTGCATTTATAAACTAAATTTCTAAACTGCATTTATAAACTAAATTTTCTAAACTAAATTTCTAAACTAAATTTTCTAAACTAATTTTTCTAAACTAATTTTTCTAAACTAAATTTGTAAACTAAATTTCTAAACTATTTTTCTAACACTAACAAAAAATATAACACAAAAAATACCTGAAAATCGTGCTCTCCCTCTCCTCTTCTCCTCCTCTCCCTCACCATCTCTCCCCTCCTCTTCTCCTCCTCTCCCTCTACTTCTCTTCTTCCCTTCTTCCTCTCTTCTTCCTCTTCTCCTCTTCTTCCTCCGTGCGGCCGAATGAAAACAGTAAACGGAATGGATGCCGGCGGCCGAGCGCGTTCGGTTTATATATCACCCCTAGTCGTCAAACGGTTCGGCGACTGGATCACAGTCGCCCAACGGTTCGGCGACTGGATCGCAGTCACCCAACGGTGGGGCGACTGCTATTAATCGCCGAACCGTTGGTAGATTCGCCAGATGTCGCTGTCTGATTGGGCGAAAGGCTCCAGTCGCCCAACCATTAGGTGACTGGAGCATATTTTTCTAAAAAAATTTTCCGCGGGTATATTTCTGTAATTTTGAATAAAAAATAGATTATCCGCACAAAAAAAATTCGCAGAAGACCGGGCTTAACCAAGGTTTGTATATTGGATGACGTGGCTAGCTTTCTGAGCTGTGCTGGGATGGCGTTGACCCGGCTGGTCTGCGGGTCGAGTTGCCCGCTCAGCCCTGCTGCGGGTCAGGATGCCCGCGGCGGCGTACGTCCTTTCCTCTTTCTTCATGTATAAATGCGGAGGCCCCCTGCGGTTCAGGTTGCCGGTCTCATCGTTCTCGTCCGCATCTCCAGCCAACAAAAAACTTCAGGCTTCGAGCTCCAATCGAATTCGCTTCGAGTCGATGGGAAATGAGATCGGCCCTTACGAAGCCCTGGCGTGCCTCCGCGCAGCAGTCGAGGGCCAGAATACGGAGGAGGCGGGGCGGGGGCTCGTCACGTTGGAGGGCGACTGCCAAGTCTTCGAGCAGCACCCATCGCAGCTCCCCTCGTGCTTCATCTTCAGGAATCCACCGCTGTCGAAAGGATTCTGGAAACCAGATGGCCTCTTAGCGATCCGTCGCGACGGCCCCTGCCCAATGGTAAGCCCGTTACTTCCAGATTACATCGGGATGAAGACCTACCTGGATTTCCACCTGCCCGACGGCACCAAGACGGACTGGGTCATGGTCGAATACCGCCTGATCGATAATGGCTTTGTCGTGGTAAGTAGTGAAACCTAGTAAAAATCTTTGTGCTAACCGTGTAAGAAAAAGTGATGTTGGTCTTTGATAAACTTCACACACACAGCTCCATGCCTCCATCCATAATGTACACCATCCCATTGAACTTAGGAACTAATTTAGGAACTAGTTAATATGCAAACTTCAGTATGTATTGGCAGCAGTGCTCTTCATTACTTGCTCCACATTTTAATTGCCATGCGTGTTTATTGTAGGATGATCTGGTGTTGTGCAAGGTCTTGCAGATGAAACTCAAAGGCATGGTGCTCTTCCCTTTCCGTGGCCTGAACCAAACCTGTAGTAGCATATTGGAATGACACAATGGGGTTCCTTGACCTTAATTATTTCTTGAATCGATGGCTTTCTTTCTGCTTCCTCCTCCTTGTACATGCAGACCCCGCTCCCTCCGGTGATGCAGCCGCTCCGCTCCCTAACCAGGTACCCCTGCATCCAACCAGGAGCTCATCCTCTCCAACAAATCCAGAGACACCTTTCGATGTAGATGGACTCTTCAGCGAGTTTGACTTCAATGACCACGATATTGGAGGTAATCCCTTTCTCCCTTTTGTAGACACTAGCGCAAAAAATGCTAGTACTAGAATGAATGGAGGGCGTAACACATCCAAACCGCACGTGTGTATTCTGGGCCAATTTTCGAAACATGTAATATATGTTTGTGTTTTTGGAAATTCAAAACCAAAAACTCATCCTCTCCAACACTTCCAGGACCGTTGACAGAAAACACACACTTATCCATCGAGGATTACGCGGCACAGGGGTTTAATGTCGATGCCTCCTGGGGTAATTATGCTACTAATTTCGCTGCTTGTTCTTCTTTCTTTGAGATTCCTTCCATGAGCTGAACAAGTGCATCTGCAACCTTTTTCCCCCCTCATTAGGTCCGCCATCCTCTGGGCGCGAAGGTCAGCACTGGGAAAACAAGGAGCCTCTAGTACCAAATGAAGTACAGCTGATGAGAAAGCGCTCGAGATCTAGCGGAAATAGCAAATCAAAAGTTTGGAAGTACTTCACCAGGATACGCACCAAAGATCCTGAGGTGGTGTATGCTGCCTGCCACTACTGCGACAGGATGTTCAAAGCTCACCCCAAGAAGGATGGCACGTCGCACCTCAGGAGGCACACTGAGAAATGCTCATGCAAGATGCAACTGCATCAACCAAGCCAGGTGCTCCGCCATTCAGTAGATAGAGGAGAAGGGAACCGTGCTGCATTGGCGCCTATGCTGGAAGGCAACCAGCAGGCCAACGGCAAATGCATCTAGCTAGTCCTTGGCTCCTTTTTGAGAGGCTTTGGATTGAACAAGTAGTCATTACGCACAGGAGCAGAATGAGCGAATGGCTGGACCAGTTGGCAGAATCAGCCGATGGCTGGACCAGTTGCTCTTGAGCCGATGGCTGGACCAGTTGGCTGAAACAGCCAGCGGCTGGACCAGTTGCTCTTGAGACGATGGCTGGACCAGTTGTCGTCTTGGGCTATAGCCCGAGGCCTGATTTCACCACTGATTACGCACATTGCTACGGTTTGGAAGAAAGAATCATATCGCATGTTCTACAGTTGAGTGCCGATTCAAATGTAGTAGATTTTTCTTTGCTTCAAAAGAAAAGATATTAAACTTAGAGCACCGTATGGTGTTTGATCCTCAGACAAAAGAACCCATTACGCACATGATCTACAATATACATACAACTGCAAAGCACATCAGTTCAATGAAAATCAGTTTTCGTTTTGCAACGGAAAGAACATGTAAAAAATAGCAAGATAATGAGTTCACTCCCCTGTGTGAACGTACAGCCACTAATTCACTATTTCTGTTTCGAAAATACTAATTCAGTAATTTTGTAATTTTGCACATTAACAAAAGCCAAATAAAATTGGAGAAAATCGCTTCCACCTACTAGCTCAAAATGAACTCCCCCAACCAAATTAGGGGTGGATAACGGATTGGCTCGGCTCGGCTCACCTAAGCTCTGTAGATAATGTGACAATGTGGCTTGCCTTGTTAAGTAGATGAGCTAGCTCGTTTGAGAGCTCAAGCTGGCCTCGTTAGACTTGGGAGCAAAAAACTAACTTTGCTCCATTTGCCTAGTTTATACTGCCACTGATGACTGATCTATAATTTCATATGTACAGTAGGACAATATCCAGTTGCATATATCCATCAAATTGCATCCAAACAACAAACAATAAATTGTAAAGTTAACCCATAATGGGTAAAACCATCAACCATGCATGGCAAATTGTCCTAACAAGTAACAAACCATGTTTTGGAGCGAAGGAGATGAGGTAGCAAGGGGTTGCACCAGCGGTGTTGATCGCCGGTGTCAAGACGGAGGGGCAGGAGCAGCCAGACAACGTCCTTCCCTCGGTGGTTCGTGAACCCCAAGCTCGGCTGACGCTCCATACCTACTAGTACCCATGGGGATCTGGTGAGATCAAGGGGACTACAAAAAGGGCCACCGGTAGTTTTCTAAAATTACATATAAATTTTGTTTACATTCTTTTCACCGAATTCTTTAAAATTAGATCCTATAACTTTCTATTTGTTGTTCTACTGTTGACTCATATGGCCTATTGTGAGCCTACTAATTACCACTGTAATTAATCATAGTTGCTTTTACAGTGTTGTAGGCACCGCATCTGCTCAATTAAATTATTTTAGTGTTGCTTCACATGTTTTTACATGATATAGTCTACTAATTATCATCTCTCCACCAGTTAAGGACGATCAAGGGAAAAAAAATACCTTTCTGCCCTGCAGAAGACCGGGCTTAACCAAGGCATGTGTATTGGATGACCTGGCTAGCTTTCTGAGCTGTGCCGGGATGGCGTTGACCCGGCTTGCCCGCCCCGCTGCGGGTCGGGTTGCCCGCGGCAGGATATACATTTTACATATATGATTAGACCCTATTCTGACGATATACCATCTCTCACACAGAAACCTCCCCCACCAAGTTGAGCAAGGGAAGAAGCTAGCTGATGACTGTAACGCCTCTATTTTCGGAAACGCTAGAAATTTCTGTAATTACTCAGAATTATTCAGTTACAGAGCATTATATATAAGTGAGCATCATACTAAGGAATTTTTACTCATGTTTGGACACAGCGGGCATCTCACATAGTCAAGTTGTGTTTACACACACTGGCGAGTTGGCCCTGCTCCATCTGGTTTATAGCTGTGGTTTTTTGTTGTTGGCTAAAATTATAATGTAGCGGCTGTTACTTTTTTCTGAGTTATTTAATTAAAGAAAAATAAGAAAAATAAAAACGATGTATATAATATAAAGAAAAAAGAAGAAAAGGCCAAAAATAATGCAAAAAAGCTTTTAAAAAAAATCAAAATTAAGGCCCCACTCATTTCGGCTTGAGCTTTTGGCTAATTTTTCACTATTCAACAATTTCTTCTTTTTCTGGTTTTTTTTGGCTTTTTTGAGCTTTTTTGTCGGTTCTTTTTCCTGTATTCGTTTATACTGTCCGTAACGGACTAACATATTTTTTTCTATTTTAATTTTTTAAATTTAATTACGCCAAATAAACCACCGTCAGTTACAGTATTTTTTCAGCCAACTACAATACTTTTTAGCCATAAATCGCTTAAAATAAATCATTTTGAATAATGCCTAAGAAACCAACGTATCTTAAATAATTTATAGCATCTAAAAATCAAGAACGAGCAAAAGTTAAAAGCCGAAGTCACGTGGAGAATTTTGAAAGAGACTGCCGTCGCGCGTCGGTCCTAGCGAGCCCGCCCGATGGAATCTTTGACCACGGACTACATATGTTTCTGCTGGCCAGCCTGGAGCCCTGGAGGAGTACCAACTTAGAGCAACTCCAGCAGTAGCTCTCAAAACAGGGCCCCTACTTTTCATTTGAGGGCTCCTCTTATTTTTGAAGGCCCAATTTTTTTGCTTCTACTCCAACAGCACCCCTCAAATCTAAGCCCTCAAATCCATCCAATACACACTGACATATGGGACCCACTACTGACAAATCCATTCGGAGAGGGAGGCCGGCGGCACGCTCGGGAGGGAGGCACGCGGGGAGGGAGGCATCGGCGACGGGCGACGGCGACGGGCGGAGAGGGAGGCCGGCGGCGCGCTCGGGAGGGAGGCACGCGGGGAGGGAGGCGCGCGGGGAGGGAGGCGACGGCGACGGGCGACGGGCGGAGGCGTCGGCGATGGGCGAGGCGACGGGCATGGCGACGGGCGAGGCGGCGGAGAGCGGAGGCGGCGCGCACCTCACCTTGCGCGGCGCCAGCGGTCCACGCCTCCCCGAGCTCGGCACCTCACCTTGCCCCCTGGGAATGAGGGGTGAAGGGGGGATTTGAGGGGCTCCTCAAATTTGAGGGCTCTAGTAGGGGCCCTGCTGGAGTTGCATTTTTGCCTCAAGCCCTCAAATATGAGGGTTGAGGGCTCAAGTAGGGGCCCTGCTGGAGTTGCTTTTAGAGCAAGTACAATAATACTGGCTAGGTCATCTCTAGCGAAATTCACGTCAACACAATCCTAAGTAGAAGAGAGAGAAAAGAGGAGAGAGAGACAAGCTGTCCCTCATGTAAGGGCATCTCCAATGGTTATAGCTAGTAACTAACTATAAGACTTCCACATCATTTTTATATAGTACACACTAAAGCTAACATTCTTAGGGCATCTCTAATGGTCTGAGTCAGTTAGTTATATGCATGTACACATCAGCATATATCCTATGTGGAGGAAAGAGAGTATGCAAAAAAAAATCGAGCCAGCTCTTCCTTAAGCACTAGTCTATAACGCCAAACGAGGCAGCCTCTATAAATTTTGTGTGTGCATGTAAGTATCAAATAGCTATCCTTATAGATAGTTCTTTAGAATGCTAGATTTAGTGTGTACTATATAGATGATGTGGAAGTCTTATAGTTAGTTGCTAACTATAACCATTGGAGATGACCTATCTATAAGGATAGCTATTTGATGCTTATATGCACACACAGAATTTATAGAGGCTGCCTCGTTTGGCGTTATAGACTAGTGCTTAAGAAAGAGCTGGCTCGATTTTTTTTGCATACTCTCTTTCCTCCACATAGGATATATGCTGATGTGTACATGCATATAGCTAGCTGACTCAGACCATTGGAGATGCCCTAAGAGGTGACCTCTAGCACATCATACGAGGAGAGAGAGGCAAGCTGCCCCTCATGCAAGAGATGACCCCTGATATATTTATGCAAGTATTAAATATTTGAGTGCTTTAGTAGAGGTAACATCTACTCAACTTATTGTATTAGCTACCTCCACCATGAGCCACTTGTACTCTTTTTGCTTATTTGGCTAGTCCTAGAAGTGGCAGCCACCTCTTCTAATAAACTTGCTCTTAAGGGTAAGTGGTTTTAATATATCTTTAAAAGTGTTTTAATATTTATGTAATTTATCATTTTAGAGAACATGGAATATTTTATGTGGCTAATCATCACCATCTTACATTAATCACCTCTATCAACCACTAATTAACAATGTACACCGCCAATCACAGTGCGCTCAAAGCGTGTTATTAACCTAAGTATTATATAACTAGTTAAATGTCCATACGGTCCTAAGGTTTGGAAGAAAGAATCATATTGCATGTTATATAGTTGAGAGCGGATTGAAATGGTGTAGTAGATTTTCTTTTGCTTCAAAAGAATAGATATTAAACTTACAGCACCGTATGGTGTTTGATCCTCCGACAAAACATCCCATTACCGCATTACGCACATGATCTAGAATACACATACAACTGTAAAGCACGTCAATTCAATGAAAATCAGTTTTCCTTTAGCAACGGAAAGAACATTTAAAAAAAATAGCAAGATAATGAGTTCACTCCCCCGCTGTGCGAACGTACAACCACTACTTCACTAATTTTGTTTCAAAAAAAAATACTAATTCAGTGATTTTGTAATTTTTCACATTAACAAAAGCCGAATAAAATGGGAGAAAATCACTTCCAGCTACTTACTCAAATAAACTCCCCAACCAAACTTGGGGTGGATAGCAAGTTGACTCGGCTTGCCTCGCCCAAGCTCGGTAGATAATGCGGCTCGGCTTGTTAAGCAGATGAACTTAAATGGCTGCTCAACTCAACTCGTTTAAAAGCTCGAGCTAGCCTCATTATGCTCTGGAGCCAAAAAATAACTTTGCCCCATTTGCCTAGTTTATACTGCCACTGATCTATAATTTCATATATGTACAGTAGGACAAGAACCAGTTGCATATATCCATTAAATTGCATCCAAACAACAAACAATAAAGTGTAAAGTTAACCCATAATCGGTAAAACCATCAACCATGCATGGCAAATTGTACTAACAAGTAACAAACTATGCTTTGGAGCGAAGCAGATGAGGTCGCAAGGGGTTGCACCAGCGCTGTTGATCGCCGGTGTCAAGACGGAGGGGCAAGCGGAGGCAGACAACCTCCTTCCCTCGGTGGTTCTTGAACTCCAAGCTCCATACCTACTGGTACCCAATAAGATCCGGTAAGATCAGGGGGACTACATAAAGGGCCCGGCAGTTTTCTAAAATTACATATAAATCCTTGTTTACATTCTTTTCGCCCAATTCTTTTAAATTAGACCCTATAACTTTCTATTTATTGTTCTACTGTTTTAATTAGTAGAAATGGTCTATATGCTTAGAAAACTGGCGGAAATTATGAAAAGTTGCTGGAGATTTGTATATTCATAGTTATTACTCAAATAAACTATTTTATTGTTGTTTCACATGTTTTGACTCATATGGCCTATTGTGAGCCTACTAATTACCACTGTAATTGACCAAAGTTGCTTTTACGGTGTTGTTGGCACTGTATCTGCTCAAATAAATTATTTTAGTGTTGTTTCACATGTTTTTACATGATATATATTGGCTTTTGTTGGTAGCTTTTTGTTTTAGCTGATGAATAGTAACCGCTTGTAGAGAGCTATACGGAAAGAGAGAAACTCACGTGTGATTTTGGCCAATATAAATGAAGTCACTACAGTGTGTACTACAATTGGCTAGTAGACTACATCTTAAAAAGACACTCTGTTTGAAAACTATATACGTAAAAATTTATTTACTATAGAAAAAACAGCTTTTAAAAATTAATATAAATAGAGTCATAGCTTGCTAATTATCATCTCTCCACCAGAAAAGGACGCTCAAGGGAAATAAAAACCTTTTTGCCCTGCAGAAGACCGGGCTTAAGCTTAATCTAGTGGCTGGGCCCTGATCAACTCGGATTCGGTTTCTGGCTTATTTTTCACTATTCATAAGTTTCGTCTTTTTCTGAACTTTTGGCTTTTTGTTGAGCTTTTTTGCCGGTTCTTTTTTTTTCCCTGTATTTGTTTGTATTATACGTAATGGGCTAACATATTTTTTTATTTTTAAATTTTTTAAATTTAATTATGCTAAATAAGCCTCTGTCAGCTACAGTGTTTTTTTCAACCAGCTACAGTGTTTTCAGCCATAAGCCACGAGCTTTTCAGCCGAACCGATCACCATGCACGTATATTGGATGACGTGGCTAGCTTTCTGAGCTGTGCCGGGATACCGTTGACCCGGCTGGGCTGGAACGGCCCGCCCCGCTGCGGGTCGGGTTGGTAGGATATTCGTTTTACTTTACTTCCAGTAGGGATGCAACTGTGGAAGTGGGAATCTTCCACTTAATATTAAGAAAAATGCTAGAAAACACGCAGAAACCTCACCGACGAAGTCGAGCAAGAGATTACTGACTACACGTCTCTAGCTTTGACATGCTCACGCTGCTGATCCGTCGAGAAAGCGCACCAGGACTAGCTCAGATGTTTGGCAGCGCTTCACAAAGATATGTGCACACGGCCCCTTTCATTGACTACCCCTTCGCACATTTTGCATGGTGGGTTATTCGATATACGTTTAATCTTTCTTCTCCGAACAAGTTTGAAAATTAGTTAGCCACTATTCTAAAAAATTTGAGGTCATAACTCCTGGTTAGGGGTGCAAATGGAGCGGATATTTCTCGACCGTCCGTTTTAATTCGGATACAATTCGGAGCAATTTTTCGGATATCCGAAGATTTTGTCGGATACGGAAACGGAGTCGAATATTTTTTGTCGGATACGGAAATAGATTCGAAAAAGCATTATGCAATGGATACGGAACTATCTAGGTATTTTTTCGGATAGTTACAGGATACGAAAACGGAGTCGGATAACACTCAAACCCACTAAAACACATTTCCCAACCCTAAACTCTAATGCGGTCCGAACTCTTATCGTTCGCCAAAACCCTAAAAACACATATGCCCTTTTTATCGTCTTGAGCCCATCTACACCTTTCCAACTTCACTCTACCACTTTAGACTCTGGTAAAGTTCTAAACAACCCAGATAAATATTCTGACCCTAAAATCTAATACCATCCATACCTTCAGCCATTCACCGAAATCCATACAATGCCTATATACATCCTCAATCATCTCGAACATACCTAACCTAATTCCAATCCCGTTGAGCTGAACCACCCACCGCCTAAACCCTAACCACACCATCTACCTTCTTTATGTCTTTTTGGTTATTTAATTGTATTTTGTTCCCAGCTTGCGTTCAGCAAAGCAAGAACTCGCTTGTATTCATCTTCTACGCTAGTACTCGGACCACACGAGTTGGTCAACAAAAGGACTTCAAGAGCAATTAAAGAAGTTGATATCCAATCTGAAGACTACAATAAAGATAACCAGAAGCTATGGATAAAGAAGCAAGTCACACATTTTTTATCATATTGAAACTACGTTTCTTTAATTATTTATTTATCAGTACTTTCATTATGTTATTTACAAGTTGTTATTTCATGTACAATAACTATTTAGAATGACATAATATCAATTATGTCCTACCACTTGAAAAAGCCCAGTTCAAATTGGTGGCCATATTCACCTTGACAAGATATAGTAATATTAAATGTATTAATAATGTAATCATAGTAGTTTAGAAACTCAACAAATTTTCCACTACTAAGAGACTTGACATTTGTTGATGGAATTTTAAAAGTGGTTCTAGGATAAGGAAGGATCGTGGGAGACTATGAAATGGCCGAATCCCATGAACTTATCCTAGAGTGAAGGCTGAGAATGGAATGGTGGTAGTGCATGCAGTGGGCACTGAATATGGGTTTGTGCATGGAAGTTGCCTTAGTGAAAATATAAGGACTAGACCCTTATGCTGAGTAAAGAACATAGCATCCGCCCAACCACAAGCGTTGATTTGTCAAACCTAGTCTAGTAGCTGCTCAGTTCGATTGAATATCTACAACTGGTGGGGGGAGACCGAGGGTGAGACCGTGTGGGAGGTGGTTAACCACACAACGGTAGGGCTGCGACAAATCGGGCGAGATCCATGGGGTCACCCGAGTTTGTTGAGATCAAAAACCTATCGGGTAGAGGCTATACAAAAAAGTGAGCAGTGAAAAGCCTTGTTTTCTTGAGTCCGGACGTGGTGACTAAGAAATCTTGTGGGTAAAGTTGGGCAGCTTTGCAAAGTCATGATTAATTGTATTCGAATACGCCGTGCTTTTGGTAAATGAAGCTGTGTTTAATGGGTGAATTCAATAGCGAAGCATAAGTAGATTTGGGATTGATTTGAAAATGTTGAAGGTTGGTGATCAAGTTTTGAAACCCCAATACCTAAAGGAGTTACCATTCTTTTATGTTTAAAGCTTGTTTACAATTAAAACTGCATCCACAACTACTTAATCAAATCCATATATTTCCATCCTTTGGAAATCCTGGTAAGTAGTTATATAACAGTTCCCCATGTGACTTGTCGAGTATGGTTAATTGTACTCAGTCTTGCTTTATTTTTCCCAACACAAAGATCAATAGAAGAAAGGATGTTACAAGTATTTGTGTTAGGGTTACGACCGCACTCAAGCGTTCTTGTGGAATTTTTTTGGTTCTTCTGATTGTAAGTTAAGTTTTGGGCTTGGACGCCCTTAAAATTGTTAAAATTGTCCATTAGGTCTTTGTTTTAATCAAATTAACTCTTTTTAAATGTTCGTGAGCATACATGATACTTTTTCTGTCCGTAACTGAACTCTTGGGCTGTTACAGAAGGTAATGACGTTTCTGTTCCCAAAAACGGGGGCGTTACACTAGCAATGGCAACAGTGTACCTCCCTGACGTGTACTAACTACTGTCATTGTATGTCTCTTCTTCCCCACCAGTGCATCACCATGGCCGCGCTATCCTTCCTATGCATCTCAATGTCTGGCCTCGTCAATGTTGGTATAGCTCAACGGCCACGATACCTCAAGCGTATCTGGCAGGGTGCCTCACCGGTGTACACTGTTCATCCTTGTTCTCGCCGACATACACCATCGGTGCGGCAGCTGGTGATAGGGGCGCATTCTAACCGATGAGGGGAGCCGGTGTTGCAGCTTGAGGAAGAAAGGAACACAACGATGCTTGTCCAGATTTGGGCCTCCCCGCCATGCAATGCGAAGGAGCACCTTGCCCGTCGGCGTCCTCGCGTGCGACACGAAGGAGCACCTCCTCTGCTGTGCGCCCCTAAGGTGCTCCACATGGCGCCATGCCTGTCTCCAAGCTGGCCCCTTTCGGATCCGTTGTCCCAGAGCTCACCGCCATCGGATCAGCCGTCTTCGATCATCCATGCACCTCTTTCGCCCCAGATCTGTGCTTCTTCCTCAACTTCGATGCACAGTGCGCCACCGCCGACGTCAAGGCACCTCCATTGCCATCCACCTCCCCGTCATGCACCATGCCACCGCCCTCAGTAGGTCCATGTGTACACCGGAGTACTGTATGATGTAGAGTATGTTCTACATACACCGTTGATGTATGTGTGTATCTTGTGCTTAGATCGATTTCTCTCTCTCTCTCTCAATATACATAGTCCATACAACATACTATACATATGCATGCGTACATGTATAGTAGATGTAAATTCCTCTTCTCTCTATATAACTCTCTATACACATGGTTAGAGATGCAAAAGATTTAGAGTTAGATTATTGACTATATATCTTAAATTCCTAGGTGGAATGGTGTTTCCATTGAATGATTTCCGCAAATGGTAAGTGTAGCTATTCACTAAAAACTTGTCCTAATACTTCCAGTTGTTGGTTGATTGGAAGAGTGAGTTATTTTTATTCTAATTATAGACTGCGAAAACTTTTCCTAATACTTCCGCCAGATTCATATTTAATTGATGGCAAACATGCATGGTTCTATCTAATCTCACCTCTATAAGTTGAGAGGCCTTTTTTTTACATTTGAACTACATGTTCCTACTATATAGTATATTAGCTTGTTTTTTTTATCTGATTATCATTTATTTATTTCCCTTTGGAAATGATATAGTGTGTTTGTTTTCTTTTGCACCTTGCTGAAATTGTTAATCAAGGGAAATTGGTTTCTGAAGAAATTATCATCAATCTTTTGTCTAAACGTCTTAAGAAAGGAGAAGGGCGGGGAGAATTAGAATTTATTCTTGATGGTTTTCTATGTACTGTAAAACAAGCGGTGAGAATTTTTTGCATACCAATATACCATTAACCATTTTCGCTTTTTTATCCATCTGATCAATCTTGAATGCTTTTTTCATGCTACTTGATGATGCAGTTATAGTGCAACACAATATAATTCAAGTAGTTCATATATTTTTCTTATTCCATGGTACCAATACGATAGATTCTGTAAACATCCAACATTGAGGTACACATCCTCTTTCTTGCCGACGTGCTCAGACGTGTACCTGCTTTGTTGCTACATCCACCAAGTTACCTCACCGGTGCACCTTCGCTCTGCCTCGACATGCTCCTCCTCTGTACTTCTTCCTCAGCTCCAATGCTATGTACCATGTACTCCTCTTCCGCCACCACCGTCTTCATGTACTCCACCGCTGCCATGTACTTCTCCGGGGAGCACCACAGTGGCCGTCATCGTCGCCGGTTAAGGTGCAGTACCACCGCCGCCGAGGTGCTCTACCTCGTGTATTGTGCCAGATCTATCGCCCATCTTCTTTCTCATTGACATTGGCAAGGTGCTCCATGCTGGTACACAACGCCACCAAGATGTTGCACCTCGATATGGACCGTGCCGGATCCACTGCCCATCTTCTTCGTCACCAGTACATCACGCGCGCGCCGCCGAGGTGCTCCGCCTCTCTCTCTCATGTACTCACTAAGGTCTTGTTGCTAGCCGATGGACCACCCGCCATGTGCTCCGCAAAGTACCTCACCGTCGTGATCATCTTCCTTTGCTGTAGATTTATACGATGTGCGTACAAATATACACTTGTAGCTTCGTACAATATTGTATATACATGTGTTATCCATACAAAAAGTTTATATCGGCATGTTTTGAGTGTACGGTATTTTGCACAATTTCAAGTGTCAATCTGTATGTACATTTGTATATGTATACGGGTTGTAGGTGTAACCCATACATTGTGCTTTTATAAAGTACTATATATACACAAGCTGCATATTTTGAGTGTATAGTATTTTGTACCCTACTTGAGCATCTCTACAGTATTATACAAAAACTTGTCAAATTTCAAATTTTCAACATTCTATTTTATGACGTATAAGAGTGTATATATGTTTTTGCTAGAATACACTATTGAAAAAGTACTGTTGTGGTTACAGACCAAACAGAGAGAGAATATGGTAGTGAAGAGTTAGGTGAGCAAAGTGCCTTAGAGTTTCCCCATGGCCGGTATCGTGTATATATATATATATATATATATATATATATATATATATATATATATATATATATATATATATATATATATATATATATATATATATATATATATATATATATATATATATATATATATATATATATCCACATGGGGAGTGTTTTTACAATAGTACCCTTACATTTGAGTATTCCCTCCGGAGCACTTATGTCATTATACATGTCTCATTTTGGGCATTACAACCTTCTAACAGGCCTGCTGGGCTTAGGTGGGGGCCACCCCTACAACAGGAGCCTCTCATGGTGAAGGGCTTTACGGGCCGAAGCCATGCTGCCGAGCCCTTTGGCCCCCTCCGTCCCTACGGCCTGTGAGCTTCCCTAACGCTTGATGGAGCCTATTGCTTGGTGCAGTATTCGCCCCGCCGCGAAGGTACAGCGCCGAGCGAGTTGGCGAAGTCGGGCTTGCCCCGGGCTCCTCCAGCGGCGGGGTCGGAGTCGAAGTCGAAGTTGGAGTCGGGAGCAGGGCGGGATCGGGCACCTTCGGCGGGCCTACTAGCGAAGTGTGGCCACGACCTGGTTGCCCGAGCCCCCCTCGACCACAGGTTGCTTGGGCGGCGGAGTCGAAGCCGGGGCGGAGACAGACCTCGCTCCGTGGTAGTGCGCTTTAGGGGCAGCGAGAATCGTGCTGACCTCTGAATTGCCAGGAGCAGGCTGCTGCAGCCGTACGCGCTATCCTGGCAGGGGGATATGCAGCGGACCACGATTGGCGCGTCGTGGCCTGGCAGTGGTCGCCGGGCCCTGGTCACGTCCCAAAAAGTGGGACGCGTGGCGGGACGCGTCGATTGGTTTGCATCCGCGCTTCTTTGCAGTCCCATCGATTGGGATGTCGCCGGTTGACGCTCCGTCAGCTTGGCGACTCCCCACTGGGCGAGGGTAGGTATAAATACGTCAGTATCGCGGCTTGTTGCGTCCCCATCCCTGGTTGCTCATCTTGTTTCTGTGCGCGGTTATCTTCTCACGAGTAGGCCTACTTTTGTTCATCTGCGTTTGATGATTGCGTCTACTGACGATGACATCAACGAGCGTTGATGAACAAAAGGCGGCCTGGTTATGAGAACATGTCAAAGCTTGGTGTGGACCGGCAGTTGCGCACCCCGGCTGTGTTGGGTGCGGGGGTTGTACCCCTATTGACCGGGGCCAGGACATTGCGCGAGCTCCAGGGTCGCAGTGGCTTCCCACGCCGTTGTGCGGGGCGTAATGAGGTGTCCCCTCGCGGGGATGGACCCGAGACCGAAGCGCGGGGTCTCGTTGCTGAAGCGGAGACTCCGTCGGAGTTGTTGAGGTTGACTGGCCACTACTGCCTTGCTGGTCTCAAAAGTCGCGCCGGAAGATCGCTACGCCATGCGGCCTGTACTTATCCCTTGGGGGGAGCAGACACGTGGCGGTGCGCTATTTGCGCGTCGTGCTGTGTCAGGCCTTTGCACGACTGCGGTCGTGGGGAGACCACGACGCCTCGGCTTCGATCGTGGGGAGGCGGACGGTTCGCCTTCCGTCGGTTACGCTTACCAGCGGTGCTGGAGGTGAAAGGGCTTTAAATACCCCCTACGGCACCACCTCTGCTCCTCCTTCATATGCTTCTTGGTCCTTCTTCCCATCTCCTGCTCTTCCTGGCTTCCTTGCTGCCGCGCTGCCCCCGCCGTTGCCTAGGTCCCGGTTAGCGATGGCGCGCGGTGAAGAACTCGCCTAGGCGGTTGGTGACGCCGTCGTCTCCCGCCGGTCCTCGCCGCTCGAGGTGGAGTACACGCTCGAGAAGCGTGGTTCGACAACGGTAGACAAATGGTGGGTGGCGACGGATAAGATGGAGAGTCCGGGCTCCCGCGTCTTGGGCCCCACGCTTGTGACGGAGGAGACAATCCGCACGCTGTTGCGCGAGGGGAAGCTGTCAGACCACCGGGAGGTGCGACTGCCTGCCAACGATGAGACCGAGCCGCGGCCAGAGAAGTCGGAGGCGATCGTCTTCATCGCCTACTTTGAAGCCGGGCTCCGTATCCCGGCCGCCATGATCGTCGGCGACGTTCTGCGGACCTTCGGACTGGAGCTGGCACAGCTGACTCCGAACGCGCTGGCTCGCCTTGCTGTGTACAGCTGGGCCCTGCGTATGGAGACTTGCTGGCCCAGCGCGTCGATGTTCGCATTCCTCCACGACGCGCGGTGCCAACCAAAGGAGTGTCAACTTCAGCAGTGTCAACTTCATCCTGCAGTCGTCATGCGGGAAGATCTTCCCTGCCAACTCAACCCAGGCGAAGTGGGAGCCGAACTGGATGAGGCGGTGGTTTTACCACCGTGTGGCGAGCGGTAGCGGCCTTAAATGCTCAGGCGGGCCGATAGCGTTCAACACCACGCCCGGCGTACCAGTCGACGCCGAGGACAAGCGAAGGGCGCGAAGGCTTATGGGGATCGCCGCCCGCTTCAACATGCGCGACCTCGTCGAGGAGTTCGTCATGTATGACGTGGCACCACTTGCCATGAATGGTGCCTTCCCGCTGGGGAACTTCGGGGCGACAATGTCCGCCCGTCCGTGTCTTCGCTACTGGTGCCCTCCGGCCATCGTAAGTCTCAACCATGTCCTGTTTGCCGTCTCTGCCCGTTGTGCCATGTTTAACCTTACCTCTTGTCGCGTATAGGAATTCGTCTGGAGGACGTGGAGCGTGCGGTGAGCATGTTCATTGGGCCATATACGGCCAGGGAGCACGACCTGCGCACAGCTGCAACCGCGGAGGTGGGGCAGGGGCGGATAAACCGCGTGTGCGAGGCCCTGGGTATTTGCGTGCCGGAGCGCGCCCCTCCGGCCCCGAGCCAGCCTCGACATTGGGATGACGGTGCCAAAGGAAAAAAAGTGCCGTCTCGCGGGAAGGCTCGGGCTTCTTCGGCCACGCCCGGCATGGTGGCTGCCATCGCTGCCGTCGACGCGGCAGACGCTGAGTCTGATTCGGCGAAGTATGCCGATTTGGACCTGGAGACAGGCGCGGATGACGAAGGCGAGGGGTCTCTGGGTGGCGCCAGGGACCGAGAATGCGCCATGGACGATCGGGAGGGGAAGCTTCATCGCCCGCGGTGGTCGCTGAGGTGGGGCTAACATCCGCTGGCGACACCGGGGCGGAGTCCTTACCTGCGGCGACGACAATGTCGGAGTTGGTCTTCATGGGGGTTAGTAGAACGGAGCTTCCGCCCACGCTGGTTGCCGAGGCGGAGCTGCCCCCCGCGGAGGTTACTAGAGTGGGGGCCCCGCCCGCAAGCGTTGCTGCTGTGGAGCCCCCTCCTGCAGCATTGGCCGAAGCGGGGTCCTTGCCTTCTTCTCCCAAGGTGAAGCGGCCACGCCTACGATCCCCTCCTCACCGGACTTCGAGGGGGTTCGCCGTGGCGGCCAGTGTTGGGAGCTTATGGGACTCCGACTCCGATGCCGAAGCCCCCAGGTCCAGCATCCCCCCGGCCCCTTCCCGGGCCGCCGCGGCAGGGGCGCGGGATCTGCTGGTGTTGGACTCCGACACGGAGACTCCCCGGCCCCCAGGGCCAACGTCATCCGAGGACGCTGGCGTCCCTGTTATCTCGTCCGAGGCTGGGGAATGACCCGGCGAAGTCCACCGGTTGCCACCGAGGGTAAGCTATCTTGGACGTAGCTTGGTATAGCTTTGCATTACTCTCGCAAGACTAACCGGTATGCCTCCTTTCAGCGACACTCATCCCGGAGGACGGGCGATCTTCGAGGCGCGGGGGCATTCCTTTGAGAGGGGCGTCCGACGCTCCCGAAACTGCCATCGCGGACGCCACGCGCCTGAGCTTAGCGGACTTCGCCCCTCCACCGGAGGTGCTGGGAGCATGGCGCGGGGTCGCGAGTGACGCGGCCGCAAGTATTGATCAGCAGGCGCTGCTAACCTACAGGGCGGAGCGCCTTGGAGACGCACTGGAGGTGTCAGGAGTGAGACTAGGTATCTGACCTTGTAACTATGTGTGTCTTTTAGAAGTTTGCTGACCATTTTATCGTATAGACCCTCGTCCTGGCCCAGGCGTTGCAGGCGGCTCACGCCCGCGAGCGGGGGGGGGGGGGGGGGGGGCGCTAGAGGGGCGGTTGCGGGCCGCCGAAGAGGCTCTGCGCGCAGCCGAGGGGACGCACTCCGCCATGGACGACCGCATCCGCCGCTTAGAAGCAGAGTGCGCGGAGACGATGTCACACGCTGAAGCGCTCGTGGCAGCGGCGCGGCTGTCAGCCACAAAGGCAGCGCGACAAGAGGCTGCGGAGGAGCGGAATGGCCTACTCCAACAGATCGCTACACTGGAGAAGGAGAAGGGCCAACTCCTATATCCATATGGGGAGTGTTTTTACAATAGTACCCTTACATTTGAGTATTCCTTCTGGAACACTTATGTCATTATACATGTCTCATTTTGGGCCTTACAACCTTCTAACAGGACTGCTGGGCTCAGGTGAGGGCCACCCCTACAACAAGTACATTTTGAAACAGAGGCTGGTGGATGCCTCATTCAAATTTTGAAACCGGTAGAGAGAGATTGGGCCTTGGGGTTGATGATAAAATATTTAACTAGTTTTGATGGGATATTATGATTTCTAATTTCTAATTAAATTATTTTTGGTACAAATATGGAATTTGCAATGAAAGGCGGAGATAGTGGGACCATCTACGCTCGCGTGTGGATCGGCTCTTCCGATGCTAGCTGTTGGTCCGGAGGGCAGAACAAGAACAGTGTAATCATTTAGGAAACCGGCATTCCCCTCGGCGGCTACGTACCTGAGTAGTTTATATATCTTGATCGATCGGTGACGCAGGCAGTGCCCGGCCCGCCCAGCGCCGGGTCGGGCCTTGCCCACCGACCTTGTCGTTAAAAAGCCATGGGCATCACGGGTACATCCCATCTCTTGCTCCTCTCCAACCAAACCAGAAGATCCAAGATACAAGACTGTCTGCTTGAATCAACCCAAATGGAGAACGAAGCCTACGCACTCCCGGACTTGTCTTCCGCCCCCATCGACGACTCTGAGCTCGTGGAGAAGCACCTCCGCCCAAGCCACGAACGCTACGTGTCGGAGCGGATAAACGGCCGTCAGGCCGAGGTGAACTCTGACCTCCCTCGCATGAAGCCGTGGGAACTGATCCCTGCAGGTACGTACATAAGTTAATTAATCAGATCTGATCTGATATGATCAGATCAATCATCAATCGTAACGATCGATTACTCCCGTGTGCGTTGCAGCTACCAGGCAAGAGGAGAGGAGGGGGAAGTACTTCCTCACCACCAATCCCCTTGGCATCCCAAGAAACCCCGTGTGCGTCGGCTTCAAATGCCTTCGGCCTCTATCTTTAGATTTATAGAAGTGTCGATTTTTTTTATTTTGGTTTTTTATTTTTTTTATTCGTAGAAATATGGTGCTGTTTTTATTTTTTTCCTTATTTTTAAATTTTTTAATTAAATAACTCAGATCTAGAGCGCAGCTGCGCTTCCTGGGGAACTACCCCAACTTCAAAGCACTCGAGGGGTCCTGGAAGTCGCGTGGGCTGGGGTGGGTGATCCCGCACAAGAGCGACCCGTTTTGTCTCGCCGGACATAAGGTGACCTATGACTTCTACACTGAGAAGGGCATCAAGACCAACTGGACCGTGAACGTCTACTCCCTGATTGATCATGAATACAGAATCCAGGTACGTACGAAAAATTAACGAGGACGATCGCATTAGCTCGCTAGCAGCATGCGTCCTAGTGGTTTTTTCAGAATTCATGTCGGCCATGCATGTCAGTTGAACTAACAGATGTTTCACGCATTTACGTACGCGTCTAAATTAACACTGTAGGGGGAGATGGTCCTGTGTCATGTATTCGAGAACAACTCACCCGACTACTACGATCCACGGCCCAAATGCGCCTGGTTTCGTGATACGGACGAAGGTAATTAAAGAAGTATCTCTCTGTTTAGGGTTTAATATAGTACTAACTACCCGTTATGACATGACAACAATTACTGCTGGCTGCTAATCTGTCTGTTTACATATATAGAGTAGTACACATATTTTGCTTCATATATACCCCTTGTTTGCCACCAGAATTCGTTTTGTCGCCAAAACGGAGCTGCGGGTCCTGCAGCTACGAGCATTCAGGTACTGTTCAAGATTTTTTTTTTAAAAAAAGCAAGGGTACTTTTCAAGAATTTCAACTCATATCCATGTATTAATGCAATGGAAGCAATATGTTCTTACAATAAACAAATCATGAGCCATGCTATTGTCAACTTGTTAATCTGCACGCTGTTAATTCAGTTCTAAACCTCCAGCTGTATGTTTTGGGGCCCTCAATTTCTCTTCTTCACTAGTACTAATGCCTTGTACATATGGATGCAGGAAAGCCCTGTAATGAAGCGATCCATGGTCCAAGCAGCAGTTCATTCCGTGGAACAGCTCCTGGATCCTTGTCAACACACCACGGCTCAGACCCAGGATTAGCCTCTTACATAGCACAGCTTGAGAACCTCTTGCTCGGGGATGACCCCGAAATCTCCACTGGTAAGTTGGAGCTAGTCTCGTAGACTAGTCGAGGAAACTAGATCAGGACCACGTAAGTTATCTTATTAATTAGGTTCATATATATTGTGGTTAATTAATGACTACTCCCCCAATCGAGGCTGTTGTTTCAGTAAAACTTGTCCTGCTTATTTTGAGCTGGCACAGTTTTTACACAAGCACTAACGTATCGGTATCATTTGGTTTTCTAGATGCTGGAAACTACGATTCAAGAGGTGACGAGAATGGGCAGTCGAGAAAGCGCACGAGGACTACTAAATCAGATACGAGGACTACTAAATCAGATGTTTGGCAGCGCTTCACCAAGATATTTGCACACGGCGCTGACGGGGTGGTGACACTGGCAACCTGCAACCACTGCTGCAAGGTGCTCACAGGCGATTCCAAAAACGGTACATCGCACCTTAAAAGGCACAAGTGCCCGTGCAACCACTAGCTGCTGCCAATCAGCCTTTTGTAGGTTTTATAGGTTTATCCTGTTGTAACTTAGTCCTTTTTGTGTCATTTCTGAATCCTCCGCCGGTGAGAAGTATTGAACTTTTTTGGTCGCAGCGGGCCCGCCCCCACCGAATCCTATGTAACCTTTGGCCATTGGCATGCCTACTTTACGCTTGGAGCGTTTGAGGACAAACAATAGCAAACTAGGCGCTGTTTAAAAATAGGAAGATATGTTTTTCTTAACAATAATTTATATAATTTTTAAAGTATGATAAATGATAGATGAGTAGTACTTATCTCTTCATGTACTTTATATTAGTATTACTCTTGTTAGAATTGAAAGCATAGAAACGTTTCTCCTAAAACTTTTTTTGCTGATGCCTTTTTCTATATCTATTACTTTTTGGTTGAAATAAACATTGCCTATAGTGGCTATTAGCTTTTAGCTGAGTTATTCAATTAAAAAATAAAAAATAAGAAAAAACCACTATCATTACTAGTAGAGTGCCCGTGCTAACGCTACGGTAAAATACAAAATAAGATAAAATTTGTAAAAAATAAAACGAACAATCAGATTCATTAAGATTCATATCTCATATATTGTATAACCAAATATTTATTAAGATGACACTGGAGCTGCAAGACAGCGGGATACACACCAAAAACATTGGGAATAGCTCTGGAACTTTAAGTTTCAAAGATGATCAAAGTGATATTACCCTTTTTTATCCTCTTAAGTGAAAAATGCACATCCATTCACTCCCGTGCAAACAAACGAAGGCCTAACGTAATTCAACATTAGATATGCATGTACCTCCTACACGTCGATCATATATCAATGAAATGGATGAGTATTTAGCCTTGAAAGAAATAAGGATTTCAATCCATGGAAACTGGAGTGTAGGAGAAGAACACATACATTTCGAGGATTACTTCGGACAAGGTCAACTGCTTCCTGATTGCCGAGGTGCTCCCATAACCCATCAGAAGCAAATATAACAAACTGATCATTTGGTTGTATTTGGTGTACAGCAATTGCAGGTTCAGAACTAAGAATAGGCTTCTTCAAGGTTTCCCGAAGCCGAAACTTGCTATGAAGAGGTTCTCTGTTATACTCTGGTCTTTTAAGATATACATCTCCGATAGATCTCGAGATCTGCAGAATATCATTTTACCTCATAAGTTGTATTATTTTGAAGAAAAACAGTAGGAGAGTATCCTACTGTATATATATTAATATAATATAAAAAAGAGGGGATTATTTACATGAAGAGATATAATATAAGTTGTATTGTGCATGCAAAGTAATATGATATGACAAAAATCCCCAACAGGTACTAAGTGATGTCGTTAATTAGTTAAGTGGAAAAATATATATTAATTACCTGTCCTCCAAAGAAAACTCCTTTCTTCCCATTCTATAACTATCCTAATTTAACACAGAAAACAACAAAATGGGAGCGATGCTAACAACTCTGAGCACACACATCATAGTTTAAGATGGATTTTGAGGTGTTACTTCCAAGATTTTTTCTTAGGTGGACCATGTCTAGTTTATGTTTGGAGGGCCCTGACTAAAAAGGCAGGATGATTCAATTGGAAAGATTTATGCTAGTCAATTCAATAATTACAAAGTAGAGTGGAGTTAAAATATTTTGACACTATAGGGCAGCTTTCTAAGCTCTCATCAAGAATCATTAATGAATATACCTGAAATGGGGTTATGTATAATACCTGAAATTACAGCTGTGTGCTTCCAACCACAAGATACCTACAGAGGACAGATGATGGTCCACCAGAAATCAATATAAGAACTATCTCTGATAGATGATTGATAAAGGAAAGCTTGAACCAATGACCAGATGTACCAACCTTAGATATAGGAAGCTTAAATGATGAACTCTTCAAAACTTCTGGAGTGCGAACCATATCTGTACCATATCTGGGTATATCAATATCAATGTATCGCTATTCCCAAAAGTTGCTTCCTTACTTTGTCAACCAAATCCTAATTCCACCAGAAATACATCTAAAATTTTAGACCAAAGTTTTTATTTGAATATATACTGAAAATAGTTAACACATCTAACAAATTACTGCAATCAAACGAAATCAGTGCACCTCTTTTCACTTGTGTACGGACAACACAAAAACTGATACCTGTTACAACACAAGTATGATAACCTCCACAAGCAACTTCTTCTGAAAATGGTATCTCTTCAACAACAATTGGTCTGAGTGCATCATTTGATCGTCCAAATCCCTGAAATTTTATGTTAAATACAAGGAAATGAAGGGAATTTGTGTGTAGGTGGGGGGTGATCTCAAAAAGGACAATTAAAAAAATGCCGTATGGCCTGTTGGATACCACCTTCTCAGTCTTCTGCCCAAATATGAACAAAGTACCTTTTTCTGCAATTTTGTTGTAGGGTAATTGTAAGATGGGGAAATCATGATTTGTACAATTTGAATATTGCTTTTTTTATAAGCTTACCATCAATGCAAGCTGAGTGCAGCATTCCTGCAGCTATCCTTTTAATCTAACCAATGAATAAATGCAAAGAATTGAGAAGAGCATCACAATGTAATCTGGAGCCCAGATTGAATCTTAAAGCAAAATACCTTGATACCATCAAGGTTTTTGATCAACCTTGGAGTATATTCACTGCAGAAATGAAGATCTAATTATCAAGTTGTCATCCTTCTAACAAAATACAATTTAGCACTGCACAGTGAAAACACATTCACAACCATCAAACTTATTTTACAATAAAATACCTGACAGAAGCATTCTAACTTGTACATGTCGCGCAACATTTTATCCAAGTTCATACTATTACTACATCATCTAGAGAAAGAAAAGACAATGCCATCTCATAACTAATTCACATGTCACAAAGCTCAAGACACTTACAAGGCCCATCCTCCAATAAATCATACCCATGCCTCTTCTATGTACACAAGCGTGCCAGCTTCTAGTAGAGAAGTTTGCATCTCTTATGGTTAAGAATTTTCTTATGTTTATATCTTCCAAATGGATGACAATGGATTGTCCCAGAATATAGACTATATAAGTGACATCACAAAAGTTGATCGTAGATAAAAAAAAATTACAAAATATAAATTATACTCATACCTCGAGGTCATAGCGAATCCAGTATGCTAGATTTATGGCCATGTCCAAGTCTACCAGCACCAGCAGCTCCCCAACTCAAGACTTCACCTTCCTCTTAAAGAGGAAAATCGCCGGAGAATTTCAGATGCTTGAAAGCGCTGAATATTGCTGTAATACAGGTACTTATTACACTCACCTGTAACAGCAATTGAATGCTCTGACCCCAAAGCAACCGTTTTCAATCTGACATCATCCAAGCAATCAACATTTTTTGGGGTGGTGACTACTTTTCCTGCTCCTAAACAAAGTAGAGAAACAACACTACTTCAGAACTAAAAGCTGATGTCACATACACGACTTAACAGCCAACAAGATAATTGATGGAACAATAGACTACCATATTGCCAAGCTAAATCTTAATAGAAGCATGGTGATGCTCCATGCACAATAATGGAAACACATGAAAGACAAATTGGAGCTCAAGTTCTCAAGTAATGACTACAAGATATATGAAGTTATCCTTAGTTCCTAATTTTATACATACGTGATATTTTCATATTTTTGTGAGATCAAGTGATCACACACGCATCAATGTAAATTAGCCACTATGATAACGTTAAAGTGTTAAAGAAAGGAGATAATTTTATTACTTTTGCCAAGACCAAGCTGGCCACTTGAATTTTTGCCCCAAACGAAGAGCCTACCATCTGCTGTTCAAAAGAGCCAAACAAAAAAATTTAGTGTAAATCGATTCCAAAATTATTCTCATGCATGCAGCATAAAAAAAAGTTGGTAAAATAAATAGAAGACAATGGTAGTAATCACATTTGCAGTTTCTATATAACCATATACTAATATTAATTATTAGTGAAATGTTAAGAATAGAAAATTATGAAGTAACATGTCATACTCTGCACTGCAGCACTCAATGAACCATCTGCTGCTACACTACAATTTACAATAACATAAGAGGTAACCCCCTCCCTTCAGGCTGGTATTATCAGTTTATACCATCACCTTCTTTTGGCCAATCAAACTTAGGCACATAATTGCATATTTCTCTTTTTGCTCACCAGTTACCGCACAAGAATGATGGTTGCCAGCTGAAATTTCTACAACTTTCTCATGAAATCCAGAAACTTCAATAGGCTCCTACATGCAAAAAAAAAAAAGAACTGATTTACCATACACGCACAAAGACCATGGCACGTGGAATAATAACTACAAGAAAGAAAATAATCAGATTCATAGAGCCCATAATCCATCACGAAAAAAACTCGAATTCATATCAAGGTAGAGGAAGGAAAATGAATACCAATTGTAACATACATAAATTGTATGTTACTAAATGTTGTAAAATCACCAGAAATTATATTGCTTTGCGCGGCCAAAGGATCGGTTGCGCTGGCCCACGACGCCGCCGCTGCCGCCCTTGTCGTCGAGCATGAGGATGGTCAGATCGGTGAGCGCCTTGCGAGCGCGGCGGATCTGGCCCTCCCCGAGAGGCGCGGCGGGGGCAGGGGAGGCGAGCGCGGTGGCGGCGATGGCGAGGTGCTTGCGCCACTGGCGGATGAGGTCGAGGCCGTCGCGGAGGGCGTTGCAGAGGTCGAGCGCCTTGACGGCGCGGTCGAGGAAGTCGGCTAACAGGCGATCGAGCGGGGGGCGCGAGGCGGCGGCCGCTCCGCCGCCGAAGAGGATGGCGCGGAACTCCTCGAGGCAGATGAGGAAGGAGTCGAGGAGGCTACGCGTCCAGGCGAGGGAGAGGATCTCCGGGGGAGAGGGGGAGTCGCGCGCGCGCCGCCGCCCTGGTGGGAGAGGGGGAGTCGCGCGCGGGGTGGGGAGGATTGCCGCCGCGCCGCCGCCGGGGGAGAGGGGGAGTCGCGCGCGCGCCGCCGTTCCCTGGGGTTCCTACGTGCGGGAGAGGAGAGGAGGAGTCGGTGAGTTGCGCGTGTGGGAGATGGGGGAGAGGGGGAGTCGCGCGCGCGCCGCCGTTCCCTGGGGTTCCTGCGTGCGGGAGAGGAGAGGAGAAGTCGGTGAGTTGCGCGTGTGGGAGATGGGGGAGAGGGGGAGTCGCGCGCGGGGTGGGCGCGGGGTGGGATGAGTGATGAGGTATGATCCAAATAACCTGGGCCGTTGGATTTGAGTGAGTAAGAGAAAGGAGAGGCTAGAGTGGATATCATCCCTTCGTTTCAAAAGTTCGCTGGTTCTTGGTGCAGTTGGTTTGGTGCATCTAAGAGAGGTCTTGACTGTGGGGGACATTTGTGAGGGTAGCTGTAGGAAAGATTATAACTGGTGGTTTTTTAGTGGTAGAGATGAATAATACAATGAATAAAAAGAAAAAACATCTTAAAACGCCAACACATTTAAAATAACTTTCAATTTCTAAAGAATAGAAACGAGAAGACTGTCGTTCTGAACGAGTCGTAACCGTGCATGTGATGGAAGGCCTACTTTTTGAGAGGCTTTGGATTGAAAAGTACTCCCCTCGTTCTTTTTTACTTACTTTCTAGAATCTGTACCACCAAGGCTTTTTCTCCGACACACGGAGGTGTTCCTTCAGCTTTTTCTTCTCCGACACACAAAGAACACCAAGGCTTCTTCTCCGACACACGGAAGTGTTCCTTCAGCTTCTTCTTCTTCTCCAACATACGGAGAACACCAAAGCTTCTTCTCTGACACACGGAGGTCTTCCCTTGGCTTCTTCTTCTCTGACACACGGAGAACACCATAGCGTCTTCTCCGACACACAGAAAATAATGATATAAATATTATCATCAATCAATACATGTGCTAATCTATAAATTATAATTGTTCCACATAATGATATAAGATAAGAGATAATTTAGAATAACATCAAAATATGAATAAAGAGTTCCACATATAAGTCACATACTTGTTAATCAATATGAAAGATATTTATTCAAGGGACAAAATAATTTATTATCCAAAAGATCATAAACATAGAAGTGATACAATCATCTCCTTCATCGCATCTAGTGCATATCACTAACACTTATTGCACACATTTTAAAAATCATATCAGTACAGATTGTAAATATATATGACTAGCATTAATAATACAAGCTATGTATGTATGTATGTATGTGTGTGTGTGTATGTATGTATGTATGTATGTATGTATGTATGTATGTATGTATGTATGTATGTATGTATGTATGTATGTATGTATGTATGTATGTATGTATGTATGTATGTATGTATGTATGTTGAGCCGGCAAATAGTAGCACAAAAGAAGCATTCACTGCCAGGCTCGGCATCTTTTATGACGAGGAAAAACCGTTATCGTATTTTCCTGTCAGGGAACTGTCAAGAAATAGCCTCACGGAGAATGAGATCACGAAATTTTTAAATGACTGATGTTTAACTGACAGGACAATAGATCCTGACGGCATTCCCTAACGGTCAACGATAGGAAACTTCGCCGGGCGTTAGGTGTTGGCGGTCCTTTTTCCACGACAGGTTTTTGACAACCTGCTCCCTATCGGGGAAACATCAGAAAAAACCCATACATCAATTTATTGCGACCATAATCCCTATCGGGTACCTCTCAGTAGTCACCAACAGCACTTCAATTCCTAACGGTTGATCCCGCCAACAAACGGACATCATGTTTATGTAGTGGCTGTCGGGAAAACATTGTCACATTTGTGCATAATTAATTAATTTCATATCAAAACTAGCCCATTCACAACAATGAAAACAACATATCCAGATACATTTAATCTGACACATTGCACATTCAAAATTCAAGATCAGGAAACATCACTTATGCAATAGAAACCTGCAGGCATTAACTTAGAATCAATACGTGCATCCATCAACTAGCAGTACTACTCCCAGTAGAGTTTATAAGCATCAAAAAGTGTTCATAAGTCACCTTTAGTAACTAGATTAAGTTGCACAATAGCCAAAAGTGTATAACCTAACTCACCGTCACTCCCAGTGGATTTTATAGCCGAAATCATCACTACCAGGCATTACTCAGAATGAAAACATGCATCTTAGTTGTGAGCCAAACTAGAAATCTCCAATGTACCAAGTTGCTAGAAAAGACCAAAAGATCAGTCTAAGAGCTGTTGTGCCAAAAGACAAGTCAAAGTCGCTGCTACTATAGCCATGATTATTAGGCAATGTTATCGTTAGCTTTGTTGGGTTGATCTCGGCTAACAACCCCTAGATTTCAGGGAGACTCCGTTTCCACCTCGCGCCTTGATCGGAGGCGGTAACCGACCCCGTTTGGTTTCGGTCCCAGTCACCTAGCGCTATATAAAAATAAAGGGATTCGGCAGGGCTTTAGTTCGCGTGTTGTTCAAACGCTTAGGAGGACGAAGACCGAAGGCCGTGCCACCTCCGTCTCCGTCCACGACTTCACCGCCGCTGGCCACCTCTGCTTCACCGAGCGCCGACCACCCCTCATGGCCTCTCCGACTTCGGGTATGTAACTAAGCTTCTGCTCTAAAGTTTTAGATAGGTGTTCATGTTTAGATCTAGGGTTAAGGCTTATTGATTATGCTTAGGTTAAGATGCGGTTAATAAGCTAGGCCTGCGAATGCATCATCCTTGGCTGCACCATTGTTGGTCCCGTGAATGCTTCTGGTGCAATTTCTTGGCCTGCGAATGCATCGTCCTTGGCTACACCATTGCTGCCCATTTGAACGAATTGACTAAGGTGATACTTTTGAGTGGAGTGATTCACAAGAGAAAGGTTTTTAGGAGCTAAACAAATGATTGATTGAAGCATCATTACTTGTTTTACCTAATTTCACTTAGTCTTTTAAAATTAAATGTGATGCTAGTGGAATAGGTATTGGTGGTGTGTTAATATAAGAAGGACAATCGATAACACATTTTAGTGAGAAACTTGGTGGAGCTCAGTTGAATTATCCTATGTATGACAAATAATTATATGTTTTGGTTCGTGCATTTGAGAATTGGCAACATTATCTTTGGTCTAAAAAAATTGTTATACATTCTGATCACAAAGCTTCGAAATATTTGAAAGACCAAGTTAAATTGATCAAAGACATGCTAAGTGGGTGGAATTAATTGAATATTTTGCATATGTTGTCAAATATAAGAAGGGCAAAGAGACTATGGTTGCTGATGTGTTATCTCGTAAAAGTATTCTTTTGATTTAATTGGAAGCAAAGGTTCTTGGTTGGAGCAATCAAACTATTTGTATGCTTCTGATAGTGAATATTTAGAGCCATATTCCAGGTGCAAATATAGAAATGTTGAGACAAATTCCATGTGCATGATTGGGTTCCTATTTCATGATAACAAATTGTGTGTTCTAGATTCGCCTGTATGTTTGCTATTATTGCAGCAATTTCATGCAGGTGGATTGATATAACACTTTTGCAGAGAAAAAAAATCCTCAGGATGTTGGCCAGCCACTTTTATTGGTTGAAGATAAGACATGGTGTCAAGAGGTTTCTACAAAATTGCGTGACATGCTACAAAGCCAAATCAAAGGTTAATCCACATGGTCTATTTACAAGATCAAACTTTTGGGTGATGATTATGTAGTGTGTACTACGTTCAATATTGTTGATTTATCACTGTTCTTTGGACTGGAAGAAATAGAGTCAAGTATAACTCCTTTTCAAAAAGAGGTGGATGATAAGGATATCCGATCACCACTATGACCTCCTCATCACAAGGTCTGACAACTACATTGACCGCTACTCTGAGTGCTACTACATCGACTACTACTAATTGACCAGCTAGTTCCGTTTGAGCAAAAAAGAACAACACTTCAATTGGACTGATGACATGGGCTCAAGCTATGCTACTTAACCGACAGGTGAATCTTCCCCTTAGAGAGTTTAATTTTGATTCCCATAAGAATTGGCTACACATAATGCATATACTTTTATGTGTTCTTAGGTTTGAGCAAGAAGAAGCTTTGGAAGTCATCGACAAGAAGACCAATGGAATTGCTGCATTACTTGTTCAACCAGTCAAGTGAAGTGTCGACAAGATCTTAGTGTTGACCAAATCAGAAGCCGGTCGTGAGACCAGTTTCTTTCCTAGACCAGACCATACAAATACATGTGTCCGGGGGAGGCATGGACACATCAAGCAGATAAGAGTATGTGATGTTTGACCAAACGGAAAGGCTAAGATCATGATGTGAAAGGAAGGGAAAGGTGGCCTGCGTGTCCAAGTTGGATCGGATTGTATCTTAAGTAAAGGCCATTTTTCATTACTACTCGGAGAGTTTGAGTTTGTATTAGGAAAGCAGAGATAGTCATTGGGCCTATTTTTTGGCTAGAATTTATGCCTTTTGACTGCGGTTTGTGACTTTTGAACTGTTTATGCGAGATATTACAGAGTAACAGAAACTCATGTACGGTTTTTGCTAATATAAATGAAGTCGGTACAATATGTACTATAATTAATTAGTAGACCATGTCTTGAAAAGATTCTTCGTTTAAAAGCTAGTTACTATACAAAAGCTGAAAAACAGCTTTTAGAAACTGAAAAGAACATGATCATTTTCATTTTTGAATAGAAGTTGGAGTCAGTCTAAGGTAAGTATGTGGCTATGTAAGCCAATGTAACATATCCATGTAACTTAGATCACCATTAAATATATTTTTCAGAGCAGTAAATTTCTTAGGATTTGTGCAAAGCCGCCGACTACCCTCTTGAGATATGGGGGTTTTCTCTTCACCGTTGTTCTTGTAATTTTTTGGGTTTCGCAGGAGCATCAACATGCCTACTTTGCGTGGTGGAGTAGACGAGAATCACAAGCGTGGTTAGACAAATTTTTTTGTCGTAGGTTGTTGTTTTGATAATAGTTGGCGCTATCGATTTGTCAGATTGTATTGATCCAAGTTATTGATTTTGATCCTGTAGGACCGAAATGGCGACAGAGGGGGGTGAATGTCGTTCGCCTAAAAAAAATCGCCCCCGAGAATACGTACACTGGTATTTCAAAAAGACGCAAAACGAAGCAACTCACAGAAAATTAATTTTGCTGAAAACTGGAACGCATGAGATACTAAAAAATTCAGCATAAATCAGAGATTAATCAGTAAAAATTTCAGCTCAAAATAATGCCATTTAATCTGCATGCAAAATAGATGAAAGCAGCAAAAAGGAATAAAAGAAAGAGGCACTTAGAGAACTAGCAAGAGGAAGTTGTTGGCTGGCCGTAAGGCTTAAAAGCAAATAATCACAGCAGTGAATGGAGCCCAAACCGAAAAGAGAATAAAGACTAGACTGCTAGCAGTAGATGAAAGCTTCTAAAGTAAACCAAAAGAAAGGCTTCTTTGCTGCTCGGGACTGAAAAGAGATCAAGCACAGAAGACTACAGTCCGGTTGCAGCAAACCAGAGTAAAAAATAAAAGCTAGTACTACTTGCAAATCGAAGAACAATAAAACTTCACTATCTACTGCCAGCCGAATAGGAATTTTTGCATGGCCGAACAGGGCAAGAACTGGAGAGAAGTGACTAGGAGAAAACAACAGCAAGCCGCAAGCATCAATTGAAGTCTGGCCAAAAATTAACAGAAATATTAATGGCCAGCTTTAATGACTGCTTCCAAATGAAAAGAGGAATCCATAGCTCCTTGTTGCCAGAGAAGGATGGATGCAGTTCTGTAGTCCATTCGACAGTACTAGGAACCTACAGAAAACAACATGCAGCCCAAGGAGACCAAAATGATTGGAGTGCTTGCATTTTGTTCGGACACAAAAATAAGCAAAGAAAAACCTTGTCCAAACTGAAAAGAAGAGCATTAAATGCCGAACAGGGCTAAAAAAAACTAACAGACAGAGACCAAAGGATCAAGATGCAGCCATAAAACACAACCAAGACTGAAAATAGAAACAACAAAAGACCAACTCGAACAAAGATCTCACAAATTGAGACAAAGAGACATACATGATTAAAATAGAGGAATGATTATATAGATGTTCAGCTCATCTCTCTCTCTCAATCCTCAAGGACACCAAGAACTACATGGTTCTTGGGAGGAACACAACCCTATCTCATACACCCATTCTCTCAACCACTAAAGCACAAAGCAAAAAACCCTAAAACCCCTCTCCAAGTCTTGCCAACAACCAGGAAACACACTCCTATTTATAGCATTCCTTGATGGGTTTACACTTTGCTTTGCCCATTTTACCCCTCCATGCTTTGCCCGCTAACCCGCTTCCTTTTGCAGCCTCGCGCTTTTACCGAAACGCCCCTGCTGCACACTCCGGGAAGCTTCCGCGTTCCTTGTCTCGTACGCCTCGCAACCACCTCGAGTCCACGTCGTCTTCGATACATCCCGACTGCTCTGACCTCAGCGCCACCTGCGCCTAGTCCAGTCCTCCGTGTCTCGCCACGACTCCACTCGACGTCCTGCAGCCATCACAGACAAAAACCACATCGCATAGCACGGCACAAAGCATATAAACATGATTAGTACCAACAAATCCTACTCAAGCGAGAAATGGCCCAAATGACCAACCGGGAAGACGACCACGCGTCAAATCTGACTAATCATAACCCGACCTCGCCGAATGCCAAAATAACACGAATCACTCAAACCAAACTCACTCTAACCACACCACATGTCAATTACTCATCACCAACTTGGGATTTAGACCACATGGTCTCTCAGATCCTATGTTATAAAGATCGAGCTCCCTGAATCTCAACCTTTGCCCTACCATTCTCCCTTTCAACTAGTGGCAGAGGAGGTAGTGAGGCCATTATGAGCAGAAGTGAAACCGAGCGAGGAGAGTTAAGTGAAATGACCGTGAAATTAGTGAAGTGGGTTTTGGATGACTACACCTATTTATTAACTTCCATCCCACGGCCACGTGCACATAACCCCCATCTTTTTTTAGAGGTGCAAAGCAGACGTACATAACTCATGTATATTTCACTCATATATATATATATATATATATATATATATATATATATATATATATATATATATATATATATATATATATATATATATATGCGTCGCTACACACGCTAAAAATTTAAACGGAAGCTCAACGGTCTTTGGAGCGTAGGTACGTGCCTACTGAACATAATGGTGAGGCACTGATCCGTACGGGCTGCTTGCTCACAAGCGACGCGAACCATCCGTGCTTCCTCAACCCCACCCTTTTACCATTAGGACGTAAGCTTGTTCTCATTTAGAAGAGGGGTGCGTGCAAACCTCTTTATCCTTGTAATTTAAACTTAAATTTCAAATTCGAAACAAAAAAATTCGGACAGAGATTCCGAAAACCAGCATTACAGATGTCGTTTTGCGTGTTGTCTTGTTTGCCCTAGACTATCGATCATATAACTACCCATCAAATATACAAGGTGAACATTACACAACGGGAGCGGACCCACAGAGGACCCGGTCGGTGCACACGCCTCCACTAAAACTTCAGTTTTTAGGTGGTGCTCAGTAGGGCTGAATTATTGTGATTTATGACTGAATTTTATTGTAGCTAGGTGAAATTACATTGTAGCTGATGGTGACTTATTTGGTATAATTAATTTTAAAAAATGAAAATAGAAAAAAAAAGGATTAGCGCAGCACGTGTAATGCAAACGAATACGGGAAAAAAGAACTGGTAAAAAAGTTCAATAAAATCTAAAAAATCATAAAAAGTTAAAATTTAGAAATAGTAAAAAATATACCGAAAACTAGAAACCGTAGCCGAAACTAGTGGGGTAGCCCAATATCCTAACACTAGTGCCCCACTCAACCCAATATTGGACGGTGCATGCAACGTCTCCTCCCTCTTAATGAAAGTGATCCTGCATTTCATTCCCATTTTTCTTTTGTGCATCAGCATGACAATCGAGAGGAACACCTTCTGATTAATTAAGAGTAACCAGAGAGGGCCCACAGGTCAAACAAAAAAACAATTTTTCCAAACGAAGCGTATGTCATCGACCACCTACAAGCAATCATCGTCATCCCATAATCGAGTGCTAAAGTTAACTGTGCTGCTATACCCTTGATTTCTTAGTAGTATTTGCTCAGGTTCTTCTTCATATATAAATCTTTTCTTCGTTAATCTTATTCTGAATTGTGTCCCTTTCTTCCTTTTAATCTCACGCTCCCGAACTCCCTGGAAATATTCCTCTGTACCTGCAGCCTGCACCATATCTCGGTAAAATGCAACAGGATTAAGGGTCTGTTCTTTTCCTTCGAATCTAACGGTTTTTAATTTTTACTATAGTACTTAACTTTTAAATAGAGTATTTTTTCAAGATATGATCTACAAGTTAATTATAGTATATGTTAAAAGCCTAACATCTGTATCAACAAAAATCGCAAGCGAATATCTCCCTCTCTGTAATCTCTGTCGCAAACAGCTAAAATTCAAAAATTTCAGCTAAAAGCCATAAGTCGCAGCCGAAAAGAACAGATCCTAAAATCGAGCTTATTTGAGAGAGAGAGGGGGGGTTTGCAAAACTGAAAGCTAAGGTTGCATTAGAGCAACTCCAGCAGTAGCCCTCAAAACAGGGCCTCTACTTTTCATTTGAGGGCTCCCCCTACTTTTGAGGGCCCTGTTTTTTTGCATCTACTCCAACAGCACCCCTCAAATTTCAGCCCTCAAATCCATTCCACTACAACTGATATATGGGACCCACTCCTCATTCTCTCCCTCCTCGTCCGCCTCCTCGCTTCCTCCGACGACGGCGAGGCCGAGGAGGACGGTGGCGGCGCGGGAGGAATCGCCGGGGAGCGGTAGCGGCGCGGGAGGAAAGAGGCGGGCGGCGCGCTCGGGAGGGAGGCGGGCGGAGGAGAGCGGGGAGGCGGGCGGCCGGGAGGCGCTCGGGCGACGGCGCGGCCAGATCCGGGCGGGGCGAGGCCGGCACGGATCTAGGCGGGGGAGGCGGCGTCCCGGGGCGGAGACGGCCAGATCTGGCGGGGAGGCGGCGTCCCGGGGCGGAGACGACCGGATCCAAGCGGGGGAGGCGGCGTCCCGGGGCGGAGACGACCGGATCCAGGCGGGGGAGGCGGCGTCCCGGGGCGGAGACGGCCGGATCTGGCGGGGAGGCGGCGTCCCGGGGCGGAGACGACCGGATCCAGGCGGGGGAGGCGGCGTCCCGGGGCGGAGACGACCGGATCCAGGCGGGGGAGGCGGCGTCCCGGGGCGGAGACGGCCGGATCTGGCGGGGAGGCGGCGTCCCGGGGCGGAGACGACCGGATCCAGGCGGGGGAGGCGGCGTCCCGGGGTGAAGACGACCGGATCCAGGCGGGGCGAGGCCAGAGGCGGGCGGCGCACTCCGGAGGGAGGCGGGCGGCGCGCTCGGGAGGGATGCGGGCGGAGGAGAGCGGGGAGGCGGGCGGCGCGCTCGGGAGGGAGGCGCGCGGGGAAAGAGGCGCGCGGGGAGGACGTCGGGAGCTCGCTCGGGAAGGGAAAGAGGCGGGAGGGGAAAACTGACTCAACAGTATTTTGAGGGCTTGGCCTAGAGCCCCCAGGAATGAGGGGTGGGAGGGGGATTTGAGAGGCTCCTCAAATTTGAGGACTCTAGTAGGGGCCCTGCTGGACCTCTGTTTTTGCCTCAAGCCCTCAAATATGAGATTTGAGGGCTCAAGTAAAGGCCATGCTGGAGTTGCTCTTAGGCTCTGAAAAAGATTCCTCTTAATTAATTCCTCTTATTAGAAGCTAAGGTGAAATTAGGCTCACCTGCTTTGTGAAGCTACTATTTTTTTTTTGCCGGACTTCCTCCGCCGTTCTCCCTTTCAACAGGATATCTAGGGCTGGGCATTCGGTTTTTTCGGTCTATTCGGTTCGGTCTATTCGGTCTTTGGAAAATTCGGGTTCTAAAAAATGAGGACCGAATTTCTCAGAAAAAAAACAAGGACCGAACCCAAATAGACCGAATTTTTTGTTCGGTCTATTCGGTCCACCGAATTGACCGAAATAAGATGGGGACCCTTGTCACCCCTCAAAATCAGGTTATTTGGTCTATTCGGGTTATTTGGTCTATTCGGGAATATTAAGTTCATGAATTCAAGAGACATATCAAATAATTCGGGTTATTTGGTCTATTCGGGTTTTGTAGGCCAAAAACCGAACCCGAACCCGAAAACCGAATTAAATGAAAATATTGACCGAACCGAATCCCGAAACCCGAATAGACCGACAATTCGGTCTATTCGGGTCCGGTTCGGTTCGATTTTAGGTTTTCGGATTTAAAGTGCCCACCCCTAAGGATATCAACCCGCTCAATCCAACCCCAGTCAGACCCTTCAAAGACGAGGAATAACAGTACTTAGGTTAGGACGTCTGAGATATGATGCCCTAGCAAAGATCTTCACACACATGATCTGAAGAAAATGACAGAATAATCGAATCAAATCGATCACAACAGGATAAGAGCATTATAAGTTCTTATAAGACAGTCTTATAAGAATTCGCGTAGAAGTTCACGTCATTTTAAATAATTGGTCTTATAAATATTTTAAAAAACTTTATATTTAATCTTTAAGGTTTTAAATCCTGGCTACCACGCGTCTACAAGCAGGAGGTGCAATTCGTGTATTTCCACGAGTAGCTACCATTGGGCCTATATGGGCCAGATTAGACTCCAACAAGTTGCTTGACCTCTAAACTGCCGCCCAACTCCACAGCCGCCGTCCGATTATGACACGTGTCTCGATCTGCGCCGCACGAAACCTTCGTCTTTCTCCTCGCACTCAAGTCCTCTTCCCCGCGCTTCGACGCCCCCAACCCAAACCCCAACCCCCGAAGCGGCAAGCCGGCGACTAAACGCGAGCAGGGATGAACCTGGTACAGGGTAGAGTCCACATTCATAGGCCGCAGCCACCTATAACTACACGCGCTCCCCCACGCACGCGCGCGGATACGCGGCTGCCGCTGCACACCTACCAAAAGGGGTGGCGAAGAAGAAGCAGCAAGAGAGGGGAGGCCGGCGCGGTTCCTCGCCGCAATCAACGATCCCACCGGATTTCGCCTGCTGGAGTTGGGGAGGAGGCTCGAGGTGGGTTTCTTGGTCCGATCGTGCGTTCGCGTTTCGGCTATTGATCGTTGTTGTCGCCGGGGGGGGGGGGGGGGGATTCTCTGGTTTCGTGCTGATTTTTTTTCGGATGGTGATTCTGGTTTGGGAATTCGAGTGATTTGATGGGTGTTCTTCAATCGTTTGCTTCTGATTCGAGTGTGCTCCAATCCGTTTCTGCAATCTCGTTTCAGCGATCAAGCCCTTGCCTTTTCTGCGCAAGCTATCCGTACGCGCCCCATCTGTTCCGCTCTCTTCTCACACGGATCGACGAGACAGGAATTCAGAAGCTTCTAGGTACGAATCCCATGCCGTTTCACAATTTACTGCAATCGTTAGCGCAACTTCTTGCCTTTTCTGTGTTTGCGTAAATGCTTCAAAGAAGAAAGAATTAGTGAGTTCGTGTTTGTGCTTGCCTCATTTTGCGTCTTACTGTGTTTTTGTTACTCCTGCGACCTTGCAATGATTCAGATATGCCAAACCCCATGATCATTTCACAGGTTGTTGCAAATTTGCAACTACTAGCGCATGTTATTGTCTTTCCTGAACTATCCCGTCAAATGCTAACTCAGTGTTTGCACAAATGCTGCAAAGAAAGCAGCACTTAGTGAGTTGATGTTTGTCTTGCTGTGTTCTTACTTTAGTCAGATAGGAAGGACTCCATTTTGGCTACTGTATATAGTGCTTCTGCCTTTTAGTTTACTGAGATGCAGATTTTGCTGACTAGCGAAGGTCACGGTTCTGAATTCATTGCTTGCGTTGCTTCCTGTCATATGCAATATATCAGATTTTGCAGTGTATGATGGATCAGTTTGTAAGTTTGTTCAGTTATATGCAATATATGAACCTGTCATTTTAGCACCGTTGATCTAATGTCCTGATGCATTTTGATTTGGCTCCACAATTTTGTGTTTTCGTAAATGCTGATGCGAAAGGATGAGTAAATAGATGTTGGTTAAAATTTCTGCAATTTGCTTGTTGCTTTTACTCAGAAAGCTTTGAATAGTATCTGGTAATAAAATGCATCTAAGAAGCAACAATTAGTGAGTTATGTTTGTTTGCTCCATCTTGGCGTTTCAAAAAAATGTTTGCTCCATCTTGCTGTGTTCTTACTTACTGCTGGTTTGCAATGATTCAGACATGGCACCAATAGGAAGGCCTCAGAAGCATTGGTGCAACAAGTGCAACAAGAACTTCTCTTCAGGGAGGGCTCTTGGAGGCCACATGTCAAGGCACCGGCGCATCGACGAGCAGCCAAAGAGCATGTCGAGCCCTCCAGCCATTGTTGTCGATCTGCATGTGTCGCTGATGGGTCCCTGTGATGAGAAGCCTTTGCTGCCGTCCTCGGAAACACAATGCCAGCTGTGCTCAAAGGTGTTCTCTGACTGCAAATCTCTGAGGGAGCACATAAGGAACCATGGTGAGAAGAAGATGGTGGTCAAGCCTGACGAAGAAGCAACCGAGCTGATGGAAGCTCTGGCCAATGCTGATGATGACTATAATGTGATGATGTTTTCTCCAGTAAAGCGTAAGCGATCAAAGAGGGAGACGCCAGCGCTCAACTTGGAGGAGGTGGATGCTGCAGTTACTCTCCTACTTCTTTCAAAGCATTCTGACAAGACTTCAGCTTATGAGGATTGCTATGGGGGGGACAAGGACGACAACAATTTGGCACCCAATGTTCTGAAGGAGGTGAAGCTGAATGCTTTTGATCATCGGTTTGTTCGATATGTTGAGTTTGAGAGGCCAAAAACTGACAACAATTCAGCTTATGAGGGTTGCTATGGACAATGTGAGAAGGAGAGCAATTTGGTCCCCAGTGTTCCCAAGGAGGTGGAGCTGAGTGCTTTTGATCATGGGCTGGTTGGAGATGCTGAGCTCAGGAAGCCAAGAATGGACAATTCAGTTGAGGACATGAAGTGTGGTGATCTTTCAGCTGCAGTGAACGCCAAGAGTCACCGGTGCTATGCCTGTGAAAAGTCATTTGGGTCAGGGCAGGCGTTGGGAGGCCACATGAGGTGTCACTATGTTCCGAAGTGCAATCGTCGTAACGGGTTTGCTGATTGGCCTGATTCTGTTGTAATGAAAGAGCAAAATCAGAAGCTTGAATTTGACTCCAAGTTGCTTGATCTCAGCATTCCACCTCTCACTGGAGACTACATTCTTATGGGCGTCAAATCTGAACCTGAGCCATGGTGTGTGGCGAGAAGTCTTGAGTGAGCCAATGCTGGTGCTCGGTGTTGTCTGAAACTGATACAGTTACTTTAGTTGTCTATAGGTTCATCAGTTAGAAAGCAAAAGCACCATTTTGCCTCCTGGTAGCTAGTCACATGCTTTGACACTGATACTTTTCTTGAGCCACAAATTTTCCTGGAAAGAGAAGGCCACGGATCTTCAAGTCGTTGCTTGGTTGCTGAACGGTTAAGCAGTTTTGCTCAGTTGCATGCAATGCATGAGCTTGTCAGTTTAGTAGTTCCCAATCAATTTTGTTTTGATTTCATGCATTGTCATTTTAGTAGTTCCCAATCAATTTTGTTTTGATTTTTGCACTTTTATGATTCTGTAAATGCTTATTTCGAAAATGCCGCTAGAGCTAAGGAGCATGCGCGTCTCGAAAGGATTCTTCAATAAAGAGATGCTGCTCAGAATTTGCTCAACCTGCCGGTTTCTTTTATTCTGTAGGCTTTCTGAGGTAGTATCAGGCATTCTGTTATGCTCCAGTGACTGAATTCTAGATGTGGCGTGGTCGATGACATTTTTGCATTCCCAGATGATAGTTGCTGAAGTTTCTCTATTTTCCTCTTAGGTAGTTCCTCGCTAAAACTTGGGCCGTGACAGACTATATGCACATGACTTGTGTGCAGCGGATCAAAACATCAATGATGCTCCTGCTTCTAGTTTACTTCGGGTCTTGGACTATGTAATGCATATATGCAATTCCAGTCCCAGTGTGGTGATTGATGTATTTGAATGTAGGCAAATACAGAGACCTAGTGCAACATATTTGTCAATTGGCCCAGATTCATTTTGTTTTTCGCTAGATGGTTATCGAGAATTTGTCTAGCCAAGCTTTTGAGTGCAGTAACTCGGTTCCAAGTCAGGCTGGTGACATAGCGAGTGTTCAAGGATTTGTTCTGATTTCTGAATAAGTTTACCAAAACAAAGAGTTTGCTATGAGTAATGGCTTTCATGCACTATAAGGGAATAAATTTTCTGAAACCTCTGCAGCCTCGATCGAGAATTTGGGGCAAATCAGGTTGAAAAATATAGTGTCCTGAATATGGCCTTGTGCAAAATGCATATTTTATTGATCGTACAGAAGATGATGCATCTAGTAATTCGCCATCTAATTCATCAAAGTGTTGACGATCATCATTCATCTCTCACCTGAAATTCCTTTGTCCTAACCTGGAGATGCTATCTACTGAAGCCAACACAAGTAAGACCTAACGTTGCTTGTGATGAACAAACGGAGTTGAAGTTAGCCATCTTGTAAGATGAGAACATCAAATGATGCTTATAATTAAATAGGAGAGCATATAAGATACCAGTTAATTATTTTACTGCATAAAATGGTCGATGTCATCTATCTGCCTTCCGTCAACAAATTTGAAGAACTGGCTGCTGCTGGAGGAGAGGCGAGGTCTATCTGTTCCATTTGTTCAAACTCGATCGAGAATCCATTTGATCATTGGTTATTGGTGCAACTAGCTCATCGATGCGTACTCATCAGATCGGATTTGAGTTTGGAGTTGATGTGTAGCGCGTAGTTGCTGAGTTTAATTAAGCAATTGATTGATTAATAATGCCTACCACTCCGGCCGAGTAGGAACCGGAGTACTTTCCGAGCTCCTCCCCTTGCATGCGTGCGTCGGTGCGTGCCGTGCTACTACTAAATATGTTGAGCCATACGACACGACCATGCATCCAATTAGTACTATTCATGGCGGCTACCTTGCAGCAGCAGCACCGCCACAGCCGCGGCAGTCCTACTCCGACCGTCGACGGCGCCGACACCGTCCCTCGTAGCTGCGGCAGCCGGCACAACTCCAAGCCCAACATAATCCGCGGTGGTTCGCCTTTGCCGGAATGCCGTGTACAGCTTGTACGTGGCCAACCTATTGGCAGGCGGCGGGTGGCGACTGGCGAGGCGGTCCAAGCTGCGGCGCTTGTTCAGGATGCAAACTCATACACCTGCTCTTGATCCTCTCCCTCCGGCTGCGGCGGGAGTGCGAGCGCATGGCCGGCTGGCCGGAATACCGCGCCGCCTTTCCCGAGTTCAAGGCCTTGTTCCGCGCCTTGCGCGCCCTGATCATTCCGCTACAAGCGCCGCCTCCTCCCGAACACGATATCACGTGGTGGAAATAACGACGACGGCGTCGGCCACGGCGGCGACGTCCGCCGCCAGTCCGCCACATATCACAAAAACTCTTGTCCCCCCCCCCCCCCCCCCCCTCCTGGGCTCGGCGGTGATGGCCGTCGCCGCTGCCATGTTAATTCTTAGGTTGTACTATGTGTAATTACGTTGTACCCAACGATTTAACGTGTAATAATATGTGCTTGTGTGTGTCTTTGGAAGTGGCCCATTACGTCGTTTCTTCGAACTCAATATGCAATTTTTTGGGATTAATTTGCTATACATCGATTGTCTATTTTTTAAAAAAATAGTTTAAGATATGTTCTTTTTTGCTACGACTTATTGCTCTTTGGCTGTTTATGAGAGTAAGTACGGAGTAACAGAAACTCACATGCGGTTTTAGCCGATATAAATAAAGTCACTGCAGTTTTTGCCATTATAAATAAAGTCACTACAGTGTGTACCACAGTCAACTTGTAAACTCCGCCTTGAAAAAACACTTCGTTTGAAAACTAGTAAATGTAGAAAAGCCAAAAAGCAGCTTTTAAAAAATAAAAAGAAACTCATAACTCCTCCTGGTTGGATATTCTACGAGATTAGCACGCCGATGGCATCGATCCCATCTACAAATAAATATTTTTGAGTTGTACTATTGCAACATCCCAAAAAATTTAAATTCTATTTTATTTTTTTTTTAAATCATCATTTTTGCATTATTGTAAATTTTCAAGAATTTTCAGCATTAATAAAGGGATTTCATATTTTAAGCAAATGCACAAGAATTTTTGAAACTTCTTAAATTTGGAAAAAAAACTAAAAAAATTATTTGAGGTCCAAATAATCTAAAGTGCTTTTCCAAAAAAATCATAATTTTTAAAGTAAGTTTGCTATTTTTCCAAACATAAACTTGATTTCTGGAATTAAATCAATTCAAAAAAAATTTAAATTTTTGAAACCCGGCCTCGTAGGAGGTAAGAGTAGCCTCTACCTAACCCGTCTCTTGTTCTGGTCCATCTCTGGCCCATGAGCCATGCTCTAAGAGACACCTTCTCCTTTCTATATTCTCCGTGCGAAAACGTATTTTAATTGATACACCTTCTTTTCATCTTCTCTTTCTACAGCTGCTGACCAGTGGGCTTAGGACCCACCCGTTAGGGGTTATCATCCATTTTCATCTTCTGCTACAATGCCATGCTCAACCACGCCATAGAAGGCACGATAAAAGCTTCACTAACAAAGTCATGAACCCCGCGTCACCTCTACACCAACGCTGACCTCGTGCACGCCTGCCTAAACCATCAAATCCCCACCAGATGACGCGATGCCATGGCTACAATGACCCATGAAGATTCAACAAACTCAGCGACCTCATCTCGCTTCAAAACCCTCTCCTGACTATGTCTTCCTCCTCCCCATCCCTCATCGTCTCCATTTCGCCCCTTGGCCAACCTTTTCTTCTATTGGTTTACCTGGAATTCCACTGTCATTCTCGTCCCCAGCGCATGCCCACCGCCATGCTCCGCCTTGGCCATCGTTGTTTCCAATGAGCTCTAGCCATGACACTGTCGTGTCTTTTTGCGCTAGTTGTCGCTATTTCAAAGCTCCTCACTCAATTTGATATTTCTTCTAGTGTAGCATGTCATCTTCCTCAACTCCAGCTGCCACAGTGGCCATTGAAATTCATCCTCCCTGGTGAGCTTCTTCGCTCATTAACCTCGCATTTAGCATTGTTGCACTTCCTTAACCTCCTCCAACACTCCAGTGCAGCATGTTATCACCGAGGAGGGCCGCCACTATGAGAACCATCGCCGTCGCTGTTGTTCTCCAATGATCGACCGTCCAGACCTCCTCCGCCATCATTGACCTCAGTGATGTGTTCATGGTGAGCTCCTGAAGCTAATGCGCCATTCATTTTGGCTCAGTGTGGTAGTTTTTGTGGTTGTTGCCGTACCCATACCTAGAGTTGTCGCTTCCTCCAGCGTTCTTTCTATTCCGATGACCATAGATCTCCATGCCGCCAATGTTCTTTACCTATCTCCCAGGAAGCCATCCTGCACCTACATTCCACCCCAGCACTGCTATAACCGTGCCGACAAGCTCCTCGAAGCCGCCACACTCGAGCTCCTTGGCTCAGCGTCGCTGACAGGTGGGCCCACACGAGGTGAGATTAGTTTAGTGCTAATGATGGTAGTTAATGCTAATAAAGCATTAATGTGTGGGACCAGCCATTTAATTAATCAAGATTTTAATTTAAATTAGGTTTTAGAAAATGAGTCACTAACATGCAGGTCCCATCAGACAGTAAGCACATGCATGGACTCAGTTCGCCATAAACCCGACCCCACCTGTCAGGCCCTCCGTGTAATAAATCTTGATTTTTATTTAAAAAGAAAATAAAAATAATTTGAAAATTCGAAACCTAAATAAAAAATAATTTGAAAATTCGAAACCTTAGCTGTACAATATTTTCTCTCTTCTTTTTCTCAGATTTTCTCTCACGGAAAAACTTTGAAATGCTCTTCCTTCCTCGTACAAACTCCGGTTTATTTTTGTTTCTAAATTTTTCTATAATCATGAAATTTATTTATGCACAAATGTCATGAATTTTTTTAGTTTATTTGAATTTATTTGGAATTTATTTGTTTTTCTTGGCTTTTCCAGTTTAGATATCGATGTGTCAGAGAACTTTGAAGTTGATCCAAAACAAGAGCAAGTCTTTAACGAGCAAGGAAAGCACTCTCGTTTGACTAAGTTATCCCATACTTCAACACTATGCATTTTTTTCTCACATTACTACGCATGCTTATTTCAGTTAAATAGCTATGCTATGTTGGATTCTAGTTAATTCCCACTTGTTGCATTACCTTTTCCTTGAAAATTGAATGTACTTCCTATGGTCACCTTAGAAATATTATCCATTGATATCATGAATATTAATGAAATTTTTACAATGGTATAGGTGTCATATCCTTACCCATGCTTAGTTTAATAATGGCAAAAATGTTGAAAATTGGAATAACTCAACTTTGGTCACTTTAGGAAAATTTTTTGGCTCAATTTGGACAGACGGGTTACCTATGATGTTTTGCTTAAAATATAAAAATATAAATAGTTTAGACTTGGGCAAATAGTATGTGGAGTTTGTGGCTTAGCATAACATGTGGTTGCACAAAATTCAGATTTGTGATATTCTCGTCTGAGTCATTAAAAACCGAACTTTACTGCTGTTAATCCAAACACTACCGAATAACCATATGTTCTGGTAATGAGAAGGGCTTGGCCGAATAATTTATCCAACTCAGGCATTGAACCGCATGCGCTAGCAGATACTTTTTAACAAGAAATATCACCAGTTATTTGTAGACGCGCATGCGCTGATAAATATTTTTTTAAAAAGAAATCACAAATCCGTGTAATTTTCGAGTTCTTTTAGGAGTCTAGGACTTCTGCAGTGTCTACTCGGCAACACCACAGCCGTCCGATGAAGGCACGTGTTTTCATCCTATCCGTCCCACACGAACCATCTCTTCCCAATGCTCCTTTCGCCTCCCTTCCGCAATCCCCACCGCCAAACCCCAAACCCCCCACTCCCGCAGCACGAGCGCGAGCGCGAGATGAACCTAGGACGCAGTAGAGTCCGCATTCATAGAATGCAGCAGCCTATAAGAATGCCCCTTGCTCTCGCGCGCGCTCGGTTAGTTGCACGCGCCAACCGAAAGAACCGTGAGATCACCGAGGAAGCAAGAAGCGGAGTCGGGAGCGTGGGTGATTCGGGAGCCGATCCCTCGCCGCATTCCAAGAAATCGCCCTGTAGTTCTCGCTGCGGAGTGGGCTAGAACCTGGAATCGGAATAATTTTGAGGTGGGTTCTGATTCTTGAGTTCTTGGTTTGCTGTTCACCGTCGGGTTCCGGTTCTTGATTTGGTATTTCGCCTCTGGTGTGGGGATTCTAGTGTTTCGATGGTTTTGATGAGGGCGTGGTGTGCCTCTGTTGTCAGGATTCTAGTGTTTCGATGGGTTCTCGATTTGGTTGCCTGATTCTATGAGCTCTTGCTAATCCATTTCCTGTGTTCTTGTTTCAGCCCGCAAGTTCTTGCCTTTCCTCACCTATTTGATAACTTCCCATCTTCGCAAGAAATGCGAAGCCTTCAGGTGCAGATTCTGTGATCATCTCACTAGTTAATGTGCTTGTTCGAGCAAGTTCTTATTTTCTTTACTATGTTAATTCCATTCCCATTACACTAGTCACGATGATTATTATCTAGTCCCTGTCTTTGCCTAGTTATCTGAATAAATGGTGCTCCTGTGTTTGCACAAACGCTTGCAATAAGGAAATAACTAGTGAGAGGAACTCCAAAACCCAACTTTCCAGTTCTTGGTTAGATCATAACGCTACGATCGCGTTTCAGTTCTTGATTTGTTCTCTCAGTTGCAAATTTGTTGTCTGTGGTGCAGTATTTAACGGGATTGATTCGATGCGTTCTTGCTCATCCATTTCTTTCGTTCTTGTTTTGGCGACCAAGTTCTTACCTTTCACGAGGGATGTGATTAATACTTGTCTTTCCTTAATTAATTGATCACATGGTAGTGTTTGCCACTTCTTGCGTCAAAGAATGGCTTGCTTAATTCCCCATGCCGCGTTCTACTTACTGCGAGCTTGCTGTGATTTAGAAATGACTTCGAGTGATCCTGAAGCGTACCCGGTCTTCCAGTGCTGCTTCTGCGACAGGAGCTACTATAATAAACGTGCTCTTGGAGCCCACAGGAGGTTCTGCAAGCTCAAGGTTACGGGACAAAATGCCGCAGGACAGGAAGAAGCTGCCAGCAATGCTCAGGGAGGCATTGATGTGTTGAACTTTCGTATAGCAAGGCGGCAGCGGACAGTTCGCAAAAAGGAAGAGGCTCTCCCTGTTCTGTCAGAACAATCTGAGAATAACCCAGCTTCTGATGATGCTCAGGTTGGCAACAATGGTGCGTCAGGGTTTCATATGCCGAAGCGTAAACGGCCAATCCTGACGGAGCCAACGACTAGTGATGTGAAAGCGGATTGGGAACCAGAAAAAGAGGTGTATGTTTTAGAGCCTTTGTTGCTTCTCCAGGAACAACCTGGCAAGGAACCAGGTTCTGATGGTGAGCCAGGAACTGCTAATCCAGATGATGAACTAGCTGCTGATAATCCAGATGAGGTGCTGATGACGTGCTTTGACAAGAGTTCATCTTCTGTGGAATGCTATAGAGGTTGTGAGAGGTGGGGCAATTTGCCTGCTGTTGTTGGGAGAGAGGTGGAGAGGCTGAGTCACAATGAAGGCATTGATGTGTTGAACTTTCATATAGCAAGGCGGCAGCGGACGGTTCGCAAAAAGGAGGCTCTCCCGGTGCTGTCAGAACAACCTGAGAATAACCCAGATTCTGATGACGCTCAGGTTGGCAACAATGGTGCGTCAGGGTTTCATATGCCGAAGCGTAAACGGCCAATCCTGACGGAGCCAACGACTAGTGATGTGAAAGCGGATTGGGAACCAGAAAAAGAGGTGGTTGTTTTAGAGCCTTTGTTGCTTCTCCAGGAACAACCTGGCAAGGAACCAGGTTCTGATGGTGAGCCAGGAACTGCTAATCCAGATGATGAACTAGCTGCTGATAATCCAGATGAGGTGCTGACGACGTGCTTTGACAAGAGTTCATCTTCTGTGGAATGCTATGGAGGTTGTGAGAGGTGGGGCAATTTGCCTGCTGTTGTTGGGAGAGAGGTGGAGAGGCTGAGTCACAATGAAGGCATTGATGTGTTGAACTTTCATATAGCAAGGCGGCAGCGGACGGTTCGCAAAAAGGAAGAGGCTCTCCCGGTGCTGTCAGAACAACCTGAGAATAACCCAGATTCTGATGATGCTCAGGTTGGCAACAATGGTGCGTCAGGGTTTCATATGCCGAAGCGTAAACGTCCAATCCTGACGGAGCCAACAACTAGTGAAGTGAAAGCGGATTGGGAACCAGAAAAAGAGGTGGGTGTTTTAGAGCCTTTGTTGCTTCTCCAGGAACAACCTGGCAAGGAACCAGGTTCTGATGGTGAGCCAGGAACTGCTAATCCAGATGATGAACTAGCTGCTGATAATCCAGATGAGGTGCTGACGACGTGCTTTGACAAGAGTTCATCTTCTGTGGAATGCTATGGAGGTTGTGAGAGGTGGGGCAATTTGCCTGCTGTTGTTGGGAGAGAGGCGGAGAGGCTGAGTCACAATGATGGTTCTCAAGGGGTCACCGATTGTGTTGATAATTATGGTGTGATGCATAATCAAAACAAGAAGTTTGATATCAGTGATCCTGTTGTGACGCAACAGCAAAACCAGAAGCTTGATCTCAATGTCCTGGCTCCCACTGACAATTCAGATAATAAGACACTGACCCTCAGTTTCAGCACTATGGAGCAGAAAAACTCAGCTTCTGTGGATTGCTATGGAGGTATTGAGAAGAATGGAAATGAAGCCCCTGTTGTAGAGGAGGAGCTGGAGCTGAGTCACAATTTTGGTCGTCAAGGGGTTGCTGATTGTCCTGAAAATTCTGCTGTGATGGAACTGAGAGGGCATAATAAGCTTGATCTCAATGTTTGTAGTTTCGTGCAAGAGCAAAATGTGGAGCTTGATCTCAATGTTTGTAGTTTCGTGCAAGAGCAAAATGTGGAGCCTGATCTCAAGGTTTCCGATGATTCTGTTGTGATGCAAGAGAAAAACTTGAATATTGATCTCAATGCCCCAGTTCCCACTATCAATTCAGATACACGAGAAGGTCAAACTAAGCTGACTGCTACAGACAATTTCCTGAAGAAGAGTGGCAATGAGGTCCCTGTTGCGGTGAAAGAGGATGTGCTGCCAAGTGCTTCTGATCATCACCTAAGTTTGATGCAAGAGCAAAATCAGAAGCTTGAAGTGAAGCCTAAGCTTCCTGATCTAAATCTTTAGGCACCCACTGACTGAAAGTACACTGGCCTGAGGGTGAAGTCTGAACTGCAACCATGATGAGGTTCAGTGTGAGCCTATGCTGAATGTTGTGTCGAACTGATGAGATTTCTTGATGCACTGGTCTATAGGTTCATCAGTCTGAATTGAAGAACTCCATTTGTGTCTACTGGTAGATAGTTACAGGTTATGATATTGATACTTTCTCTTTGTTTCACAAGCAACAGATTTTACCGAATGGCGAAGGCCGAAGGCCATGATTCCGTATTCATTGTGTGCTTGCTTCCATGGTGAAGCAGTTTTGTTCAGTTGCATGCAATGGATGAATAGTCATTTTAGTACTACTGGTCTGGAGTTCTAGTGCATTTTTCTTTGGTTTTACACTTCTTTGTTTCTGTAAATTTTGACATCTTAATGACAGGATTGGTTGGGTAAATAGGTTAAAATTTGTGCAATTTGGTTGTTGCTTGGATTCAGACAACTTTCATGTGTGGTATTCCATGGCATATACCGTTATGTGAATAGTTGTCATGTGATTTTGGCCATCAGTTGGCCTCTTTTAAGTTAGTCATATTTTCTGCATCGATTCTTAAATCTGGGTGTGGAAAATTTGGCGGCATTTTGCATGTATGGATTGTTAGAATTTATGGCTGCGATTGCTCTCTTTTCCTCTTCAGTGTTTCCTTGTCAGATTTCAGTACTTCACAAACCACTGAACTTGCTGAGATTTCAGTTTGGAAAGAAAGGAACAAAAAAGAAGTGTTAGTACTATTTTAGTCTTAGAAATATCCTAATTGTCTTATATAATGGTAGTAATTGACAGAAAAGAAAGGTGAAAATACATCAAAATGCCTTGCCTTATCATTCTTGTACACTGCTCAAAGATTCAATCAATAAGTTCTGTTTATTGCCAATGCAGGAAAGGCATGCAGCTTAGTTCCCAAATTCAGAGAGAAATGCATGCACATTGCACAAGCAACGTAGTCACCATATGATGTCAAGGCAAGTGTTAGGTTCACATCTTTACCACCATAGGAAGTACACGTCTGATCAATTCTGTGCGTATCTTGAGTTATCTCTTGTACTTTCCTAAGGTTGCAATTCCGCTTGTACTTCTAAGTTTGGCAACTCACCACCTATATTTTTCATTTGGTGCAAATTACCAGATGTACTTTAAGTTTTAGCGATCTGTCACTATGTTTTTCAAAGAGCAATGTGTGTCACCTGTACTTTTCAACCAACGCACCTCCTTTCAATGGCAGATGACCTTTATTTGCCTTGGGCCCTTGGATCGTTCAGTGTGAGCCTATGCTGGGCGTTGTCAAACAGACAAAGGTTTTTTGATTCACTGGTCTTTACGTTCATCAACCGGTATCTGAAGTCTCTCAATGTTTGTATTGTGGTAGATAGTTAGGTTATGTTAGTGATACTAACCTTTTGTTTCTTGAGCAAAAAATTTCGCTGAATGGTGAAACACATGCTTCTGAACTCACTGCTTAGTTGCTCCCATGGTGGAGCAATTTCTGTTCAGTGGATGCAATGTATGAACCCGTCATTTTAGCACTCATGGTCTCTAGTTCTCATGCATTTTTTTTTGGCGTTTCTCTTCATGCTTCTGTGATTTATGATATCTTGAAAGGATTATTGGGATGAGTAGATGCTGGTTAATATTTGTGCAATTTGACTGTTACTTTGCATCAAAAAGCTATGATGAGTATGTGGTAATTGTCCAATTTTTAAGTGCATATATCAAAACTAATCGATCAATATAATGTGGAATGTGGATTATGATCGATACTTTAAGATAGAGAAGATGAAGTGCGGTGATGATATGAAAGAAGAGCAACCAATCATCACGAAATATAGAAAGAGCTCCCCCATGCACACATGAAATTGGAAATTTTGGCGGAGCCCACCCTATATTTTGCATACAGGGGAATGCAATAATCAATAGTAAATGATACGAAGCACAAGATAATTGCATTCACTCGTAAGAATGGCAAATGGCAACAAAGACATAAGAGGAGACAAATATATCATGAAAAGCGTAAATGAAAACACGCAATAAGTTCATAAGCTTCGCATAAAAGTCAAATACATCGAAACGAGAGCACAAGTCATAAGCTCAACATAAGAGTGAAACACATCCAAACGAGAACGCAAGTCAATCGTAAAGTCCAGAAGAGGCCTAATTCTAATCCCAAGTCTAATCCTATCTTTCCTGTTGGTGGCACCTTCAGCCCGGCTCCGTCCGACCCGACGGTGTTCGGCCGATGGTATCTTCGCTGTCGAAGCCCTCCGACCCTCGTAAGTCCTTCCACCATAGGCTACATTCAAAATCTTCTTTGTGTTTTTTTGTTTTTGTTGTTTTTTTAACCTTGCCTCTTCTTTATATGTAGGACTTCTCCTGGAAGACGCAGAGCGCGCGGTGGTTGTGTTCCTTGGGCCGTACGTGGCCAAGGAGCATAGCCTGCGAGAGTCAGCGACTGCAACAGCGAAGCTGGGGCAGATAAACAGAGTGTGCGAAGCTCTGGGCATTCCTGTGCCGGAGTGCGCCACTCCGATCGTAGGCTGGGCTCGCCTCCGCGACAGTGGCGACAAGGGGGAGGCATCCCTCCTCAACGGACGGCCTGGTCCCCTGCCACCGTGTCCAGTCCGCCGGCTGCCGCTCCCGTAAATCCTGCCGAAAACGAAGGTGTGACGATCACAGGCTCCGACTTGGCGGAGTATGCCAACTCGGATCTGGAGGCAGAGGCGAAGCACGCCGCTCCCAGTGAGGAGTCCTTGGGCGACACAAAGGACAAGGGGCATGGCGCGGACACCCAAGAGGGCGAAGCTTCATCGCCCACACCGGTCACCGATGCCGAGGATTCGTCGCCCAAGTCCTTGAGAGCGAAGCGCCCTCGAACACGATCACCTTCCAAGCTAGAGGAGGCGTTCGCTGTGGCGGTTGGGGTCAGGGACGTGTTGGAGTCGGACTCTGACACGAAGGCCGTTAGGCTCGAAGAGGACCCCGTCGCCTCGGACGCAGGTAGCACCCCCGCGGTCCGATTGGAGACGGAGTGAACACCCCCACGGGCTTCACTAATCCACGCCAAAGGTAGGTGTAACTCTTTCTCCCCCCGCGACTTCGTGAAGCTTTCCCCGATCTGCTCGCTGATCCCGTCGTCGACATCAGCCGAGACATGATCACCTGGACGTGGACAAGGCTCGAGCAGTGGAAACGACCGTGAAGTCTCCAGCCTCCCTGCCCTGGACGTGACATCGACACCTGCCGCCCTCGAGGTCGCCGGTGTGGAGGCTCAACGGGCAACCATCTCTGACTTCATCCCTCGGCTGGAGATGTTGCAGGCTCTTCAAGGGGCCACGGACTGCGCAGACTCCAGCTTGGACCGACGGGCGCTGCTATTGTGCGGCTCGGAACTCCTGGAGGGCGCGCTAGAAGCCTCGGAGAAGAGGGTAAGCGCTCGCCTTTCGCGATTTACACCGTCGTTTAGGACTTTGCTAATAACTGCGTTGTGCAGACCCTTGCCATTGCACGCGCTCTACAAGCAGCATGAGCCCACGAGCAAGGGGTGTTGAAAGACCGTCTTCGCGCCGCCGAAGAGGCCCATGCCGCGAAGGACGAGCGCATTAATCTCCTAGAGAAAGAAGGTGCGAGGGCGATCGCGGATGCCCGATCACTCGTGGCGGAGGCACAGCGTGCGGCCACTGAAGAGAGCGACAGTTTCCTCCAGCAGATCGCGGCACTGGAGGAGGAGAAGGCCCGACTGACTGCGTCACTTAGGGAGAAGGATCGGGCTCTGGGCGACGCCTCGGTGGCGTTGTCGGACGCAATGGAGGCTCTAGAAGGCGCCCTTGAAGACTTGTCTGTCAACGTGCCGCTCCGCACCTTCGGCCCCGAGGACCTGTCGCGAACACTTCGGTGAATCGGCGAAACTTCCGGCCTCGCCCTGAACGCCGCCCGGTCCTTCGGCAACCATTGCTCCGTGGTAACGTCAAGCATCGCCTTCGCCCCTGCTCCATCACCAGGGATGCCTCCATGTGGGTGAGCTGGTGAACCCCCGGCTGGAGATGCCAGCCAGAGCCGGGGTTATGTCGAGGGTTGTGAACGCCATCCACAGCTCCGTCCGGCCTTCCACCAAAGGATCTGGGACTACATCGGCGAGGCCGCGGTGAAGGTGGCACTGCGACGGACCCTGCGGGGTGAAGGGGACTTCGGTGCGTGGCTCGTAGAAGTCCCACGGCGCGATGAAGACGGTGCCGCTGGCACGGAGCAAGGCGTCGATCGACAGGTGTGACGCCGGAGTCTTAGGGGTGTAGGTGTGCATTGCCCTGTATCCATTAAGTCTTGTAAAATGGCCCCCCATGGCCCCTTCTTTTATCAATGAAATGAGAAAATTGCGCAAGTGTTTTGATCATGTGTTATTCTATTGCGGGCAGGTGCTTGATAGGGGCCGCCTGCTAATTTCAGACCTCATGGTTCGGCGGTGCCTTCAGCATTGGGGGTGGGCGGAGGACTCGCTGCACTTCGGGGGAACCCGGAGGTCGGAGGGGGAGACTTCAGCATGAGAGCACGTTAAGCTTGAAGAGCCGGGCGAGTAGTGACCCTGACCGCTCAAAGGCATTTGAAAATTTAGCTCTTCACAAATGTAATAACCGAATGTCTCTATAATCATTATTTCATAAATGCAATAAAACCCTTGGTCGAAGTAAACGCGTGTCGCTGTCATTCTTTGTGATTGCACTTGTCTTCGACCAACAGATAGGACTCCGGGCACGAAGCAAGCTCTGTCGGCTTTGCCCTCCACGTGCAGTACACGATACGCATGAGCTACGGTTAGAACGAAGGGTCGATAACTTTGCCCGACTAAGCATAGACCTCGTGAGTGTTCCTGAGCACTCCGTCCCCTAACTTTTGAAGTGACGGCAGCGGAGCTGGCACCTCGCCGAAGTAGACGTGCGAGCACTCCGTCTCCTACCCTTTGAAGTGGCGGCAGCAGAGTTGACGCCTAGCTAAGTAGACGCGCGAGCGCTCCGTCCCCTACCCTTCGAAGGGGCAGCAGTGGAGTTGGCACCTAGCCGAAGTAGACGTTGTTGGAAAGCTATGCGCGTGCTCTTTTAGTTGGTCGGGACGGTGAATTATCGATGCTTTGTACTCCGCCGGGTACGCGGAGGCTCGAAGTCGTCACACGATTTTTTATACTCCGTAGAGTTGCTCGGGACAACTAGTTCGATTTCACATTGTCAGACCCGGATTTTTCAATCCGAATCCTCTGTGATTCCACCGCACTATTCCCTGGATCAGTAGATAGTGCTCACAGATTACAGTAATGAATATCAAAGTTCATATCATGCGGTAACGTAAATATAATAGTAGACTTACTCATGGGCCGATTAGGCCGAAATCATTAAATTGCAGCAGCGGAAGAACGAAGCACGCAAGTGGGACCTTCAGGACGTGCCCACAGGCAGCCAACTGGAGGTTCGCGACCTAGCCCTTGACATCTTCATCTTCTTGGCCAGCTTGTCCAATCTTGTTGCTGAGGCGAGGTGATTTGATTTCCTGATTCTGAATTTTTGTCGCAAAAACGAGCATGAGCACTCCGACCCCGTGCTCCGCGAGCCAATACACAGAATGCAATTAAATAGTATGCATGGCTTAACAAAGGAAAGGCTCGGGCTATTTTAATTTGCGTAGAGTGCTTTTGAATACAATTAATTAAAAAGTCCTATGACTTAGCAATCTTGGAACAAATCATAATGTACAAGGAAATGCATTATTAATATCGATTCAGATTCCATCCACCGTTACATGGCATCTGCACCATATAGCAATTTCTTCAACGTTATAGCCGCTTAACTTACCACTGGGACGATGCCCAGGACAATTCCAAACCAGGGCAGTCCTTCGCCCTTCAAGTTTCCATTCTCATTTTTCCAAACATTTTTAAATAGAACTAACTCGAGTAAGTTCCCATGTCTGCCCTTGACCGTGGGCACGGCTATTCGAATAGTTTTGACTCTGCAGAGTTTGTACACTTTCACCACAAGAGATGAACTATCCTTTTTGCCAACATGCTTCCTTAGGCATGAGACCCAGATAATTTATCATAAAGCCTTTACCTTACTCCGATCTAGCTAGACACCACCCACGCTGAGGTTTCACCGCTGAAGGGTTACACCACCACAGTCAGAAGCCCCCTCTTGCGCCGTGTGAGTACAGTACACCCTGTACCTCACTGTGAGTAAACCAGTACACCCTGGCACCCACTTCCCTCGGTGATGTCTGAACTAAACCCTTGCAAGTTATTCAGCTAGATCGTACCCATTATAGACTTGTGGTTGTACTGTTTTACACGGGTTGACATGACAAGATTCGGTCCTTAAAGCCACCCGGATGGTTCTACCACATTTCATGATTTGTGCTCCCACCGCACCACATACCAGCCCCCAAACCATCCATCCAGGTGTTTAAGCAAGTTGGGATTTTTGAGAGCATAAAATAACCATATCAAAGGATACCAGTCATTCCCACCATGACTGCCCAACCAATTTTTCTCAGGATTAAAAGTGATGCTTGGGCGCTCTCGCGCCCATGAGTACCTAAGCAAAACTAAGCATGGCATATAATTAGGGACTTATTTTCAAAAGTTACCATTATAATTTTGCTAGGGCGACAATGTTCGCACATTCAAATATTCCCAAGGAGGGGTAATATTATCCAAGGTAAACAATAGGCACATAACTAGATTATTGAATTAAACATGTATTTTCATAAATATAACAGCATGCAATTTGATAATTTAAATCAAAGTAATTTGCAGAAAACGTAGGTTCAACATGATCAAAGTATTGACTCGCCTGGCGCGGTTTACCGCGGTCTTGAGCTCACACAATGCTTTCTTGAGCTTCGGTCTCTATCTTCACTTTGAGCTTGACCTCGCTTGATCCGCTGGATCTCCAGAACTCCGATATCTAATTACGTTCTAAATAACTGAATACAAATAAAGGCAATTAACTCAAAAGATCCAAATAAATCCGAATAATTGAAATGGCCGATTTAATTTAATTTATACATTTAGTACAATTTGAGAATAAAAGGGTGGTTCGGTTTAGTGTGTTGCAAACACAGTGATAGCTGGATTTGAGTGAGAGAACCAGTTATCCGAATAGCTTTACCGTGAGGGAAAATTTTAGGATAATAAGAGATCAAAAGTGAGGACGTATCTACAGGAATTATTTGCTTTGGAAAAGAAATGGCCAAATATAGCCGATTGGAGAAAGGCGAGGTGTGATCTTTTTATTACTAACTTCTTTTATTATTTTCGTATTTATCAAGGAAGTTCCATGAGCTAGGTTAGACCTATGTATCGATGTACGAGTCTGACTGGGTATGTATTTCTTGTAACTTAGGTTATGGTAACGGCAAACTGGACTGATGGATGAGATCTGTACTTATTCTATAAATCTTTTAGTCGAAAGTATTATAACACTTGGATATCTTTATTAAGTTTTAGAATAATCTCTGATATAGGCCTTTACTTACTAATTAGATTAAGATAAATAGCAAAGGCTCAATATTCATTCATATATGGTAGTTGATTAAAATTTAAATCTCTAATAATCCCATTATCATATTTTATGTATCTTCATTCATATGGGTCCTAACTTGTTATATATGCAATTATGCACAATACTATTATGTAATAAAGCTAGTGTTAAGATTTAATTAATGGCACTATTATTAGCTTGTTCATACTCTAGCTGCTATTAGGCTTAGCTTCACTTCTAATTCTAGTTTAAACTCGGCTATCGGGGCAGAGCTTGGGATGCAGTATTTTATGCGACCCTAATTACCCGCGTTATTGTTTAAATGTTTATTTTAGAGTATTTACATGCCTGTGAGATTATTTTTGATACTTGATGACTTAGGGCTATTACATTTTAGCACATGTATATTATTATGTCCTTTTAATTTGAGTGCTCTCTAAAGTGCTACTGCTAATGATATTTTATCCCTTTATAACTCGAGCCTGCCATGCATGATGATAATTGTCATCGGTATTAAATTAAAGCCACTATTTAAGATTGCATGGGCGGCAATATGCTACTGATAGGGTTTATATTCTGATATTTGTTATTTGCTTTAATTAGAATTTGCTTGCCTAGCAAGGTTATATTTCAACCCTGGCTAATTAGCGACACCTACCATTAGGATTTATTTAATGGCTGCACTTTAAATATTGGGCATATATGTGTATATTTTATTTAAGGGTATCTTTACTAATTTGGATAATTAACCAAAAGCCACTCTTTCTATATTAATACCTTTAATTAATAATTAGATTTAATATAAACAATAAAGGTTCATTACCTTTTCATATGTGATATTTAACTAAATGTTAAATCCTAAATAACCTTATTCACATCCTAATGTAATTTATTGGCTTCCATGGATTAATCCTAAATTTAAAATCTCTAATAATTTTATTTACCTTCTAATTAAATATTATTAGCTTCTCTACATTATTCCCTAGTTTTCCCTGATTTTTATTAATTAAAAAGAGCTACAAAAATTAGGACAAAAAGTAGGGAAAAAGTTGCAACTAACCGGAATTGAACTCAGGACCTCACGGCTTGGAGATTCTTAACGCGAGTGCTGCTAGCCAAATGGGCCGAAGCCTGGGCTGACTGAAGCAGAGGGGGAAAAGAAGATGAAGTGAGGAGTGGCTGCGGCACAAACCGAGGAAATGGCCGGCGCACGGTGTCGGGGTCACCGGCGGCGGAAGGTGGCCGGGGAGGTTGTGGTACCGAGCAAAATGGGGTGCACAGAGGGTGGGGAAGCTAGGGGTGGCGGCAATTTGGCCGGAACGATGAAGAGGCGGGCGGGTGGTGGCGCGAGGCGGCCGGAGGTGAAGGGGAAAAGAAGCACCGGCGGCTGGGAAAGAAATGGAAGGGGGCGGCGCGTGTGTGTGAGCATCGGTAATGTCCCCTGAACCTACCTGAGTGGGCTAGACGACCGGAGGAAGGCGGAGACGAGCCGGCGGCGAAGCTCCATGGCGGCGCGGGAAGACTCACGTCGCCGGCGAGCCACGGTGGAGGGAAGAGCGGGGAGGCGCTCGGGAAGGATCCGCGATGACCTGGGGACGCTCCCTGCAAAGGGAATCGAGCAGAGGTGCTGTGGGCAGGGAACGGAGGCGGTGGCGGAGGTTTCTGGCCGGGCGCGGAGAAGAGGCTGCTGCGGTGAACTCGAGCCACCGGAGTCCAATTAACTTGGAGGGAACGCACAGGGGGGTGGAGCAATGTCGGGATGCGGTCGGAGCGGTAGAGCTTGGCCGGAGTGGCCGGGGCGGCGTGGAGGCTATGGGCGGTGGTGCTCCGAGGAATGGATGGCGGCGGCGAGTGCGCTCGGGCGAAACCGGCAAAATGGGGGGAGAAAGGGGGTTGCAAGGAGAGAGGAAAGGGGTGGGGAGTGGGGGCACTGAGTGGTGCGGGCGCTACGCGGCGAGGGCGCCGGGGAGCCAGAAATGGCGCGGGCGCTCACGGGCGGAAGATAAAGGCAGGGGAGGGGAGGGAAGACCGTGGGCGGCGCGGGAGAGAAACCGGGGGCGAGAGGGGAAATCGGTGGGCGACGGCAGCGCATGGATGCCACGTGGAGGAAAGAAACTGAGCTTGGCGCAGCAGGGAGAGTGAGACGGGGAGGAAGGAAGAAGGAGTACGGGCGTGGGGGAAAAAGAAAGAAATGGGGAAAGAAGGAGAGGCCGGGGAGAAAGAAGGCAGGGGCCCAGCGGTCAGGGAGCCAATCGGAAGGGATAGAGAGAGAGAGAAAAGAATAAAATGGGCCCACTTGGAAGTGAAGAAGAAAATAAAAGGGGAGAAAATGAGAAGCTTTTGGATTTGTAATTTGGGACTTCTATTTTCTGAATTCGGGTTATTGAATTTATATTTACTGATTTTTGTATGACATTCAGAATTCAAGCTTTAAATTTTTAACTATTAAATGAGAGCTATTATTATTATTATTCAGATTATATGCTTGAATATATAATTTCACATTTTGTTATATTTGGCATATATATCTTCATATATATATATATTTATTATTGTTTCCTATACTGCTAAATTCTTTCTCGCGCAATTTGTATATACACGCATATACATGCATGTATATGCGTTCGTATTTTATTCATTTACTTTTATTGCTATTTATGCCATTGTTTTCGAAATGAGATTTTATATATATTTATTTAACGCGGGTTTTCCCCTCTTCTTATACTGGATCATCTTTTCATATTCATATTTAAAATTTTAATTTCCATTATTTGTATATTTCTTTTTATGGCATTATTAATATTTGTTTTTGTCTTACTTGAACTTCTTCAATTTTTGAAACCTGCACACAAATTTAAGAAACACCAAAGAAGATCCACATTTCAAGGAAATATATTGCAAAACAATTCAAAAGCTTCACATTTTCAAGTTTAAAATTTTTGGGATGTTACAAACCTACCCCCCTTAAATGAATCTCGACCCCGGGATTCCGGTAGAGTAGAAAGAAGCAGGTGGAGTTACATTTGCTAGCAATGGGTTTCGGGGTGTTGTTTGACGTATAGTTCCCTAACTCCACAGAGAGATGAGAATCTGCACAATAGGGATTAGCACTTGGAGAAGTCGCAAGGGAAAAGGGAAACCTTGTTCTTCTGGATAAGTCGTATACTTTCAAATACTTGCTCTTGATGTTGTTGTCTTCATGTCGTCGTGGAATGGAGTAGTTGCATCGTCTATTGGACATATGGTTGTAGAATTTTCTTACTAATAGGTGGGTAGCAATGGTCTGTGCCGTAGGGGGTAAACAGAAGGGGAGAGGACATGCACTTAAAGGAGGCAAAAAGGGAGGAAGGAGATCTTTATTCTTCTGGAGAGGTCGTCGTCTTCAGGGTGCTTGCTCCTTGATTTTTTTTTTACCTCGCAGTGCTACCCCCCTTAAATAAATGACGATTGTCATTAATCATCCATTGTACTCTAGCTGTCTTGGTCGTCACGAGTTTGGCGGGTGGTCTTCTGCACAGTGATGTTGTTTTCCTTAAATACTGGAAGGTTGAAAAGTCTTTGCTTCCTCTTGATTGCCCCGGTTTTGGGTTACCTGTTATCTCGTTCCTTTGGATCCGATGGGGTTTTCAGAAAAGGTGAGAGGGAATAGCATGAGATGAGGATTAAATCACGGAGATAAGATGTTCTAACCCATTTAACTTTAAAGGAAAATACCCCGGAAGCTGGGGTGATACGGAACCACACAAATTTTAAAAGCAAGCTTTTCCTGTGACTGCGAAATAGGACGCCCGAGGGCAAGAGGCAGTGCACAGGGCCAGATAAAAGCTTGCAACAATACAACGTCTACTCGGGGAGCACACATAGGAGGGGGCAGGGTTCATATACACAGTCCGTCTAGAACGAGACCATCTTATCTTCATGATCATCTTCGACGTTCCTAACCTTAATATTTGGAGTAGGGGTGTGAGAAAAGGATCAAAAATTTTCCTTTTGTAATTAATAGAAAGAAGTGGATAGTATTTGGGGTAGTTTCACTGGTTTTAGCACTCACTCCTTTTTTTTTAAATGATCCTTGTGGCTAAATAGATTTTTTTTTATCCTAATCTCTTCCAACGTTCAACTATCCATCACTGAATCAAGTCACTCCCATATGATTTGTTTGTACGTAAGGCTTAGAATCCAATGGCCTTTATAATTTAACTTCCACTTTTGCAAACTGCACTTAGGTTATCTTTCTTCATTAATTGTTCACAGTATTACTGTCATCTAAGACTCCAAACAGCGAAGGAGATTATTTATTGTATTCGATCCACCAATCATACTCTTCCTATTGTATCATCCATCATTTCATTAACCTAGTCATGGTTATCTAAGTCTCGCATAAATCTTTGACTTTCAATCATATTCAATCCTTTTTGTTATTGATCATATCCTATTATTCCATTGTTGCAAACATCTTCCAGGAATGATACAATTTATCTGTGTGCAATCCCTTAGTCAGTTTCACACTTTCAATTTCTCCCAGAATTACTTAATTCATCTATCTGGTCAATCTATTCAATTAAACTCCACCGATACATTTACCCAAAATTCGCACTATTATTTCACCCCAGAATAAAACAATTAGGTCTCAAGGGTAAGCTTCATAATTCTTGGCCTAAGGCGTGTTTTCATAGAGTGGTTACCAGAGGAGTACTGGATTTTCATCACTTTGAATTTGGGTAAGAGAGCTTTAGAAGTATAAATGGCTAGAGCAGAATACAGATGAGGGGGATTCATCTAAGAGAGATGAGAATGAGTAGTATAACTTATATTTTCGGAAATAGTATTTTGAAGAAATATTTCTACTCATGAAACTATCGGCCAGGCTAACTAGGTCACGACCTGCAGTCGATATGCTCTGATACCAAAGCTGTCAGACCCGGATTTTTCAATCCGAATCCTCTGTGATTCCACCGCACTATTCCCTGGATCAGTAGATAGTGCTCACAGATTACAGTAATGAATATCAAAGTTCATATCATGCGGTAACGTAAATATAATAGTAGACTTACTCATGGGCCGATTAGGCCGAAATCATTAAATTGCAGCAGCGGAAGAACGAAGCACGCAAGTGGGACCTTCAGGACGTGCCCACAGGCAGCCAACTGGAGGTTCGCGACCTAGCCCTTGACATCTTCATCTTCTTGGCCAGCTTGTCCAATCTTGTTGCTGAGGCGAGGTGATTTGATTTCCTGATTCTGAATTTTTGTCGCAAAAACGAGCATGAGCACTCCGACCCCGTGCTCCGCGAGCCAATACACAGAATGCAATTAAATAGTATGCATGGCTTAACAAAGGAAAGGCTCGGGCTATTTTAATTTGCGTAGAGTGCTTTTGAATACAATTAATTAAAAAGTCCTATGACTTAGCAATCTTGGAACAAATCATAATGTACAAGGAAATGCATTATTAATATCGATTCAGATTCCATCCACCGTTACATGGCATCTGCACCATATAGCAATTTCTTCAACGTTATAGCCGCTTAACTTACCACTGGGACGATGCCCAGGACAATTCCAAACCAGGGCAGTCCTTCGCCCTTCAAGTTTCCATTCTCATTTTTCCAAACATTTTTAAATAGAACTAACTCGAGTAAGTTCCCATGTCTGCCCTTGACCGTGGGCACGGCTATTCGAATAGTTTTGACTCTGCAGAGTTTGTACACTTTCACCACAAGAGATGAACTATCCTTTTTGCCAACATGCTTCCTTAGGCATGAGACCCAGATAATTTATCATAAAGCCTTTACCTTACTCCGATCTAGCTAGACACCACCCACGCTGAGGTTTCACCGCTGAAGGGTTACACCACCACAGTCAGAAGCCCCCTCTTGCGCCGTGTGAGTACAGTACACCCTGTACCTCACTGTGAGTAAACCAGTACACCCTGGCACCCACTTCCCTCGGTGATGTCTGAACTAAACCCTTGCAAGTTATTCAGCTAGATCGTACCCATTATAGACTTGTGGTTGTACTGTTTTACACGGGTTGACATGACAAGATTCGGTCCTTAAAGCCACCCGGATGGTTCTACCACATTTCATGATTTGTGCTCCCACCGCACCACATACCAGCCCCCAAACCATCCATCCAGGTGTTTAAGCAAGTTGGGATTTTTGAGAGCATAAAATAACCATATCAAAGGATACCAGTCATTCCCACCATGACTGCCCAACCAATTTTTCTCAGGATTAAAAGTGATGCTTGGGCGCTCTCGCGCCCATGAGTACCTAAGCAAAACTAAGCATGGCATATAATTAGGGACTTATTTTCAAAAGTTACCATTATAATTTTGCTAGGGCGACAATGTTCGCACATTCAAATATTCCCAAGGAGGGGTAATATTATCCAAGGTAAACAATAGGCACATAACTAGATTATTGAATTAAACATGTATTTTCATAAATATAACAGCATGCAATTTGATAATTTAAATCAAAGTAATTTGCAGAAAACGTAGGTTCAACATGATCAAAGTATTGACTCGCCTGGCGCGGTTTACCGCGGTCTTGAGCTCACACAATGCTTTCTTGAGCTTCGGTCTCTATCTTCACTTTGAGCTTGACCTCGCTTGATCCGCTGGATCTCCAGAACTCCGATATCTAATTACGTTCTAAATAACTGAATACAAATAAAGGCAATTAACTCAAAAGATCCAAATAAATCCGAATAATTGAAATGGCCGATTTAATTTAATTTATACATTTAGTACAATTTGAGAATAAAAGGGTGGTTCGGTTTAGTGTGTTGCAAACACAGTGATAGCTGGATTTGAGTGAGAGAACCAGTTATCCGAATAGCTTTACCGTGAGGGAAAATTTTAGGATAATAAGAGATCAAAAGTGAGGACGTATCTACAGGAATTATTTGCTTTGGAAAAGAAATGGCCAAATATAGCCGATTGGAGAAAGGCGAGGTGTGATCTTTTTATTACTAACTTCTTTTATTATTTTCGTATTTATCAAGGAAGTTCCATGAGCTAGGTTAGACCTATGTATCGATGTACGAGTCTGACTGGGTATGTATTTCTTGTAACTTAGGTTATGGTAACGGCAAACTGGACTGATGGATGAGATCTGTACTTATTCTATAAATCTTTTAGTCGAAAGTATTATAACACTTGGATATCTTTATTAAGTTTTAGAATAATCTCTGATATAGGCCTTTACTTACTAATTAGATTAAGATAAATAGCAAAGGCTAAATATTCATTCATATATGGTAGTTGATTAAAATTTAAATCTCTAATAATCCCATTATCATATTTTATGTATCTTCATTCATATGGGTCCTAACTTGTTATATATGCAATTATGCACAATACTATTATGTAATAAAGCTAGTGTTAAGATTTAATTAATGGCACTATTATTAGCTTGTTCATACTCTAGCTGCTATTAGGCTTAGCTTCACTTCTAATTCTAGTTTAAACTCGGCTATCGGGGCAGAGCTTGGGATGCAGTATTTTATGCGACCCTAATTACCCGCGTTATTGTTTAAATGTTTATTTTAGAGTATTTACATGCCTGTGAGATTATTTTTGATACTTGATGACTTAGGGCTATTACATTTTAGCACATGTATATTATTATGTCCTTTTAATTTGAGTGCTCTCTAAAGTGCTACTGCTAATGATATTTTATCCCTTTATAACTCGAGCCTGCCATGCATGATGATAATTGTCATCGGTATTAAATTAAAGCCACTATTTAAGATTGCATGGGCGGCAATATGCTACTGATAGGGTTTATATTCTGATATTTGTTATTTGCTTTAATTAGAATTTGCTTGCCTAGCAAGGTTATATTTCAACCCTGGCTAATTAGCGACACCTACCATTAGGATTTATTTAATGGCTGCACTTTAAATATTGGGCATATATGTGTATATTTTATTTAAGGGTATCTTTACTAATTTGGATAATTAACCAAAAGCCACTCTTTCTATATTAATACCTTTAATTAATAATTAGATTTAATATAAACAATAAAGGTTCATTACCTTTTCATATGTGATATTTAACTAAATGTTAAATCCTAAATAACCTTATTCACATCCTAATGTAATTTATTGGCTTCCATGGATTAATCCTAAATTTAAAATCTCTAATAATTTTATTTACCTTCTAATTAAATATTATTAGCTTCTCTACATTATTCCCTAGTTTTCCCTGATTTTTATTAATTAAAAAGAGCTACAAAAATTAGGACAAAAAGTAGGGAAAAAGTTGCAACTAACCGGAATTGAACTCAGGACCTCACGGCTTGGAGATTCTTAACGCGAGTGCTGCTAGCCAAATGGGCCGAAGCCTGGGCTGACTGAAGCAGAGGGGGAAAAGAAGATGAAGTGAGGAGTGGCTGCGGCACAAACCGAGGAAATGGCCGGCGCACGGTGTCGGGGTCACCGGCGGCGGAAGGTGGCCGGGGAGGTTGTGGTACCGAGCAAAATGGGGTGCACAGAGGGTGGGGAAGCTAGGGGTGGCGGCAATTTGGCCGGAACGATGAAGAGGCGGGCGGGTGGTGGCGCGAGGCGGCCGGAGGTGAAGGGGAAAAGAAGCACCGGCGGCTGGGAAAGAAATGGAAGGGGGCGGCGCGTGTGTGTGAGCATCGGTAATGTCCCCTGAACCTACCTGAGTGGGCTAGACGACCGGAGGAAGGCGGAGACGAGCCGGCGGCGAAGCTCCATGGCGGCGCGGGAAGACTCACGTCGCCGGCGAGCCACGGTGGAGGGAAGAGCGGGGAGGCGCTCGGGAAGGATCCGCGATGACCTGGGGACGCTCCCTGCAAAGGGAATCGAGCAGAGGTGCTGTGGGCAGGGAACGGAGGCGGTGGCGGAGGTTTCTGGCCGGGCGCGGAGAAGAGGCTGCTGCGGTGAACTCGAGCCACCGGAGTCCAATTAACTTGGAGGGAACGCACAGGGGGGTGGAGCAATGTCGGGATGCGGTCGGAGCGGTAGAGCTTGGCCGGAGTGGCCGGGGCGGCGTGGAGGCTATGGGCGGTGGTGCTCCGAGGAATGGATGGCGGCGGCGAGTGCGCTCGGGCGAAACCGGCAAAATGGGGGGAGAAAGGGGGTTGCAAGGAGAGAGGAAAGGGGTGGGGAGTGGGGGCACTGAGTGGTGCGGGCGCTACGCGGCGAGGGCGCCGGGGAGCCAGAAATGGCGCGGGCGCTCACGGGCGGAAGATAAAGGCAGGGGAGGGGAGGGAAGACCGTGGGCGGCGCGGGAGAGAAACCGGGGGCGAGAGGGGAAATCGGTGGGCGACGGCAGCGCATGGATGCCACGTGGAGGAAAGAAACTGAGCTTGGCGCAGCAGGGAGAGTGAGACGGGGAGGAAGGAAGAAGGAGTACGGGCGTGGGGGAAAAAGAAAGAAATGGGGAAAGAAGGAGAGGCCGGGGAGAAAGAAGGCAGGGGCCCAGCGGTCAGGGAGCCAATCGGAAGGGATAGAGAGAGAGAGAAAAGAATAAAATGGGCCCACTTGGAAGTGAAGAAGAAAATAAAAGGGGAGAAAATGAGAAGCTTTTGGATTTGTAATTTGGGACTTCTATTTTCTGAATTCGGGTTATTGAATTTATATTTACTGATTTTTGTATGACATTCAGAATTCAAGCTTTAAATTTTTAACTATTAAATGAGAGCTATTATTATTATTATTCAGATTATATGCTTGAATATATAATTTCACATTTTGTTATATTTGGCATATATATCTTCATATATATATATTTATTATTGTTTCCTATACTGCTAAATTCTTTCTCGCGCAATTTGTATATACACGCATATACATGCATGTATATGCGTTCGTATTTTATTCATTTACTTTTATTGCTATTTATGCCATTGTTTTCGAAATGAGATTTTATATATATTTATTTAACGCGGGTTTTCCCCTCTTCTTATACTGGATCATCTTTTCATATTCATATTTAAAATTTTAATTTCCATTATTTGTATATTTCTTTTTATGGCATTATTAATATTTGTTTTTGTCTTACTTGAACTTCTTCAATTTTTGAAACCTGCACACAAATTTAAGAAACACCAAAGAAGATCCACATTTCAAGGAAATATATTGCAAAACAATTCAAAAGCTTCACATTTTCAAGTTTAAAATTTTTGGGATGTTACACACATGGAGGCTCAGCTTCGCGCGTCTTATTTATACTCCAAAGAGTGCACACAGAGGCTTTCCTCCGCGCGTCTTATTTATACTCCGAAGAGTGCACGCGGAGGCTTGCCTTCATTTGTCTTATTTATACTCTAAAGAGTGCACGCGGAGGTTTTCCTCCGCGCGTCTTATTTATGCTCCGAAGAGTGCACGCAGAGGCTTTCTTCTGCGCGTCTTATTTATACTCCGAAGAGTGCACGCGGAGACTTGCCTCCGCACGTCTTCACACGGAATGAGACAAGTTTTTTGCAAACGGTGCTCTTTATTGATTTCCCATTTGCGCAAGTGAGCTATTACAAGGGATAGGGTGCCGGCCATGCTGCAGGCATCCCCCCGACCTCATTTGTAGTATCATCACAGTATATCTGCATTCCATGTGTGACGGAGAGTCTGCCCTTCCATCGTCACGAGGCGATACGCTCCGCGTTGCAGAACCGCAACGATGATGTAGGAGCCCTCCCACTTGGACTCGAGATTGCCTACGGTCGCTGCATGGAGTGCCAACTTGAGGATGAGGTCTCTCGGCTGGAACTCACACGAATACACAGTGAGGTCGTGCACACGTGCCACTTGGCGCGCGTACTTTGTGACATGCTGTGTGGCGCTCACCTGATCGTTGTCAACAAGGTCGAGGGACAACTCCCGCTCTTCCACTAGGGCCTGGGCGAGGACCCTCCTCGAGCCAACCTTGATCTCCTCTGGTGCAACTGCCTCGTCCCCAAAGAGAAGCTTAAATGGCGTGAACCCCGTCGGCCGCGTCACCGTCGTGCGGAGGGACCAGAGCACGCTATGAAGTTCGTCTGGCCACTTGCCCTTCGGTAGGCCGACAAGGTGCTTTTTGACTCCAGCGGAAATGGCACTGTTTGCTCGCTTGACGGCTCCCTTAGACTGTGGGTGCCCGACCGAAGCATATCGAAGCGTGATGTCCATGCTGTCGCAGAATGCCTTAAATGGTGTGGAGTCAAACTGCAGGCTGTTGTCCACGGTGAGCTCCCTGGGGACTCCGAAGCGGCATACGATGTTTTGCCAGAGGAACCGCTGCATGGCCGTAGAGGTTACTCTAGCTAGAGTGACGGCTTCGGGCCACCTGGAGAAATACTCCAGGGCGACTACGACGAATCGAAGATCTCCTGGGGCACGCGGGAGTGGCCCAACGACATCGATGCCCCAACTTGCCAACGACCACACCGGTGGGATGGGCTACAAGCTCGCTGGAGGCATGTGAATGACTCGTCCCATCCACTGGCAACCTTGACATCGACGCACGAGGTCTTGTGCATCCACGATGGCGATTGGCCAGTAGAAGCCTTGCCTGAATGCCTTGCCAACCAGGAACCTCGGCGCAATATGCAAGCCACAGAGCCCCGCATGAATCTCCGCGGGGAGGTGCTTTCTTTTGTCACGCGAGTGACATGTAGAAGTGGGGCGCAGACTCCCCTCTTGTAGAGGGCACGGTCCAGCAGCTGGAAGGATCTAGCGCTGTGCTGCAAACGTCTCAGCTCGAGGGGGGTCATCCGGCTCAGCTATGCCTTGCAAAAAGCCGTAGATGGGCCCTCGCCAATCGCCTTGCTGGGCAATCTGATTGACGAGGGCCGCATCGCGGTTGTCTTGGACGATGGTTGCCGTAGGCAAGACCTCATAGAACGCCCCCTCAGGTAGGGGGAGCTACTAGCTGGCGGCCTTGGCGAGGGTGTCGGCTTGCTCATTATTTGCTCGAGGGATGGCCTTAACCGTGACGCCCAAGAAATGTCGCTCCTTCGCCCTCACCGCCGCCAGGTACTTCGCCAACTCGGGGTCCTTGGCTTGGTAGAATTTGTCGACGTGGCCCGCAATCAAACGTGAGTCGGTACGGATAAGGACCCTTCGCGCGCCCAAGGCTTTAAGCTTCGCGAGGCCAAAAAGTAGCGCCTCATCCTCAGCAGTGTTGTTTATCGTTGGGAACCCGAGACGCGTCGAATACAGTAGGCGATGTCCCTCCAGTGTAGTGACCACTGCGCCCACCCCGGCGCCCGGAGCGCCGTAGGCCCCGTCGGTGTTGAGCGTCCACACCGGGTCTTCTGGTTGTAGGTGATGTTGAGCCGGCGGAGTCCACTTGGCAAGGAAGTCAGCGAGAACTTGAGATTGTATTGCCATACACGGAGCATACGTAAAAAAAAATGGTGCAAGCTCAGTTGCCCACTTGCCGATACGCCCCGTGGACTCCTTGTTGTGCAGCATCTCTGCCAAGGGGAATGAGGACGACACCGTGATGGGGTGGGCCAGGAAGTAGTGCTGAAGTTTCCTCGAGGCCATGACCAATGTGTAGGCCATCTTCTCGAGTTTGGTGTACCGCATCTTAGCGCCCTGAAGGGCCTCGGAGACAAAGTGCACAGGCCGTTGAAGGGCGCCTTCCTCGAGGACGAGGACTGCGCTGACCGTCGTTACTGTGGCGGCAAGGTAGAGCAAGAGGGGAGCCTTTGGTGCTGGGGCGACCAATGTAGGGAGGTTTGCGAGGTGCTTCTTGAGGTTGTCGAAAGCCTTCGCATAGTCGTCATCCCAGTGGAACTCGTCACAACCACGGAGGGTCTTGGAAAATGGCAGGCCCCGTTTAGTCGCCCTGGACAGGAAGCGGCTCAACGCGACCATGCGTCCAGTAAGCCTCTAGACCTCCCACGTCGTCTTGGGTGGCTCCATGGTGAGAATCTCATCGACTTTGTCAGGGTTCGCCTGGATGCCGTGCCCGGACTCGAGAAAACCCAGGAGTTTGCTAGCTTGCATGCCGAAGATGCACTTGTCTGGGTTGAGCTTTAGCCTAAGGTTGTCGAAGGTCTCTTGAAGATCCTAACCATGGGAGGCAAGCTGCCTAGTCTTCACGACCACGTTATCGACATAAGCCTTGATGTTCCTCCCGAGCTGGGAGGCCAGCGCAAGCGCAACGAGGCGAGTGAAGGTGGCACCTACGTTCTTCAAACCGAAGGGCATCCTGACAAAGCAGTATGTCCCTACCGGCGTTATGAAGCTGGTCTTGTCTTCATCACCCTTGGCCATGTGAATTTGGTGTTAGCCAAAGTATGCATCAAGGAAGCTCATGAGTTCACACCCTGCCGTGGCATCCACCAGCTGATCTATACGCGGCAACGGGTAGTTATCCTTCGGACACGCCTTGTTGAGGGCGATGAAATCAATGCACATGCGCCAGGCACTGCTAGCCTTTTTCACCAGCACCGGGTTGGCAAGCCAATCTGGGTGCTGGACTTCGCGGATAACCCCGGCCTGGAGAAGCTTCGCTACCTCTACCATGGTCGCTTGCTACCACTCAATCGACATGCGCCGGAGTCTTTTTTTGACCGGCTTGGCGTCAGGGTGGACTGCTAAGGTGTGTTCGATGAGGGCATGATCGACACCCTTTATGTCATTTGGGGACCACGTAAAGACGTCCACGTTGTCCCGGAGGGCCTGGAGTAGATCCTGCTCAATTTCCGAGGGAAGGCCCTCGCCGATGGACACACATTGATCTTCGGTTTGCAGGGCACCCTCTTGACTCCGCCGTCCGGCCGGGGCTTAGGCGTCCATCCCGGGGCGGAGGGCGTGTCTGCCTTTGGAGTGTCAGTGAGGACATGCACCTTGCAGTGCGGGCCCCGAGCACCAAGCTCTATGCGCTGGGCGAGGTCCTGGTCACCGAAAGTGGTGATGATACCTTGCGGGCCGAGGAGCTTCATGCACAAGAAGTGTTGGATCGGAAACGGCAACAGAGGGGGGTGAATGTTGCTTTCAAAAATTTCCCCCAAAGTATCCACCCAGAAGGTATGCTCTGCTTACTGGAAACGGACAAAGATCAAATGACTTGAGCGGGAGACCTTCCAAAGAATAACACTACTGACAAAAAGTTAGATCAAAAAGAAAACTTTGACTAGAGAAACAAAGATCAAACAGCTGATTCAAGGCTGGGGACAACAAGAAAATTAATGGCAAAGAGAGCCGAAAAAGGAAGAACTAAATTGACTCTGAAACAAACAAAAGAAAACGAAGCAGAACCGAAAGCTAACAGAGCTGAACAGAATACAAGGACTGAGAAGAAAAGAAAAACCTAACAGCCGAAAACTGGGATTACGGTTGGACTAATCACAGCAGCAGTAATCAACCAATTTTCCCGAAACCAAATAGAGACCTAAAGGAGCGGAAATCGGTTGAAAAGGTTGTCTAGGCTGAACACTGAAAGTACAGCCCGAAGGGCCTAGAAGCTAATATCTTGCAAAAACCGAAAAAGAGATATTTCAGCAAGCATTCAACTTTTAGATTGCTCAGATGGCACAGAAAGTCCTCTGAAAAGAAGACCAGACACTTGACCGAATCACAGGAGAAATCAATGCTTCACTGTGAGATCAAAAAACTTGCTGCCGAGAGAAACTATTGAGCTGCAGATTTCAGCAAGAGATAAACAACAAACCAGCGACTAAAAACTGAAAGCAAAAGGTGAAGCAAAGAGGAAGACAAAGCTGTGAGCTGCTGCTGGACTGAAAAGAATACAGTGGGGCTACAGCCGAACAACATAATCAAAGAACTTTAAATTGACTGCATGATGTTCTATTTTGGCCGAAACACTGCAGGAAACAAAGAAACTTTGCCAAAGCCAAAAAGAAGGCTCTAAAACTGAGAAACAGTCTGTTTGGGAGCAAATACAAGCTGAAAAGCGTAGACCAAAAGAGCTGCAGAAAACTGAGTTAAACCAAAGAGAGAAGAAGCCTTAAGGAGTGAATTAGCCGAACCAAAAAGAACACATGCCGCAGGGAAGAGCGTCTACCAAAAGGATGAGCAAGCGACAAGAACTCCTCTCCATAAATGAGATAAAATGAGAGATTAATCTGCTGCAACTCAAACACTAGAGCAACTCAAAAATAAAAGAACACTAGAGCAACTCAAGTAAAATCTCTCATATTGAAATTGATACGGAGAGATACGCGATTACAAAGAGTTGATCTACAGCCTTCTCAACCCAAATAAGAGCACACGCTCAAGAACACACCCTCAACATCCCCATACGCAATTAGGATGTGAGAAACTCACTCATACATGGAGGGCAAAAACATCAAAACCCTCTCTCAAGCCATCTCTCTCTAAAAATCTGCATGTAGCACTAGAGAGCACCTCTCTATTTATAGCCTCCACTAAGGGATTTACAACACACTTTACCCATTAGCTCTCAACAACTCATAGCACTTTATCCATTATCCACTTCCTTTAGTTCAGCTTTGCGTATTCACCAAAACGCCCCTCGTGCACCTTCCAGGAAGCTTCCTCATTCTTTGCCTTCCAAGTCTCGCAGCCACCTCGAATCCTCGCTGTCTTCGGCACACCTCGATCGCTTTGACCTCGGCACCACCTGTGCCTAGTCTGGTCATCCCGTACCTCGCCATGCCTTTGCCTCGACGTCCTGCAGCCATCACAGACAAGAAACAAATTACATAGCACCGCTCAAAATATTGTAATCATACAATAATATCAGCAGAAATACTCAAAGCCCAAACCGATCGAAATGAAAAATAAACGACTTAAGCACGTTCGACCTAGTTCGACAAGGTCCGACCGAAACCGACTGCACCACGCAACATCTTGGCTCGAACCATTCAAATCAAACTCAAACTTTTTCGAACACACGTCAATTACTCATCACACACTCGGGGTCACCTCCCATGGTCTCTCAAGAAGCCATGGTGCGGGATTGCTTCGAAGGAGTTGAGGGTTGGGCGTCCCAATATGGCGTTGTACGGGTACAGGATGTCGACGACGTCGAAGGTGACGTCTTCACTCCTCGCATTGTCGCCCTGGCCAAAGGAGACCTCCAAGTATATCTGGCCCAACGCCTTCAGTGGCTGACCCCTGAAGCCCTGTAGCGGGATTCCCAAGGGGCCCAAGCGACTTCGGAGGATCCCCATCTGGTCGAAGGCCACCGCGAATAGAATGTCAGCGAAGCTATCTCCATCGACCAAGACACGCTTGACATCGCAACCTGCGATGGCAGCCTGGATGACCAGGAGATCTTGGTGAGGGAATGACACACCCTCCGCATCAGCAGGTGTGAAGGTGATATCGTGCTGCACCCAAGCTGACTCCCTCCAGGGCCTGTATCCGCAAAGGGCCCTCCTGGGGCTGCTGCACGTGGGCCACGGCTGGTGGCCCTGCTTTTAGGGCTCTATCCCCGGTGACGCTTTGACGAAGTGCCGCGATGGCGCTGCATATCCACGTGAGGTGATCGCCACGGCCATGCACCTCACACCACAGGCCATAGTCCTGACGCTCTTGCTCTGCACGGGGTCTATCGTCGCAACCCCGGCCGCGCCCTAGCCCCTAGCCTCTGCGACCTCGTTCGCGATCGGCAGGGGCGCTATCCTCAGAGCCGCCTTTGATGTCAAAGACATAGTGGGTCCTCTGGGATCTACGCTAGTTGTGCTTGGGCTTGTCACTCGACGAGTCCTGCTTACGCTTGAAAGTATCATTGTGCTCAAAGGCGTCCTTCGAGGATTCTTGCTTGTGCTTGTCGGCGCTCTTCAATGAGTCCTCTGCTTGATTGGTGTCGGAGTCATTGCCCCTGCGCCGCTGTGCATCCTCCTCCGCCCTGGCGTACGCTTCCACCTTGTTGAAGAGCTTGGTAACTGTTTTTATTGGCTTGCGCGCATTGTACTCGGCCAGCGGCCCCTGGTGAAGGCCCTGGATCGCCGCATTGATGATGGTGGTCTCGTTGACGTCCTTGACCTGGCAGCGCACCTTGGCGAAGCGCTTGAAGTACTCTCGGAGCTTCTCCGAAGGCTTTTGCTTGATAGCAAAAAGCTAATCCGCGTCGACATGCTCGACGTAATTTCCCTGGAAGTTGTTGTAAAGGCAATCACGGATCTGCTTCCACGGTAGATGGAGTTCAGCTCTATGGTGAAGAACCAAGAGAGCGCCACTCCCTGCAATGCGAGGGGTAGCCACTTCGCCTTGGTGGAGTCGTCCCTGCCCGCGGCTTCGATGGCGGTTTTGTACACATGCATGAACTCCCGAGGGTCCATGTTGCCTTTATATGGCTCGATAGTGGTGGGGAACTAGAAGTCCTCTGGCCATGCCGATTGCTGTAGGCCTACGAAGAGGGGGGACTCTGGATCCACGCACCGAAGCGGGACGCGACTGGATGTAGGGGCGTCGCAGCTGTCCGCCCGCTCTGGCGTAGGCTCTGCCGTCGCCACCGGCGGGATTTGTTAGCTCCGAGCCTCTTGTATGTCCCGCACGGCCCTGCGGAGGTCCGCCAGCTCACGCTACAGCGTACCAGGGGCCGTCAGCAGGGCATTCTCCACCGTCAAGGTGGTTGCCTCGGCTTGCGCCAGCACGAACCTGGCAACGAGCCACTCACTACTCCCACGCCGGGTGCGGGGGCAGTGGCCGTGCCAGCGTGGGCATCGGCGTCACCGCTCCCAGTGACCCGGTCAGTACTACCAGCGCCGATCGCCGCGCCAGGGGTGGGGTCGGCCGTTATGCCGCGGGTGTCAATGTCGGTGGTCACAACACCAGCGTTGCCATCCGCACCAGCTACTGATGCAGAGGCTCTGGCGTTAACGAGCGCCGCCGTCGTGCTCCTCTTCTTCTTTGCTACCGATGATGAAGCGTTCTTGGGTGCCATCCTTCCTCAGATCTCAAGGCTTGCTCAGTCGTCCCCACGGTCAGCGCCAACTATTGTGGCTACTGACCAAACAGTAAAGTAAGAGTATGGTAGTGGAGATGACAGATGAACAATGCTCGCCCCTTCCACATGTCCAGGGCAGCCATATATATATATATTCATATGGGGAATATTTTACAATCATGTCCTTACACTCATGTACCATTCGTAGGGGTATTTATGTCATTATACATATCCCGTTTTGGGCTTTATAATCCCTTAGCAGGCCGGCTGGGCTTAGGTGGGGGCCACCTCTACAACATCTCCATTTTGCTCCTTGGCCAACCTTTTCTTCCACTGGTTCACTTGAAACACCACCATCGTTCTCGTCCCCGATGCATGCCCTTCACCATTCTCCGCCTTGGCCACCATCGTTTCCGGTGAACTCTAGCCATGACACTCATGTCTTTTTGCGCTAGTTGGTCCCTATTTCAAAACTCTCACTCAAATTGATGTTTTGTCTAGTATAGCAGGCCATCTTCCTCAACTCCAGCTGTCGTGGTGGCCATTGAAATTTATCCTCCATGGTGAGCTTCTTCGCTCATTAACCTCACCTTTAGCATCACTTGCACCTTCTCGAACCCTCCGTTGCAGCATGTTATCACCAAGGAGGGCCACCACCATGAGAACCATCGCTGCCGCTGCTGTTCTCCAATGGTTGACACTCTGGACCTCCTCCGCCGTCGCTGACCTCACTGATGTGATCATGGTGAGCTCCTAAAGCTAATGCGCCATTCGTTTTGGCTCGGCATGGTAGTTTTTGTGGTCGATGCCATAGCCATGCCTAGTGTCACCGCTTTCGTCATACATTCTCCCTATTACGGTGACCATAGGTCTCCATGCCGCCACCGTTAGCTTCGCCTGTCTCCTAGGAAGCCATCCCACACCTCCGTTCCACCCCAGTGCCGTCGTAACCGCATCTGCAGACTCCTTGGAGCCACCACACTCAAGCTCCTTGGCTCGGCATCGCTGACAGGTGGGCTCCACGTGAGGTATTAGTTTAGCGCTAATGATGGTAGTTAATCCTAATGAATCATTAACGTGTGGGACCAACTGTTTAATTAATCAAGATTTTAGTTTTAACTGGTTTTTAGAAAATGAGTCACTAACATGTGGGTCCCATCAGACGGTAAGCACGTGCGTGGACTCGATTCATCGTGAACCCAACCCTACCTATCAGGCCCTTTGTGCAATTAGTCCTGATTTTTATTTAGAAAGAAAATAAAAATAATTTGAAAATCCAAAACCCTAGTTGTACAATATTTACTCTCTTCTTTTTCTCAGATTTTCTGTCGTGACAAAACTTCAAAAGGCTCTTTCTTCCTTGTATGAACTCCAATTTGAGCGATATTTGTCTCTAATTTTTTTAAATCATGAAATTTATTTATGCACAAATATCATGAATTTTTGAGTTTATTTGGAATTTATTTGTATCTCTTGGCTTTTCTAGTTTAGATATCGACGTGTCGGAGAACTTCAAAGTGGATCTAAAACAAAAGCAAGTGTTCAACACGCAAGGAAAAACACCCTCATTTGACTATGTTGATCACATACTTCAACTTTATATTTTTTTTGGCTCACATTGTTATGCATGTTTATTTCAGTTAAATAGCTATGCTATGTTAGATTCTGGTTAATTTCCACTTGTTGCATTACCCTATCCAAGCACACGGATAGGATAATATAATATTATAATATTATTAAATTTTATAAATATATTATAACATAAATTAGTGATCAAATTTATGTTTTAGGGATTATGTTAATATCTAAAATAACGTGTATTTGTGACGAGAGTAGCAAATAGAAACGGAACAAGTTCGTTGGCTCCTATGCGTAGAGCATCGCTGGATGTGCAAAAACAATTTGCAAATCCGATTGTTAATACCCACGAGACGAGAATAATTGAGCAACGCACTTCCCTGGGAATACCACGGATAAACCGAGTTGAACCGTGAATGTCACGGAAGGCGCGTTCTGTGAACTTCCCTGGGAGGAACCACGAAGAAAGGTGCAATTCTGTGAACGCGCGTTGACCACGAAGAAAGGTGCAATTCTGTGAACGCGCGTTCTGTGAACATCCCTGGGAGGAACCACGAAGAAAGGTGCAATTCTGTGAACGCGCCGTCCAATGAAGACACACGTGTGCTCATCCTATCAGTCCCACGCAAACCTTCTCTTCCCATGCTCCTTTCGTCTCTCTTCCGCCGTCCCCAAACACCCCGCTCCTGCAGCTCGCACACGCAGCGCGGCGCCGTGGCGTTGCAGTGCCAGCGCGAGTGCGAGATGAACCTAGGACGCAGTAGAGTCCACATTCATAGAATGCAGCAGCCTATAAGAATACCCCTTGTTCTCGCGCTCGCTCGGTCAGTTGCACGCGCCAACCAAAAGAACCGTGAGATCACCGAGGAAGCAAGAAGCGGAGGCGGGCTCGTGGGTGATTCGGGAGACGATCCCTCGCCGCATTCCAAGAAATCGCCCTGTAGTTCTCGCTGCGGAGTGGGCTAGAACCTGGAATCGGAATAATTTTGAGGTGGGTTCTGATTCTTGAGTTCTTGGTTTGCTGTTCAATGTCGGGTTCCGGTTCTTGATTTGGTCTTTCGCCTCTGGTGTGGGGATTCTAGTGTTTCGATGGTTTTGATGCGGACGTGGCTTGCCTCTGTTGCGGGGATTCTCGTTTCGATGGGTTCTCGATTTGGTTGCCTCATTAGATGAGCTCTTGCCTATCCATTTCTTGCGTTCTTGCTTCAGCCCGCAAGTTCTTGCCTTCCCTCACCAATTTGATCGCTTCCCATCTTCGCAAGAACTGCGAAGCCTTCAGTTGCAAATCCTGTGATCATCTCACTAGTTACTGTGATTGTTCCAGCAAGTTCTTATTTTCTTTAGTGTGTTAATTCCATTCCCATTGCACTAGTCACGGTGATTATTGTCTTTGCCTAGTTATCTGAATAAATGGTGCTCCTGTGTTTGCACAAATGCTTGCAATAAGGACATAACTAGCGACAGGAACTCCTCCAAAACCCAACTTTCCAGTTCTTGGTTAGATCATGACGCTACGATCGCGTTTCAGTTCTTGATTTGTTCTCTCAGTGGCAAATTTGTTGACTGTGTTGCAGTAATTCACGGGATTGATTCGATGCGTTCTTGCTGATCCATTTCTTTCGTTCTTGTTTTGGCGAGCAAGTTCGAATGTGATTAATACTTGTCTTTCCTTAATTAATTGATCACACGGTAGTGTTTGCCATTTCTTGCTTCAAAGAATGGCTTGCTTAATTCCCCATGCCGCGTTCTACTTACTGCGAGCTTGCTGTGATTCAGAAATGACTTCGAGTGATCCTGAAGCGTACCCGGTCTTCCAGTGCTGCTTCTGCGACAGGAGCTACTATAATAAACGTGCTCTTGGAGCCCACAGGAGGTACTGCAAGCTCAAGGTTCCGGGACAAAATACCGCAGGAATGGAAGAAGCTTCGAGCAATGCTCACGGAGGCATTGATGTGTTGAACTTTCGTATAGCAAGGCGGCAGCGGACAGTTCGCAAAGAGGAAGAGGCTCTCCCGTTGCTGTCAGAACAACCTGAGAATAACCCAGCTTCTGATGATGCTCAGGTTGGCAACAATGGTGCATCAGGGTTTCATATGCCGAAGCGGAAACGGCCAATCCTGACGGAGCCAACGACCAGTGAAGTGAAGGCGGATCGGGAACCAGAAGAAGAGGTGAATGTTTTAGAAGCTTTGTTGCTTCTCCAGGAACAACCTGGCAAGGATACAGGTTCTGATGGTGAGCCAGGAATTGCTAATCCAGATGATGAACTAGCTGCTGATAATCCAGATGAGGTGCTGACGACGTGCTTTGACAAGAGTTCATCTTCTGTGGAATGCTATGGAGGTTGTGAGAGGTGGGGCAATTTGACTGCTGTTGTTGGGAGAGAGGCGGAGAGGCTGAGTCACGATGAAGGCATTGATGTGTTGAACTTTCATATAGCAAGGCGGCAACGGACAGTTCGCAAAAAGGAAGAGGCTCTCCCGGTGCTGTCAGAACAACCTGAGAATAACCTAGATTCTGATGGAATTTTTTTGTACGGATAATCTATTTTTATTCGAAATTACATAAATATACCCGCAGGAAATTTTTTTACAAAAATAGGCTCCAGTCGCCTAATGGTTAGGCGACTGGAGCTTTTCGCCCAACCGGATCGCGACAGCTGGAGAGTCTACCAACCGTTGGGCGATTAACTGCAGTCGCCCAACGGTTGGGCGACTGCAAGAAAGTCGCCCAACTGTTGGGACACTGAAATGCAGTCGCCGAACCGTTGGGCGACTGAGGGTGGATACAAAAACGCGCTCGGCCGCCGACCGACGGCCACTGTTTCCTTCGGCCGCATCCAGCGCGAGCGCAGAGAAGAGACGGCACGCAGAGAAGAGAAGGGGAAAGGAGAGGAGGAGAAGAGGAGGGGGAGAGAAAGAGAGGGAGAGGAGGAGAAGAGGAGAGGGAGTGCGCGATTTCCAGGTAATTTTTTGTGTTATATTTTTTGTTAGTGTAGATAATTAGTGTAGAAAAATAGTTTAGAAATATAGTTTAGAAAATGTAGTTTAGAAAACGTAGTGTACAAAATTAGTTTAGAAATATAGTTTAGAAAAAAAATTTAGAAATATAATTTAGAAATTTAAATTTCAAAATTTGTTTAGTAAATATAGTTTAGGAATTTAATTTAGAAAATTTAGTTTATAAATTTTGTATACCATTTATAATGCATTATTGTACAAAATATAATATTTAAATGTACATGTACAAAATTTAATGTTGAAATTATTGTACAAATTTAGATGTAGAAAATTTATTGTTGAAATTTAGATGTAGAAAATGTAATGTTGAAATTATTGTACAAATTTACGTGTAGAAAATTTAATGTAGAAATTTAGATGTAGAAAGTTTAGTGTACAAATTTAGATATAGGAAATTTAATGTTGAAATTATTGTATAAATTTGGATGTAGAAAATTTAATATAGAAATTATTGTACAAATTTTGCAGGTATGACTCGTGCTGGACGTGACTCCGAGTGGCAGTACGCGCTGTTGGACGAGCACGTGGACCGCTCTCATCGCGCTTCCCGTCTAGTGCCGCCACCGGGGAGCACGGACGAGCTGCCTCAGTTGGGAGTGGTCTGGACACGCACACCTCGCGTGGCCTGGGGACTCGACCCTCGTTGGACTGTCAGGTTTGCACTACTCCAGCGTTTAGTGCGACCGTAAGTTCGTTCCGTGCTGACCTTCACTTTGTTTGCAGGCTGCGGGATGCCGGGCTACTCCCTCTTGCCCGGATGGTGCAGGCCACGGATGAGGATGCAGCCGCTGGCGGGGACGAGGCGGGCGGGGAGCGATCACGACGCTTCCCGTTCTATCGTTCCCTGCTGACGGCTTTGGTGGAGCGTTGGCGGCCCGAGACGCACACTTTCCACCTCCCATTCGGGGAGATGACGCCGACCCTGCAGGATGTGTCCCTGCTCCTTGGCCTTCCGATTGCGGGAGACGCTGCCTTCCTACCGGAGGCCCCAGACGACTGGCGCGCTGACCTGCTTGGCAGATTCGAGGGTGTCGTTCCACCGGGCCCTCAGCACCACGTGTTCAGAGAGGCGTAGACCCATGGGCCGACGCTGAGGTGGCTCACACAGTACTGGGTACGTGGTTTTTACATTCGATCGTGTCGTCGAAGGTCTTTGTGGAGCAGCTCGACCGCATCACAGCCGACGACGTGTGCTGGGAGCCGTACGCAGATACGGCAGTTCAGGCCCGTGCTCCTGGCGGGCTGTCCTCACTTTGCTGGCGTGACCGGGCTTTCTGGCTCACCCGCCGGAAGCTCGTGTACCTCATCTACGTGGAGGACTACGCACCCCAGCGGGTGATGCGGCAGTTCGGGCTACGGCAGCCGGTTCCTGTACCAGTCGGACCATCGATTCCGCGCCACGTGCACGGGTGAGTGATCGTTTGTACTAAATATTTACATACTTACTACTGCGTTCGCAAGTATCTCACATCCAGTAATGGTTCTATACGCAGGCACAGCGCGAAGGGAGTGAAAAGAGGCACGGACTGGTCGTTGAGGATGCAGCCCTGGGTCGAGCAGTGGCAGGGTGCGCTCGACGACCGCGTGGAGGAGGACCGCCCGTACGACAGCACGGAGTACGCGGAGTACCTGCGCTGGTACCAGCCGCAGACCCGTACCAGGCTCGTATATGTGGTAGACCCGCCTGCCACACACGTCGCCGCTCCGACGGACACGTACCCCGCGCACTTCGCGCGCGACGCTCACCTCGCGGTACGTTGCATGTCATTTCAAAGATTCCCAAATGGTAATGTCGTTTCGATAATCGACCATTTCATGTCTTTGTGTCCAGGCTGACGTCGGTTCTGCCCTATGCCCCGACTCCGGGACAGTACTGGAGAGGCTCTCCAGTGGTGCGCACCTGACCCATGAGGAGGGCATCAGCTTTGCGCGTCGGATGCACGACGGGTGTAGACGTATCGTTAGCCTACTGTCCTGCACGAGGCTACCGGCGGTCTCCACGCCCACCGCTTCGACTGCTCGTCCACCCCGATCAGCGTGGCACTACTCTGGTGCACCTACGTGGATACGTCCTCCACCACCTCACCCGGAGCAGCCAGGGGGTTCAGCCTGGGCAGGGCCTCCTATACCGGTTCACTTCACGCCTCCTACGCACACCCCTGTCTTCCCCACGCAGGGGGTGTACGCCCCTCCTCCTACGTCGATGGCGCCAGCTACGGGTACGCAGAGGTTCTTATATCGTGTTTATCCGAAGACGACATGCAACGAACTAACGTTATTAATATTGCAGGTACTTACCAGCAGCACGGCGTCTCCCCAGGCCCGGACGAAGTGGACCAGTTTTTCGCGTCTACACCGGAGTGGCCTGGACACTTCTCCGACGTAGCACCGGAGGTTATCTCTGGCAGTGCCCTCCCCGGTGCACCGGAGAGCACACAGCCAGAGGTGCAGCTGACTCCACCAGCGCGGGGGCGGGATAGACACCCTCCTCCTCGTTTTACTTTTTCGGATCGTCCTAACCCGTTGCACCGGGGGAGGGCCAAGCGAGGCCGTATGAGAGGACGCGGGCGCGGTGACGGGGCACACCAGGGTGACTAGTGAGGCGACGCTGCAGATGCTATATATGTTATGCATGTAATGAAAAAACATACGACATGTTACTCACAGTTATATTATGAAGTTTATTTAAATTTACAGAAGTCTATTATCTTTCTCCGCACATAAACTATCTCACTTAACAGTGTATGTATCGATCGTTCTGTACTCAATCTTTAATGAAAAAAAAATTTAAAATTTTTTACACACCTACAATATACAATGAACATAAACTTTTATTACAACTTCACCGTATTTTTTACCCGTTCAACGTTACAAAATTCACAAAATCTAAAACAATACACGGGGGCTACATGAAGTCGCCCTACGGGATGGCGACTGCATGCTAGTCGCCTAACAGGATGGCGACTGCATGCTAGTCGCCTAACGGAAGAGCGACTGGATGTAGTCGCTCTAGTGTGCAGCGAGACATACTGTGTCGCGGTCTGGTTGGGCGAAAGGCTCCAGTCGCCCAACCATTCGGCGACTGGAGCCTATTTTTGTAAAAAATTTTCCCACGGGTATATTTATGTAATTTCGAATAAAAAATGGATTATCCGTACAAAAAATTCGATTCTGATGATGCTCAGGTTGGCAACAATGGTGCGTCAGGGTTTCATATGCCGAAGGGTTGAAAATTCTGCTGTGATGGAACTGAGAGGGCATAAGCTTGATCTCGATGTTCGTAGTTTCGTGCAAGAGCAAAATGTGGAGCCTGATCTCAAGGTTTCCGATGATTCTGTTGTGATGCAAGAGAAAAACTTGAAGAGAATCAATTCAGATAACGAGAAGGTCAAACTAAGCTGACTGCTACAGACAATTTCCTGAAGAAGAGTGGCAATGAGGTCCCTGTTGCGGTGAAAGAGGATGTGCTGCCAAGTGCTTCTGATCATCACCTAAGTTTGATGCAAGAGCAAAATCAGAAGCTTGAAGTGAAGCCTAAGCTTCCTGATCTAAATCTTTAGGCACCCACTGACTGAAAGTACACTGGCCTGAGGGTGAAGTCTGAACTGCAACCATGATGAGGTTCAGTGTGAGCCTATGCTGAATGTTGTGTCGAACTGATGAGATTTCTTGATGCACTGGTCTATAAGTTCATCAGTCTGAAATAAAGAACTCCATTTGTGTCTACTGGTAGATAATTACAGGTTATGATATTGATACTTTCTCTTTGTTTCACAAGCAACGGATTTTACCGAATGGCGAAGGCTATGATTCCGTATTCATTGTGTGCTTGCTTCCATGGTGAAGCAGTTTTGTTCAGTTGCATGCAATGGATGAATAGTCATTTTAGTACTACTGGTCTGGAGTTCTAGTGCATTTTTCTTTGGCTTTACACTTCTTTGTTTCTGTAAATTTTGATATCTTAATGACAGGATTGGTTGGGTAAATAGATGCTGGTTAAAATTTGTGCAATTTGGTTGTTGCTTGGATTCAGACAACTTTCGTGTGTGGTATTCCATGGCATATACCGTTATGTGAATAGTTGTGATGTGATTTTGGCCATCAGTTGGCCTCTTTTAAGTTAGCCATATTTTCTGCATCGATTCTTAAATCTGGGTGTGGAAAATTTGGCGGCATTTTGCATTTATGGATTGTTAGAATTTATGGCTGCGATTGCTCTCTTTTCCTCTTCAGTGCTTCCTTGTCAGATTTCAGTACTTCACAAACCACTAAACTTGCTGAGATTTCAGTTTGGAAAGAAAGGAACAAAAAAGAAGTGTTAATACTATTTTAGTCTTAGAAATATCCTAATTGTCTTATATAACGGTAGTAATTGACAGAAAAGAAAGGTGAAAATACATCAAAATGCCTTGCCTTATCATTCTTGTACACTGCTCAAAGATTCAATCAATAAGTTTTTCTGTTTATTTAAACGAAACAGTGACAAACAGGGTTCACACAAAAAAAAAACAAAAACAAAAGGAGATTACAAAAGGGCGTCAAGCCAATTGCCAATGCAGGAAAGGCATGCAGCTTAGTTCCCAAATTCAGAGAGAAATGCATGCACATTGCACAAGCAACGTAGTCACCATATGATGTCAAGGCAAGTGTTAGGTTCACATCTTTACCACCATAGGAACAACACATGTCTGATCAATTCTGTGCGTATCTTGAGTTATCTCTTGTACTTTCCTAAGGATGCAATTCCGCTTGTACTTCTAAGTTTGGCAACTCACCACCTATATTTTTCATTTGGTGCAAATTACCAGATGTACTTTAAGTTTTAGCGATCTGTCACTATGTTTTTCAAAGAGCAATGTGTGTCACCTGTACTTTTCAACCAATGCACCTCCTTTCAATGGCAGATGACCTTTATTTGCCTTGGGCCCTTGGATCGTTCAGTGTGAGCCTATGCTGGGCGTTGTCAAACAGACAAAGGTTTTTTGATTCACTGGTCTTTACGTTCATCAACAGGTATCTGAAGTCTCAATGTTTGTATTGTGGTAGATAGTTAGGTTATGTTAGTGATACTAACCTTTTGTTTCTTAAGCACATGGTTCTGAACTCACTGCTTAGTTGCTCCCATGGTGGAGCAATTTCTGTTCAGTGGATGCAATGTATGAACCCGTCATTTTAGCACTCATGGTCTCTAGTTCTCATGCATTTTTCTTTGGCGTTTCTCTTCATGCTTCTGTGATTTATGATATCTTGAAAGGATTGTTGGGATGAGTAGATGCTGGTTAATATTTGTGCAATTTGACTGTTACTTTGCATCAGAAAGCTTTGAGTATGTGGTAATTGTCCAATTTTTAAGTGCATATATCAAAACTAATCGATCAATATAATGTGGAATGTGGATTATGATCGATACTTCAAGATAGAGAAGATGAAGTGCGGTGATGATATGAAAGAAGAGCAACCAATCATCACGACATATAGAAAGAGCTCCCCCATGCACACATGAAATTGGAAATTTTGGCGGTGCCCACCCTATATTTTGGACACAGGGGAATGCAATAATCAATAGTAAATGATACAAAGCACAAGATAATTGCATTCACTCGTAAGAATGGCAAATGGCACAAAGACATAAGAGGAGACAAATATATCACGAAAAGCGTAAATGAAAACACGCAATAAGTTCATAAGCTTCGCATAAAAGTCAAATACATCGAAACGAGAGCACGAGTCATAAGCTCAACATAAGAGTGAAACACATCCAAACGAGAACGCAAGTCAATCGTAAGTCCAGAAGAGGCCTAATTCTAATCCCAAGTCTAATCCTATCTTCTCCCTCTGGCATCCGTTGTTGGAAATAATCTTGTTTTAGAAGTCGTATCGGAGTCGGGTTTGTAATCGAAGTTGAGTTGAAGTAGGAATTAGAAGTCGGAGTCAGAATAGGTTTTGTATTCCTAATCGGAATCCGAGTAGGAGTCGTAGAGTTGGGTATAAAAGAAGGGGTAGACATGTAACCAAAGATGTACCAAGCAATTGAGAAAATACAAAAAGAGGGAAAGACACAAAGCTTTGTGTTGTCGTGTGTTTGTGCAATACGTGGTCGGAAGGACTCACGATCACCGCAAGCGTGATCGGGAGGAGTCACGACCACGGAAAAGTTTCCAGCAGGCGTGATCGACGGGTGCTACGATCACGGCAAGGAACAGTGTTGTTCCGACTACGTTGAGAAGGCTACGACCACGGTGAAGGTGGTCGTAAGGAGCAGCGACTACGCCGAGAAGGTTTGTATGTGATCGGAAGCAACTCCGATCACGTTCGAAGGAAGTGAACGTAGTCGAAAAGGTGTTTCGACTACGGTGAACGGTGATCGCCAGCATCACTGCGTGTTCGTAAAGATTTACGATCACGGTATTCTTTCGAGAGCGGCTGAAGGAAGACAGCGCTCGATATCGCAGAGTGGTCGTAAGTTGCTACAGTAACTTTACGACCACGTTGAAAAAAGGATCGGAAGAGATTGAAGCGGTCGGAACTGGCAGTAAGTATCCAGAACTGGTCGTAAACAATTCTATTCGGTCGTAAACGACTCTAACCGGTCGTAAAGGGTCCTGGGAGGTCGTAAGACTTTCCAACATTTGGTATCAGAGCAAGGTGGCAATGGAGGACAAGTCAGCTGAGAAGAAAGCTGCGGGAGGAGAAGGCTCCGGCGAAAAGAAAACACCGGCACCACCACGAGCACCGATGAGAGGAGGTACGGTACCAATCCAATTCCCCATGCTGACCGACACAAACTACGGCCTGTGGGCCGTGAAGATGAAGATCGTCATGCGCGCTCTGGGAGTATGGACGGCTATTGAAGGAGATGCACCGGTCGAAGAGACTCAGGACCAGGGCGCTCTGGCTGTCATATCTCAGGCTATCCCCGACGAGGTCTTAATGACTGTTGCAGAGAAGGAAACTGCAAAAGAAGCGTGGGAAGCTATCAAGGAGATGCGCATTGGAGAAGAACGTGTCAAGAAGGCAAGAGCACAAGTATTGAAGAGGCAATTCGATCGCTTAGTCATGGGAGAGACTGAAGGCGTCGGTGAGTTCTCGCAAAAACTCACGAGTTTGGCCGGCGAAATTCGAGCTCTGGGAGTTGATTTGCCAGATTCAACAGTCATTGAAAGGTTGTTCAGTGCAGTCCCTGACAGTTTTCTCCAAATCATAAGCACAATCGAGCAATTTGGAGACATGACGAAGATGTCGCTGACTGAGGCAGTCGGTCGCTTACGAATCTTCGAAGAAAGTCAGAAAAGACGGCATCAGGACAAGGAAGGAGGTAATCAGCTGCTGCTATCTCGTGCTCAGTGGGAAGCACTGAACGAGAATAAGAGCCATGAAAGTCACAACGACGATGTGAAGAGAGGTGGAGGACGCAACGACGGGAGCAGTCGTGGGCGTAACTCTGAAACCGGCAAATCGAGTATACAATGCCACAAGTGCAAGAAATTCGGTCACTACGCTGCTGAATGTCGAAGCCACATACAATGCCACAACTGCAAAAAGTATGGGCATTTTTCAGCGAATTGCAGAAACAAGAAGAGAGAGGATGAAGTCAATCTGGTTCAGATGGAACCGACTCTGCTGCTGTCGCAATGTACTGTAGCTGAACCGACAATGGTGATGCTACATGAAGGGAGAGTATTTCCTAGTTTGATGGAGAAGGGAGAGAAGACTCAAGACCAGTCAACAGATTGGTATCTCGACAACGGAGCAAGCAACCACATGACGGGCACACACTCATTGTTTCATGAACTAGACGAGAGAGTGCTCGGAAAAGTAAAGTTTGGAGACGGCTCAACAGTTCAAATCAAAGGAAAAGGAACAATCCTGTTAAAGTGCAAGGATGGAAGTCAAAGACCGTTGTCAGATGTATATTATATACCAAGTCTTTGCAGCAACGTGATAAGCTTGGGCCAACTGACTGAAGAAGGGTGCCGAGTTGAATTAAAAGGAGTTTATCTGAGGGTTTTTGACAGCAGAGAGCAGTTGTTGATGAGAGCACAAAAATCAGCAAATCGGTTGTACAAAATACCGCTGAAAATTTGGAGACCAGATGGCTTGAAGAATGATCTAAAGGAACCAGAGCCTGAAAGACTTCATCTCCTGGTGGTCGAAAAACAGTTGGAAGTCGTAACGAGAAGGTTGGCAGAAGGTTTTGGCTGTAGTCGAGAAGAAATTCGACCACGGCAAAAGACGATCGAACGTGGTCGGGAGTCACCACGACCACGGCAAAAGATGATCGAGCACGGTCGGCAAGTGTTACGACCACGGCAAATGAAGACTGGACGTGGTCGAGAAATCGTTCGACCACAACAAACAGGTCCCAGGATCGGCCCGGATGGTCGAAGCAGCCAAAAGCCTGAAGTTTGGATCCCAAGTTGGCGGGAGAAAGCACGACGTGAAGAACGGTGGTTGAAAGCAAGTCCACGCAATAGTGAAACAAGCAGCTGGTGGAGAAAAACATCCAAGGAAGAAACAGGAGAAAATCAACGTGATCGAGAAGGAGAAGATCAACATGATGGAAGCTACTAAAACAAGATTAGGGAGAGAATGTTGGAAATAATCTTGTTTTAGAAGTCGTATCGGAGTCGGGTTTGTAATCGAAGTTGAGTTGAAGTAGGAATTAGAAGTCGGAGTCAGAATAGGTTTTGTATTCCTAATCGGAATCCGAGTAGGAGTCGTAGAGTTGGGTATAAAAGAAGGGGTAGACATGTAACCAAAGATGTACCAAGCAATTGAGAAAATACAAAAAGAGGGAAAGACACAAAGCTTTGTGTTGTCGTGTGTTTGTGCAATACGTGGTCGGAAGGACTCACGATCACCGCAAGCGTGATCGGGAGGAGTCACGACCACGGAAAAGTTTCCAGCAGGCGTGATCGACGGGTGCTACGATCACGGCAAGGAACAGTGTTGTTCCGACTACGTTGAGAAGGCTACGACCACGGTGAAGGTGGTCGTAAGGAGCAGCGACTACGCCGAGAAGGTTTGTATGTGATCGGAAGCAACTCCGATCACGTTCGAAGGAAGTGAACGTAGTCGAAAAGGTGTTTCGACTACGGTGAACGGTGATCGCCAGCATCACTGCGTGTTCGTAAAGATTTACGATCACGGTATTCTTTCGAGAGCGGCTGAAGGAAGACAGCGCTCGATATCGCAGAGTGGTCGTAAGTTGCTACAGTAACTTTACGACCACGTTGAAAAAAGGATCGGAAGAGATTGAAGCGGTCGGAACTGGCAGTAAGTATCCAGAACTGGTCGTAAACAATTCTATTCGGTCGTAAACGACTCTAACCGGTCGTAAAGGGTCCTGGGAGGTCGTAAGACTTTCCAACATCCGTTACGGTGGCGGTCGCTAGCCCTTGGACGATAGAGAGGGAGCTTCTTGGCCAGCGGGCCATTGTATGTCTGAAGCCTGCAGATAACCGCTATTACGTAAGGAGCATACAGAATGCAGCGCTTCGGATCGCCGACAACAAGTGCAATCTCCCCTCTGATCATTGAAGAAGAACGCCGGAAATTGGTGAAGCGTTCTCACCTCCCGTAGGAGGCCGCGTATGTGTATTTATATGAGCTGAGAATAGCACTCAGCGTTGCTTACAAATCAGTGCATATCTCTAGTTTCCTTTCTTGTTAAACCGAAGCTAACTCTTCTATCTATTAGCTAAACAATCCTACCTGAACACGGCTCAGGAGACCGAACCTTTCTATCTGTTAGAACAGCAAGATAAATCTAGAGATATGCATCTAAACTTAGTTACAAGACTTTCCTTTCTAACAGCCCCCCTCAATCACAACTTCCTCAAGTTGAGATTGTATTTAAATTCTTCAAGTCGTCGCAATGAAAGTGGTTTGGTGAACCCATCTGCAATTTGATCATCTGTTGGAATATATCTGATATCCAATAGTTTTTGATTGACTCTTTCTCTTACAAAGTGATAGTCAACCTCAATGTGCTTGGTTCGCGCATGAAAAATAGGATTCGCTGATAAGTATGTGGCTCCTATATTATCACACCATAATCTTGCAGCAGGAGGACTCTTAATATTCAGTTCACGCAGAAGAGTTTGAATCCACATTACCTCAGCTGTTGCATTGGCTAATGACTTATATTCTGCTTCAGTACTTGACCTGGAAACCGTTGCTTGTTTTCGAGCACTCCATGACACAAGATTTGTTCCTAAGAATATAGCAAATCCACCAGTTGATCTTCTGTCATCAGGACAGCCTGCCCAATCTGCATCTGAGAAAGCACTAACAAGCATAGACATGGATTTATTAATGCATAGTCCAACTCCTATAGTATGTTTTAGATATCTCAGAATTCTCTTGACAGCTGTCCAATGCAGATCAGTGGGTGAGTGTAAATACTGACAGACTTTATTTACTGGAAAAGCAATATCTGGTCTAGTCAATGTTAAATACTGTAAGGCACCAACAATACTCCTATATCTCGTAGAATCTTTAGGACCAAGAGGTTTACCTTGAGCTGACAGTTTTTCAGATGTGGACATAGGTGTATTCATAGGCTTACAACTTGTCATGTTAACCTTCTTGAGCAAATCTGAAGTATATTTTTCTTGTGTCAGAAGAATACCTTCTTGTACCCTTTTTACTTCAATTCCTAGAAAATAATGGAGATCACCCAAATCCTTGAGTGCAAACTCAGCTTGTAATGCCCGTAGAAGACCTACTGTTGCATCTGTGGAAGAGCTTGCAACAATTATATCATCAACATATATAAGCATAAATATGATAATATCTCCCTTACTGAAATAGAACAGTGAAGTGTCAGCTTTGGATGGATGAAAACCAAGACTCTGCAGTTTTTCACTAAGCCTTGAATACCATGCTCGAGGGGCTTGTTTTAACCCATATAGTGACTTATCCAGTTTACAGACATGACTTTGCATTACCTTATCCTCATACCCAGGAGGTTGCTTCATATACACATCTTCCTCTAGAACACCATGTGAGATCGAGGATGCCGACTAAAGGGGGGGTGAATAGGCGGTTTTAAAATTTTCGACTAATTCTAATTAGCAATTTTAAACTTGATTAATATACTAGAGCAAGCTAACAATAGTGCACCTAAAATAATCTAGAAAGGCTCAAACAATCACTAGCACAAATAAACAACTAGGAGCAATATCAAATAGAAAGGAGATGCTAGAAGGAAAATGATCACAAGAGAGCAAACCACAAATGACACGATTACTTTTTACCGTGGTGATCGGAGACTTGCCGGTCTCCCCTAGTCCACGTTGAGGTAAGCCCGAACAAATCGGACCGGCTCCACGAATGAGCCTAATCACCTCGATCACTAGCGGTAGCCCTTTTCCCTCTCCGGGTAGGCGAGCTCCGAGCCTTCACAATCTTCCGGGCCTTCTCACAATCTTCTTGAGAAGATCACCGGACCTCCGCCAAGCCGTCTAGGTTCCGGCAAGCACCAAGAGAACAGATCACAGCGGCTTGATCTCACTCAAGTGCCAATTGGATCAACTAGAATGCAATGCACTTGAAGTTTGACTCAACTACCTCAATTGAATGCACAAATGTGAGAATGAGGTGTGAGAGGTTGCACTAGACTCAAATGTATTCAATGGAGGTTCAACAACCTTTACAAGTTCTGGTGGGGATGTATTTATACCCTTACCAACCTCAAATAGCCGTTATAATAAACAATCCTGAAAAATTCAGGAAATCCGGAACTACCGCAGGTATAACCGCGGTACTTCCGGATTTTCTCTGTACGGTCAGAACGGCTATGTCAGAGAGTCAGAAGTGACCGTTGGTCAATGAGTGCGGTACTACCGCCGTTGATCGTGCGGTACTTCCGGAGGTCCGGAAGTTCCGCGCCATGACCCGGTACTTCCGATCTCAGCGAGGTTAAGTCATATCCCCGGCGCTCTCTGGAAATAAAGTTCCGCACTGTTATCCGGAACTTCCGCACATGCGGTAGTTCCGCAGTTCAATCCGCGGAACTTCCGTTTTCCGAGAGGCTAAGTTAAACTCCGGGCGCTCTCTGGAAATAAAGTTCCGCTCGGGTGCCTGGTACTACCGGCCATGCGGTAGTACCGCAGTGCAACTCGCGGTACTTCCGTTTTCCGAGAGACTAAGTCTGAGTCCGGGCGCTCTCTGGAAAAAACGTTCCGCCCGGGCGCCCGGTACTTCCGGCCCAGCGGTAGTTCCGCCCAATGAACACCGGAACTACCGGATTTTCTGACAATGCACAGATTTGATTTGATTTTAATTTCTAAGTGTATGCATGATCCTAAATTGATCCAATGGGCACATTTGAACATGATCAATCAATCACCATGATCTCTCTTAATAGTACGGCGTCTATCCTATAATCCGGTCTTCCAACCTATCTCCAAGACCGGTAAAAAATAAAATAGTCCTAGACTATTTACCTTGACGCCCTTGAGATCTTTGAATCTTTGTTGGAACATTTTATGTGCCTCTTTCCTTGCTATTCAGACTAATCCTTTTAAACACTTAACACACAGATTAGTCCCATATTCACATAATGTCATTAATTACCAAAACCAATATTTTTAGGGGCCTAGATGCTTTCAATCTCCCCCTTTTTGGTAATTGATGACAACACAAGCAAATTTTGAGAAGAATTTTAAGGTTTGGATATACTCCTTGTTTGCAAGTTGTATATCGCAACATTTTGAAATTTTGGCAGTTTAAAGCATGGGAAATTTTTGCAATTTAGGAACTAATCAGAAATAGCTCCCCCTAAACATGTGCATCAAATATTGTTAAGATTTGCATGAATCTACTGGCATAACCATAACATTTAAACACAATATCAAAATTCAAAGATACGCATAAAACAAGTAAATAGCATTGCATTAAAGACATGAGATCCAAACATAGTTCACTACAATGCAAAAGAAATTTAAATACTAAACATCCACAGAGTTTAAACATCACATAAGCAAGCAACACATAAGCATCACATGGTTCATTACACCATAACTTATTACATAGCCAAATAGATAGATAAAGGTTCTTCTCCTTTCTTCATTCTCCCCCTTTGGCATCTAAGTACCAAAAAGGAGCTAGTCCTGAGCTGCACTGGAAGAAGAAGGACCGCGACGAGGACGAGTGCGACGATAGTGAACTGGAGAAGGCGGACGAACTGCACTCTCCAAAGACGAGACGTGATCACCAAGAGAGGATACGGTGGATATCAGGACATCCTGGCGCTCCTCAAGGCGAAGGATGGCAGAGTAGATCTGAGATAGCGACACATCACCCTCACCCTGGGGAGGAACAGCTGCTGCCTGAGGCTGAGACTGAGGCTGTGCACGAGGACGTGCAGGAGCAGGAACAGGGGCCTCTGCGCGAGGCTTATATGGCTTGTGCTGAGTGCAGAGTGCTCCTCGATATCCAATCTTGCGAATGATCAAGGCCATAATGAATGGTGCAAAGTTAATCCTCTTCTGCTTGTCATTCTTGTTAGCATCAATCCCCCTAATGATGAGGTCCACCACATCAAACTTTTGGCCGCGCATAATGTAATCAATCACATTCCACGCATGGCCACGAATAGCATCATAATTTCCACTCTTGGGAAGAATGGTGTGGTTGATGATCCTGTTGACAAGGCTGGGAAGAGGAAGCAGTCCAATGGTCGTCCCAAGCACTTTTTCAGCTGTCGGGTCATAATACTCTGAATATGCAGCAATGGGAAGAGCACGCTTGCTGAACACTTTCTCATAGGCACTGGTTTCTGTCCCAAGTGCCAACTCAAAGTCGTGCTTGGTGCTCTCAACAAGCTGCGTTCCAGTCATCCAACACAAATGTTCGAAATTGGGAGAGATGTACAAGGTAGCATAAAACTGCCGAATCATATTGTCCATGTAGTTGCACTTGAACGCAACAATATGATGGATCTCGGCTTGCTGAAAAAGCTGATAAGCACCATTGAACTTGTCAATCTGTGACAAGTGATCCCAATCCACATACTTGTGTGCAGCAAACTTGCGAGCAGGACCATACATCTCTCGGTACACCTTCTCTTGAAACTTGGAATGAAACTCAGGGTCCTTGGAGTCACGAGGGCGGACATACTGACTGCGACGACGAAGAATGGCATAGTCCTCATTTGAATTTTTGAAAGGTCTATCTCGTCATCTGCAGTTACCTCAGGCATCTCCTCGTCCGAAACCTCATACTCCTCGCTCTCATGCGAGGCCTCGGATCCGCTCTCATGGGAGCCTTCGGAGTCACTCTCGGGGTCCGCGGCGGGGCCCTTGCCCCTCTCCTCATGTTCCGCTGTTGGAAGAGCGGGAGTCGAGGAGGATTGTCCCGGAGCCCCTCCATAAGTCTTGTGAGAGACATTCTTCATCCTCGGCATCTTCAAACAGATTTAGATAAACAAGGAGTGAGATAGGATAAGAGAGATCTAGGTTTGAATTTGAATGATTTAAATTTCTGCTGTTCTAGGAAAAACGGAAGTACCGGCGGCCAAACTGCGGAACTTCCGGGAGGTCCGGTAGTTCCGGCGTTAAACAAGCGGAACTTCCGGCACCCCGGTAGTTCCGGCCGCTCGACCGGTAGTCACTACATCATGACCCTCTACTGCTAACTGTTCTACCGCTGCGAATAATTAGTTTTGCAGGCGCCAGATCCGTTGACGTCGAAAAATAGATTTGTAAATGAGACTACCGCTTATAAAAGTATCTATAGTAATCTGCACTACCGCTGTGAAATGTGTAGACTATTGCAAGCGGTGCTACTATTATCATTGTTATTATTAACTGTAGTGCCGCTGAGGAAGCTTTTTGGCGGGAGGTGAAAATTTTTCCTAGCCAAAAGGTGCGCGCACTGGCTGCTCTCACGGCAAAAAATATTGTGTGGGTCCCAGCTGTAAGTAGTACAAAGAGAGAGCAAATAAACTCCATCCCCAAGGGGGACACGCAGGCAGCAGTACTAGTCTTTTTCCCCATTCTCTTTTGCAGGCTTATCTTTCCCCTTTCTTTTGCTTCCAGGTGCTTCCATGGCTGCTCTCCAATCTAGGGTTTATGAAGCCACCACGTGCTCCCCATAGCACTGGTCCCTTCATCACCCCTCCATACCTCAGTCCACACAAACACTACACAGAGTTTCGCTCTTGGATTGAGGCTCCGTTTTTGGTGGTAGCAGCTCCCCGAATCGACGCTGTGCTCCCCTAATCGACGCTACAAGCAGCTGCACCAGTGAAGTCTACTGCAGTTGCTAGCGAGTTCTTCAATTAGTGGTGCCACTTGTAGGTAATTTTGTTCACTCTCCTCCACCTTTCCCTGTTCTTGAGATTTCTCTATTTTGGTTGATTTCTACAATACTTGAGCTTCTGGTCACATGGATCTATGATTTAGTATTAGACATGTTTTTAAGACAAGGAGGAGAGGAAATGCAGACGTTTTAGTTATGTGAAGGAAAAAAGTTCATTCTTCCCGTATTTTGTTGGTGGTTTAATATATGTCAATCATACTGTTTAGTATTAGACATTTTTGCATTGGAAGAGAAGGCATGCTCTGTTATGTACTTAAGGCTGCAGCTACATGTTCTAATTATTTTGTTGAATGCTATTCTTCCAAGTTTTTTTTTGCATTTCCTTGTCCTATTTTTGTAAGTATTTCTGATACAAATCTAGGTGTGTAAAATGTTTGTGGACACTTACTTTAGCATCATTCTGAATTTGCTAGGAAATAGTGAATTGATTCCAGATCTGAAGCTAGCTAGGCTGTTAGCTCCTGTCACAGGGATCAACATGGACAAGCAGTGGATGAGTGAGCCTAGGTAGGACCAGCTTAGTTAGCTATATGTTTTTCTCATCATATATAATGTCCTAAATATGTCATTAAAAATTTTTAGGTACTCACAAGAATATATCCATGGTGTAGAGAGCTTTATAGAATTCGCTTGTGCGAACTCTGCCAAAGGAAATGAAATTCTGTGCCCTTGTAAAAAGTGTGGCAATGGTGCATGGAGAGCAGCAAAAGTTGTTTACGAACATTTAATATGTGAAGGATTTTTAGAAGGATATACACGGTGGGTTTTTCATGGGGAACATTCAGCACCTATTGAACTTAATGCAGAATTAGAGCCAAATATAGAAATTGGCCAGCAGCTAGATGATGAGATAACACAAATGCTTCATGATATGGGGCATTGTTATGAAAATGGTGGTGAGGATGTAAGTGCTGATTATAATATAGAGAACCCAAATGAGGATCCTGAAACTTTCTATAAATTGGCAGATGATGCAAGTCAAATGCTATACCCTGGGTGCAAATTCACAAAGTTGCATTTTATAGTGAGGCTGCTACACACAAAGTTTCTTGGTGGTTGGACCAATAATAGCTTCGATAATCTTTTAGAACTATTGAAAGAGGCATTTCCAGTTGGAACCACGCTGCCAAAAAACTTCCACGAAGCAAAGAAGATGGTGAGCAGCCTTGGCTTAGGGTATGAAAACATAGAAGCATGCAAAAATGATTGTGTGCTCTTTTGGAAAGAGAATGCTAAGCTAGATGCCTGCCCAAAGTGTAAAACTTCTAGATGGAAAATGGAAAAGCGTAGTTTGGATGGGAAACGGATACATAGGGTGCCATATAAGGTTCTTCGATATTTTCCATTAGAAAAGAGACTCCAAAGATTATATATGTCTGCAAAAACTGCAACTAATATGAGATATCATAGTGAAGGGCGGCCAAGGGATGGGTTTATGCGTCATCCAGCAGACTCAAAAGTTTGGAAAGATTTTGACAATAAGTATCCAGACTTCAGTTCTGACTGTCGCAATGTTAGATTGGCTTTGGCTACAGATGGGCTTAATCCTTTTAGAAACTTTAGTTCAGCACACAGTACATGGCCTATTATTGTGATCCCTCTCAATCTGCCACCATGGATGTGCATGAAACAACCAAATTTCATTCTCTCGTTGCTTATTCCTGGTCCTAAGTCTCCTGGGAAGGATATTGATGTTTATTTGCAGCCTTTAGTTGATGAAATGTTATTGGGTTGGCATGAAGGTTTTAGAACTTACGATGCAGCAACTGATGAGTGGTTTCAAATGCGGATTGTTTTGTTGTGGACCTTAAGTGACTACCCGGGATTAGGATATGTATCTGGTCAAGTGACATCTGGCATGTTTGGGTGTGTTCCTTGCCACATTGGCACATGCTCTGTTCACCTTAAAAATGGTCATAAACAGTGCTACATGGGGCATCGTAGATTCTTACATCCTAATCATGAATTTAGAAATGATTCTAAGTCATTTGATGGCACAAAGGAATTTAGGGAGGCACCTGTGCCACTTTCTGGCCATGATGTTTTTGAACAGACAAAAACAATTGTAAATAATTTTGGGAAGGATCCAGCAGGGAAAAAGCCTCTCAGAAACAATAAAGCCGATGATGGGACAAAAGTTATTTGGAATAAACAGCCAATATGGCTGCAATTGCCATACTGGAAGGATATCTTATTACGGCATAACCTTGATGTGATGCATATCGAGAAAAATGTATGTGATAATATAATCAATACTCTTTTGGATATTGATAAGAAGTCCAAGGACAATTTAAACTCTCGTTTAGACCTCCAAGCATTGGGTATTAGGAAGGATCTTCATCCTGTTTCTGTAGGGGATAAGTTTTATTTGCCTCCTGCATGTTACACCATGACATCTGATGAAAAGAAACTATTTTGTGAAGTGCTGAAAAGTGTTAAATTTCCAGATGGATATGCAGCTGACATTCGTAGTCATGTGAATGTTGATGAAAAGAAAATAGTTGGCCTAAAATCCCATGACAGTCATGTCCTTTTACAAAACTTGCTTCCATTGGCTATAAGAAGGGTTTTACCTGAAAATGTCAGTGTGGCATTGATTCGTGTGAGCAATTTTTTTAAGAAAATATTTTCTCCTATAATCTCTGTGGCCGATATGGATAGCCTAGAGTCTGAAATTGCAGAAACATTGTGCCTTCTCGAGAAGATTTTTCCACCATCTTTTTTCGATGTTATGGTGCATCTCATGGTTCATCTTCCAGCTGAGGCACGGCTTGCTGGCCCAGTGCAATACCGCAATATGTACCCTATAGAAAGGTACAATAGTGATTTAGTATTCGATATTTTATTTTTCTATTTTCTAAGAAAATATCAACGTAATAAATATTCATAAAATTCTTCATAGGTTTTGGTTGAGGCTGAAAGGATATGTTCGAACAAGAAGTCATCCAGAAGGTTCAATAGCTGAAAATTATGTGTTTGATGAGAGCCTGACATTTTGTTCCCGTTACTTAAATTGTGAGACTAGATTCAGCCGTCGAGGTCGAAATTATGACAATACTTGTAATGACTTGTCCAATGGTACCTCCTACTTGAAGACTACTGGCCGAGGATTGGTTGGAAAGTGTGCTGTTACACTAGATCACCGGACATGGCTTCAAGCTCATAGATATGTCTTATTTAACTATGAGTATATTGAGCCATATTTGACGTATGTTATCTAACTTATAGTTATTTAGATTTATACAATGATATATGTAATCTGTATATATTTACTTAATTATATATGCAGAAAACATATGGAGTACCTTTCCTCCATTGGCTATCAAAGGATGCATGATAGAGAGCGTGCACATCATGCAACATTTCATGAATGGTTTAGGTTACATGTAAGTTAGTTTATGATTATTCAATTACTAAACGATGAGAAGAGTTTTTCTATAAGCCTAATATGGTTTTGTATTAATGTTAATAGGTGAACCAATTAGTAGAAAATAGGGAAGATGTTCCGGATGAGATCCATATATTAGCAAGTGAGCCTTTATTTGTTGCTACAAAGTACAGCAGCTACACAGTAAATGGATACAATTTCCATACAAGGTCTTATGATGAAGGAAGATCAGTTCAAAGTAGTGGAGTTGCTGTTGTTGCCAAAACGAACAGTTTTTCCAGCTCAAGGGATCAAAATCCAGAAACAGGGGACATAACATACTATGGCATAATAACAGAGATACTTGAGTTAGACTATCGTAGGAAGGGTAACATTGTTCTATTTAAATGTGACTGGGTTGATGTCCGTCAAAGAAATAGATGGGTAAAAAGGGATAAATTTGGGATTACATCAGTAAACTTCAACCATTTATTTAATACCGGGGATAAGGAATATGATGAGCCGTATATTTTAGCATCACAAGCGACCCAAGTCTATTATGTTGAGGACCCTATTGATAAAAATTGGCATGCTGTCATTCAATCAAGACCAAGAGATATGTATGACATGTCAGCTAGGGAAGAAGATACTGAAATTGCAGCTCAAATGGATAACAATCATGAAATTCCAGACTTAAATGTTGATGTGAACAGAAGTGCCCATAATGGAAATGATAACATTGTCAGGGGAGATATAGATGGTATTATTGTTAATGAATCACAAGGCAACAGTAGAAAGTAAGATGTTATCACTGTCACTGTGTTTAATATTGCATTATGTACTCATTTTTTGGTCTTTAAGTTATTAGCTAACCATTTGGTTCAAAAAAATATCTGTAGGAGAAAGCATGCGAAACATGGAAGGAAGAAATAAATACGAAGAGTTAAGAGAAGCAAATATTGCAAGAAACAATGCAGCTTTTAGGTCACTGAATCTCCCATCTATGTTAGTTCCAAATGCAGCAACAAGAACAACCACAAGAAAACAAAAGGTTATTAGTTTACTCTGCTTATTCCATGTCACTAACAATTTCGTTCACATATTTAATGCATTTTATGAGACCATTTGATCTGTGCAGTCCAACATGCACCCTATGAGTGCCACTGCTACTCCTGCTGTTGCGATGCAGCAACATAATCTACGAAGAAGGCGCAGCAGCACTGAAAATGACGAAATGGATGATATCCATGATGACCCTGATTATGATATGCATATGGATGAGGAACATAGCCATGATGCTGGTCTTGATAACATGCATATATCACAGTATAATTGTACAATTAGCAATATTTTTTGTTAACTACTTAATATTTGTTTGTGGGACCAGAAAACCAAGGCCAAACAAAGAAAGGGCGAGGTAAGACACTGAAGCTTGACATTTGGAGGCGTAAGGATGGACAAAAAATCCATGTCCAATGTAATGAGAAGCACCAGCCTATTGGAGAGCAAGCTTCACCCCTTGCCAACTTCATATCTACAATTGTGAGGTCAGGAGTATCTCTCGCAAACAAGGAATGGAGTGAAGTTGATCTCAACAAGAAAAGAGCTATTTGGGATACAGTCAATGTAAAACTTTTATTATGAATTACATGCATTTACAATTTTTCAATTAGGTAGCATGTGAGCACTAATAAATTTAGTTATTTTTAGATGTTTTTTTGATGTAAATGATGATCTTGAGGAATGGGTCCTAAAGGAAGCTGCAGTAAGGTGGAAGGATTTCAAATGTGAAATAAAGAGGAAATACTTCAGAGAAGAATTACCAAATGAGGAGTTATATAAAATGCAAATTGATGAGAGAGTGCCCGAAAAAGATTGGAAATGGCTTGTGAAACATTGGAGAACACCTGAGAGTCAGGTAGAAATTTTAGTTATATATTGCTGGAACATATACATGTTTCTTGTCTTCTAATTTATGATGCTATTTTCTGACTCTCTAGGCTCTGAGTGCAATGGGAAAAGCAAATAGTGCAAAGATGACTATGACTCATACCACAGGAAGTAAGAGCTATGCTCGAGTTGAAGATGAAAAGGTATTATGTAAATGCACAAGACTTATTTTAAATTTCTTTGATACTTAATGTTGGCTCTGTTGATGTTTTTGCAGTCCAAAGAACTTGGTTACATGCTAGCTAGGCATGAAGTATTTATCGCGGCACATACTCGCAAGGATGGAACTGAACAAGTTGAAGCTGCAAATTTGATTGTAAGTAATCTTTCAAAACTGAAGGCATATCGAACTGCAGAATTATTAAGTGGCAGGAGTCCATGATTGTAGGGACAAATCAGGGAGACATTGGCCAGCAGACCAGAACTTGCTAGAAAAACAATAAAAGATGGTGACCTTTTCTCCCATTTATGTGGAAAAGAGAAGCGGGCACGTGTTCGTGCTGTAGGCTTGGGACCGACGCCTCAAAGCTTAAAGATGGCAGGCGTACGAAAGAGCTCATCTACAAAACTCCAAGTAACTGAAGCAAAATTGATGAGGTTTGAAGATGAGAATAGGTTATTAAGAGAGCATTTAGATATGAATGAGGAGAAGATGTCACAGATGGCAAATGAAGTGGCTCAGTTAAAGCAAATGATAGCATCAGGACTATTTAGGCAGGATATTAATAGCAATGGTGATGGTCAATCCAACTCTCCCAGACTTGGTTCAGGACAATCAAGGCATAATGCTAGCAATCATTGGACTAGAGCATCAGACTCCCCTTTGATTTCTTCAGGACAGATGAGGCAACATGTTGGTAGTAACAATAAGCGACGATCTAACTCTCCTATAGAGGTGATATTTCTCTTGTTTATCATATTACCTAAGGAACATGTTTATTGATGATGTGTTTTTTATACTGTGACTTCTTTTTTAGGATATGCCCAGTGATAGCGATGAGAGTGTATCTAATGCTGATGGAACTAATCTTCCAAATAATGAGGTATATTATGTTATTATTTTTTGACAGAATTGATGTCCAACCAGCAACTTAAGGTTTCTATTGACATGTTTGTACAGATGATCCAAAGGAATGTAACTGAACAAAATGATAAACCACATGCTAGTAGGGATAATGACGTACTATAATATAATAAATGTGTTTTCATGCACATAGTTGCATGTTTTTAAGTTACCTGTAAATTTGTCTGAACATGCAGGGTGAAAGGGACGTTATTCTGATTTCAGTTGTGAGTCCATATGTTCCTGTGGCTAAGGCCACCCTCAAAAGAACAAGTCCAGCAACTGTTGTTCAAGGCACCCCTCTTGGATCAGCATTTTGTGAGGTAGCTGTGAAGTATGTCTTGAAAAGAGATGCTTTACTACCACGCCCAGTGGGGGATATCAACAAAATGATTGATGCTTATGGATTATCAATTGCATGGCCTCGTACAAAAGTACTATCTCCACACTGTTTTTCCATAGATACAAACCTAGAATTGTGAACTAAATTAATGTATCATGAATTTTTAGATTCAAGATGATGTTAGAACTAGACAAGATGTTGGGACAACTCGAAATGCACTAGGTGCTGGGACAACGCGTGGAGGAAAGAATGATTCAAGTAAATGACCTTAAAATTAACTACTGCGAAATTCTAATGTTTGTTTTCTTTGATCACTACTCACTACCTTATATATGACTAATAGATGTCCATGCATTATTTAATTCAGGAACCAAGCGCAAGGATAAGATCTAAGTTGGCAGTACGACAAATGCATACTATATGTAAAAGGTATACACATTACTGAAGTTATAATGGTGTTTCAAGTGTATATGTGTGACGTCTGCCACATTGGAGCATATGAATTGATGATATATGTTGGCAGAATGAAATCTGAAATATCTCTTCTATTTGTATAGGTAAATGCCAAGATGGTGAGAATGCAAGAATAGGAGAAATCTGACACTGAAGTTCTGTATTTTGGTTGATATGGGCCATATATGTAGTAGTTAGTTGGAAATTTGATGTAACTCATTGGATTGGCCAATTGGAAATTTGATGTAACTCATTGGTTGGCCAAATTTTGTGCTCAAGACAAATGTACTTTGCTAAGATTTACTGGGCACTATTTACTATTAATTTTGTTAAGTATTAGGCATGAATTCAAACAAGACAAGTTTCATCAAGAATTTTATATGAATGGTTGAATCATCTTGGTTATTTGTCACTACTGTCAAGCGTTCCAAATTTATGGTGAAAATGCAATAACTTAGTCATTATTAGTTGCACTCTGTAATTTGATTGACAATGGTACATATGTATGAATGTATATATATATATATATATATATATATATATATATATATATATATATATTCCATGTATGGAATCTACTGCTTGCAATTGTCTACTGAACCTGTACTACCGCTGGGAATATTTACACATTAGCATCTAACCAACCGCTGCAGAAGTTGAGACCGCTGGGAAAGCTTTTCCCAGCAACGGAATAGGCACCGGTAGCTTTCAGCTTTCGCAGCGGTAGGTCCATTTGTGATACCCACTTTTCCCAGTGGTAGGACAGCTGGCAGAATTGGGTCATCCTGTAGTGAGTTCCGGTTTTTCTGGACACTTCTAGGGCATGTTAAAAATTGAATCTTTTGGGGTATTTCTTGGATTGAATCCAATGCATGTATGTAGACAACATTCTAATACCCCAAACAAACTATTTTGCCCAAAGAAACTACAGCAAAAATCGCTACATTTCAAATTTTAACCTAAACTCAACCCTAGGGTCCTTAGAACAAGATAAAGAGGGATTTAATCCGATTTACCTCGTGGAGTCGAAGGAGAGGAACCCTGGGAGTGCAAGGAATCACCCAAAAACGAGAAACTCCCCTCGGATTCGAAGATCGGGAGAGGAGGAGGTGTTTTGGGAGAGAGAGTTTGAAGAGGGGAGAGGAAGAGAGGAGGAGGCGGCTGCGGTTTGGGAAAGAAAAAGGGAGGAGAGAGAGAGGGAAAAGGAATTAAAGAGGAGAGAGTAACGGCAGGGGATCGACGGTTTTAGAAACCGCAATAAATCCCGCAGAAGGCGGTAGTACCGCGCGTAACACGCCGGTAGTACCGTTCTTACAGAAATTCCGGAAGTTCCGCAGATTGCATTGCGGTAGTTCCGGTTTTTCTGTCAGGAGCGGAAGTACCGCACAATTACTTGCGGTAGTTCCGGTTTTTCTGGAACTTTTCAGGATTTGACTTTTAGACCTTGAAAATATGCAAATGATCCCTAGTTTTGCATCCAAATAAAGTCATTCAGGATCATTGTGCATCAATTGAGCTATTGCTATACTTTGAAACTAGTTTATAAGAAATTAATCGAATTTTTGACCAAAAGGAGAGAAAACTCAATGAAATTCCATATAAGCACAACAAATGAGCAGAAATAGATGAAATGAGATTTCAAGCTACATTTGAGTAGTCTATGACATTTAATTCATTCCTCAATTTGCAAAAGCGGATTTCATCTAATGGTTTGGTGAAAATGTCTGCTAGTTGGTCTTCGGTTCGGATGTGGCTAATTTCAATATCTCCCTTGCTCACATGATCTCTCAAGAAATGGTGGCGTATATCTATATGCTTGGTTCTTGAGTGTTGTACGGGATTGTTGGATATCTTTATGGCACTATCATTATCACACAAAAGAGGCATTTTATCAAATTTAATCCCATAATCCAACAATGTTTGCCTCATCCAAAGCAATTGAGCACAACAACTTCCCGCGGAAATATATTCGGCTTCGGCGGTTGAAAGAGCTACGGAATTTTGTTTCTTGGAAGACCAACACACTAAAGACCTTCCTAGAAATTGACAACTACCCGAGGTGCTTTTTCTATCCACTTTGCAACCCGCATAATCGGAGTCCGAATATCCAATTAATTCAAATTTTGCACCTTTGGGATACCAAAGCCCTATGCTTGAGGAATGTTTTAAATATCTTAGAATTCTCTTCACGGCCACTAAATGGCACTCTTTTGGAGAAGCTTGAAAACGTGCACACATGCAAACACTAAACATAATGTCGGGCCTAGATGCGGTAAGATAAAGCAAACTACCAATCATGGATCTATAAAGCTTTAACTCTACCGACTTACCTTCTTCGTTGAGGTCTAGATGCCCGTTTGTTGCCATGGGTGTCTTGATGGGTTTGGCTTCTTCCATTCCGAATCTCTTGAGTAGATCCTTCACATACTTTGTTTGGCTTATAAACGTCCCATCTTTAAGTTGTTTGATTTGAAGTTCAAGGAAGTAGCTTAGCTCACCAATCATCGACATCTCGAATTCCCTAGACATCATCTCACCAAATTCTTTGCAAAAGTCTTGATTAGTAGAACCAAATATAATATCATCAACATAGATTTGACATACAAAGAAATCATCTCCAATAACTTTTGTGAATAGAGTTGTATCTACTTTACCTATTTTAAAGCCTTTTGATACAAGAAAGTTATGAAGGCGCTCATACCAAGCTCTAGGAGCTTGCTTTAAACCATATAGCGTCTTTGATAATCTATACACATGATTAGGACATTTAGCATCTTCAAATCCCGGGGGTTGTTCCACATATACTAATTCGGAAATTGTACCATTAAGAAATGCACTTTTAACATCCATTTGAAACAATTTAATATCAAAGCATGATGCAAAAGCAAGCAAGATTCTAATAGATTCAAGTCTAGCAACGGGTGCAAATGTCTCATCATAATCTAAGCCCTCGACTTGAGTATAACCTTGAGCTACTAACATTGCTTTATTTCTTACCACAATTCCGTTCTCATCTTGTTTGTTCCGGAAGACCCATTCTGTGCCAATGACATTGTGCTCCTTGGGTCTCTCCACCAAAGTCCAAACATCGTTTTGAGCAAAATTGTTCAACTCTTCATGCATAACATTTATCCAATCCGGGTCATCTAATGCTTCTTCTACACGCTTAGGTTCAAGTGAAGATACAAAAGAATAGTGTTCACAAAATGAAGCTACTCTTGAGCGAGTTTGAACACCCTTACTCACGTCACCCAATATTTGGTCAATTGGATGATCCTTGGCTATTGCATTGTGGATCTTGAAGATATTTTGCGGTTGATCCTTTTCTTCATCTTCTATAACTTGAACATCGTTTGTTGTGGAAGAAGAGGGTGGTTCTACTTGTCTTGATGAGCTTGGTGACGTTGGATCCTCCTTTGGCTTGATGTCTCCGATTTGCATATTCTCCATTGCCTTGCGAAGACTTTCATCACCTACATCATCCAAGTTCTCATGCTCTTCTTGAGAGCCGTTAGTTTCATCGAATTGAACATCACATGATTCTTCCACTAAACCCGAATTTTTATTAAAGACCCTATAGGCTTTACTATTTGAGGAATACCCTAAAAGGAAGCCTTCATCACATCGACTTTGAAATTTTGAGAGCCGAACACATTTCCTTAGAATATAGCATTTGCAACCAAATACTCTAAAGTAAGAGATGTTCGGTCTCCTTCCAACAAGAAGCTCATAGGAAGTCTTTTTCAAGAGTCGATGTAAATAGAGGCGATTTATGGCATGACATGCGGTGTTAATAGCTTCCGCCCAAAACTTGTCGGAAGTATTATATTCATCAAGCATTGTCCTAGCCATTTCAATTAATGTTCGATTTTTCCTCTCTACAACTCCATTTTGCTCTGGAGTGTAGGTTGTGGAAAGTTCGTGCTTTATTCCAAGGTCATCACAAAAGTCTTCAACTTTTGTATTTTTGAACTCGGAACCATTGTCACTTCTAATTTTCTTTATTTTAAAATCAAATTCATTTTGGGCCCTTTTTGAAAAACTTTTGAAAATCCCGGAGGTTTCACTTTTGTCATTTAGGAAGAAAACCCATGTATATCTAGAGTAATCATCCACAATGACTAAACAATAGCTATTACCTCCAATGCTCTTATAGGTTGTTGGCCCGAACAAATCCATATGTAAGAGCTCTAATGGCCTAGAAGTTGACATGATACTTTTAGAGGGATGAGAATTAGCGACTTGCTTTCCGGCTTGACAAGCACTACAAAGTCGATTCTTCTCAAACTTCACATCCTTCAAGCCAACCACTAAGTCATGCTTAAAAAGTTTTTTAAGTTGAACCATTCCCACATGACCTAGCCTTCTATGCCACAACCAACCCAAAGAAGTTTTTGCAATTAAACAAGTTTTTAAACAAGATTCATTTGAAGAAAAATCTACCAAATAGAGATTCCCAAATCTAAACCCTTTGAAGACTAGTTCATTATTATTATCTTTTGAGATTACAACATTTTCTTTTGAGAATAAGCATGTTAAGCCTAAATCACATAATTGAGCAACGGATAGCAAATTGAAATTTAATGTTTCAACTAGTGATACATTAGAAATTGAAAGGTCGTTTGAGATAGCGATTTTACCCAATCCCAATACCTTTCCTTTGCTATTATCTCCAAATGTGATCTTGTCATTGCTTCCACTCTCAAATGTGGTGAACATCTTCCGGTCTCCGGTCATGTGTTGAGTGCAACCGCTATCCAACACCCAATGCCTTCCACCGGTTTTGTAGTTCACCTACAAAAGAAAGTTAAGCTCTTTTAGGTACCCAAATTTGTTTGGGTCCTTGGAGGTTAGTGACCAAGGTCTTGGGTACCCAAATGGATTTCTTTTTAGCACCCAAAATCGAGGTGCCAATGAAATGAGCAATTACATTTCCATTCTTAGACTTTTTGAGCATATAGCAAGAATCATATAAACCAATGGAATGCATGTTATTCTTAGAACAATCATTTTGAGCATGTCCAACACACCGACATTTAGTGCAAAACTTACCATTCTCCTTTACAAACTTTGGAGGTTTGTATGCCGGTTTCTTACCCTTTTTGGGGATATATCCAAGTCCCTCCTTGTTAAATGAGCACCTTTGAGCACTAAGCAACTTATCAAGGGTTTCCTTTCCCTTGTAGGCTCTTTCTAGACTTTTATTCAATTTTATTACTTGTTCCTTTAAATTTTTGTTTTCATTAGCAATAACATCATCATGAACAAGATTTAAGGTATTTCTAGAATCAACTTTAGACGAACAAGGCATGGCAAGTAAATCATCACAATAAGTAGATATGCTAGCCTTTGAAATTTCTATACTAGACATTTCATTCAAGATATTGCAAGTAACCCCAATGCTAGTATTAGATTTATGATTTTCTTGGAGAAGTAAATCATGAGCTTCCTTTAGCTCCTCATAAGAGTCTTTGAGAGAGATATGTTCCCTCTTTAAGACCTTAAACTTTGATTTTTCTTTTCCAAGAAATTCATTCAATTCAACCAACATATCCATCAAGTCATCATATGAAGGCTCAACATCATCAAGTTATTTTACCTTTTCTCCTTTAGCCATAAGGCAAGTAGGAGTGGAGAATAGTGATGGAGCCTCCTTGATGGCGATGCCCACGAGCCCCTTCTTCTTGGGAGATTCGTCCTCACTTGAGTCGGAATCCGAATACTCCTCTTCGGAGTCCCATTCACCAATATGGGCTTCATTTTTGCCATTTTTGTGAAGCTTCTTGAAGAGCTTCTTCTTGCCGTTGTAATTTTTCTTCTTTGATGACTTCTCCTTGTCATCCTTCTTTGTAGGGCATTGAGAGGCGATGTGCCCCTTTTCATCACACTCATAGAAACGAATGTTGCTATACTTCTTGTAGGAGGAAGATTGCCCTTTCTTGGTCTTCTCATAGCTTGAGTTTCGATATGGGCGCCTTCTCATGAACTTCTTCATTCTCCTCACTAGAAGCGCGAATTCTTCTTCGGAGTTCTCCTCATCATCTTCCTCGGACTCTTCGCTTGTCACCGCCTTAGACTTGAAGGCGGTGATCTTCTTGCTCTTGGATGAGGATTGCTCCAAGAGTTCTTCCTTGTCCTTCTTATAAAGCTCGTTGGTGATGAGGTTGCCCAACAATTGATTTGGTGTCATTCTTGCCAACTCCGGCGAGTTGAGGAAGAGTGTCACCAACACTTCATACTTCTCCGGCAAAGCCCTAAGCATCTTTCGAACAATGTCAAGATCGGAAAGGTTAGTTCCAAGGCCCTTCAGCTCATTTACAATGTTGTTGAGCCTTGAATACATCTCATTGATGTCTTCATGGGGCAACATTGTGAATGTCTCATATTTGATCCTAAGCCGATGCAATTTGGCCTCTTTTACCGTGGATGTCCCTTCGTGTATTTCCGAAAGGGTAGTCCAAATAGCATGAGCCGTCTCAAGATTGCTCACTCTATTGAACTCATCCGCGTTCAAAGCTCCAAATAAGGCATTCATAGCTTGGGCGTCTAAATGAGCGTTACGCCCTTCTTGTTCCGTTGGGTGATCCGGATCAAGAGCCATAACATAACCCTCATTTACGACTTTCCAAATTTGTGGACTCATGGCCTTCAAATAAACAGACATTCTAATCTTCCAATAAGCATAATTTGAGCCATCAAAGAAAGGTGCCTTTCCTATTGCTATACCCTCACTAGTCATCCTTTTCTCTCTAGACGGTTAAGTCTAAAAATGAGAGACCAAGCTCTGATACCACTTGTAAGATCGAGGATGCCGACTAGAGGGGGGGTGAATAGGCGGTTTTAAAATTTTCGACTAATTCTAATTAGCAATTTTAAACTTGATTAATATACTAGAGCAAGCTAACAATAGTGCACCTAAAATAATCTAGAAAGGCTCAAACAATCACTAGCACAAATAAACAACTAGGAGCAATATCAAATAGAAAGGAGATGCTAGAAGGAAAATGATCACAAGAGAGCAAACCACAAATGACACGATTACTTTTTACCGTGGTGATCGGAGACTTGCCGGTCTCCCCTAGTCCACGTTGAGGTAAGCCCGAACAAATCGGACCGGCTCCACGAATGAGCCTAATCACCTCGATCACTAGCGGTAGCCCTTTTCCCTCTCCGGGTAGGCGAGCTCCGAGCCTTCACAATCTTCCGGGCCTTCTCACAATCTTCTTGAGAAGATCACCGGACCTCCGCCAAGCCGTCTAGGTGCCGGCAAGCACCAAGAGAACAGATCACAGCGGCTTGATCTCACTCAAGTGCCAATTGGATCAACTAGAATGCAATGCACTTGAAGTTTGACTCAACTACCTCAATTGAATGCACAAATGTGAGAATGAGGTGTGAGAGGTTGCACTAGACTCAAATGTATTCAATGGAGGTTCAACAACCTTTACAAGTTCTGGTGGGGATGTATTTATACCCTTACCAACCTCAAATAGCCGTTATAATAAACAATCCTGAAAAATTCAGGAAATCCGGAACTACCGCAGGTATAACCACGGTACTTCCGGATTTTCTCTGTACGGTCAGAACGGCTATGTCAGAGAGTCAGAAGTGACCGTTGGTCAATGAGTGCGGTACTACCGCCGTTGATCGTGCGGTACTTCCGGAGGTCCGGAAGTTCCGCGCCATGACCCGGTACTTCCGATCTCAGCGAGGTTAAGTCATATCCCCGGCGCTCTCTGGAAATAAAGTTCCGCACTGTTATGCGGAACTTCCGCACATGCGGTAGTTCCGCATTTCAATCCGCGGAACTTCCGTTTTCCGAGAGGCTAAGTTAAACTCCGGGCGCTCTCTGGAAATAAAGTTCCGCTCGGGTGCCCGGTACTACCGGCCATGCGGTAGTACCGCAGTGCAACTCGCGGTACTTCCGTTTTCCGAGAGACTAAGTCTGAGTCCGGGCGCTCTCTGGAAAAAACGTTCCGCCCAGGCGCCCGGTACTTCCGGCCCAGCGGTAGTTCCGCCCAATGAACACCGGAACTACCGGATTTTCTGACAATGCACAGATTTGATTTGATTTTAATTTCTAAGTGTATGCATGATCCTAAATTGATCCAATGGGCACATTTGAACATGATCAATCAATCACCATGATCTCTCTTAATAGTACGGCGTCTATCCTATAATCCGGTCTTCCAACCTATCTCCAAGACCGGTAAAAAATAAAATAGCCCTAGACTATTTACCTTGACGCCCTTGAGATCTTTGAATCTTTGTTGGAACATTTTATGTGCCTCTTTCCTTGCTATTCAGACTAATCCTTTTAAACACTTAACACACAGATTAGTCCCATATTCACATAATGTCATTAATTACCAAAACCAATATTTTTAGGGGCCTAGATGCTTTCACACCATGAAGAAACGCGTTCTGCACATCTAGTTGGCGAAGGCTCCACCCTCTAGAGACAGCAATGGACAGAACAAGTCTAATAGTGGCTGCTTTGACAACAGGACTAAAAGTGTCTTCATAATCAATACCATATCTCTGCTTAAATCCTTTAGCTACCAATCTAGCTTTATATCTGTCTATTGAGCCATCTGCTTTCCTTTTAATTTTATAGACCCATTTGCAGTCAACTATGTTCATGCCTTGTTTTGCAGGTACTAAATGCCAGGTATTATTTTTCATTAAAGCTGAATATTCTACATCCATTGCATCCTTCCAATTCTTATTACTAAGAGCTTCTTGTAAACATTGAGGTTCACCAGTTGAGGAGAGAAATCCATACCTAATTCTTCCATCAGAAAAGACTTTTGGTTTGGTAATACCTCTCTGCAATCGAGTAACCGGTCGGCGCTGTTCGATGGGATGCCCTGAAGTCCCCACTGCATTTGGTAGATCATACGCAAGTTCTGACACCGCTGGAGTTGGATTTCCAGGCGCGGGGTAGCCAACCGCAGACGGGACAGCTTCGGTCGGCACTTCGGCAGTAGAAAATTCAGCGCCATTATGAGCCGCGGGAGAAAGCGTCGCGGCAATAGAAAATTCAGCGCCATTATGAGCCGCGGGAGAAAGCGTCGCAGAAGTACTGTGCTGCACGGGACTGTCATGATTGCTCTGCGCGGAAATACTGTGCTGCACAGGCGCACCATAAATACTCGGCGCTGGAGAACCCGCAGGAGAAGTTTCCTGGGTACTGCCTCCATGCATGCCATGCACATCATGCACGTAGCCGGTTTGCACATTGTGCTGCTGAGTTCCAGAGCCAGAACCGGAGGTATTTTGCTGAGTTCCAGAGCCAGAGCCTCCAGGATTTCCTGCAATTTCTTCTGTAACATTTTCTACAAGATGATTAGTTGAATTATTTGGGTCATCAACAAATTGATCACCTATATGTTCCCCCCTTTGATCAATAGAATTTAATAGGGATGGTGAAAGGAGACAAATTTCAGATCTAAGCCTAGCTCCGGCATTGGGCTGCAGTTTTGAGAACGGGAAGACCTCTTCATCAAAAACAACATCACGAGAAATATAAACTCTTCCAGTTGAGATATCTAAACATTTGAACCCCTTGTGCATATTGCTATATCCAAGGAAGGTACACTGCTTTGAACGAAATTGAAGCTTGTGATTGTTGTAGGGACGAAGGTTTGGCCAGTAGGCACATCCAAAAATATGAAGTAAAGAGTAATTTGGTTTGGTTTGAAAGAGTCGTTCCAAGGGCGTGGATTGAATGACTTTGCTAGGAACTCTATTGATTAAATATGTGGCTGTAAGGAAGGCTTCGTCCCAGAATTTCAATGGTATGGAGGCATGAGCAAGAAGAGATAAACCAACTTCTACGATATGACGATGCTTTCTCTCAGCAGAACCATTTTGCTGATGCGTATAGGGACAAGATACTTGATGAGAGATACCAATTTTCTTAAAGAAGGAATTAAGTTTCTCATATTTGCCTCCCCAATCAGTTTGCATGGAGATTATTTTTCTGCCAAACATTCTTTCTACATGACTTTGAAACTCATGGAATTTATGAAAAACCTCGGATTTATGTTTGAGAAGGTAAATCCAAGTAAATTTACTGAAGTCATCAATAAAGCTAACATAATATTTATTTCTCCCAACTGATTCAGTTGCAGGTCCCCAAACATCAAAGAAGATTAACTCTAAAGGAAAATGAGATACACTTGTTGATTTGGAATAAGGTAATTGATGACTCTTTGCCTGTTGACAGGCATCACAAATAGAAGCTTTATTGAAATCTAAGGAACATGGAAGATTATTTTGACTGATGACTTGTTGCACAACTTGTAGGGCTGGGTGTCCTAGTCGGTTGTGCCACTTTGATAGAGAAGGCTTGATGCTACTGTAGACTTGTTTATTTGGCTTAACTGAGGCGGGATTGAATGGATAAAGTCCTCCCTCACATCTTCCTCGAAGAAGAATTTTCTTCATTGCCTGATCCTTAATCAAAAAGAAATTTGGATGAAACTCAAGAAAAGCTTGATTATCAGTAGCTAGGCGATGAACAGAGACAAGATTTTTCTTGGCTTTTGGTACATGTAAAATGTTGTTGAGTAAAAGACTGCGATGTGGGGTATGAACAATAGTATGACCAATATGTTTAATGCCCATACCTGCACCACTCGCAGTGTGGATTTGATCCGTGCCAGTGTACTTTTCTCGGAGAGCCAACTTATCAATGTCGCTAGTAATATGATCTGTCGCACCGGTGTCTGTATACCAATTGGTATCAACACCATATGAGTTTGTAGCAGCAGCAACTGTCTTCTTTTCAGAGGTATAATCTTCATCAAACCGATGCCAACAGTCCAAAGCAGTATGGCCCGGTTTGTCACAAACTTGGCATCGTGGACGGCTGTCATTGCTTGTGTTTGATCCTCCGTAGCTGTTTCTTCCAGTTCCACGACCTCCACGACTGCCACGTCCATCACGGCCACTGCCACGATTGCGGCTACCGTGACCACACTGGTAAGCTCCGCGCCCGCGTCTAGCAGCATTAACCGAGCTAGCGCCATGGGAACCTCCTTGTAGCAAATCCATCCTGTTCTCAAAGCTAATTAGCTGAGCATACAATTCACTCACCGTGATCGGTTCTTTCCGCCCCAGAACAGTTGTAACATCCTGATTTTCAGAGTCTTTTTGAAGCTTTTAAAATAAAATTCACCATTTGAAATTTTCTGAAATTAATTAAAGCTTAAAAGGAATTTTCAGAATTTATTTGGATTTAATATGATTAAATTAAACATTAACATTTGCCAAGTTTATTTTATTTGAGTTCCTGGTGTCTCAAGGATTTTATTGGTATTTTTTTCTGGATTTATTTGCTATTTTCTAGAGCTCAAAAGTATTTAATTGAATTTCTGGAAAAAGAAAAAGAAAAGGAAAAGAAAAACCCGCCGAACCGGCCGGTGGGCCGAACCCACCGAACCGGCCCGGTCCAGCCCCGCCGGCCTGCCCGCCCCGCCACGCGGCGCGCATCCGCGCGCGCCCGCGCCCGCTTCCCTCCGCCCGATGGTCGACGCGTGTCGCCATCTCGGCCGCTGCCGCTCGCGCTCGCGCGCATCGCTGCCGCCCGCTCGCCCGTGCCACTGACAGGTGGGGCCCACCTGTCAGAGCCGTATCCGGCCGGGACTCGGCATCCGTGCCACGTCAGCCCTCGCCGCCCGGGTATTTATTGCGCGCCGCCACCTCGGTTCGCGTGCCTCGCCCGCGCCGCCGCCGTCGCCTCCGCCGTGCGTCCCCGCCGTCTCCGCCGCCGCCTTCGCCGCCGTCGCCGCTGTGCGCCGTCGCCTCCGCCGCCGGGAGCTTCGCCGCCGCCGTCGCCTTCGTCGTTGGCCAGCCGCCGCCGTCTCCGCCGCAGTCGCCTTCGCCGCCGTCGCCGCCGTCGTCGGTGAGCCCCGCCGGCCTAACCCTAGCCGTCGCCGCCGCCGCCGCCCGGACGCCCGTGCCGCCTCGGTCGCCGGCCGATCGCCGTCGCGCCGCCGCCGCCCGGCCGCCACCCGCGTACCGCGCCGCCAGCGGACGCCCACACCCACGCCCGCGCCCGCCGCCTCGGTCCCCGCGCCCGCGACGCCTCGCGCGACGCGCCCGCCACGCGTCGGCCATCGGCCGACTCCCGCCTCCCGCGCCGCCTCATCCGTGCCGCTCATCCAGATCTGAGCCAAAGGCCCAGATCGCGCCGCGTGGACGCCCTCGAGCCGTCCGATCGACCGCCGCCGCCGCCCCGCGTGCGCCGCGTCAGCCCTGGCCACGTCAGCCGCCGCGTCAGCCCTAGGGCTTGCGTGTCAGCCCCGTCAGCCGCCGCGTCAGCCCCGCCGCTTGCGCAAGCAGCCCAGTCAGCCGCACTGTTCTGTGCGCCGGGTTCACCGTAGACCCATCTCACCGTGCGCCGGTCCACAGCACAGTGCCTTTTCCAATTTCCCCGAATTTCTGTAGATTTAATTTTCCAGAAGCCCGTTCTCCCTCATCCTAGCTCCGATTGACCCGATTCTTTTTCCTAAATTCATCTAAAATTGAGCTCTACCTTTTGGTTCAGGTTTGAGAATTATTGGAGTTCATTTGAATTTTATTTGAATTTATTTTGTCTCTTTGTGTCGTTTTCTCTCTCGTTAGATCACGCGTTCGAGGGAGCCGCCGTTGGATTTGAAGATCAAGAGTTGTCAACTGAGCAAGGCCAAGGCAAGTCGTGTCCTTTGATCATGTTGAACCCAGTTTGCAATCTATTATTTAATTATTTTGTTTTAAATTATCTTGCATTGCTATTTTTATTTAAACCCTTGTATTGGTAGTTATCGTCCCAATTGGTTATTTCCCTCCTTGATATTTTGGAATACCTTGATGCCATTGTCACCTTAGGTTGGGAATTTAATTAGTGATGCTATGTTATTCGTCACATTGGGTTGGTACGATTAGAATGCTTAGCCTTGCTTATTTTGCGAAAGGTTTCATCATCACATGTGATTAATTAATTTGACTTAATGAGATATTGAATTGTGGTTGGTACCACTGTTATAAAATTTGTGCCGTGACGTTGGTGCGTCATTGGCGGTGGTTATACAAAATTGGTTTTCACTCAGGCGAATGATCGTGCAGTAAAGGGGGTGCAGGTTGCACATTGGGATGTGGATGTTTCGTCTGAGTATGTTTAAGGACTTAACTTTGTGCGCCATTGATCTGAGTCTTACCGTGCAAACCACATGTCTAGTATGGGATAGACCTGGCATAATAATTTGTGAAGTCTCAACTTTGGTTTCACTACCGATGTTGTTGTGGCGCAAGAGGGGGCAATTACCGACTAGGGGGTTACCCTACTCGACGGCGAAACCTTAGCGAGTGGGATCAGGTTGAGATGGATCATTGTAAAAGCCTTGTTGTGATTATCTTTAACGTGAGGATTTTCACATCGTGTGGGTACAGTTGTGCAATCTCTGCAGAGTGTAAAACTATTCGAATAGCCGCGTCCTCGGTCATGGACAATGCTCGGTGATTTCACACGAGGTATAGATACTCTTGGAAAATTTAGTGTTTGGTCCGTGGATGGTTAATTTAGCTTGTGGATGGGAGGTCCATAAGTAGTTTACTTCAATTCCTTTGATTATTCATTATTGTATTATTTTACAATTCGCCTTCAATCTATTTATGGTAATTTCAAATGCTGTTTATGCAAATTAACCCTTTCAGCCTTCCATTGGTAAGCCTTGCATACTATATTGCATCATTTGTTACAAACGGCTTGCTGAGTACCAATGTACTCACGGCTTTATGCCTATGTTGCTCAGTTGAGGAAGAGGAGTACTACCAGCAAGAGGTTCCAGGAGGCGAGTACTTCGACGACTACGCATTCTAGGCTTCGCTCCCCACTCGATTGCCCGTGGGCATGTCGATTGGCCACTACGTTTTATTTTGGATTTCCGCTGCTAAATTTTGTTAAGCCCCTAAGGCTATTGAGATTGTAAGCTTGACCATAAGGTCTCACTTTTGGATATTGTTTAATAATTCGAGTTTCCCTTAGTTATTATCGTGATTGTGGTGATGATTACCTCTATGTTTGACTGTGTGCACTAGCGTGATCCTGGACTAGTGCAGTATACACAGAGAGTCCGGATTTGCATATTCGGGTCTCTACAACAGTCGTCACAACAGAATTGTAATCAATGTCGAGGCCATTGAGAATGTAGGAGACGAGTTCTTCATCATCAATCGGCTTGCCAGCTGCTGTCATCTTGTCGCCATAAGCTTTCATCTTGCCGAAGTACTCCGGCATAGACATAGATCCCTTCTGGGTACTGGAGAGAGCCATGCGTGTATTGATCACACGAGCTCGGGTTTGTGAAGAAAACATATCTTCTATCGCCTTCCAGACTTCCGCCGCGTTCGTCATCGCAGCAACATGAGTGAGAATCTCCCTTGATAGGGTGGAGAAGAGGTAGCCGAGGACCTGCTGATCCAGAGCAAGCCACTTTGCATACTCTGGGTTTGGTTCTTCTGTTGTTTTGTCGCCGGACTTGACGGTGATCATTGTCGCCGGAGCCACCGTGGTTCCATCTAGGAACCCGATGAGTTGAGCGCCTCGCAAGGCTGGAAGCACCTGCGCCTTCCAGAGCATGTGGTTGCTCTTGGTTAGTTTCTCCGCAACAGGATGACCGATTGATGTACTCAAGGTCATCGCTGCAAAGGATGGAGATGCTCCGCTCGCCATAGATGCGTTTCAGAAGAAGAGCTCTGATACCATGAAGAAGAACGCCGGAAATTGGTGAAGCGTTCTCACCTCCCGTAGGAGGCCGCGTATGTGTATTTATATGAGCTGAGAATAGCACTCAGCGTTGCTTACAAATCGGTGCATATCTCTAGTTTCCTTTCTTGTTAAACCGAAGCTAACTCTTCTATCTATTAGCTAAACAATCCTATCTGAACACGGCTCAGGAGACCGAACCTTTCTATCTGTTAGAACAGCAAGATAAATCTAGAGATATGCATCTAAACTTAGTTACAAGACTTTCCTTTCTAACAATCATCAGATCAGTTACAATCGAGCCATGCCCCCTGCAGATTGGCGTGCATCACAGTGATGATCTTGCTCACAATATTCGCCTCCGGGGTGAGTCCACCAATAGCAGATCCCACGGCCTATGGCCCTGTTTGCGGGAGGGGTTTAAAGCTGGTTTTTGCTTCCCGAAGGCCGGAAGCCTCCAAACAGGCAGGCTAGCTACAATGCAGATTTAGGGATAAGCTAACTTTGGAGACAATGAACTGAAAACTTAGATACTAGTAAGAAGTGATTTTCGGCCACTAAAAGAAAATTACCTACCAAGTAGCATTGGTTAAATAGGGCTTGGAACCATTTCGCGTCTATGCCTCTCCAGGAGGGGGCTTGTTAGACCATGTGGATAGATCTAGGATATTTTAGTGATGAATAATTGGCAATGGTTAATTTGTTATGATGAATAATTGGTGATTTTGTTTAGCGTTGTTATGCGAGTTGTGTTGCGTATGTGCGAATTTATGTTGGTCAAATTGGGACGAACTTGTGCCGGGAAATATTTTTTTGGCCTTTGCATGTGCAGGTTAAGTGTGGAGACGATCATGGTCGGTGACGAGGTGAATCGGGACAAGGATGGGGAGATTCGAGGTTCAGACGGTCAAGGAGGTCACGAGATGTTCGGGCTCATACTTGGGGCGCATGGAGATCAGAGATGGATAATATGTGTTGGAGCTATGGAGGTGTGGTCAGGAGGCTACGACACGTGATGGATAATGCGTGGAGAAGATACAGGAGGTGCGGTCCTGAAGGCTTTGACACGTGATGATTTGGAGAAGTTGGAATTTTGGAAAACCCGTGTTAGGAAGGGTTTCGGGTCCCTCATTTGTTGAAATTGAATTAGAACTCGTAGGTTTAGGTTCAGCTTATGTTTTGGGCCCTAAACTATAAATAGAGATGGGGTTAGAAGCTAACCATGTGACTTTTGAAGAAACTAAATTTTGTGTAGGGTTTAGAGGTGCTATAGAGGGTACTTTATAGTCATCATAATGCAGAAGAAAAAATAGATCTATTCTGAAGAAATTGGTACGGCACGTTTTTTCTTCGCGTCGTTCTCGTGCATGTCGACGTCTTCTCCTGCGCTTTGTACACCTTCCCAGCGTCACGTCCCGCAGCGTCGTCGGTGGCACACGTTCTCGTTGTCCTCGGGAAGGCACGTCGTTCCGGCGATAAGCAATCTGAGCGTGAAGTCTTAAATCACTACCAATCTTGCATTCAAGTTTATTAGCCGTGAGTGATTAGATAAGTAATCAGGTGAGGCTAATTAAGGTTTTTGTATTACGTATACTGCATGCATGCATGTTCTTTGGAATCTGTGAGTTGGCTTGAGTGAAAAAGTTGTCTGCATGCATTACTTTCTTTGGTCGTGATTAAATACATGATTAGGTGAGAGATGGTTAGGGGTTGTATGCATTGCATGAGATTTGGATGTGAGATTGAAATCTGTTTGCTGCATGCGTTTAAAAAAAGGGGGCATCTAATGCACAGTCGACTGAAAATTTAACAAAACACAGTCGATTCCCTCCTCACCTCACGATCCACACTGAACGGCTAGCGTTTTTGCTGTTTTTTTTGTTGATGGGCCGGTTTTGTTTTGTGAGTGGGTAAGCAATTTGCGTGGGTTGACTATTCAAACCTATTCAAACCCATTAACGCATTGGCCCATCCGTTTTCTTGTTGTGAACTTTCGGCCCGATAATTAAGGCCCGATACATTGAGACCAGCGCAACCACTTGCAAATACAAAAGAAAAGAGCAATCAACAAGAGCCTGAATTTATGCAACAAACATCTATCCCGTGATTGTGATCTTGCCCCCATCACGCAAGAAAAAACAGATAGGATTGATTTCAGTCTGTACGTAGATTGGGGAAAAAGAATATCACGGAATAAAAACAACAAAGAGGAAATAAAAGAGAGGAGGGCAAGACGAAGGTGAGAAAGGAGGGAATGAGAGAAAGAGTGCAGAGATAAAGAACAAAGAAGGAACAAGTTGAAGAACAAAGAGGAACTTACCTCCGTCAGAAATTCCCAGGTGACCTCCTCCCCGTGTGTGTGTCCAAATCAATATAGACCCCAATACGATGCTGCTTCCCTTTGCTTCTACACCAATTGCCTTCATATAAATTCTCCTTTTTGCTCTTTTCCACCAATTGCCTTGCCTCATCTCCATACAATTCACTGAATTACTGATAAAATTTCTTCTTCTCCTTCACCAAGTAGATGCCATGGTTTGAATAAGATCTAGTCAGAAACTGCAAGCTAACCATAACGTCCATGAAAAACACTAAAAACAAAAACACAAATATAGAACTGTAAGCTTGACAAAATTATAAACAACTTATTATACTGGCCTAACAAAATTATCTGTGGAATGCAGTTTTTGGTAAGAGATAAAAAAATTGCACATAATATCATACTAACTTGCACATGACCACACATTGCAAAAATCCCTAAAGAGGGTTGTAAGATCTGAATAACAGGAAATGGTGCCGGCTACAACAACAGCTAAAGGCAATATAAAGAAGGAATATAACAACAGGACATGAATGTGGGTGACATTTGTACTCTTATTACACAATTTAACATCCATGCTGTCAAAAGGAATCATTCTACAAAAAAAGAAAAAATCAGCCTAACATGCTGACAAATAAAAAATTTCAGGTTAACAGCTATACAGGTGTGCTAGATTATTCAGATCATCTCTTTACCCAAAAAGAGATATGCAACCAGGTATAAAACTCCATGCAAACATATTAATGTATAAAAATTGCAGAAATATTTAATTCAAAATTGCACTGACATCATAACTGCAACAGTCATACAATGATACAAATAACTAGCAACTTTAATATGAATTTTGCTGTGGATTCAGAAAATCAAATTAGAGTAGATCAAAAAACAATGAGTTCTAAATAAATTAGTCATCTTACTGGTTTGAATTTTATTGATCTATGGGTGACATATATAAAGTTACATTTTGGGTGAGAGAGAAAATATTGCACACAATAGCACAATAACTTGTACATGACCTGACATTGCAAAATTTCTTAAAGAGCGTTGTAATATCTAAATTGCAGGAAATGGTGCAAGCTACAACAACAACTGAAGGCAATAAAGAAGGAATATAGCATCAAGACATGAATGTGGGTAATATTTGTATTTTTAATACACAAAATTAACCTCCATGATGTCATTCTACAAAAAAAAGTTCAGTCTAGCACATTGGCAACAAATTTTTAGGTTAACAACTGTGCAGATGTGCTGGATTTTTTAGATAATCTATTCTCCCAAAATAGAGACATACAACTAGGTATAACTCCATCCAACCATATTAATGGATAAAAATTGAAGAAATATTTTATGAAAATTGCACTGACTTAATAACTGCAACAGACATATATATAACAAGCAACTTTTGCATGAAAACAGGTATTCACCAGGAATGGACATTTGACAACTGAAGACCAAATTGCAGAATAATATACTAAGTTCAGTGTAAGTATAAATATAACAAGTAACTTTTGCATGAAAACAGGTATTCACCGGGAATGGACATGTGACAACTGAAGACCAAATTGCAGAACAATATACTGAATTCAGTGTAAGTATAAAACATTTCAACAAAAATAATAACACAACACAAAGTACACACAACATAGATAAAACATAGATAGACAAAAAAATAATGATGATATGTTAACAGTTAAGGTTATCGTAAGACAAAAGCAAGACATACACAAGCCTACTAGAACAAATCAGTAACTTTGGTCAGAAAAATAGCTAAGGATCTGAGGTAATTTCTATGAATTGGCTTCAAACACAAATCAGAGATGAGATTATTTTCTTCAACTATGTGGTGCTAATTTACATTTTTTTTTCTTGATAAAGCAGGCTCCTGCAATAGGTGGATGCACACAACTACTGCAGAGTTCTCTTGATTATGAGGTGAGTTAATAAATTGACCTTAATTGCAATCATAACAAATAATGATGTTTAGAACAATTTAATAGACAACAATGGAAAAAAAAAGATTACCGATTAACTTACTTGCCTTTGTAACAAAGCAGAACCACATGTACATCACAACCAGCAAGACTGATCAACCACAAGAAAGGAAGGCAGAGATCTACAAATGCAACAAACAGAATATCATCAAATTGAACAAAACACCTAATAATCTGATATAACAAACAACAAAGATATGGCTGTAGAAAACAATCAAGACAACATACTAATCTTGAAAAATAATGATCGAACCAACACATACAACCTTATGCAGCAAAGGCGCAAAGCATTGGAACCGTACACAGAAGATATAAACAAATTAAATTTCTAACCTGGACAGAATATAATCAATTATTTGTGAATTCTTACACATGACTAAGACATAAAACGTAAACTAAAATATACAAAAAAGTTTATATGAACACAAATATGAAAAATTGCATTGATTTTGAACTAAAATTGCACCATACCTATCACTGAAAGTTTAGTTAAACTTCTATGCAAGTTTTCACACTGACCAAGAAAGTTGCATTCTAGGCGATGACACTAATAAATCTGCATGAAATTCTAATATACAACGAAAAATAAACACGGATGTTTAGATGAATTCTGGGCTATAAAAGTAATAAATCTGCGTGAAACAATCCAAAACTTTCAATGCTACATATTCCAGTGCTAGTTTTGATAACAAAGTTAGGTTTCACATTAACAGAAAACAAATATTTTATCATCCTAACATAGGTGAACGCTACAGAAAACATAAACAAATATAATTATTCTAAGGAAGACAAATTATCCTAACATAGGTCATAGGTGAGCCCTACAAATACAGAAACAAAAGGACAGAAGACAAATTATCTGGACTAGAACTTGCACGCCATTTTTATTAAAATTGCATAGGACATGACACTGAATTTTTTTTGTTTAAATGGTATGCAAGACAAAGTTTGTGGTGTATTTTTGTATGAAGTTAAGTCAGGAAAACCAGTCACCCCCATCCCTAGGCAGGTATTCCACGAAGGAATTGGCACCTTTTACTAGTTTGTGTGGCAAATCATGTTCAACTATTTGTTGTTGAACCACTACTACCAGATACTATTTCAAGGTTGCTTTAGATCATCAGCAAAATAATAGTACTAATAATGCAAAGTTACAGTGCCCCAAATACGCTCAACAAGATCAGTCACCTCGTTCCTGGGATCACAACAATGGTGGATTTCATCGACTTCATCTCCTGCTACTGCTTCAGTCATCAAAGAGGCGCCATAGCCACAAGCCCACAACCACAACCATCTTTGCCGTCATCGCCATCTGCCTCCATCATTGGGGATGACGAGCAATGCAGGACACTACACTCAGGCTCTTCAGGTAGCTCGTCCCCTAAGACAATGAGAGGAAGCATGTCTATCTAAGAGGCAAGCTCATATAGCCTCACAGCGTACAAGATGTGCAATCCTGTCGCTGCTCGATATGCAGGGACACAACCCATGACAAAGAGAAAAGCTACACAACAAGGATACTACTACTACTACTGCCGATAATGAAGCATCAAATAATGTCAAGCTGCAGTTAGGACAAGATAAATCAAGTATCCAGCAAGCATTCCCAACAAAAGGGTCATAAATTGTTCAAGAGGTGTCCCATGTCCATCCTATTGCAGGTGCAGGAGACACTTGTTCGAATGGCAGTCGACGGTGGCGCGGCAGCCCCAGCTTCGTCGTCTGTGTAGGAGTGGTCTGAGAACAACCTCCGGGACCCACCTCCTGCTGTCGTGGCCTTCAACAAGCCAAGGCATAAGACTTTCATCTCGCCATGGAAGATAGAGGCAAGAAGGAGCAGGATCCAAAAAGCACATCAAGCTCACCATCCCCCTAGAAATTAAAACCCGCCGAACTAATAACATGAACATGATTTCACAAATCGACTATATCTCGCGCAGATAGAATCAAAGTAACAGCAATCGGTAGAGGCGGAATAGAACACCATAAGTATTGCACAAAAAAGTCACACCTCAAATTGCTAGAAACTCTCAGTAGATGCCGCTCGCCTCGAGTACAATCAAATCCGACTAGCAAACTCAGTAGATGCTGCTCGCCTCGAGTACAACCAAATCCGACCGGCAACCTCAAATAGATCCTCACCGGGTGCTCTCTGGCTCTTCGCTCGCCTCCAAAGTCTCCAACGCTTGCCTCCAACCTCTCGTTATCGCAGTCGCCTGTCGACTGACCCGATCGCCTCCTTGCTCTCTCCCTCTTGAGTTCTCCGCGCTCTCTCTGTCTCTCTACCCCCAATCTGTCCCCTCGCTCGGACACAAAAGTGAAACGGGTCCCAACCCAATAGATGATGGCAAGTCCAATAACTACACAGAGCACAGCATAGATCTCAGAACCTATCCAACGGCTGGAAAATCGACTGAAACTTCAAAAATTTTCAGGTGATTGTGCATTAGCAAAACCGTTAAAAAAAATAGTGTTGTGTCAGCCGAGATATTTGCACGGTGAATTATTATTATTTTTGTTGTCTTTTGCTTTTGTGTTTTTAAGGAGAGAGGAAAACATAATTAGTGCTAGGAGATTAGGTTAAGCTAATTAGGTTTATGTTTTTTGTTTAGCATTAAGTTTTTAAGTTTGTGATTCATGCATGTATCGAGAAAAAAAAATATAGTTAGGACATCAAGTTTGTGATATGGAAAGTTTGGTTGATTAATTCCTTACGGATTTTGCTTAGTTGCATAATTAGGGCTTAATTTATTCTCGTCACTATCTGCATTAGCAATCTTGTTTATTTTATATCTCAAGTTCTAGACCTCTGATTGACGTAATTCCAGTTATTTTTCCTGCTGTCTAGTTATGTTCGACTCTATTTCTTCGGTTTTCAAGTGAAATTTTAATCATAATCTTCATAGCTTTGTAGCTATCGGAGAAAAGCGATAAGTGAATACTTACGGGAGAAATTAAAAGGCACATTTACCCTCCTTTGTTGCCTGTTCGGTTCTGCAGCAACATGGATTTGTAATTTGTGTGATTGGTAACCTAAGATTTTATAGTTTCTGTTTATGATTGGTAGCTAATGGTACAGCCGAGGTAGTAGTCTTCTTGGTATCTCTTAACAAACAAATTATCAACATTGTTCTTTGAGAGATATTTCATGGCAGACATGGGATTTATTTATTCTTAATTTGAATCTGTGTTTGTCATTTTGATTGCCCATCTTACGTTACAACTTAGAACAAACTTTCAAGATGAAATGGGAATTTGATTTATTTACAACGTCGATGACCAAGGGTAAAGCAGTGGTTTAATTATTGCCAATCTTCTCTTCGTAATGTGATTGAACGATCCGGTGTATCAAAGATGAAATGGCAAATTTTGTTGAAATTGCCAAGTTTTGAAATAGACAAACAGAAGATCTAATGGCATGTATAATGCCTTACATGATCTTCTCTGGAGGTGCAATGAAGATGAAGATTACATGGCACCAACTGCCCAAGAGGCAACTGTTGGAGAGGTTGGTGAAAATGATATGTCAGAGGATGAGACATGAGTGCTCTTCATGATTTCATTACCAATTCTTTGTGGCTAATAGATCATACGAATATATATTGCTATACGAAGTTTTGTTTGTAGTGTTCGTCTCTTTGACGTGACAGTAGGCGTTGCACCTTTTTATGGGTAGTATTGCATTGTTGGAAGAAAATATACATTTCACCTTCTATATATGATTTTAGACATTGCAAAATATTACTCAATTGCTTGAAACTTAGTACAATAAATTGTTTCATCAATATTTCTTCAAAAAGAATAAAAAATAATCATATTGACACTAAATCAGCACATGAACATGCCTTTAGAACCCTCAAAGGTATTTTAGATACTTCAACATCCATCCATAATTAAAACAACCAGTCAGTCTAACCAAAAAACCAAACTACTAAACAGCCTCTTAGAAAAAAAGCTACAGCCATTAGCTACAACTATTTTTCAGTCAAAAGGCCAAAAGACAGTTTATGCTCAAAGCTACAGCTTCTCCGAATAGGGGACGACACTGCTCACGCAGTCAGGGTGTCAGTGTGGAGCCGCTGCACATTTTGAGCAGTCTGAATCTGCTAAGACCGCCTCCAAGTCGGCCTTCATTGCCACCTACCTCTGTGTGCCGGTCATAAACGTGAGTGTGCCTATCTTCGCTGACAAAGAGTGCATTAGAACTGGCGGATCGTCGACTCATCCCAGCGGATACGTATCAAACTATCCCTCCAAGCCGACATCCCTGAAGAACCGCCTGATGTTCCCGTATCCAGGCTCTGTCCAACTGCTCAAAACTGATCCTCTTCTGATCGGCCATTTTCGTGTCTCTGTAGATTGTCTTGTACAAGTCCTGCTGGGTCACGGGGTAGAAGCGATCATGTCTAGTCGTCTGTGCTTGGCTCACTGTAGTGGTCCCATGCCCTAAGTACCTTCAGGTCGTCCTTGGACCACGCCTTGTAGTCTACCGAAACTCCGGCTGGCTTGGCAGGTGCCTGATCAGGCTGAGCAGGAGCCGGCTCTGGTTGCTGACTAGATGTTCGAGATCGTATCGACCGTGCCGCCTACGATCAAGTAACACGGTGGGAGGGAGTGCCGGAAGCTGCGACGATGACGACCAGTTGCGTGTCCGAGCAATCTTCTTACCGACCATAGTGTTCTATTTTATGATCTGGATTTGATCTTGTTTGATTATGCTGATATTTTTAACCACTTGAAGAGTTCGATTATGTTTCACTCAGAAATGTAAATTGGTCGGATGTTATGATTAAGATCATATTTGTGTCCGTGATGGATTCTGCACCAACCTACATTAGACGTGTTGCTCTAGGGTACTTGTGCTAACTAGAGTTAGATGTGACTACTTGAGTCGCTTCCAAGTATAGCTCTTCACTGTTATCTTTTAAGACTCTCCGAGTAGGCTACTATCCTAATCTCCGAGAAGGTCACTATTATTGTTTTCGAGTAAGTCTTTCATTTGGAAAAGTCTTTCTTTCTTTACCGACTAGGACTTGCTCATTCCTCGTCTAGGACTCTTATTCTCAAGGCTATTTATATCCTCTATAAATTGCCTAAAAGGTGTGCGAAATTAGGTCTACGCTAAGAGTATTCTGTAACTTCTCCTTATATAGTGATTTATCTATTGTGCACTCATGGTTTTTCAATCAAAAGGGTTTTCCACGTTAAATCTCTATGTGTGCTTTTGATTGTTCTTCATTGGTTTCATTTTTTGTCATGTCAATTTTGCGACAAGTGGTATCCGGTCCTAACAAGTGGTATCAGAGCCACGTTCTTTGCCCAGCTCAATCTAGGTCACTCTTGATATGACAATAATAAAGTATGATATTTCGCTGCTTGACCGAGACACAAGATTTTCCCTATGGCAGATCAAGATGTGAGCTATCCATCTCGATTTAGATGATGCGTTGTTGGGATTCGACAAGATGACTGATGTATGGTCCACTAAGGAGAAGCAAAGAAAAGACCATAAGGCTCTCTCTTAAATTTATCTTATTCTTTCTAACAATATTCTTTAGGAGGTCACAAAGGAGACCACTGCTACTACGTTATGGTTAAAGCTGGAACAAATCTACATGACCAAGGATATGACCAGCAAGATGTTTGTGAAGCAGAAGCTTTTCTCGCTCAGATTGGCAGGAGGCGATTTTGTGCTGAACCACTCGATTGTTTTTAAAGATATCATCGTCGATTTTGAAGCAATGGACGTCAAATATGAAGATGAAGATTTATGCCTTATTCTACTCTACTCGTTGTCCAGTTCATAATTTATGTTCAAAGATACAATTCTTTATAGTCATGCCACTCTCACTCTCAAGAAGGTTTATGATGCTTTGCATGCAAAGGAGAAGCTGAAAACCATGGTGTATAGCGAAAGAACAAATTCACATACAGAAGGTTTTTCTTTTCATGGGAGGCAAACTAAGAGGTCTCAGACTAGGGATTTCAAGAGCAAGAACAAAATTCGAGGTCATTCAAAGTCAAAGAACAAGAAGTCATGCCGTTATTGCAAGAAAAGTGACCATGACATATCCGAGTATTGAAAACTCCAGAACAACGAGAAAAAGAATAACAGTTCCAAGAAAAATCAACAAGATGAACAAGCTAGAGCCACCGTTGTTAAAGAAAATTCCAGAGGATTTGCCCGTGATTATAAAATTAGCGATGAGTAGATTCTTGATTTAGTCTGCACTTTCGATATGAGTTTGAACCGTGATTGGTTCATTACCTATAAAGCGACCCTAAGTGGATCAGTATTGATAGGAGATAATACTCTATACAAAATTGCAGATATTGATTATGTCCAGATCAAGATGTTTGATGACACCATTCGAACCATATCGAAAGTCTGACACTCCAAACTTAAAAAGTAGCCTTATCTCATTGAATACTCTTGACACTAGAAGATATAAATTTTAGGTGGAGGTAGAGTCCTGAAAGTCTCCAAAAGCGCTCTTGTTGTGATGAAAGGTAATATAAAGGTAATAAATTTATATCATCTTTAAGGCACTACTCTGGTCGGAACTGCTGCTATTTCCTCGGCTAGATTATCTGATACTGATTGGACTAATCTATGGTACATGCATCTTGGACACATGTAAACATAAGAAAAAGGTACAATGTACATTGATGATCTAATTGCTGTCATCTAGAGAGAGATTGTTGAACGTATCCATCAACTCTAAATTCTGTATGGAGTGTTGAGCTCACAAATAAGCTTGTTCCTAGTCTTTTACTGTTAGAAATACTTCACAATCTCACTCGTGATACTCGTTCTTCTCTCCTCCAATATTCTTCTAGAAAAAGTGAAAGCAGACTCGGAAGAAACAGTTGAGACAGGCGCAGATTGCTCCAGTACATGACATTGTAAAACTTGATCTTCCAAAGGAACCTGAATACAACTCTTTACCATTATCTTCTAAGACTCTCCGAGTAAGGTACTATTCCCCTCTCCAACAAGGTTACTATTATGGTTTTCGAGTAGTTCTTTCTTTCGTACCAATTAACCCATTTCTTGTCTGGGACTCTTATTTTCAAGACTATTTATATCCTCTGTAAGTTACCTAAAAGGTGTGTGAAATTAGGTCTGCGCTAAGATCGTTCCGTAACTTCTTCTTGTATGCTGATTTCGTCGATTATGCATCCGTAGTTTTTCAATCAAAAGAGTTCCCAAATTAAATATCTGTCTAGTACTCTTTGTTTTTCATTGGTTTCAATTTCGAAACAAGTGGTTCCCCATTATAGCGACCTGGATATGGAGCAGACATTTAGTGATAGATCGATAACAGCGCAAGCATGGCTCGGAATCGAAAAGACGGGAAATATGAAATCTGGGCAGCGAGTGTTCAGTTCGGGAAACGTATGATGCGCGCGGACTGTCCGGACAGACAGTCCGGCCGAACCAGCATAAGCATGGATCCAACAAAATCTGAGCCCAATAAGCTTGCAATTAGCCGGTTTAACCACCGGTAGATCGAACCTAACCGCTGCTCACTGAAAATGCTGGAGATTGAGTCCACGTTTGAGGGATTAATATGTGTTTGGACCTAGAATGGAAGGAAGGAATTAAGCGGCCAAGAAAGTATTGTACCGCAGGTAGGGAGCGGGGAGCCGGTGGAGCCAATCTCGGAGGGCCACCTTCTGCGCGCAGCTGCCCTGACCATGGCGACGGGCTCCGATGGACCGACGGCGAGCGAGGGAGCGGAATGCGGCGTTGCGCGTCACGTGCTGGTGATGGTGGAGGGTCGAGGAGGCGGCGATGTCATCGGCAACGGTGGCGCTGGCGGCCGGCGCTTGCAGTGCGTGCGGGGGAGCGGCCGTGCTGTGGAGTGAGAGCGTGAGCGTGACAACAGTGGGTGGGTTTAGTCTGAGAGCCTATGCGCGATTCTCGTGGGCATAAGGCCCGATTGGGAGTTAGCCCAACTGTGGCCCATTTATGGGCACGTGTGCGGGAGCACGTTACGAGGTACAAGGCTTTTTTCTTCTATTTATGACTTTTATCTATGGCTTATGAATTTTAAGTTGTTTATGAGAGAAAATATTGAGTAACAAAAATTCACGTGTGGATTTGCCAATATAAATGAAGTCGCTACAGTATGTACTACAGTCAACTTGTAGACCTTGCTTTAAAAAGCACTCCATTTGAAAGATGATTACTGTAGAAAAATCAAAAAGTAGATTTTAAAAACTAAAAAGTAAAGGCCTATAGGTTTCTGCTTTTGCCTTTCTACTTGTTTAAAGAAGTTAGAAGTTAATATAAACATTCGGCTTTCTATAACGGTTTTTCCACTTCTCTTACTTCTGTCTCGTTTCAAGGATAAGGCAACGGTCTTGGACGTATCACGCACCTCACTTATCTTGCTTCCATCTTGCACACGCATCTCTCTCTCTCATATTCCAACCCATCACGTCCTCCTTATAAAAGCCGCATCTTTCAGTTACTACTATTTATTTTTAGTCAAAAGTTATCAACCACAATCAAAAGCCTAGCCAACCAATATGAATAGGCCCGTACTGACCACTTAGTAGTAAATATTTATGCTAGTCATATTTTGCTGCTAGTTCGATTCTGAAACCGAGTGTGCCAAGTTTGGTGGCACTTTGCATGCTTTCACGGTAATGAGTACTGCACTTGCTCTCTTTCCTCTCCAGAAATTCCTTGCCAAATTTCAGTAGTTACCAAAGCACTAAATATGTTGAGACAAGCTTGTTCAGAGTTGTTAATTAGTTCTACCTTCTGGAAAGAAAAGAACAGAAAAAAGAAGTCCAGATACTATTTGATGTCAGTATAATGGTCTTTGAACAACCCTAACTAATCATCTTACTTGCTAGTATTTGACAGAGAAGAAGGAAAGATGAAAAAGTAGACCAAAATGGCTTGGCTTTTCCAGCCTTGCTCACCACTCTAGGAATCAATGAAGCAGTTGTGCCTGTTGCACCGTCAAAGTGCCAATGCATGCAGGAAATGCAATGCAGCTTACTCCCCAAATGCAGATGTGCAGCAGCTTTGGAAGCTTATTTTGTGATGGCAAGGCATGTGATGAGATGATGATCTAGTGCCAACCTTACCTGGTTAACAAAAGCTCTCACGAGCAACACATGGGCTACTGGGCCTGTGGCTACGGTTTATGGATTTTGACTGCGGCTTGTAACTTTTAGGTTATTTGTACAAGAGATTACAGAGTAACAGAAACTCTCGTGCGGTTTTTGCCAATATAAATGAAGTCAGTAAAGTATATACTATAATTAACTAGTAGACTCTATCTTGAAAAAAATACCCCGTTTAAAAGTTAGTTACCGTAGAAAAATCGAAATGCAGCTTTTAGAAGCTGAAAAGAACATGACCAGTGTTAGTTTTACATCATCAAAACCGTGGACCATAAGAATAACACGTGTGATCTGTGCGTATCTTGACTAATCTCTCGTATGCAAATAATTACTTAGCATTACCTTCACTTCGCATGTGTTGCGTGAGATACTCTTTTAGAAGTTAGAACCTTCGCAAGAGATACGTTCTAGGCTAAATTTGTGGTGGGTTAACCGAAACGAGTCAAAATTTGTGAGCGCGTCGATCAAAACAAAAACTAGTATATTTCCGTGGTCTAATACTAGGATGCCATCATTGTTAGGAGGCTTGGTGCTCCATGACTGCACATTGTAGTCTTTTTTTCTCTCTTAATTATCATTCGCCTAGCAATGTAGCATAGGAATCTGGAATGCTTAGATGGATATTGAGAACCCCTATAATAATATAGTACAATACGTAGTGATTCCATGAAACAAGTTGCTCTACGGTGATTTTTGTTGAAACTCGCTGAAACATGCCGAAATTTTTAGTTGAAATTTGTTGAAACTCTTTAGCCGAAATCTGTTTATACTTTAGTTCCAAAAACTAAAACTCGTTAAAACTTTAGCTTAAAGTTTTCTTGAAATCCTTTAAAAACTTCTAACAACATGTGAAACTTGCTGAAACATGAAATGATCTCACGAAACCTGTTGCTATACCCGTTGCAACGATATACCCAAAATCAACTGTCACCTTGATTTTTGCCCCTTTTTATAGGAATTTTCAGTAGTATTTTTTACCATGTATTGCAACTGTCACCTTGATTTTTGCCATTTTTTATAGGAATTTTCAGTGGTATATTTTACCATGTATTGTCACTGTTCAATGGTTACATACAGCCACTATTGTATTACCAACACTGTTGCTAAGAACAAAAAAAAATCCTAAGAATAAATACCACGTGGGCTAGGCAGGTAGGCTTGCGTAGGGATAGTGCTTAGCCAAGCTGTCTTTCCTTTCTCCCCTTCCCGGAACAATCCATCTCCGTTTGACCCAACAAAGGTTTTCAATTTGATGGTAAATTATGTTTTTTTATTATAACTAACCTTTTTTTTATTATAACTAAGGTAGTTTATTTAACGTAATTAAATCTAAAAGTTTTTAAAATGGAAAAATAAATTAGCCTCAGCAAGGACAATATGAAGAAATATGGAAAAAAAATAAAAAGCTCAAAATAATCAAAAAAATCAGAAAAAATAAATTTAAAAAATAGTAATTTAAAAACAGAAGATAGAAGCTATGTTAAAATGAGCGGGGCCCAAACCACGCGGGACTCCCACCCGATCTGACTTACTCCCTTCTCCTCTGTTCATCGGGTCAAATCCCCCCTCCTCTCCTCCCCGCTGCAGACTCTTCTTCCTCCCCCCCGTAATCCCCCAATCGCGAGCTCACCAAGAAACCCAGATCAAACCCTCCTCCTCCATTCCTCCCCGCGCGATCCCTTCACTCCTTCTAGAGTTCTTGCGCGCCCGCGCGCGCGGAGAATCGGGCGAGGAATCGAGCCAAGAAACCGCCCGGATTTCCTCTTCTTGATCCGGGCACAGGGGGAGCCAGGAAGAGTACCCCAGCGAGCGCTGAGACGAGAGAGGGAGGAGGGGAGCGGGTCCTTGCGCCAATGCCGGATCCGGCTGGTCCGGCGGCCTCCTCCTGCCCCCTCCGCGCTGGGCTGCCATGGCGCCTCTGAATCTCGCGGGTCGCCGCAGCCCCCCATGCGCTGCTGGAGCCGGAGCTGGTAGATTCTGGGCGAGCGAGGATGCAGATCCGGCTGTCGCCGAGCATGAGGAGCATCACCATCTCCAGTAGCAATGGGTTGCTAGATTTGATGAAGCTCAAGGCCGCCGCGCGCCACTTCTCCTACCGCACCGTCTTCCACACCGTCCTCATCCTCGCCTTCCTCCTGCCCTTCGTATTCATCCTTACCGCCCTCATGACTCTCGAGGGCTTCAACAAGTGCTCCTCCCTAGGTACGCATCCCCCACCGGCGCCCCGCCCGCCCGTGCTGTTAGTTCCGTTCTTGAAATGATGTAGTATTAGCCCGAGGTGTTAGTTCTTTTAGAGTTTAGATAACGGAATGGTTGACCAGAGATGTGCAATGTGCTTGTGGGGCGTGAATTGTGCTGCAATTTTGTTGGTGAATAACGGCAAGCGGTTGATAACTCTGTTGGGTTTATCCTAAATTCAGGCAATGTAGGGTGCATAAGTATTGGTGGAGACTTGCGTTACTAGAACTAGGGCCCATTTGAGTGGTTTATTTGGTTGCATATGTGCTTAGTTGGTTGATTAACTGCTTACTTGGTTTGCTTAAGCTGCTGAAACCGCATATTTTTGACTCTTGTATAAAAGGTAAGTAGAGAGGGGGATGCTTACCGCTAATGTGGCAGCTTAAATGGTTGCTTAGTTTACTTTCAGAATGTGTATGATGGTCATTGTTGATACTAATGATGTCTTGATTGTTCAGTGAGAAATTAGGTGCATTTTTTATTAACATGGTTATTTAAACTTTTGATATAATAATCCGTGAATGAGAAATATATGCAATCCTACACTACAAGAAGGATCAAATGATCGATTTTTGTGCTACATTCTAAAAAATCACCAGTTAGGTCTAAAAGCTACGCCCAAAGGAATTGGAGATCTATTAGCTAGGTTTAGTAAATCATAATCAACGCATTTATAAATAAGGCCTTATCATCTGAGGCTACTTACTGTCTTAGGATCAGTTGAATACTTAAATAAGCTTATAAAGAAGTGCCTCTTCTTGTTGTTGTGCTGGAGTGCTGGACTGAGGCAATATGGAGCTCAGCATGGGGGTGGGGTGGCTACAATGTTTTGAATGTTGTAAAGTGTGCTGTGTTGAAGTTTTAGCGTGTTCCGTTTCTGCTTTAGTTACTTTTCTGTTCATGTTGATGAGTATTTTATGTACTTCTCTCCCTCATTATTTGGCTTCCTGGTCCAATAAGCTTTTGCTCATTCTCAAATTTGTTCCAAATTAAATTGTATAACATTTTGTGTCAATCACTTGTATTGATTCCTTAGTTGCTATTATCAGATTGTTTGGGCAGGCGGTTAGGTCCACACCTTCTTGGTAGGGGCAACGATGGCTCCATGGTACTATTTGTGCTTTGCTCTTTTCTTTTTTCCTTTTGCAGATTTATTCAGTTTCTTATTTGATCTCGGTATTCTAATGAGCAGAGGCTTGTGAGGGATTTGTATAGGATGCTTGATGAAATAAATTCAGAGGAAGTTCCTGTTGATTTAAAGGTGCCAGAATCTTTTGATGAATTTATCTGGGATATGAAGGACAATGATTATGATTTAAGGTCATTTGCTTTTAGGCTGAAGGCCACGGTAAGCTAACTTCTTCTTCATTCTTTTCCTCCCTTTTTTCTAAGCATTGACGCTACTGTCCAGCTGCCTTTTTTATTCAAGCACTTGGAATTTTCTTCAATTGGTTACTTTGGTATTACTAGTAAAACTTGTACTTGAACATCACCGCTGATTTGGTTATTGTGTATTTACTTTGGACTTCCATTGTAAAGCTTGTGTCAGTTCTTAGGTAATGTTATTTTAGTAGCGTTGGTGTTAGTCTGTTGGATGATGATGGACAAGCCAGCTTGTCCTAAAAATTGAATGCTTTTTGGTATTGGTTTCAAGTTTACTGCTCAATTAATAACTTCCATCTAGCTACATTAAATCTCATGACATTTTAGAGCACAGAAAGTAAATAGTTAGAAATATATCTTGCTTAGCAAATGTATACATTTTTGGTACTTATCTATGAGTATGTAACCTCCTAAAGTTGTGAAACACAAAGATAATGCATTTAGTGATCCAAACCTCATTTTTGAAATATCAGCTAACATGTTGTCTACACAACTTTTTCTTTGATTCTCTTTGTTCAGCAAGTTGAAGTTCTTGTATTCATTTGTTTAAATAACAACATGCAGATGGAGAGCATGGATAGGGAATTGAGATCATCCAGGTTATCAGAGCAGTTAAACAAACACTATGCAGCAATTGCTATTCCTAAAGGCCTTTATTGCCTTTCGTTGCGTCTAACTAATGAATACTCCTCAAATGCCCTTGCGAGGAAACAACTACCGTCCCCCGAGTTGGTCCCTCGTCTATCCGACAACTCCTATTTCCATTTTGTTTTGGCATCAGATAACATCCTTGCAGCCTCGGTTGTGGTCAGATCAACAATTAGATCATCATTGAAGCCTGAGAGGATAGTCTTCCATGTTATTACTGACAAAAAGACCTATCCTGCCATGCATTCATGGTTTGCTTTGAATCCGCTTTATCCTGCCATTGTCGAGGTGAAAGGTGTTCACCAATTTGATTGGTTAACAAGAGAACATGTTCCAGTTCTTGAAGCTATAGAAACTCAGCACATTGTCAGAAGTCATTACGATGGAAATCACCTTGCAAGAACTAGTGTAGGTGACAGCCCAAGAGTTTTTGCAGCCAAGCTGCAGGCAGGAAGTCCAACATACACTTCTGTCCTCAATCACATTCGGATATACCTGCCTGAGGTACAAAAATTTTCTCCTGACTATTATTCTGAGTACAGTTTCACCAGCTTTAACATATTTGATAGACAACTGGACAATTAAAGACACATAAAATGTAATAGAAGGATGAGCTGAAACAATGAAAACTATGAAAGAATGAATTTTTCCTTGAAAAATGAGCTTGAAACTATTGTAGTTGAATGGGGCCTTTTGGGGGTCAAGAGGCAAGCAACTGCATGAATACATTTTTGCAGAACAGTTGAATATGTTCCATAGCTAGTTGCACTTGCTTTTTCCCTTTCTTTTCTTGAGACATTTGGAGTTTTCTTTAACTGTAAAGAAAAGATTTTTGTAGTGGTGCAGACTTGCTCTAACTGCGGTGATTTTTTTTTTAATCTACCTCATTTTTGCTGAGATCCACAATCGCATAATAACACTTGCAATCTGTTAAAGCAGTTGTTCCCAAGCCTCAACAAGGTTGTATTTCTTGATGATGACGTTGTTGTCCAGCATGACCTGTCATTACTTTGGGATATTGATCTAGCTAGAAAGGTTAATGGAGCTGTTGAGACTTGCAGAGGTGGAGATGGTTGGGTGATGTCAAAGAGGTTCAGGAATTATTTCAACTTCTCTCACCCCCTCATTGCCAATAACTTTGACCCTTCGGAGTGTGCATGGGCGTATGGCATGAATATTTTTGACCTGAATGCATGGAGGAAGACAACCATTAAAGATAAATACCATCATTGGGTCAAGGAGGTAAAACATATTTACCACTATTTCCTGTTACATCGCACACCAGTTGTTTGTTAATTATTTGTATATTGTGCTCTTCTTTTCTTTTTGCCATTTCATAGTAAACAAGTAAATGTATTCGACTATTGGAAGTCTAATATGTTCCTATTTAAGCATAACTGCCTTTTTTGTGGAGAAGTTCTAAAAGATATCAAATTAAATTTATACTGGGCTGCTGATTTGTTCAAATGTTAAAATTTCTCTTGATCACTCAAAAGCATATAAAGTTAGTTCATAGTGAGTTATGCTGAATTCCATTTTTATTATCATTCTTTCCAGTTTAATTGATAGTTGAAGTTATGCTTGGTTCATATTTAAACATTTCTAAATACATGTCAGTGAGCTCCAGTTACCTCATTCATGTTATGTCCTTTGCATGCAGAATCTGAAGTCAAACTTCACGCTTTGGAGGCTTGGAACATTGCCACCAGGCCTTATAGCATTTAAAGGCCATGTTCATCCAATTGATCCGTCGTGGCATCTTTTAGGCTTGGGATATCAGGAAAAGACAGATATCTCTAGTGTTCAAAAAGCAGCAGTCATACATTACAATGGACAAAGTAAACCATGGCTGGAGATTGGTTTTAAACATCTCCAGCCATTTTGGACAAGACATGTGAACTACTCGAATGAATTTGTAAGAAATTGTCATATAATGGAGCCTCAGTTGTAGATTGGCGAAACAAAATATTTATTAAATAAGCGCGTAAATTAAGTGGAATTAAATTCGTTATTTTGGAGACTGGCATCAGACAGTTTGAAAGGTATCGAGGGAATGATACCTGAACGGTTAATTCAGAGTTGGTTACATGTGCTGGTGGAGCATATTTAATGAACAGAAAGGAATGTTTTCTTCTCATTTACACTAGGGCCCCTTTCCTTTTGTTTATTTCATCTGTATCATAGCTCATGAAATTACAATATTGTTTATGATGGTTCTTTTGTATTTGATGGGGCAATATAAATTGCCTGATTGGCAGAATTGATGATAGGCCCATCACTATTGTAATTGCTGGAGGGTATACAGTTCACCATGTGAGGAACATGGGTCAGATTTTGGTTTTGCAAAAACAAGCCTTGTGTTAGCGATCATCTCAATGAAATACTTCGTCATTGATTCCTTCATGGTTTGTATGTGTTTCTTTGGTTCATCTATTTGGGCCTTCGTGCGTCTGTATGTATTAGCTGTATATTGTCAACACAATCTTTCTGACTTTAATGGTTATTGTGAAGGTCAATGCCAGTTTATGTTTCGATTATAAGATGTCTATTATTTAACTTATTTATTTGTATCACAAATTGCATATCCTCAGAAAAGGAAAAAAAACTCGGTGCAGAAAAAAATTGAGTTACATAAGTGAAAGTTTACACATGCAATTTTTTTTTCAGAAAAATTAGGTTATTACCAGGAGAAGGTTGACGAAACTTCTGGAAATATTTGATCTAATGAACATCGCTGCATCAGAAAGGAATGAAAGACTTGCTACACACCGATCGGTATGGAATTAATAAATAAGCAATTCTATATATGATGGAAAGAACATAGATTGCCCAAATGGGGGCTCAAATCAGAACCCCGACACAAATCTTTACAGTATCTGTTATCTTGAGAGCAGCTATATTATCACAGCAGAAAACCCCATGATATTCTATCTACAGTTGATCATCGCTCGCAAGCTTCAGCCTCGAAATCCGGGAAGATGACAAATGCAATGGACAGTGGAGCAACATAGATTGGTGAACTGACCGAAACTTGCACTGGACATAATGGAGGGATGTCACCATCTGCAGTGAGCTCAAGAGGAACCCCATTCAGCAGCATGGTCCGGGCGAATCGGTTCCCGTCTTGTGCCGTCAGATGGTACTCTTCCCTCTTCTCCAGCCCGTCGGAAGCTTTGCTCCCAACCCAAGAGACCGTCCTTTTCAGGCCATGAACAAAGGAATTGTCCCTCCTTATTCCTTGCCCCTCCGCGAGATCAACGTTGAGGTCGTTCCTGACTGAAACCATGAATCCCATGTTTTGGTTCAGGTTGAGCAAGAGGAGAGCAACGCCGCCCTATAGTAAGAACATTTTGAGAGTAAAGAGATCAGCATCTGTTCACTTTCAATTTTACCAAACAACTATATGATAGTGATATGATGCTACAGCAGTGCACCACTATGCTTATGTTTACCAACAAGTTAACATGACTACATTACAATTTCAATATTTACTTGGGGTGTTTCAGTTGGGTGGAAGAAAATGGGTGAGTAATCAAGGTCTTGGGTTAGATTCATACCTTTTGCTTTCCACAGTGCGCATAGGCACGCAAGTACGAAGAACCGCTGATGTCTATGGAAAGAACTCCCTTCCCCATAAGCCGATGCCACAGCAAGGCGCTGAACAGATACCGTAGTTTAGTCCAAGGCATATGCAAGTAGTAAAGCATGTTTGTGGCAGCATATACAGTATAGAAGCTTGCCTGTAGTAATCAGGGTTCGGCACAAAAGTTTCGGTGTCAAGAAGGCCATAGTTGCCTCCAATCAAAGTCTGTCTGCAGTAAACCTTGGTGTCATACTTTGCTGACTGGCCAAGTTGATCAAGATACCTAGTTGAAACAGCCAACTTGAGGATGAAATAAGAGGAGAACCATGGTTGGGACAGAATTATTGGTTCAGCTGACAAGTAATTACCAGAAGCTATTCAGGAAAGTATTGGACACGAGACGACTGCCACTGTTATACGCACCGCCAGCTTCCCCAACCCACGGAGCCGACCATGGTCCATGTCGTTGTATCGTGAGTTGGAGATCTCTGAATGTATCAGAAACCCGGCTCAAATATTGCGGGTCCAAGATTCTATTTGCAACACGAGGATCATTACCTAATCAAGATTGAAGTGATTATGTTTGTATCATGTTTGACGTAAGACATAAAACAAAAATGAATTAAGGAGTAGTACTAACATCTGAAAAATACTCACCAGCACCAAGATTATAAATATGATGAGTCATTGCATTGAGAACATTTGGCCCGGAGACCTCAAGAAGCTGAGCAAACCATTTCTGATCAAAGAATCCTCCTGGGGCTACCACCAATGGTTTCCTAGAATTTCCATATAACTGGTTGATGATGGTTTGGAGTTTAACTAGGTCCTTCCCATATTGTTCAACTCCCACACTCGCACCAATTCCACTTCCACTCAATTCATTACCTAGTACATGAGCAGAGCTACTTATGTAAGCATTACATGAATGAAAGATGTACATCGTTTTGCGAGCAGAAAATAGAGCTTTATGTTTGACAATGCATTACCAAATTCCCAAGAATCAATAGGATAGTTCATCGAAACAGTGTATTCCATGAATTCCTGAGCATTGCTTGAATTCCAAGCACCTCCCCAAACGCCTTTGCGTATCTGCCGCCGCCCTTGAAGTGCATTAAGACCAAATGTCATAACTGCACTGAAGGAATTTAAACAAAAATGAATTAGGAAACACACTGCATGAAGTAATACACTATTCAGATATTCCAAAGGAAGCCAGGAAGGGTGATAAGGATATCTTAATGCACTAGTACTGTTATCCTATAATACGTTCTAACATGTAGTGTTGGTTTCTGAGAGGGCATTTCGGTAATTTCCCAATTGAGAAAAAAAAATAGAGGTGGGGCCCACCTGTCAGTGGGCCAAGTGAAGATATCCGTGCGCATGCAGGCGCGTCCGCTTCGCCCGGATCTGGTGCTGCGGCAGGCAACTTGGGCGGCAAGTGGGGAGGCAGTGACTGGAGAGGCGGTGGCGGAGGCGCAGGCTGGCCCAGGCTCCTCGGAGCCGGCCGCTCACGTCATCATGCCGCAACCTCGTCTCTACTTAATGCCCTCATTTCTTCCTCTGTGAGGCATCTTTCTTCCGATCTCGATTTGCTCCTCTTTAGTTTTCTTTCTCTCTGGTCTTCGGGTTGTGAAGAGTGTTGGTGCTCCTGTGCCATCTCCGATTGGAGCTTTTACCTTTGGATTCCCGGGTGAACCCTATTGTTTGGTGGGGTGTGAGGGGAAATCTGAAAGTGAAAGATTGACTCGAGGGAGGAAGAAGGCCATGACGATCCTCTGTTGTGTTTGAGTGCATTCGGCCGGTGCATTCTAGTGGTCTTGTGCGGCATTTACCCTGACCTTCGACTTCTGCTTTGGTTGTCCGAGGTTGGAGTGTGGCATTGTATCTCCGTCTACCTCGCTTCTCTCTTGCAACAACACAGAGGAGCGCTAGGTTTTCTGGGACAGTATCGTCCGGTGTGCCTTGCCTGGTTCTTGTCAGCTGATCTCTTTCTGCCGGTTCGGTTTACTTCTAGACGACTTCGAGTGTCATCTACGTTGTGAGTATTTCGATTCTTCTGCAAATATTAGCGGCTGTACTTGTTCCTTAATTTCTGTTTTAAAGTTCAAAACTGGGAGATGCTCTGTTTGCTTTTGGGCTCAGAACTTGTGCTCTGTGATGAACTAGTTGAATACTGAAATTGGTCTAGATAACAGGATTAGATTTGAGTTCTATTGGTTTGGTTTCTACGTTCTGCGCCGTAGCTATATCTTTCGGCTGATCAGATTTGTTGACTAGCAATTGAAATTATTTGCTGTGCAGTAGTCGTTCTTGTTCAGTTCGGTCCAGAAGAGGTCCTTTCTTTATATTGTTTGTCTTCTGAGACTGCATTTTAATCTTCTGGTATACTGTCAGATTACTACTTGATAATTCATTGCATGTGAACATTTATAGCGCAAGTTATAGATTGTTGTTCACTGTATATGCAAGTTTGTGATAGTGGAAACATAATTTAGAGCTCAAATCTTTATCACTAGTCATCATATCATTAGTGAAGAGGTTTGACATTGGTATGAGAAGGCCAAGATAAAAAATCTTGAGCAACTCTGGTCTGAGAGCAATTTTCAAGCGATTATTGTTCATTGTGCTAGAATTAATTGCATCCCTGTTCATGGAAATGTTAGTCATGTTCTTTTCAGCAGTATTTTGGTTATATGCATTGGATATATGCACTTGTATGAATGACATGTTAGAATTATATGATTATATGCAATTTATGTTATTTATATCCTGCTGGAAATGTTCTGAATTTATACTTAATTTAGTTGGAATTAAACTGAATATATGCTCATACCGCCTTCTTTACAACATGTAGTATGCTCAACAATCCGTCCTATAATCAGTCACAACTCACAACCCACATCAAAGATAATAAAGATGGCGACAAACAACTGGAGAAGGAAGGCCTCACCCTGTATTCAGGAACATATCATTAATAGCATCCCATCTTTCCATGGTTATGCATCCTTGAGAAAATCCAAATAGGCCACTTGAAACCTTTGTGAATGGGTTGCATGGAGATCCTAAATTCGGTGTGCCATATACCACTTGATCTTGTAAGGAGCCTCCGACTCTTATACGTAGTGGGCTAAAGGCTAAAGAAAACAAGGGGAAAATTTTAATTCATCAGTGTAACAAATAAGCCTCCAAAGTGGAGTTTGAAACTGAATAATAGAAAATTCTTCAATGACAACGGTCAGAACATTCACCTTGGATAGCTTTAGCTAGCAAAGGATTAGTCAAGTCCTGGGAGATTCACAAAAGGACCAAAGTTAGTTTTTTTGTCGATATATCAAATACCACGTGAAAGATAAGTTTATGCTTGAGAATTTACCAAATTTAGGACAGAAGCCTTTCCCCATGGGCACTGATCGTAGTTGCACTTCTCCGGAGGCCACCAATCAATGGTGGCACAAACAAACTCATCACTGGTTGCAGCGATTGTCTCAGAGCCCCGAATGATAACAGTTACATCTGAGTAATCCTCTGACCGAATCAGTGTGGAAAAGCTGAGGAGGGGCAGGAGCAACCATAACCTCATGCTTTCACTACCTGCAAAATGGTGTTGTCCACCTAGAAGACAACAAGAACGGTTCAGACTTATTTTGATGTTTAAGTAAGGCAATTAGTTGGTAAGACAAGGTTTAATTTCTACTCTTTTAGCATAGCTGAAAGTGACACCTTCGGTTTTAACAGGTCAATTCAGTATGTGGAACAGTTTAGCTTTCTGCTTGTAAGTAAACCATTTTGTTACTGTTTCAATTATATAACTATGATTTGTCTCTAGCACTTAGGTCCCTTCCAATACACATGAGCAAAATTTAGCTGTTGAACATGAAAGAAAATTCCCGGGAATTGAGTGAATGCTCCATCTCAAATTTCCAAGAACAGGCCCCCAAAATATTGAAGAAAGAAAATCCTTTGACATGCGGATGATCAATCAACAAACCTATACCTTCTCTGCTCAAATTCAAGGAACTGAAGATGGACGTTTATCTCACAGAGAAAAAAAATCAGCAAAACCCAAGAAAAACTCAGCTGAGTCTGAACCTTCAACGAACCAAGAATGCTCAAATTGTTTAATGGAACCCACTAAACCAACTTCCCTCCTAATATACACCTAAACAATATCGAGTCCCGGAACAAACTGAAACCAGTGAGGCAACCACAACCAAAACCCAACCTAGGCGCATGACATTTTCCTACAGATTTTGTACTAAACAGAAGAGAGGTTACGCCGAATCCAAGAGAAATCAAGCTGAGGCCATTACCTGGAAATCACATCCAACCCAAGAACGCTCCCTTCAGAGACTCGCAAGAATGTCACAAGAACAGGACTCTCTTCCCAATGCAGGGCAAGTGAATCAAGAAAAGCTCGTATCTTTTCCCACGATTGCTGCCCCTCTCAGCTCCCGCCTGCCCAGAATGAAACCCGGAGAAACTGGCCGAGAGGATTTAAGGATTGCGCGAAGTTTGAGCTCTCGGGTAGAGAGAGAGAGAGAGAGAGAGAGAGAGAGAGAGAGAGAGAGATTCTTGAAGAAATTTTGGTGGTAGTTGCTGCTTCTCATCTCTCCCTTCGAAGCTACTCTCGTACAGAAAGCTATGTCGCTCCTAATTAAATAGTACTAATATTAAACAGTGATGCTTTTGTTCTTACCTGTGTCCCGGAGAGTTACTGCTCAGTTGTTTTCTAGGTAAAGGGCGTCATCTAAATCTGAAGGCAACAGATGGGAGATTAATTAAACAATCACTGTGTCTGAATTCTGAATCCAGCTTCTACTAAAAATCCTGATTCCTGGCCTTGCAATATCATTTGGGTGCATAGATGGAATCCAAGAGTCCAAATTTTAAGTTTTAATTCTTGGAAAAATAAATAAATAAAAGTGTCATGAAATTTTGTGGAAATATTATGTTCATATGTGGTGGTGTCATTTTGTATTGGATTTTCTCATCTAGATGGTGAATGTTAGTGAACATTGTGTAGTGAAGTTGGTGTTACTGAGTGACAGACACGTGGGCCCCAAGCCCCAACAGGCAACAAAACATGTTATATACTTCATGACAAAACATGTTGACATGGTGAAATATGGGCACTAGGTTTGACAATGTTCCAACAATTAGTTGCAAATCTTGGTGGAAAATTATTATTTTTGTCACCAAGATAAACATGTTATACTTTATGATGGGAATAAGGATAGCATCAAAGTGAAGATAGTGGGCACATTAGAAAGTGAAGAGGACTTCTATCCATCCATGGCTTGAAGAAAGAGCAAGGATTGGAGGCTGAGGTGTTTTGTAAGGAGTGAGTCGAAGTCTTACGTTTGGTTTGGAATGGATAGGATGGGAGATATCATGGAAGCCAAAGATCAATCAATCCACATCACCATTTTCAAAGTAAACTGTAAGCTAAGGCCATGTTAGAGTGCTGTGGCTTTTACTAAAATGGTACTACAGTATTGTTTTTTTGAAATATTCAATTAAAAATAAAAAATAAAAAACACTATTATATTTCTATAAATAATACAAAAGAAATCAGAAAAAAAGAAAAAAAACTACGTTAAAAACTAACATGTTTTAAACAGCTTTCTGGAATCTATCGTAATTTGGAGCAGACCTTAAAACCCCCAAAAAACAAGGTGGAGAGAGAGGTGTCCCAACTTCTATCCACTTTCCCCTGTGTGCAAGTTGCACTTGTTGGGTGGCTATGCTTGGACAAGCAAACTCCCCACGCCATGGATCCAAACCTATCCTGTCCAATAGGTCTCTCAAAAGACAAATCATTGATCTGCATATGCTCTAAATGAATCTTTGCTACTGTATCATGATTGTGCTGATGGATAACTAAAAAGGCATCTCTATGTCCACAGGATCTTACCAGTCACTAATGCATTCAAGGTGACAGCACTTGACATCACTAGTTGTGCAAATAAGACTGGTGACTTTTCTAATGATCCGTTCCGCGCGCACACAAAAAAAAAGCTATGCTTGTGCAAATGATTCAGAGTTTCATGTTTGGGGTGATCGAGAAATGGTTTAGGTAAATTTCTGAAATGCCAAGAGCATACCACTGACTGATGAGCTCTGAAAGAACAAATTTTCATTGCAAAAGTTTCGATGATACTTTTGTCAATCTGATCTGACATGACTCTTTCCTTTCTGAAAATAGAAGTAAGAAGACTACAAATGGTCCAAATGGAGAACAAGCCACATACGGCATGCTCATCCAACTACTTCAATCCAAGACTTTAATTTTTCCTACTCAAATAATATTTTATATACCAGTATCATCCATTTGGATGCCTCCATTGTTCATTGTATCATCCTACTTGGCTACTTGTGACAACAACTACAAATCATAACCTGCTTACGTGTTGGAATTCTCTGGCTGCTTTCTTCCCTGAGATGTTGACTGAAGCCTGAATTCCATTACATTTCAAAAAAAAGTCTGAATTCCATTAAATTCCACACATCAAATGAATCCAAATTTGGGCCGGACATCTCTTCGACTTCTAGTTTTACTCCGAGAGACCTCGTATTCATACATGATTATTGATTAGTACTCCATCAGGTTTCAGCTCTTGGATGGGTTTGACCTGGTCAAACAACTCATCTGGCTTTGACCCTAACTACTCCATGGTCAACGGTCCAGTCAAGCCAACAAAATGATCAAAATGTTGGACCAATGTTCTTGAATTGAACATATGTAAAATGTGATAATTTGAGCTGCATTGAACTTGCAGCTAGTAGGAAACAAGAACATGGAATTCTCATGCAGTGAGTGCAGTGAAACGAGAAAGAAGAAATAGAGTAGGCCACTGAAACAAAGTTTAATTTTTTAGTCTAGTATATCACCATTGTAATTTCTTCCTAATTGGTAAACTATCTCATCTGTAACACAAAGCAAAGCATTGTATAAACACATACGCACAGGAGCTCCTGTTTGACTAATTTAGCACAAGAACTCCTATGAAAAACCGCAAATATGCAAGCTTCAACAGCTCCACATGTACATGTATGTTACGGACCCGTGGGATTGAGAGTTCAGGCAGGGAGATTGAGGAGATTGGGAGGAAGAACACGGAGACTGGGAAGAGAAGAACGGGTTGGGGAATGTTTAGAACTAGCCACATAGGTGTGGCGCAACGCCACGCCAGCCACCGTGTGGACCGAAGTTAAAGAGGAAAAAATTCGTAGAAAAAAGAAAGCGAAGGGTTTTTCCGAAAAAAAAATCGTGGGCCTTTTCGCAATAAAAGGAGACCAGAGGGGTTTTTTCGTAAAAAACCGAGGGCCTTTTCGGAAGAAGTAAGGGCCTGTTCGTAATTACGGGAAACCTCGGGTCGCAACCCAGCAAAAAAATATGCAGGGGCTTATTCAAAAAAATGCAGGGACCTTTTTGCGATAACGGAGGACTTATACATAATTATCAAAAAACTGAGGGAAAATGACTCGGCCGGCCGTACGCGGATTCCCTCGCCACGCGCCGGCCGGCCGAGCGTGGGAGCGTGACGTGGAGCGCTGGGGGGCCGGAACCCCCCCGGAAATATGGCTGGTATGATGCAATGTTAAATTGTGTTTACATCGATGCCCTCCTCCGGCTACACGCCGCCTCCCATATACCCCTTTCCGTTCAGACACAGACCCCAAGCCTAACTATTACATGGACTGGCACCAATTAGAGTCCGGGAACCTGCTGTTCGGTCTCCTTTGGCTCCTGCTCCTTTGCCTGATCTGAAGCCCCTTTTCTTTCTTGCAGCTGGGAATCCACTTCCTCTGAATACCGCACCGTAACAATGTAGTTGACAAATTCCAAGACGACGACACACTTCAGGTCAGGAAATGCTCATGGAGCTGCAGCAGCAGCTGCTGGGGCTGCCTTGCTTTCCTGAAGCAAGATCACGGTCTCAAATGCGCCTACGAGGGCCTTCACCTTGCTCTTCCTCGCCTCGACGAGCTTACTCGCCGTCTCCTCGATCACGTTGTTGAACAATCCCTGATCGTTCTTCTTCTTGTCCTTGACATCCTGATGCCTCAGGACCACGACTTCAGCTCGTGAAGCACCTGGATATTTTGAAGCTGCAGTGTCACTCTTCCTGGTGATTCGGCCTCTGGTGGACTCTCTTCTCCTGCTGTGATCGTCGGCAGTCTCTGCAGACCTGAACCGGAGTCGTCTGGGGGTGTTGTTCTCGGAGTTGCTGTGAAGGTTCAGCACCTTGCCTCGGCGGAACGTTAGCTTGCGAGGCGACTGCGTCGCGGTGCTTGAGGATATGGATGCTGATTTGGGCCCCCTTGCACTGTCAGTTCTTGGAATAGCAGTTTTTTCTGTAAAATGGGAGTGAAGACTAGTCATTCTCGTGTGACGAACTCATGGAGTGTATGTTTACTTGAAAAGAAGTATTTACACGATAACTCGTCTATAGTTTATCATGTTGGATGTTAGTTTACCGTATGATTAGGATGACATGATCAATGAAGGTAGCGTTATAATCAATCATGTCATATAATTGCATTATAAACTGTTAATTGGAATTATGAATTATCATTTGAAATATACAGGACTGTTATCTGTAAATTAAGCAAGTCATAAGGTGTAATCATGTTGATGATTCGAGAGGTGCAGATAAAATGTACCTTTGCAAGATCGGCTCTCTTTGTTGTCTACTTCTGGTTTTCGCACTTTTGGTGAAGCCATCTTCAAAATTTTCCCCTTAAGAACATCAGCAGCAGCATTTTCGGCTCCATAAACCTTCTTATTGCTCTTCATTGGGGAAGCAGATTTTTCTTTCTTGACTGCTCTCATCTTTATGCTCGAAAGAGACCTGGCAGACATGGTCATAGAACGAGATAGTTTCAGTGGACTTAGCATTGCCTTCTCTTCTCCCTTCTTTTGCCAAATTTGAGCGTTCTTGGCAACATTCTTCATTGTCATCTTTCTATCAGTCTGTTCTCGTAAAGGAAGTGATGGAGATGGTGCATTTTTTGCCGTCGAAGCCTTCAGCTTTGACAAACTAGAAGGTTTGGCAGACGAATCCATCGCATTAGCTGGTGATGACACCTCGATCTCCTTAACTTTTGGCACAGCTGGTGCAACAGTTGAGCTAACTTTCTTCTCCCTATTTAACTTGGTAGTAGCACTAGCATCTGAATTTTTTCTCATTGTCTTAGGTCCATTGGGGTTTACAACTGCTGTACCTGAAGCCTTCCGATGCAATGTTCTTACATTTTTCTGGCTCAAATTAGTGTTTCTGGTCATAGTCAACGTTGTTTTGGCCTTCGGTTTTACAGACTCCTTAGATAAACTCTCTGATTTAGTCCCATGCTCGGCTTGTTCATGCTTCTCTGAGGTCATCACAGTCTGAGGATTCCTCATACCTGAACTTACACAGCCATTCGCTGCTCCATCAGACATATCATCCACAGGTGACTGTTCTCCAGCTTCGGGTACATCCTCAGAAGGCGGAATAACATCCCCAATATGATCGTCAGATGTATCACTGTCCTGGATGGACGACGGCATCTCCAGCTCAATGCTTCCAGCTCCCTCTGATGATTCTCCATCTCCACAGTTTTCCACATCATCATGAGAGATGATGCGGCACTTTGCATCAGTTGGCAGGGTTCCAGACAGAACAGGTTCAGATGCTTCAGCTGGCAACTCTTCTACGGAAGGATCGCTTTCGGAATGATCAGATACTCTCTCCAGTGGTGCCTTCAGCTTGGTGAATTTAGGCTTAGCAGGATCACTACCATCGTTTACAAGACAAATCTCCAGTTTCTTGTCCTTGCTTCTTCGTCTGCCTCTTTGTGGTGCGATTTCAGCCCGGTCTCGTTTTCCGTTCCCTGTGTTCACACTGTCCTGACGCCTGCGACGAGCAGGCCAGTATTTCCTGGATTCAGGGGAATGCTCGATCCCAAATTTGCAGTTGTCATGGCAAGAACCAATTGATGCTCTTAGGTAATGTGGAACTGGCTTCTCCTTTCCCTTCAGATCAGATGGCACATTTCTGCCATCTACATTCCCTGAAGAATTTATGAGGTGATCTTCGTTCTTTGGTTCAGCTGATGCAGGAGTTGAAATGACAACCTCTTTGACCACTTTCTCACTCATTTAGAAGCACAGATGCTGCAATTGCAGACACAGATGTGAGCGCATGAAAAATTGACATACTGATAATCAGTCCTCTTTACCAATATAAAAGTCACATCCACACCTGTGGTTAATGAATTACACAAAAGGTGATCCAAGCAACTAAGCAGTGGAATGTGTCTGAAGATCAAAAAGCAAAGACCACACTTGCCAATTTTCACGTCAAAATTCTTGTCATTTTGTCATCATCTTTTTGTTACTGACTACACTTGTTCAAGATCTTCATCACCTAGTAGTAAGAAGTCGTACCAGAAATATGCATTGATGGATCCATTGTTTTCCCTTTAGTTCCACTAATTCTAACCAAACCCAAATATGTAATATTTTCTCCATCTTAATACCGAAAACATTTGCAAATTACTGACTGATGAAACTCAACGCTATATACTAGATTATACTGGACCAAGAAATAATCCGGAGTCCAAACTATTTGTTGCATTCATGCACCTGTGATCGCATTCTAACCTGGCTAATCGTGTAATGCCTACTTTCCTTGAATTATTTTTCTGTTGCTCTTCTGTAAATGTTGCAATCAGATTCTTGTAAAATGTAAAACTAATTAATTACACATTTGCAATCTACCGGTGGCATGACTGCTAGCTGTGGGTTAATTTAGCCTAGTTGACACCAGTAACAACTCAATGTTAAATAAATATTAGTAGGACAGATCAAAGATCACGTAACTCCTGCGCAGAATCAATGAATCGAAACTTGATGAAACAGAGCCATCAAACCCATACAATAAAAAAAAAATCTGCATCAACATAAAAAAAATGTAACACGCATCGCTTCTTGATGTCTGCTCTTGCTTTGCTCTCTTGGATACGATAGAAAAACAAAAGCCTCAATAAATTGTATATCCACGAGAACGCAAAAAAAGACGACCAAAAGAAATCTGAAACCTTACCTGTTCCCGGTTCTTGGCGGAAATTCAGAGATAGCCGAGAAGCCAACAAAGACAGCGACGGAGACGAAGGCAGAGCAATGCAAGAACGCGCAAAGAAAAGAAGTAGTCTGCATTTGTATTACCTTAATTTCCTCTGCGCCTCCAAACCAACCAACGAACGAACGAAACAACTCCTCCTCGCTTTGGCGTGAACTGAATGAGTTGCAAGAAAGGAGGAAAGAAAGAAAGAGAGGGGATTCGACCTGGAGAAGTTGCTTACGACTGAGCTGGAGAAGAGAGGAGGGCGATGGAAAGGGAGGGAGAGGAGAGGTTGTGCAAACGCGTGGCGTGGGGGAAGGGTAGGTGCACCGGGTCCATGGACCACCGAGAGTGGTTTTTGGTTTGGTTTAGGCAGGATGGCGAGTCTATTGTATTGGTTGTAACGGACGCGCAAGTGAGATCCGGAGGGTTTCCAAGTCTGAAAATAGGGAGTACATGTTGAGGGTTGTCAGTTCAGCAGGCACTAGTTTGGGTATATGTTCCTAGGAGCCTATTTATGGGTCTCTTGTGTATCAAAGCATACGCTATGCTGGTGATTTATAAGTAACTATATGAAAAAAATGTTTTATCTATAAGTAAAAAATGATGTAAATACGAGCAATGTTATGTATATAGAAAAAATGTTACAGCAAAATTGATAGAAACAAAAAAAAATCAGTTAACTGTGTAACAGACAATCTTTCCTCTTTTTTTTTGTTTGATAGAATGCTGCACGCCACTGCATATTCATAGCATTTTCGTGGTGCATGAGCCGAGCCTATGCAAAGTAAAAACGCACATCTCTCATCTAGCCAAAATCTGTTGACAAGGAGGATACATGGCATCTGCTCAACTAAACCACCGACCTCCAACCCAACTCTCTCTCTCTCTCTCTCATTTGACAAATCATCACCATGTGCTTATCACACCAAAAGGTCAACAACTCCTGCATGCCAGTACTATTTGTTGATCTGCACACACTACTGCCTCTGTACACTGTAAATGGGGCTATGTATGTAGTAATATAGTAGATATTGTGTATAATCGAATACTACAATCAAAATGAGGTGAATAACTGTCTCCGCTTTTTGAACCCCTCAACACTAGATGATGGTTTCGACCGCTCGATGCTCAACCACTCACCTATTGTAAACTCTTAACCATCGTGAACTTCGATGATGGATTCAACCGCTCGGCGCTCGACCGCTAAGCTATCGTAAACTCTTAACAGTTGTAAACTTCGACCACGACTGATAGTTGTAACCTTCGACCACTTCTGCGGTTGTAAACCACGACTGCTTCACACTTTGATCTTCGACCGGTTATAACTAGTAAACTTCGACCGCTTTCCACATACTCGAACTTTGACCGATTTGCACTTACTTGAGATCTTTGACACCGGGGGCTGAACCTCTCAATCACCTGCACCTTCGAGGATTCAACGCCTTTGAGTACTCGTATTTCCTCTGTTTTCTCGGTAGTGATTTGACACCTTTGCACGTAGTCATAAGCTTCGACCCAACTGTAACCATCAGCACCTTAGAGCAAATCAGGAACAAGATTGATTCAAAGTGATGTTTATTACTAGATTTCATGGGTTTGCAAAGTGCCCTCAAAAGCACCCATAAAAGCCCAGCAAAAACTAAATCTCCTCCAATTTTCTCCAAAAACCCGTACATCTTTTATGCCCCTCAAACTCTTTTCATATCCTCTGACTCCTTAAGAGTTCTCTCTAAACAGATCACCAATTCAAATCCTAATTCGACTCCAACAACTAAGGAATCCGAAACCCTTCCAAACATGTGTTTTTCAATATATCATATAGCAATGTCAAAACAATTTTTTTCAACATGATTAAGTGAGTTATATCAATGATAAACATCTCAACAATGACTAAACCAATTATAAATAACACAATAAGATATCACAATACAAAGCACAAAATCAAAGCCCAAAAGTGAAACAAACTTTAAATCTAGACGAGTTAGCAATTTCATGTAACAACCTATTTCTCCACACTTAATTCTTAAGCATGTGACATGCTTGTAGTATACTTTTTTTCATGATAACATACTTCTTTTATATGGTGGCATGTTTGAAGCATACTTCTTTTCATTTGAGGACTTTTTGTGCTTTATATATATATATATATATATATATATATATATATATATATATATATATATATATATATATATATATATATATATATATATATATATATATATATATATATATATATATATATGGCATTGTTCTTTTTCAGCTTTTGGTTTTGCTACAGTAACTGGCTTTTAAACGATGTATTTTTTCAAGATGGAGTCTACTAGTTAATTGTAGTACATACTGCACCGACTTCATTTATATTTGCAAAAACATCACGTGAGTTTCTGTTACTCTGTAATCTCTTATATGAACAGCCAAAAAATCACAAGTCGTAGCCAAAAGCTATAAACCTCAACAAAAAAGAATAGGGCCTATATATAGAGAGTATAAATATCAATGGCACCATGATGCTTAGGCCCTGATCAATATGGCTTCAGCTTATTTTTGCACTATTCATAAATTTCGTCTTTTTCTTAACTTTTGGCTTTTTTTGAGTTTTTTTGCCGGTTCTTTTTTCCTCGTATTTGTTTACATTATACGTGATGGGCTAATATGTTTTTCTATTTTTAATTTTTTTTAAATTTAATTATGGTAAATAAGCCTCTGTCAGCTACAGTGCTTTTTTCAGCCAGCTACAGTGTTTTCAGCCATAAGCCATGAGGCTTTCAGCCGAACCGATCACCACCTTAGACTCCATGATCAATCTTCCATCCATGATTGAGACTTTCCATCAATGACTGATTCGACATGCCAAATCAATGAATTTCTTTCCAAACCAATGCATTTCCAAATTAATGAAAGCTAATGGGTTTGCTTGATATATTATATACCATTGCACTTACACGCATCTAAAAGCAATTTAAAGATAGAGATGCCTGGTGCCCAGATACCATGGTGCCCCATTTCAGCGTCCTATGTGTGTGTGTGGTATGCTTGAAATATATATCTTTTCAATTGTCTCCTTATCATTTTTTTATAACACGCTAAATTGAGTAAACATAAAAAGATTGTAATATAAAACATATAAGCCACATAACCAAGATTTAAAATAAGACTCACAATCAAGCTAATTCTTTTAGATGAACACCACAAAGTACTATCCATAATAAATTTAGTCAAAATATTCCATCATGTTATATGTTAGTTCAAGTATAGTAAGTTAATTACAATCAGTCATAATCAAAACTAAATAGCATACGAGCAAATATGATAAAGAAGTTCTATAACTGATTTGGTTTCAATGACTTCGATTTGATGAATTATTTAACAAGTATAATAAACAAAATTTCTAAAACATATTTAAACAAGGGAAAATTGAAAATATAGGACCAAGTTGAGACTGCTTTGGTAAAATGGGACCGAGTTATTTGTACTCGTAAATATAGGACCGAGTTGGGCACATTCTTGTAAATAAGGTATTTTCCCCATTTTAATTTCATTTGCATTTTTCAGGCTTTTTTCTCTACGCGAAAAGACTCTTTTGCCCCTTCCTCCTTCTTCCTCCCTGCCGCTGCAGGCCGCCGGCCGCTCCCTCGCCGCGTCGCCGCTCCCTCGCCGCGCCGCGCCGCCGCTCCCTCGCCCCACCCCGCGCCGCGTCGCGCCGCCGCCTGCCCCACGCCGCGCCGCTCCCTCGCCTGCCCCTGCTCCGGCGCGGCGCAGGCGTGGGAGCGGCGCGGCGCGGGGCGGGGCGGGGCGAGGGAGCGGCGGCGCGGGAGCGGCCGGCGGCCTGCAGCGGCAGGGAGGAAGAAGGAGGAAGGGGCAAAAGAGTCTTTTCGCGTAGAGAAAAAAGCCTGAAAAATGAAAATGAAATTAAAATGGGGAAAATACCTTATTTACAAGAATGTGCCCAACTCGGTCCTATATTTACGAGTACAAATAACTCGGTCCCATTTTACCAAGCAGTCTCAACTTGATCCTATATTTTCAATTTTCCCTTTAAACAACAAGATATGGTGCACACGAGAACTCGAGCAATGGTCATTAGACACAAGATATGGTGCACGATGGAATGGATAATGTATACGTACGTAGGTGCAATCGGAGTGGAGTGAGACCCGGATGGACAGTCGGTCAGCGAGAAATTATTTGTTTCTTTTGTACTTTCTAGAGGGTATTAATCAGTAGAATGTAATTAGAGTAAATATTAATCAGAGTAAATATGAGAAAATTAATCGTCTAAATATTAAAGAAAGAACTTTCAATATTCTCCGTCTGTTTAGATGCGACAATCCATCTATCTATTATATTGTTTGTAAGTAAAATTACAATAAACTTTCTCATATCATATGACATACATATATATACGGATGAAGATCATTTATCTCATATTTAATTATATATTGTTTTTATCCGAGTCGAAGTTGAACACGGATAGTATCAAATATCTATTTACTTCTTTTATATTTATTTCGCGAGTCTTTGGTCAGACATATAAAAATTATCCGTTCAATTTGGAACCTACGTATCATGATGGACAGCGGGAGGGCGTACATGGCCGAGCCGAAGATGTAGCAGAGGATGCCGACGATCACGGAGCGCTTCCCGTACGTGGGTGTGCGCCCCCAGGAGCACGACGGCCACCATGAACGCCGCCTCCAGGCACAGGGAGCCGAGCATCCTCGGGCACCTCCTGTTGGGCGAGCAGAGGAAGATATGACGAGGTAGGAGGCCTCGACGAGGAGGCCGACGCCGTTGATGGTGACGACGACGATGCTAGCTGTTGGCCAGTTGGGGTGGACGATGGCAAGCCGTACAAGACCCGGAGCATGCAGTTGAGCAGCGTCGCCTGGTACGGTGCCGCTCTGAACCCTCGACAGTCGAGTCTCGAGTTCGAATGTTGGATGATCCCTCTTTTGCAGATTTGCTCGCTTGCCCTAGAGATCGCGTATAAAAGGCCTCACAGTCACGGATGACGATGAAGGGGGAGCGAGACGTACACCGTGCACTGGGATTCCTCACGATGAAGGCCCTCACAGCATAGAACCCTACATATATAGTTTCCAATTTCCCAAAATTATCCATCAAATCGTTCCATGTCCAAGTTGGATTCCTCTGGGATCTGACACCTATTCGAAAGGAAGGAGATCAAATCTCCCAGTTTTTCTGAAACGTGCAAGACTCGTTCGTAAGTGCACTGGAAAAGTTTGAGCTAGCTCATTCAGATTGTGGCAAGACACTCAAACAATTTAATTTATCCAATTTGCTGACAGTAAGCCGCATCAAGGCCACAAGACAGATGCACTCGTTTGAAGTAGCTCGATGATATTCAGACAAAGAGAATTGGCAGTACAACTCCATGAGACGGAGCAGGCCTGTTCAAGATCGCTCCATAATATTCTCAATGTATTCCCAGCACAATGGACGGTGCAAACAATTTCTGCAAACAAGCTAGCTAGTAATGTGTCACTTGTTCGAACTCAGTGACCCTTCTAATTGAGCTCCGACACTTCACCCTGTTTTACTATCAGATGGTTATGTTGATGACAAAGCAGGGCCAACCTCTCAAACGCTGAAATTTTGTAGAACAAGAGAGACAAATTTTCTTGACAAAAAAACTGCAAGTGTAACATGCCCTAAAATCAGTTACATCTAGTGTGATGCCAACTTGACCTAGCACTAGTAGGAATTAACCATAAAGTAGTAGCAGCAGGTCAAATATTGGTAAATGAAACAATAAATTCCGATAATGAACTAGTGGCAGCAGATCAAACATTGACATTGATAACAAAATTCTGCTTCAAAGTGACATGAGCTCAACGCTTAACTCTCAGTTCAGATGAGCCCCATTCGAGTTGTAATTCAGTCAAGCTGCAAAGTACATGCCTAATGTTCCCCTGAAAACTAAACTGCAACTGCAGGAAGAGTGACTAAACTGCAATTACTGGAAGGTAAACTGAACTAGAGCAGATCTGAGAAACAAAAAGTGCCTAATTATTTGTGGGTAAGCTGCCGTCCATAGAGCAGAACTGAACTGAACTGGTGAGAGTATCTTGAGATAGGGCAAAGGATGGGGCTCAATCCAGCCTCCTGAGGAGGTACTGCACTTGCACTTTTTTGGTCAGTGGCATGACCCATTTGTCAAACAGCTGGGCAGCCAACTTAGGCTGGATCTTGAGCGCCGCGTCGGCCGTGGACGAAGCATCAGTGTTCACCTCCTGCCCGAAGATCTCGGCCTTGATATTCACACGGAGCTTCACATTCTCCTCCACCTTCAGGTAAGTCAGCATTTCCATCAGCTTGTCCTTGTCGTGAAAGATCAAGAGTTGTGTCGGTGAGATCAAATGTATGTACTGTGCTGCCATAGAAAAGAATGGATTGTGCAATGCACAAGGGAATGGAGCTCTTACTTGTGCTTTGATTGCAGGCTGTTATAGACATGGGCCTTGGGCCAGTTGGGTTATTATTAGGAATAAGAGATTGGTTTCTATTTGAATTAGGGACTGGTTTCCTTGTATTAGAGATATAGTTAGAGATATGATTGGAGTTAGATTACATCTGTTAGGGGGGGCCATCTATATAAAGAGGCTACCACATGCCATTGTCATTAAGCAGAGTAAAAACAAAGTCTTCCTAGTCTAAAGTCTCTCCCCCCTCTCTACGCCGACGCCATCCGGCCATCTTGGTGGTGTTTATCCCGTATGAACTAAGGTTCATAACAGATTGGTATCAGAGCAGTCGATCCCTTCCCACGACTTCTGCTACCATGGTTTCTGTGATTCGCCCTACTGCCGAGTCGTTAGCCATGATAAAAGCTAGCGTCAACGAGATGGCCAGCATCAACAAGAAGATGACGGACAGCTTTCTCAACATACAGGCCATCCTTGAGAGGATGGAGAATCGGAGGAAGGAGCAACAAGAAACAAAGAGCAAGACACAGGATCACCCAACATCAGATTCCCAACAACAACCAGAACCAACGCCACAGCCAACACCAGCTCGTCCTCACAATCTGCATCATGCGTCCATCGCCAGGCAAGCACCGCGCGTTGCTGCAGCAGCATCTCCTCCTTCGTCGAAGCCAGATCCGGCGTCTCTGCCCACGCCAGCACGATCTTGGAGCCAACATCGCTGCGCCATCCCCGTCCTCGGACGCCGGTCACCATCCGTCGCCTGGATCCATGCGGGTCGCAGTCGCCGTCGTCATTACCAGAGTCGGTCACCGGAGGGGGTCGCCGCTCGAAGCCCGGCCGAAGCGTCCGCCGCTGGCGCGTGAAGTTGCCGGCAGCCGCTCGGCCTCCCCGTCGCCCGCCTTCGGCTTCGGACACCAGGGGAGCCGCGCGGAGCCGCCACCGCTGTGAGATTTGCCGAAATCACCGTCGGCCTGCATGGGCCACCTCGCTAGATCCGCCGTCGCCTGCGCCGTCTCCGCTTCCGCAGGCCGCCGTTCTGTTGGCTGCCGCCCCTCTGGCCGCTTCGCAGAGGGCCGCCCCGTCGGCCGCCGCGCGGCAGGACGCTGCTCCGTCGGCCGCCGCTCAGCAGGCCGCCGCTACGCGGGTCACCCGCTCCGCCTCTGTTTCCGCCACGCGAACCGCCTCCGCCGGAACCGTCGACTGCCAGGCCGCTGATCCGCCGGAGCCATCGCTGGAACCGCTGCGCGGTCCGTCGCCGCCGAGCCGCCGCCGCCCCAGCCCGGGCCTCCTCCGCCCGTTCGCAGCCGCTCCGCTGGCTGGGGCCGTCCAGCCCGAGAACCGCCGTCGCCGTGGGCCGCCGGAGCCGCCGCCGCCGGTCCGCACCGCCGGATCCGCCGCCGCTACTTCAGTCGCCGCTTTCGCGTTCGACCGATGCGTTCGGCCCGTGGGAGTTGCGGTCGGTTTTTAAACCGACCGGTTAGGTTAAGTTAGGGCAAAAAAAAATCGTCCGTCTCCATCCGCTGCAGCACCCTGCCACCGTTCGTCTTCTACATCGGCGTCGAAGGTCTTCCATTGACCGCCGTTTAGCAGCTCGAGGACAAGCTGTTTGTCCGGGAGGGGTGTAATGTTATAGACATGGGCCTTGGGCCAGTTGGGTTATTATTAGGAATAAGAGATTGGTTTCTATTTGAGTTAGGGATTAGTTTCCTTGTATTAGAGATATAGTTAGAGATATGATTGGAGTTAGATTACATCTGTTAGGGGGAGCCATCTATATAAAGAGGCTACCGCATGCCATTGTCATTAAGCAGAGTAAAAACAAAGTCTTCCTAGTCTAAAGTCTCTCCCCCCTCTCTATGCCGACGCCATCCGGCCATCTTGGTGGTGTTTATCCCGTATGAACTAAGGTTCATAACACAGGCTCATACTTAGCAGGTGACTCATGGAACTCTGCCACAAACTTGCCATAGTGAATCCTCTTGGAGAGTGCCTGCGGTAGTTCAAAGTTCAGACCAAACCATATCAAGAAAGTGAAGTCCTGATGTTTCATAGGAATGTTGCATAAATTTTCGTGGTGTCACATTAAGAGCACCGAAGAACTTTTTGGAAACTACCATGATCAACAATAAACATTTTCATTATTTCAGAAAGAATAATAAGCATAAGTGGCTAGTGGCTCTAATTTTCCACCTGTTAGCTACCATACTGCAATAAAGACTACAATATGACATGAATTCCAGTTGAAGATCAGATGGTGAATCAAGGCAAAAAAAGAAGAAGAAGAAGAGTTCTGGTTCTCACCTGTATAATGATGGTGTCGCAAAGAGGGCTTGATCCACAGTTACCATCACTTACTTTCCTCACCAGCCTTGGCAAAAGTTCACAAAGATACACATTCCAAATCTTCTTGTTTATGTTGATGGAAGCAGCAACTGGATGCAGAACCTGTGGACACAAGTGTACCAAAAATGCAAAATTCAGTTTCGAACACGGTTTTTATCGATATAGACAGAAATTAAAATGGCAACGCACGAGTAATTTTGTTGTCTATTTGATACTGGATTAAGTTGCTAAGCTCGGCAGCTTTATATCTTTAATACAAGCACAGCACAAAAAAGTATCAGAACTGTGGACGTTCAGAGTTACATTCTAACTTCCAATGAGGCATCACAATCAGTTGTCCATCCAAAAATATGTCAGTGTTCTTGACTAATGAAAAGAAAGCATCGAAATTATTCTGAACATAGCAGTCAGTTAGAATGGCAAGAAAGAATTCCAGGCAACTGAATCTAGATGGTTGCTTCTTGGATGATGACCTGAAACTCCTCATGTCAAGAGAGTACAGGAAAGTACTATAAAGAATTCCTAGTTTTATCATTGCTTCCAAAAGCAGCATACAAGTAATTGTCACCAATAAAAAAATAGTAAGTTCAGAGGACTGTGTTTTTATGGTATAGTCGAAGAGGGTGTGATCCCATATAAGCTTTTCAATCTTTAATAAGTTTTACCATACAATTGCATATTCTTAAAATGATTTTAGGAAGGAAAGAAACAAATGAAACCACTACCAGATTGGTGTTGATTGTTGACAACTACTGCCAGTCATACTGTTGCAAGTGTCCATTGTCAATCTGTGTTGCCAGTCTTTTAAAAAAATGTGTTGCCATCATTTTCATACCATGTTCTAAGATTTTTCTATAAGTAGTTTTGTACCAATATTGCAAATCCAGTGTCAAACAGAGTTTTTCTTGATCTAGAAAGAAAATAAAATGGGATACACAAGTAACTTTTGCTGTCTATTTGATACTGGGGTTAATTAGCAGCTATCAGAGCAAAAAATCAGAATCCTAAATTAGCAGAGAAAAAAAAATCAGAATCCTAAATGATCATACATCCTAACTTCCTGGAGGCAGCACAAATCTATCTAAAATATTTTGTCAGCATTGTTGACTGGTGAAAAGACAACTTTGAAATTATGCTAAACGAAGACTTCCAAGAAATCATGAGTTAAGAGGGAAAATGTCAAGCAAACCAAACCAGCCCCTACAAATTTCTCCCTGTTCTAGTACTGTTAATCGTTGCTTCCTGGATGTTGGCTTGAAACTCATCATATCAATGCACAGATAAGTTCTATAGACTTAGCTATTTGTGTCTTATAGACGTGCAAGAATTCCTATTTCATCGAGACTCCCAAAGCAACACACAAGTAAAGTAATGAATATATAAGTAGTTTTTGACAAGTTTAGCAGACAATTGCATGATTTTTTTAACATGATTCTGTATTTTTCAAGATGTCAACAGATAGCAGAGATTTCGATGTGGACGGTGCATATGGCTTTAGACTCGAAAAAACTATTTAGAGAATCCGCTTTAAAAAAACCATCTCATTTATTTTGATTTTTGAATAAACCAAAGTCAAAAGTTCAAAATAACAGAACCGCTTGTCTTGTTATATACGGGTTGTTACTTGAGTGTCAACCAACCGTCTGATAATGTCATAGTTGGTTAAGATGGAAAAGAGCAAGCAATTCGGATAGAGTTGAGACATATATACTTACTTCCTTAACCACCTGTAAGAAAATCATATTGAGTCATATAATGTGGATATTGATGTATGACATTGACATACATACATATATGTATGTATGTTCTTCGGCCAGGTGTATATGTACGTATAGAGAACGACATACATACATACATACATACATACATACATACATACATACATACATACATACATACATACATACATACATACATACATACATGTTCTTCAGCCAGGTGTATATGTACGTATAGAGAACGACATACATACATACATACATGTATGTTCTTCGGCCAGGTGTATATGTACGTATAGAGAACGACATACATACATACATGTATGTTCTTCGGCCAGGTGTATATGTACGTATAGAGAACGTAATTATGTATGTATGGATGGATGGTTGGGTGCGTAGGTAGGAGATTACCATGACACATACAAAGTACTTAATGTAGTGACGAAGTCCTGTTTCAAACGGAAACGGTTTCGGTTTCTGACTTCTGATTTTAAGAAATTAGAAGCTATTTGAAACACATCATCTTCTTAATTTCTATATTTTTATTTTGTTAGTTTTTATTTTTAAGTTTTTGATTCTAAAAAATCTAATGAATCTAAAAGCTATTAGAACTGAGTTTTAAGGCGGTTGAGCGGCGCAAAGGAAGCCTGCGATTTCCGTTGCTGCGCCATGCAGTTAGCTGGGCCCAGCCTGTCAGCGAATCAGTCGGGGGGTCAGGGCCGTACGTGGAATCTTTCCAGTGCCTAGCTTGTCGCGGCCTCGACCGCGCGCGCCAATTCGCGCTCTTGCGTGCGCGGCTTCTAGCTGGTTCTAGAAGCAGTTCAATTCGAACGCTGGTGCTTATCATTAGGTGATTAATTAGAGACCACCGTGAGACTTTGCTGGTTATATTGATGGCTGTACGTATCATGAACGTAATGCTATAGTGCTTGATCACTAAATTAAGCAGTAAGCTGCTAGCTCAGCTAGCTGCGGATGGAACCCGACGTACGTATATATGCTCTCCTTGAGTCCTGTCGTGTGCCAAATTTTTTCTATTTTAGTCTTTTTTTGAAAAATATTCACATTTAGACCCCTGGTAGTTTTAATTCCGTTTTTGGACCCAGGAGGTCGGAGCCGTGGTCCACGGCGCCGAGGTAACACAGCTCGGCGCCGTGGTCCACGGCGCCGAGGCGCCAGCTGGTGGCGCCGATGTGCCAGCACCTCGGCGCCGTGGATCGTGGCGCCGAGCTCGGAGCCGTGGATCGTGGCGCCGAGCTCGGAGCCGTGGATCTTGGCGCCGAGCTCCCTGCCACCGGGCCGCACGCGGCCTTCTCCTTTCCCTCTGTCTCTTTCGTTCATTCGCCTTCATTTCTTCCTCTCTGCCTCCCCGCCGCCTCCCCTCACCGACCGCGTCCCCGGCCGCCCGGCCCCTGGTTCCGCCGCCTCCCCTCGCCGCGCGCGTCCCCGGCCGCCCGCCGCCCCCTGGTGCCGCGCGCGTCCCCGGCCGCCCGCCTCCCCTCCCCGCGCGCGTCCCCGGCCGCTCGCCTCCCCGCCGCCGCCCCCTGGTGCCGCGCGCGTCCCCGGCCGCCCGCCTCCCCGCCGCCGCCCCCTGGTGCCGCCGCCTCCCCTCCCCGCGCGCGTCCCCGGCCGCTCGCCTCCCCTCCCCGCCCGCGTCCCCGGCCGCCCGCCTCCCCGCCTGCGTCCCCGGCCGGAAGTACATGCAATTAAGCCGAAGAAATTTTTGGTAGAATAGGTAAAATTTATGGGATATTGTTTTTGGATAGCTAGCTTTGTACATGCAATTTGCATTGCTGGTATACATGCAATTTGCATTGCTGGTATAGATGTTGCATTGTTGGTAGAACAGGAAATGGAAGATGAGTAAAATAAAGAGTGAGTATGCACAAGCGATTGTTGACTGCTGATGCTGCCTGTTGACAGACAAAATATACTAGTGCAGTCCCCTGGTGCCGCCGCCTCCCCTCCCCACCTGCGTCCCCGGCCGCCCGCCTCCCCGCCGTCGCCGGTTGCTCCTTGTTGATTTTGATCAGGTATATTTTCACAGTTGGTTGCTTCTTAGTCAATAATATATGAAGTATATGCTTACTTCTTACGTAGGAGTAGCATTGTGTATGATATGTGTTGCTATGTGTTCATGGTTAGATAGTGTGTTTGGTCGTTGAAATGGGACAGAGGAAACGATGATGTGGCCTGTAGGATGGGCCAGTGTGATAGAGAAATCACTGTGTTCAAGTCTTAGTGTAGTGTTGAAGTCAAATGTCAACGGGGGTGGGAGACTGTGAGTATGGTACTAATATCCTAAGGCGATACCGCAATAGAAAACCTGGCAAACCTATAATTATATTAAATTATTCATTTTACCATGTTGACGTTAACTTGTTGGTAATTTGCTTTTTACAATGTTGACATTAACTTGTTGGCTTGAAGTTAGGTAGCATTTAGTTAGTGACTAGGTACTTATTAGTTACTATGTAGTATCCAATTTCGATTAAAGGTATTAAGTTTGATTTTCTGTATGAACTAGATGGACAACCTAGTCACCCTATATCATGGAGGCAGTGTGACAAATGATGATTATGGAAATGTTCGATTTGTTGAAATGCAAAGGGTGCCTCTGATATTCAGTGATCGGCCGTCGTTTAGTGAGTTGGTTGCTAGGGCCCGGGAGGAGCTACATTGTCATGCAAACGAGGAGAGCATCACAGTTGAGGGGTTACTTCATGTCAGACCCAGATTTTTCAATCTGAATCTTACTGTGTTTCACTGCACTAATCCCTGGATCAGTAGTTAGTGCACACAGGTACATTGCTGAATCATTTCATACATCGCATAATCATCCATTATATTACATGAATTGAAATACACCACGTCGGGTGATAGTTTACAAAAGGGGCCGACTAGGCCAAATGTCATTATTACAAATACGCACAGCGGAAATACAGCAAAAGCAAACCCAAATCCACAGGCAAGCGACTAGAAGGTACTGTGTGCATTATATGTTACCAGTTAACTAGTAACATACGTGCACACAACGCCGGATGTCCACTTGTCCGTGTCTAATCAACGAAGCCTACGCCTTAGTTTCCTTCGTCATTCTTCTCCTCCGTAGCGGGAGCTTCCTCGTAGGCGTAGTGGTCTTGCGCTCCTGTTTCTGGATTTTTGCCGCAAAGCGAGCGTGAGCACTCCGACCCCGTGCTCAGCGAATCAACACACAGAATGCAGTATATAACATGTATGGCTATTCAAAGGATGGCTTTGGTTTATTTTATTTTTGCGAAGAGTGCTTTTGAATACAATTATATAAAAATTCCTAAGACCTAGCATTTGAACAAAAGCCTAATGTTCAAGGAGTATTAATATGAATTTCCATACATATGGCATCACACCATATGCCTAATATCACCATAACTTCTCCCTACATACGGCATCACACCGTATGACCTTTTTCAGCGTTATAGCCGCTTAACTTACCACTGGGACGACACCCAGGAACCACTGGAACGACCTCCAGGACACACTGGGACGACACCCAGGACAACTCAAATCAGGGCTTTCCTCTGCCCTTCCACTTTTCCATCCCCATTTTCCAATATTTTTGTAAACAGAACTATATCTAGTTAAGTTCCCATGTCTGCCCATGACCGTGGGCACGGCTATTCGAATAGTTTTGACTCTGCAGAGTTTTGCACACTTTACCCACAAGAGATAAATCCACCCGTTGCCCCACATGATTCCTTAGCCATGCGGTTGAGTAGACTATCACAGGATTGTTGCAATGCATAGTCCTACTGTGGTTACGCCCGCTAAGGTCTATCTTCCGTAGGATCCGACCATCCCTCGGGAAGGGTCCCTCGTGAGCCATCACGGGCAAAGGCGGGGATGCGACCATCCATCCCTTTGCTCGTGGTCATACCTTCACGTAACCACCTAGAGCCACACAAATTAGTAAACCCTGCCTACACTTTGCCAGCATGTGGTTGTACTGTTTTACACGGGTGACATGACAAGATTCAGTCCTTAGTGGTATCTGGGCGGTCTACCACTAACCCACTTGTGCAATCACTGCACCACACACATACACACTATCGAACCAATCCGCCCAGATAATTAAGCAAGTTGGGGATCTTGGGAGTGTAAAATAATCATATCCAACATATACCAGTCATTATCACAATGACTGCCCAAACCAATTTCTCATGAATAAAAGTGATGCTCGGGACAATTTCTTGCCCCGAGTTCCTAATCAATGCTAAGCATGGCATACGGTTACGGACTTATTTTAGAAATGCTACTAATATATTTTTGCTAGGGCGACAAGGTTCACACATTCAAATACTCAAAGGAGGGGGTAATACTATTCAAGGTAAACAATGGCATATAACTAGAATATCAAATTTAGCATGTATTTGCATAAAAATAACAGCAATGCAATTTGTTAATTTAAAATAAAGTAATTTGCAGAAATGTAGGTTCAACATGATCAAAGTATTGACTCGCCTTGGTCACAGTGGTCGGGTGCTTGATTGTCCGGGGCTTCTAGAGCTGTGGCCTCGATCTCTTCCTCTTGAGCCTCGTAAGCTATTTTAGCGTGCGCCCAAAATTCGTACAAAAAGAAAAGCAGTGAATCAAACCAAATAACACCAAAAATCCAAATGAACTCTAAAAATTACAATTTCAGTTCCATTGGACAGATTTTGATTTTAGATGAATTTAGAAATTTGTCTCACTTAATTTGGAGTTAAGATGAAAAAGTTATGATTATTTGAAGTTCTCAGTTCAGTTAATTCCATAAAATGTGAAATTTCTGACAATGGGTCCCACCTGTCATATTTTAATTTTTATCTTTATCTTTTTATTATTTCTTCTGTCTCTATGGCCAGTGGGGTCCACTTGTCGGCGTGCTTAGACACTGACGGGTGGGGTCAGGTTGTCAGTGGGCCTGCGGTACCGCGGCGGCTGACGAACGGGGCCCACCTGTCAGCGCAGAAATTAAAAGAAACTCGACCGCTACGCGCGGAGCCGGGGCTCGAACGCGCGCCGCGGGAGCGAGGGGGAGAAGGAGTTGGCGCTGGAAGCCACTCGGCCGAGCCGAGCGATGCTTACCCATATAGGGTAAGTATACCTTTTGAGGTAGCTCCGGGAGGCGGTCAGGCAGAGGAGTCGGGGGCGACGACACCGGCGGCGAGTGGTGGCCGGAAAGGGCTAGGGGCTGCGTGGAATATAATCCCCGAGCGACGGGGAGTCTTCTGGTGCAGACGGCCGGAGGTGGGGTTCACCGGAGAGGGCTGGCGGCGAGAGGTGGCGGCGGTCCGAAGAGGTCGATCGACGCCGGCGATGTAGAGTGATCGGGGAGCTCGGTGGAGGGTTGTTTCTACTTCGCCAGGTCCTGAAGAGGGTGTAGGAGGGAGGAATTGGCTGGTGGTGGTCGGAATCAGCGGCAGCTCGGTCGCCGGCCGTGGGGAAGAAGAGGTCGCCGGTGGGGAATTGGTGCACTACAGGTCAATTGCTTGCAGGGGGATGAAGAAGGGAACATTACGGCGCGATTGAGACTCCCGGGTGAGGCTTTTATAGTCGGAGAGGGCTTGTACGGCGAGGGAGATATTTGGCCGCCGCTGTTCAGGCGAGGCAGGGGGGAGGAACGCGATCCTCTTCGGGATTTCGCAGGGGAGAGGTTCGCCTCCCCTCCTGTAGCTGTCCTTTTAAACTTGCCCGCGAGGTGAGAGAATGAGCGGAGAGGATTTGCTGCGCAGAGGAGCGAACGCGAGGGGAAGGAGCTGCGTGCGCGTGGAGAAGAGAGGGAGGAGGGAGGAGAGCCTGACGGCTCGGGCCCATCGGCCAGTGGGAGAGGGCGCGAGAGAGCGGGGCCACTCGGCAGCGGGCGCGAGCGCGGGAGAGCTGGGCCGCGGGGCGCTGGCGCGCTGGGCCGCGCGGGCGTGCTGGCTGCGCTGAGCGACTGCGCGCTCGCAGGCCGCGCGTGGAGAGAGGGCTGGGCCGGGGAAAATGGCCGCCCCGGCCGGGTGTTTTCTTTTTCATTTTTTTCTTTTTCTTTTGTTTTTGCAATTGAATTTTACATGTATATACATTTGCACATACATCTTGGGTATATACCTATATATATATTTTTTCCTTTCCTTCCCTGATTTTTGTGCATAATGTATATATTTATTTATTTATGTTATTCATGTGTATATATGTATATATGTCCTTATATCCATATGGTTCTTTGCATATATACATGAATATTAACTTCCTTTAATTTGTTTGCCCTAATTTTTAGGAATGACATCTTACGCTTACTCACAATTCTCTTTTAGCACTTTATGGATCATCTTTCCAGACTCTTCATTTGATGTTCATGCTGCATCATTTTACGTGTGATTTCTTCCTTCTTTTTATTTTTTTTTAAAATTCCTTTACAAATTCAAAAAGCCAATAAACTCCAATTCAAATAAAAAAACAAATAAAATAATCCAAAAACTCCATAATTTATTATTTATATTTCCCAGGATGTTACACTTCACTTCGGTTCGAAAGACACAATTCTAAGACGGTTGATCTTAATTGGTTGTGAGGATCAGTGGGACAAATATGTCAAATTGGTTATGAGGAATGAGTTCCAATGTTTGGACCTTGTTGTGCGGAAGGTGTCCATTGATCCCACCCCTCATGGTTATTCACCAGAACTAGGTGATCAGGCACCGTTTGACCCTCCGTTACCGGATCTTGCGGTGGATGTGGAAGAAGTGCCTGAGGTGCCCGATGCTCTATCTGCCCCGAACGAGGTTCAGATTTCTCAACCAGTTCGAGTTGAATGTCGGACTGATGATGTCGTGGCGGCCCCTCAGGATCATCCCAGTAAGTGTCGAGCAACTCTTTAACCTTTTCCCGTCATTCCATTCTTTTGTCTCAATCCCATCGTTTTCGTGCTTATGATGTAGGAGACATTCCTGATAATGTGGGTGTTCCTCCCGTTGCTCCATCTGGCAACGTTGAAGAAGTCTGTAGGGACTCCAACAGTGTGGATGTTCAAATTGTGGATGATCTGGAGCCTTACGAGATCGCTAGGGCCGTTGATTCTGATGATGACCGCCCTTTTGGAGAGCTGACCGAAAGTGATATTGAGCTGATCAGGCGTTATTGCCCTGGCCAGGATCCATCAGTTCATGAATTCAGCGATCTTAGGCATTCCCATGAGGCTTATGCAGAAGGAAGGGATGACGAGTTGCTAGATGCTCCTGAGGCCGGGTCAAGCATGACAATTGAGAAGGGCATGGTATTTGAGGACTTGTCAGCATTGAAAAGGTGGCTGCAGGAGTATTCAGTCATTCGTAAAAGGCCATTCAAGGTGAGGTATTCGTATGTGGAGCGGAGGTACACAGTTGTGTGCGAGAAGGAAACATGTGAATGGAGGGTTTGTGCTAGGAAACGAAAGGACACGGGAAAGTTCAAGATCACAAGAATTGTTGGCCCACAAACTTGTGCCGAAGCAGAGCTCAAACAGAAGCATCGGCAGTTGACCTCTACCATTATTGCCAAGTCACTGTGTCACATACTAAAGGGAGAACCCAATATGAAGGTGAAGACACTTGCTGGGATTGTTAAGGAGAAATTTGGATACGAGATAAGGTATGGGAAAGCATGGAGGGCAAAGCAACGCATCTGGAAGATGATATATGGGGACTGGGAAGATGGGTACTTGCAGTTGTCAGCACTCTTCAATGCAATCAAAGCGGTTAATTACCAAATCCTTCAATAGTTTGCTTAGGGGTATACGTGGTATGCCCATCAATGCTATCGTATCCTTCACCTTTTACAAACTTGTTGCCTGGTTCAACGAAAGACACGCACATGCAATGGCGCTACAGAGTAAACAAGAGAGATGAGCGCCAAAACCGAAGCGCCACCTTGAAAGGGCAAAGGCGAGGGCTGAGGCACATGAGGTACATTGTTTTGACAACGCAACGGGCACTTACGAGGTTGTAGAAAGGGGTGGTACAACGACCGATGGAGAGCTCCGGCCGACGAGGAGGCATAAGGTTGTCCTTATTTATTTCTCATGCACATGTGGTAAACCGAGGCAGTACCACTTTCCGTGTTCTCATTATGTTGCAGCAGCAAGGCATCGCAACTTTGACTACGAGAGCAAGATACCTCGGTCGTTCAGTGTTGACAACCTTGTGCTTACGTGGTCTCCCCGTTTCGAGCCTTACCAGGATGAGGGAGAGTGGCCACCATACACCGGGCCCAAATACATTGCGGATCCGGGTAGCCGTTGGAACAAACGTGGAACCAGGAAGAGGACGAGACATAAGATGGTTATGGATCAGCTTCCAGGAAGAACGAGGCGAGGGAGAGCAACCCCCTTTCTTACTGACCCTGAGCAGATTCAATGTAGCAGATGTGGTAGACTTGGCCACAATTCACGCACATGCCATTGGCCACTTAGTCAGGTGCGAGTGCTTGTTGTTCGTTATGTTTCATAGTTCGTCTAGTTGTTTTTCCATATGCAATTTGCTATGTTTCTTGTTTAATTTCTTATTCTATCCATATTTTATGCATGTTCAATTTTTTTTGTTTACTTATATGTTGAACTGAGAAATTAAAATTTTTTTGTAGGATGGCGCAATTCCACCTGCTAGACCCACACTACGAGGAGAACCACCGAGGACGGCTCACCGCCGAGGGGAGGGTACTGCATTCATCACTTCTTGTGTAATTTCAGTTTATGTTGATGCATTAACTAACAAAATTGGTGTATTCTATACAGGAGCTGCCCATCCTTCGTCCTCGAACCCATGACGGGTTCCTGGACATGCGGTACGACGAGAGGTACACTCCCTTCCTGGAGAGGGATGGCCTAGACGCCATCTCTTACCAGGTTTGCCGTGGGTTGCCCACCTTCAACCCCCCGGCCATCACTGCACTGATTGACAGGTATTCTCCTAAACCATTGCTCCACTTGCATGTTCATTGTTTATCGGCTATGTGCGCCTCAAATTCTCTGACATGTAGTCGTCTTTTTTGTATCATGTAGGTGGAGGCCGGAGACTCACAGCTTCCACCTCCCTTTCGGGGAGATGACTATTACGCTCCAGGACACTCAGAAGATACTTGGATGACAGAGGCTGGCAGGTCGGCTACGTCGTGCGGCTGGTCGTTGTGGTTGCAGCACAGGTGCGGCGAGGGACGTAGACGTGCCTGCGACACGACTTGCAGACCCGACGCAGCTAGGGTCGTACACGGGGCAGAGCTCGTCCCCCACGAGGAGCGACACTTTCCCTGACGAGGGCGGTGAGGACGAGGTGGAGCAGCAGACTTACGATGAGATAGACCCGTCTCAGCTCGTAGACGCTCCTTCGACGCAGCCTTCACAGCATGTACCACGCAGACGCCGCCGCGAGCCTAGCCGTTACACTCCAGGCACCGACGCCCTGGGTAAGGGTAAGGGTAAGGCTAGGAGGCAGTGATACTTATGTGTAGGCTTGTGGTTGGGCTTAAAAGTCGTTGTATATATGTTGTAATGAGCTAGGAGGCACTTGGTATGTGGTTGGATAGAGATGTGTTTGTAATGAGCTACTTGTTGTATATATGTGTATATGTTATATTCATGTGATATTTGTGTTCGAATCTGTAGTCTGTACTTTGTGGTTCTATAATTCCTCCAATGAATTTATGTTTCCTGCAAACGACTGCAAAGGCTACGAACTATGAATTTATTACGAGACTACAGGCTCTGAAAAGCCTACATAGGAACATTTATTGCTAAACTGGAATCCTGAAAAAGCCTACGAGCTGTTTCCTGCAAACGACTGATAAGGCTACGAACTATGAATTTATTACGAGACTACAGGCTCTGAAAAGCCTACATAGAAACATTTATTGCTAAACTGGAATCCTGAAAAAGCCTACGAGCTGTTTCCTGCAAACGACTGAAAAGGCTACGAACTATGAATTTATTCCGAGACTACAGGCTCTGAAAAGCCTACATAGGAACATTTATTGCTAAACTGGAATCCTGAAAAAGCAAAAAGATTCGTACGACCTCCTCTCCATGGACTATGCCCACTACACCAGATAACCTGCCTACATAAAGCCCTCCTATGTCTTCCATACCACATCTTCTCCTCAAGCCATCACAATACTACTACACAACAATGTCTTCCTGGAGGTCCGACCCATTTGGAGTGCCGGAGTGTCATGAGCGCCCGAAGTGCCATTGCGGCTTTAGGACGATGTTGGGAGTCTGGACGGATCGAGTACAACGAGCCAAATACGGCCGTAGGTTCTTGAAGTGTCCAGACCTGGATGACGACTTCGTGGTAACGACAACTAAATCATTTGTTTCTCGTTATCGTTTTTCAACTTGATCCATGACATCTACCACGCCACACATAGGCTTGCACGTTCATCGAATGGGTGGATCGGGTGTCGCCGGCATGGCCAAATAACCGGACAGTTGAGGTGGAAAACAAAGGACAATACTTTGTCAAGATGACTCAGGTTCGCGAGGTGGAACGACAGATGCGGCTTGAGCAAGAGCGCCGCGTGAGGGTGGACCAAAACCGTCTGAAGGGCAAGGAGGATGAGCTGCAAAGGAGGCGGGAGCAGTTAAGTCTGCGTGAAGCAGCCATCAAGCGTCAGGAGGAAGAGCTTCAAGCTTGTGAGGCAGCTCTCAAGACCAAGAGTGACAGGAAGAATGATGCAGCGGAGCCATCCTCAGGGCCCAATAAAAAGGGGAAACAACCACGCTACACCCAGTAGAATAGACCCACGCTATCTACGGTCTATGTAATCCTATTATTATGCACTGTATTGTGTTTGCCTAGCTGTATCGACTGCACTTGAGACTACCGGTATGACGGTATTGCGTATCGGTGCTTCACAAAACTACAATTTAATAGAGTGCATAATGTTGCCCACCCATGCTTGCTCCAAAGAATGTCTGCATAATGGATTAGTTTGCATATAGAAAAGAACAGGGAAATCATGCCTACTCAGTTCAAAATTGTAAATCATTACATGGAAAATTCACATTTTCAAGCACATAAATGTCTGCAAAAGAACAACAAGACATTAAACTATATCCTCAACTTCGCAGATTATACCATGTGATTTGAGGTAGCGACATAATTACTTATGGGCAATATAATGGAAAAGTCTAAGGCACATAGGTTCTTACCTTCTCTAACAATTAGTGTTTGACCATCGGAGTTCCCTACTTAGGAAAAAAGTTACAAACATTATTACGTTACTAGCACCCGAAATTTTCAGATTGAACACGACATCATCAAAAAATGTAGCAGGAAACAAAAATTGTGTTTCACACAGTTCATCAATTTTTTGAATGTTTGCAAAAGCGCCGAGCAGGAGCGCCACTGGTCACGGGGGTAGTTCTGAATTTTCACAGCTCGGCGCCACGACCCACGGCGCCGAGCTCGGCGCCATAATTCACGGCTTCGAGGTCGGCGCCACTGACCACGGCGCCGAGGTGCTGCCACGTCAGCGCCACGCAGGCCACCACGCTGGTGCGGGCCTGGCACCTCGGCGCCGTGGAGCACGGCGCCGAGATGTGTTACCTCGGCGCCGTGGGTCACGGCTCCGACCCCTGGGTCCAAAAACGGAATTAAAACTACCAGGGGTCTAAATGTGAATATTTTTCAAAAAAAGGGCTAAAATAGAAAAAAATTCGGCTGTCGTGTGCCTATACGGTGGGTGCCAGGCAGGCGTGCATGGCCTCCTTTTGAACATAGAAAATTTTGGCAAGAACTAGCACAATTCCATAGAATTCATCTGATCAATTTTTTTGAACATAGAAAATTTTGGCAAGAAATAGCACAAATTCCATAGAATTCATCTGATCAATTTTTCTTTCAAAGAGTAGTACAAATCGTATATATACTAATACGAGAGTGTTGCTTTTTCCCCCTCTTTTTAGAGGAAGGGTTTGTTTGCTAGTCCAGCTGGACTCGGTCAGGTTGTCCCGGGCCAGGCCGCCTATTCCAAAGCAGCCGAAGTGGATCGCAACAATTCCGGCCCATGGATGGGCCACGGACGGCTCGGCCCATAAACACTCAGGCCCTACGGAGTGTTGGCGTGGGCCCACATGTCAGCCAGCGAGACCACATCCATGGGCCGCCTCGGCTGAGTAGCAGCGGCAGCTTCCCTCCCCTCCCTTCACGGCCACGGCCACTACCACCCACTCACCCCCTCTCCGGCGACGGCCACGGCTGCGCCACCGCCCCCGCCACCACGGCGGTCGCCGGCTCGCCCGCCCATGTCCACGGCGGTCGCCGGCTCGCCCGCCCATGTCCACGGCCGCCTCCGCGCTCCGTCTGGCGCCGCGGTGGGGCGCGCCGTCACACCGCCGGCTCGTGGAGCAGCACCTGGCGTCGCTCCCCCACGGCCTCCCGCGCCTCCTCCACGTGCAGGAGCTCCACGCACAGATCCTCAAGCACGGCCTCCACCTCGAACCGCTCGCCGCCTCCAAGCTGCTCTCCTCCTACGCGCTCCTCCGCCGCCTCCCGGCCTCCCGCCGCGTCTTCGCCTCCCTCCCCAACCCGCACGCCAGCACATTCCTCGCCAACACCCTCCTCCGCGCCTATGCGCTCAACGCCATGCCCCACGCCGCGCTCGCCACCTTCTCCGCCATGCCGCAGCGGGACACCTTCACCTACTCCTTCCTCATCAAGGCGCTCTACGCCGCCGGCGTGGCCCCCGTCCGCGCGGTGCACACCCACGTCGTCAAGCTCGGCTCCATCGAGGACACCTTCGTCGGCAACGCGCTGATCGACGCCTACTCCAAGAACGGCGGGTTCGTGGACGCCAGGAAGGTGTTCGACGAAATGCCGAGGCGGGACGTCGTGTCATGGAACTCTGCCATGGCCGCGATGGTGCGGCAGGGGGAGGTGGCTGGCGCGAGGAGGATGTTCGACGAGATGCCGGAGAGGGATACAGTGAGCTGGAACACGATGCTGGACGGCTATGCCAAGGCTGGGGAGGTGGAGGAGGCGTTCGAGCTGTTCCAGCACATGCCGGAGAGGAATGTAGTGTCGTGGTCGACGGTGGTGTCGGGGTATTGTAAGAAGGGCGACATGGAGATGGCTCGGGTCATCTTTGATAAGATGCCCACCAAGAACTTGGTGACGTGGACTATAATGGTCTCGGCGTGTGCAGAGAAGGGGCTTGTCGAGGAGGCAGGCAAGTTGTTTACTCAGATGAAGGAGGCTGCTGTGGAACTTGATGTCGCTGCGGTTGTGAGTATCCTGGCTGCGTGCGCGGAGTCAGGCTCACTTGCTCTTGGGAAGAGGATTCACCAGTACGTGCGGAATAGGAAGCTGGGGAAATCAACTCTCGTGTGCAATGCACTGATTGACATGTTCTGCAAGTGTGGGTGTGTTAACTGGGCTGACTATGTCTTTGACACTGAGATAGTTGAGAGGGATTCGGTGTCATGGAACACCATAATTGGAGGATTTGCAATGCATGGGCATGGAGACAAGGCGCTGGACCTCTTTGCTCAAATGAAGCAACAGGGGTTCTGCCCCGATGCTGTTACGCTGATCAATGTTCTTAGTGCGTGCACACACATGGGGTTTGTGGAAGAGGGGCGCTGGTATTTCTCCAACATGGAGAGGGACTACAGTATCGTTCCTCAGATAGAGCATTACGGTTGCATGGTTGACCTTCTTGGCCGTGGCGGTCTCATCAAGGAAGCCGTCGACCTGATCAAAAGCATGCCTTGGGAGCCTAATGAGGTCATATGGGGCTCCCTTCTCAGTGCATGCCGACTGCACAAGAACGTGGAGTATGCGGAAATAGCAGTGAACGAGCTGAGCAAGCTGCAGCCCTCCAATGCAGGGAACTATGCTGTCCTTTCAAACATCTATGCAGAGGCTGGGCAGTGGAGTGACATGGCGAAGGCAAGGATGCAGATGAAAGGAACTGGGTCTCAGAAGACAGCAGGGTCAAGTTGGATTGAACTCGATGAGGCATTCCATGAGTTCACAGCGGGGGATAGAAAGCACGCAGAGTCAGACCAGATATCCGAGATGGTTGATAGGCTGAGTTCGCATGTTAAACATGTTGGCTGCGTTCCAGCAGGTCATGAGCGGCTTGTGCAATGAGTCATTTGCCAACGGCATGCTTGTGTTGCAGTCACAAACTCCGAATGCTCCGCAAGGTGATTCGCATTGCAGGGCATGTAATCTGAAGAAAGGAAGCACCAGCTCCAGCAAAACCTTGCCACTGGCTGCAATCAAGAAGATACTCTGACACGGTACCGAAGTTTCGATGATGAACTGAAACTGAGCATGTTGGCTGCGTTCCAGCAGGTCATGAGCTGCTTGTGCAATTAGTCATTTGCCAACCGCATGCTTGTGTTGCAGTCACAAACTCCAAATGCTCCACAAGGTGATTCGCATTGCAGGGCATGTAATCTGAAGAAAGGAAGCACCAGCTCCAGCGAAACCTTGCCACTGGCTGCAATCAAGAAGATGCTGTGACATGGTACCAAAGTTTTGATGATGAACTGAAACAGCCAGAGATGTGCTGAAGCATTCTCAGAATCTGCGGTCCTGCCACCTGCTTTGCTCTGTTAAGAGCTGCTGCTATGAACATATGACGAAAACTGGTGATGGGAGGGACTGACAAAACACTGGCAATATAGTGCTAGGTTTGTCGAATAGTTCATGCTTCAGTACTTTTAATGCTTCACTTCATAGTCTTCATCTGGTTAAACAAAAACAAAATATTGTTAGGATTAGGGTCTTCTCAAAATTTTAAAAAAAAGTGATAAGACCTCAGATTCGACAAAGCAAATTTTGTACTTCCATTTTAACAGCAAAGCAAATATAGATAATTCTTTCATATTAAATTTTTCATGCTATACTACATTTCGAAGAGTTACTTTGCTTAGTTTTTTCTTATTACTTTTCTTCTCTTTTTAGTTCCACCTCTTGTGGAAATGTTAGCTCCCTGCTACGGATAAATAGAAGTCCAATTTAGGTTGCTGTGATGTTTATGTTAAGTATTCAACACGATATTTCTTTAGCATACATCTGAATCAATCATTAGCATTTGCTTCTAAAAGGAAAAGACGCTGGAGCTGCACCTAACCAGAGTTATCAAGTGGAATGTTGGGAACTCCAATAATCAGTTCACCAAGTTGAGAGTTCAGATTGTTCCAAGCTTGTCTTCTTAAAGAAAGTTACTCTAATTCTATCAAAAACAATGAAAGAAATGGCCTACAAAAATGTTTTAGAAATTCAAACAAAATGCATTGGTGAGTTATAAAATTTGCAATATAATACTAAATATTGTAACAGAAAGTAATAGAAGCATGCACGGAATTATTTTACACAATCTGAACTTCTAAAAATATTTTATCCAAAAAAAAATAGGAACAACGAATGAACATACAGAAAGATCAAGACCCAAAGTTAACTTTCTTTTTTCCCTTTACGAATACACCTGGAAAATAAATGTATCCTGCTAAAAAATAGTTAGAGCTATTCTAAAGCATACAATTAACAATACAGGATGAGGACGCAGTTCCATTGGCTATCTTGTCTGCCCCCTAAAGAACATTATCTCCTCTGGCATATTAGATATTCTCCCTCGGAACATGTCCACTTTTCAACCCTAAATTATGATCTCGATTTGATTTTCAACTTTGAACTATGAAACCGTTTGATTCAGAACCTCAAACTATCGAAACTGCCTACTTTACCCCCTTGACTCGAGCCGGGGTGGTTTTCCACTGAAGTGTCGTCCACGTGGATGTCAGTTTGGCACTAAATCTGAGTTTGTTTACCACATTGGGAACAGCCCGCATAGTTTGTCACCCCTCAAGTCCATGACTTGGAGATCCTTATCGAGCCCTCCTAGCATGTCCAACAACGAGAACTCGTTGCCACCTAGCTGCACCATGTGCAACGACGAGTTCCCCTAGCTGTCGAACACCGGAGGTACTTCAAGTTGGGAGGAAATGAAGTAGGGACGGGAAAGAGATGCTGAGATGGTGCCTGTCGTAGGGGTGGCCCCCACCTAAGCCCAGCGGGCATGTTAGGAGGTTATAAGAACTAGAATAATATGTGTAATGACATAAATGCCCCTAATGGGGATGTATGGATGTAAGGGCATAACTGTAAAAGTATACCCCATGTGAATATATATATGAAGATGAGGGGGAGGGTGAGACAGAACACTCCCACCTCTCCACTACCATCTCTCTCTATTTGGTCTGTAACCACAACAGTTGGCGCCGTCCGTGGGTAGGACGAGGACAAGCCTGAAGACCAAAGAAGAAGGATGGCACCGAAAAAAGCTTCACCAGCGGCGGCGAAGGGAAAGAGGACGGCTGGGCCGGAGCGGCGCGTGAATACCAGGGCTTTGGCATCGGCCGCCGAAGGAGTCGGCGGCGGCGTAGGCGCAATGGTCGCGGGCATCGACGCTCGCGCTACAACGACCGACCCCGCCAGCGCCGCTACAACGACATCCGACCCCGTCGCGGGCACTGCAGCGACAGCCCCCGCCACCCTCGCCGGTAGCGCGGATCAGACGGCCGGGGTAACCGCAACGAACCATCCGGCGGATCTGAAGTTCGCGAGGCGATGGTCCCTGCACCGACCCGTCCGCTGGGCGTTCCGGCGGACCCGACAGCACCCGTGGTGGAAAGTGCCCTACTAGCAGCCCTCAACGCGTTCCAGCGGGAACTAGGAGACCTTCGCGGAGCCGTCCGCGATATACAAGAGGCTCGGAGCCAGCAGGTCGCGCCAGTAATCGCGCCCGAGCCCGCGCCGGAGAAGGCGGACAGCCGCGAAGCCCCCACGTCCAGCCGCGTGCCGTTGAGGCGCGTAGATCCGGAGTCCCCGTTTTCGGCGGGGCTGCAGCAGGCGGTGTGGCCCGAAGACTTCAAGTTCCCTAGCGTCACCAACCCGTACAAAGGCGACGCGGATCCTCGCGAGTTCGTGCGCGTGTACGAAACCGCGATCGAGGCCGCGGGCGGAGATGACACCACGAAGGCGAAGGGACTCCCCCTCGCGCTGCAAGGAGTGGCACTCTCTTGGTTTTTTACCATAGAGCCGGGCTCCATCTACGCGTGGGAGCAGCTTCGCGACCGCCTTCAAAGCAACTTCCAAGGAAACTATGTCGAGCGAGTCGATGCGGACCAGCTCTTCGCTGTGAAGCAAGGACCCTCGGAGAAGCTCCGGGACTACTTCCAGCGCTTCGCCAAGATTCGATGTCAGGTGAAAGACGTTAATGAAACCACCGTCGTTAATGCAGCCATACAGGGCCTTCGCCCGGGCCCGATGGCCGAGTACAACGCGCGGAGGTCAATCAAGACAGTCGTCAAACTCTTCGACAAAATGGACGAGTATGCGCGGGCGGAGGAGGATGCGCGAAGACGCAGCATCACCGCCCTCGACCTCGTCCAGGGGGAGCGCCCCCCGCGCGAGGCGGGGGCGGGTGGCCCCTCCTCGAAGCAGGGCCGCGGCCGAGAACCCTGCGGAGGCCCTCCCCGAGGCGGCGACACCGAGGTACAGGAAGGCTCTTCAAGGAGCGGGCGTAAGCCTCGGCGCCGCCAGCGCAGGACACAGGCGGCCCATCATGTCCGCGACACCGAGGGCACCCGCCAAGGACCCGACCCCGCCTCACGGAGGGGAGACCGGGGATCGGAAGGCGGACTCGATTACGGCGGCCAACCCCACACAGAACAAGAGCTCCTGCACTATGGCAAGTGGTGCGAGGTACACGGCTACGACGATCATTACACAAGGGCATGCGCTGCAGTCATGGAGCTGCGGAGGGTGACGGCCGGGTCTCGGGCTCCGCCCCCAACGGAGGGCGCGCAGCATCGCACCGTCAGCGTCATCACCGGAGGCTCCTCCTTAAAAGCTCCCGGGGAGCAGCCGCAACTGTGGATGCCGCCCCGCAACATCACCTTCGACTTGAACGACGCCAGGGGTGTGGAGTACCCTCACCAAGACCCCCTAGTCATCCAGGCCCACATAGCACGTTGTGACGTCAGGCGCGTCCTTGTCGACGGGGGAAGCTCCGCGAATATCTTGTTCGCAGAGGCCCTCGACCGTATGGGGATCCCACGAAGCCGGCTAGAGCAGCCAGGAGCTCCACTTCAAGGTTTCGGGGGTCAACCGCTGCAGGCCTTGGGGCACGTGTCCCTTCCGGTCACTTTCCGTCAGGAGAGCAACAAGGGTAACACCCGGACCGAGCATGTCATCTTCGACGTTGTCGATATCTCGCATATCTACAATGCCATACTGGGTCGGCCCGCCATCAACTCATTCGAGGCGATCCCACACTATGCGTTTTTGTGTGTGAAGCTCCCGGGCCCAGAGGGTGTTATCACCGTCTTCGGCGATCAGGACCTGGCCAGATGGGCCGAGGTCGGCAGCCGCGTTCCGCATCGCCCGGTGCATGCCCTCTCCGGCGCGCGCGGCGACGGGCCCTCCGCCCCTGAATGGACGCCCAAGCCTCGGCCCGAGGGCGGAGTCAAGAAGGTTCCACTCCAAGCGGAGGGGCAGTTTGTGTCCATCGGCGAGGGGCTCCCACCGGGGGTCGAACGGGATCTGCTCCGAGTGCTTCAGAACAACGTTGACATTTTCGCATGGTCCCTGGAGGACATCAAGGGCGTAGATCGAGCAGTAATCGAGCATCGCTTGGCGGTCCGCCCCGACGCCAAGCCGGTCAAGCAAAGGCTTCGGCGTATGTCAATGGATCGGCAGCAGGCGGCCAAAACAGAGGTCGCGAAGCTTCTTCGCACTGGGGTCATCCGCGAGGTCCACCACCCAGAGTGGCTCGCTAACCCGGTGCTAGTCAAAAAGCCAGCGGGGCCTGGCGCATGTGCACGACTTCACAGCGCTCAACAAGGCGTGCCCGAAGGACAATTACCCCTTGCCGCGCATCGATCAGCTGGTTGACGCCACTGCTGGGTGCGAACTCATGAGTTTCTTGGACGCCTATTCTGGCTATCACCAGGTATACATGGCCGAAGACGACGAAGAGAAGACCAGTTTCATCACACCGCTTGGGACGTTCTGCTTCGTCAGAATGCCCTTTGGCTTGAAGAATGCCGGCGCTACCTTCACCCGCCTCGTCGCTATTGCCCTGGCCGCCCAGCTCGGGAGGAACGTCGAAGCTTATGTCGATGACGTGGTGGTCAAAACTCGGCAGCTTGCTCTGCATGGCCGGGACCTCCAGGAGACCTTTGACAACCTCCGGAAGGCGGGCATCAAACTCAACCCCGACAAATGTGTCTTCGGGGTGCAGGCGGGCAAGCTCCTGGGTTTCCTCGTCTCCGGACGGGGCATCCAGGCGAACCCCGACAAAGTAGACACCATCCTGGGTATGGAGCCGCCCAAGACTACGAGGGAGGTCCAGAGGCTGGCGGGCCGCATGGCAGCACTAAGCCGCTTCCTATCCAGGGCGGCGGAACGGGGCTTGCCATTTTTCAAGACGCTTCGCGGGTGCGACGAATTTCGTTGGGACGGAGATTGCGCGAAGGCCTTCAACGAGCTCAAGGAGCACCTGGCCAGCCTCCCCACGCTGGTCGCCCCAGCGCCAGAGGCTCCCCTCCTGCTCTATCTGGCCGCGTCAGCCACCGCGGCCAGCGCCGTCCTCGTCTTAGAGGAAGGCGCCATGCAGCGGCCCATCTACTTTGTCTCCGAAGCCCTCCAAGGTGCCAAGACAAGATACACGGAGCTTGAGAAGCTCGCCTACGCGCTGGTCATGGCCTCCAGGAAGCTTCGGCATTATTTCCTGGCCCACCCGATCACAGTGCCTTCCTCATTCCCCCTGGCAGAGATGCTGCACAATAAGGAGTCCACAGGGCGCATCGGCAAATGGGCTGCCGAGCTCGCTCCCTTCTCCTTGACGTATGCTTCGCGAACAGCAATCAAATCCCAAGTCCTTGCGGATTTTCTCGCCGAATTGACCCCGCAGGCCCAACCCGTCCAGACGCACGATGACCTCGTCTGGACGCTCACGATCGACGGCGCTTACGACGTCGCCGGCGCAGGCGTAGGGGCGGTGGTCGTCACGCCCGAGGGGCAGCGTTTGCTATACTCGGCGCGCCTTGCCTTCCCCGCTACCAACAACACGGCTGAATACGAGGCACTGCTCTTCGGCCTGGCGAAGCTCAAGGCAGTTGGCGCGAGACGGGTGCTAGTCCGCACCGACTCGCGCTTGGTGGCCGGTCATGTGGACAAGTCATATCAAGCCAAGGACCCTGAGTTGGCCAAGTACCTCGCGGCCGTGAGGGCGAGGGAAAGGCACTTTTTGGGCGTCACCGTCAACGCCATCCCCCGCGCGGAGAACGAGCAGGCCGACGCCCTCGCTAAGGCGGCCAGCCAGCAACTGCCCCCCCTGAGGGGGCGTTTTACGAGATACTAGCGCAGGCGGCCATCGCGCAAGACAACCGGGACGCGGCACTCGTCCACCGCATCGACCGGCCAGGTGATTGGCGAGAGCCCATCTTCAATTTCTTGCAAGGCATCGCCGAGCCCGACGACCCCGCCGAGCTTCGGTGCTTGCAGCACCGCGCAAGGTCCTTCCAGGTGTTCGAAGGGATACTCTACAAGAGGGGGGTTTGCGCACCGCTCCTGCGCTGCCTCTCGACGGAAGGGGGAAAGGAGCTCCTGGCGGAGATCCACGCGGGCGTGTGCGGATCCCACCTGGCGCTGAGGTTGTTGGTCGGCAAGGCGTTCAAGTAAGGCTTCTACTGGCCAACCGCCACCACCGACGCCCAGGACCTTGTCCGTCGGTGCCAAGGGTGCCAGTGGATGGCGTGCATCATCCGCAGGCCCCCGACGAGCCTCAACCCCATTCCCCCGGTGTGGCCACTGGCACGCTGGGGCCTCGACATAGTAGGACCACTTGCCCGAGCTCTAGGGGACCTCCGGTTCGTGGTAGTCGCGCTGGAGTATTTCTCCAGATGGCCGGAAGCGGTTCCCCTGGCCAAAGTAACTTCTGCGGCCATACATCGCTTCCTATGGCAAAACATCATATGTCGCTTCGGCGTGCCCCGGGAGCTCACGGTTGACAATGGCCTGCGGTTCGACGCCACCCTTTTCAAAGACTATTGTGACAGCATGGGCATCACCCTCCGATTCGCCTCGGTAGGCATCCCCAGTTCAACGGGGCGGTCGAACGGGCGAATGGCGCCATCTCCGCCGCCATCAAAAAGCGCCTGGTCGGATTGCCGAAGGGCAAGTGGCCAAGCGATCTTCACAGCGTTCTGTGGTCGCTTCGCACAACGGTAACGCGCCCGACGGGATTCACGCCGTTCAGGCTCCTTTTCGGTGATGAGGCGGTGACGCCCGAGGAAATCAAGGCCGGCTCGCGGAGGGTCCTCGTCCAAGCACCCGAAGAGGAGCGCCGTGTGTCCTTGGACCTCCTCGACGGCATACGGGCAGATGCAGCCCACCATGTTGAGAAGTACGCACGACAGACAATGCGTACTCGGGACCGCTCTATATGCCCGCGGGGGTTCAAGCCTGGGGATCTCGTTCTCAGAGTAGCGCTCCAGGCGGAGACCGTTGGCAAGCTGGAGTCCAAGTGGGAAGGCCCGTACATCGTGATGGAGGCATTGCCGAAGGGGGCATACCGCCTCGCCACGCTCGAGGGACAAGCCCTCCGGCACACATGGAACGCGGACAGGTTGCGGCGATACTACGCCTAGAAGCAGGACAGCAAGCGTAGAGCCACCAGCCCTCTGTTATGCGATGCCCGCCCGCGCAAACGGGAGTTCAATAAAGGCTGCTGTTCCCAGAGCATCCCCTGTCCGCGCTGAGCAGAACAAAGTCTACGGACTCTAAATAAGACGTAGCGTTGAGCTCAGCTTCCGCACGCGAGAGTCTACGGACTATAAATAAGACGTAGCGTTGAGCTCAGCTTCCGCACGCGAGAGTCTACGGACTATAAATAAGACGTAGCGTTGAGCCTAGCTCCGCACGCACCAGTCCGCGGACTTTAAATAAGACGTAGCGCCGAGGTCCACCTCCGCACGCGAGAGTCTACGGACTATAAATAAGACGTAGCGTTGAGCCTAGCTCCGCACGCACCAGTCCACGGACTTTAAATAAGACGTAGCGTCGAGGTCCGCCTCCGCACGCACCAGTCTACGGACTTTAAATAAGACGTAGCGTCGAGGTCCGCCTCCGCACGCACCAGTCTACGGACTTTAAATAAGACGTAGCGTCGAGGTCCGCCTACGCGCGCACCAGTCTACGGACTTTAAATAAGACGTAGCATCGAGGTCCGCCTCCGCACGCGCTAGTCTATGGACTTTAAATAAGATGTAGCGTTGAGGTCCGCTTCCGCACGCGCGAGTCTCCGGACTATAAAGGAAGTCGTAGCGTCGAGGTCCGCCTCCGCACGCGCTAGTCTACGGACTTTAAATAAGACGTAGCGAAAGTCGTAGCGGCGAGGTTCGCCTCCGCACGCGCCGGTCCATGGACTTTTAATAAGACGCGGATGCCCTCCCTGCGCGCTCTACGGAGTATAAACAAGGTGCGGAGGTCTTCTTCCCTTCGCGTTCGGCGGCAGGTAACACCCAGAATAAGGTACTACTTGGATTCATTGCAAAAGCAAAGGGGTTACATGGTTACAAGCGTAAGAACCAGTACATCATCCCCTGCCTTACCCGACCAATCGCTCAGCCTTGGCGCGGTGCGGACGAACCCGTGCCGCTGTCGCCGTGACGCTGAAGGACCCTTTCGAGCCACTGGAGGAGGTCCCCCTCCCCATGCAGCGTCTGCTGCATGGCGACCCTCGCTGCATCTTCCCCAAAGCGGCCCCAGATCCGTTGATGGAAGTTCTGCAGGCTAGGCCCGATGGAGCGGATGGCGTCCGACATGACCTCTGGTCGGTCGGGAAGATCCAGTTGAGGATTTGCTAGCTCATGGGTATGTCTGCACCCACGAGTGTGAAGCAGGGTGAGGGCGAAGCACGCACCAAGATAACCGCAGTGCTCGCCAAACGTTCTGGCACCACGAAGAGCAACGTCGGCCCCCTCCTCAATCAACCCGAGCGTCTCCGACAGGGCCTCCGGCCCGTGCGTAGTGTCTGGCACTCTGATGCACAGATCTCGGAGGGCCTGGTTCAGAGCCTCCATGGCCCGCCACGCCGACATGGACGCATTTTCCAGGACGCGGCTATTCTCGGCAGCAGACTCCACCAGCTGGGCGTTCTTCCCTTCTAGGACGGCGATCTACTGCACGAAGGCGGCACGCTCCTCAGCTGCGGCGCACTTGGCTTCCGTGGCCTCGAGTTCTGCGGCCGCCATGGCGCCCTCCAGCGCGCGAAGTTCTTCATCCTTCGCGGCGAGAGCATTGCTTGCTTCACGAAGGTTGGCTTCCAGAGCCCTCCGCTCCCGAACGCGGGCCTCGTCAAAGGACCGGCTGAGGGCAAGCGTCTGCCAAAAACAACAAATCAGCAGGCGTCCAGCAGTACCTTACAAAGCTGAAGCGCACATATTTACCCTCATCTCGGAGGCCTGCAGCGCGAGCGCTAGGAGTTCCCCCTCGCATGACGACAACATCTCTCGGTCGAGGCCGTTGTCGGCACGCTCTGCGGCTGCGGTGAGGTCGCAGAATATCTCCGGGCGAGGAAGGAAGTCCGAGCGAGAGAGCCCCGGCCCCAACGAGCCAGGATTTACCGCGGCCACGGCCACGTCAACAACAGCGGACACCTGCGGGGCACCCTGCACAAGGCTTCCGACTTCGCGCATACCTCCGCTGCTCGATCCTTCGCCACGTCCGGGAGACTTCGTCTCGCCTGATGTTGGCGGAATGAGCGAGCAGATCGGAGAGAGTCTCGCGAAGTCAAGTGAAGAAAGGGACTCACGCCTACCTCCTGCGCCCCTTGTCGCGGTGGGAAGTGGCGCCGGTTCGACCACCCAGGGGGAGGCGGGCGCCTCGACGGTCGGGGAGGAGGTCTTCTCGGTCGCGCCAGACGCCGTAATCCCGCGGCACGGCCCCGCAACGGCGTATCGACCCCTCGCTGGCGGCGGGGACTGAGCCCGAGGGCGTTTCGCCGGCGGTGGCACAGGCGATTCTTCCGCGGCAACACCAGCTACGGTTACCGTCGCCCCCACGGCTTCCTCGGTAGGGGGCGCGCCCTCGTCGGCCGCTGCGGTTGATAACGCACCTTCAACCGTGGTTTTCTCGTCAGGAACGACGCCACCCCCCGGGTGACGAGTTCCAACTCAACGATGGCCGCGAGCACGGGCTCGTGGGCGTCGGCAGAAGGTGCCGGGGGATCCGAGGCGGCGCGCCCCTCCGAAGCAGTATGGCCAGGCCCACCGCCGGTCGTACGCCCCGTTTCAGCTGTGCTAGCCGCCGAGGGGGCTGCCGGGTCGCATACGGCAGCCGGGGAACGGGCCCGGCATCACGAAGATAACACCCCCGTAGGGCTATCACCGTCCCGAGCGCCCGGAGTCCCGGCGGGAAGCTCTTCCGGCACCACGCGCTCGGGCACAGTAATGCCCAGAGCCTCGCAGGTGCGGTTTACCCGCCCCTGCTTAGCCGCCTTGACTGCGGCCTCGCGAGCCTGGTGCTCCTTAAGCGTATACGGGCCGAGGAGTGCCGCAACCGCGCGCTCCGCATCGTCTAGCCGAGCCACTGCGCAGGAGATCACGTCAGTCAGGCGGAAACCAAACAGATACAACGGCGCGCGTAAAGCGTGCTGGGCGACTTACAAGGAGCGGAGGGCGGAAGTAGGCGAGACACGGATGGATCGAACCCGTCCCCGCGGGGGCCGTTCTGTCCAACATACTTCCCCCGGGAGGAGAGTGGCGCCGCCCCATACATTGTGAACTCCTCGGCTAGGTCGCGCACGCTCATTCGACGGGCGACACCGACAAGACTCTGTAGCTTTCGCGTGTCGTCAATCTCCGCCTTCAGACTCGGCGTACTGTTAAACGAGATCGGCCCACCTCGGCACTGCAGTCCGCTTTTGTCGGTCACAGTGTAATAGAACCACCGCCGAGTCCAGCCGGACGCCCATTGCCCCGACGAGGCTGGCACAGGGAACAACGTCGCGCATGACGCCCGGAGCACGAAGTCCACACCGCCGAAATTGGACATCGCCCCGTTAATCTTTCTGGGTCGACACTATGCGTCGTGCAGTGTGGCGAATAAGCTCGCGCTGGGACGCCACCCCTCTGTCCGCATCGCCCACGTGAAGACAGCTAGGCGGAGTATCGCGTGGGGCGTCAACTGGGCTAGCTCCAACTTGTAGGCCCGCAGGACTTCGCCCACGAACAACGTGCAGGGCATTCGAAGGCCGGCGTCGAAGAACGCAACAAAAACAATCGCCTCCATTGCCCCGGGCTTCGGCTCTGTCTCGTCCCGGCGGGGTAGGCGAGCCCCATTGCGATCCACGATCTTCCCCTCATCCACGAGCTGCTGCAGCATCCCTTCAGTCATGCGGCTCTTCTCCAGCACACGGGAGCAGCAGCCTCCCGAGTGCTCCATGGCGTTCCACCACTTATCGGCGCGCGAGCTCCCCCGCGGCACCAGTTTGTACTCCTTGGAAGGATGGGACACCTCGCCCTGGCTAGGCAAGGAACCGCTACGGGGATGGTAGGTGGCGTCGTCATGGCTAGCCATCGCTCTTCGCAACAAGGGAAGAAGAAGCAGGGAAAGGAGCAACTGGCGTGACAATTAGCACGGGCGGAAGCAAGGCGGCAGATCAAAAAGCCAAGCAAGAAAGGGTGCCTCCACCTCAACACTAGCACCTTATAAAGGCCGCTCGCCTGTCATATGGCTCAATGCCCAGACAGATCAAATTCGCAGCGATTCGGCTGCCCAAGATTTGGAAAGAGGAACCGCCGGGGCCTAGAGGGCCGCGCCGGGTAGGTGGCTAAGCAGCGCACAACGCCTCCACGCCTTCAACACGCGTCCAACTTCTCGGGGGACGAGGCGAACGGCCGCGGTCACGCAACCGCCCACATCCCACGACGCACCAGTCGTGAGTCGCCACGTGTCCCACCTGCAGAATGGCAGACTGCACGACGCGACAGCCTGACTTCTGCCAGGCCAGGCGTCTGCGTGATTCCAGCCGCCATTAAAAGCGCACTACCAGACTGCAAGGTCACAACAGCCCCGGAGCGCAACCATACCGGCGCCAAGCTCCAATCTCAGCGCAGGGACGGAGCGCGCGCGTCTACTTCGAGCTAGGCACCAGCCTCCGCTGCCACCCGTTCGAAGGGTAGGGGACGGAGCGTGCGCGCGTCTACTTCGAGCTAGGCGCCAGCCTCCGCTGTCACCCGTTCGAAGGGTAGGGGACGGAGCGCGCGCGTCTACTTCGACTTAGGCGCCAGCCTCCGCTGCCACCCGTTCGAAGGGTAGGGGACGGAGCGCGCGCCTCTACTTCGACTTAGGCGCCAGCCTCCGCTGCCACCCGTTCGAAGGGTAGGGGACGGAGCGCGCGCGTCTACTTCGACTTAGGCGCCAGCCTCCGCTGCCACCCGTTCGAAGGGTAGGGGACGGAGCGCGCGCGTCTACTTCGAGCTAGGCGCCAGCCTCCGCTGCCACCCGTTCGAAGGGTAGGGGACGGAGCGCGCGCGCGTCTACTTCGAGCTAGGCGCCAGCCTCTGCTGCCACCCGTTCGAAGGGTAGGGGACGGAGCGCGCGCGTCTACTTCGACTTAGGCGCCAGCCTCCGCTGCCACCCGTTCGAAGGGTAGGGGACGGAGCGCGCGCGTCTACTTCGAGCTAGGCGCCAGCCTCCGCTGCCACCCGTTCGAAGGGTAGGGGACGGAGCGCGCGCGTCTACTTCGAGCTAGGCGCCAGCCTCCGCTGCCACCCGTTCGAGGGGTAGGGGACGGAGCGCGCGCGCCTCGGCTTCGACTTAGACGCCTGCCTCCGCTGCCACCCGTTCGGAGGGTAGGGGACGGAGCGCGTGCGTCTACGACGGAGCGCGCGCGTCTGCTGCAACAAGGCACCTTCCATCTCAGACCTCAGGCTCCCCAGCCACAAGCTTGGAGAAATTCACAGGTCGCAGGGGACGGAGGGGGCCAAAGGACTCGGCAACATGGCTTCGGCCCTGTGAAGCCCTTCACCATGAGAGGCTCCTGTCGTAGGGGTGGCCCCCACCTAAGCCCAGCGGGCCTGTTAGGAGGTTATAAGAACCAGAATAACATGTGTAATGACATAAATGCCCCTAATGGGGATGTATGGATGTAAGGGCATAACTGTAAAAGTATACCCTATGTGAATATATATATGAAGATGAGGGGGAGGGTGAGACAGAACACTCCCACCTCTCCACTACCATCTCTCTCTCTATTTGGTCTGTGACCACAACAGTGCCAGAGAGCGAGTTGGACCAGAGGCTCAGCTTCTTGAGGTATGAAGCGATGCCAACACTAGGGAGATGGAACCGGAGAGGCAAAGTCATGAGAGCGGCAGCTTGATGACACGGCTAGTGCCGGGCACGCACGCGATGTCATGCCATGAGCACAGCGCGAACGGTGAGGCCCACGAGGACATGGCTGCATAGGTGTCATCTGCTTCCCCAAGTCTAGCTGTCGTGCCCTCGACCTGATCTCCCTCCCAGGTGAGCTCCTTGCAAATTCGTTTGCATTACTTCGTGTTCCTGAGCCTCATCAATCCCCCCCCTCAATTAATTTCATTTCCTTGTAGTCATTCGCCGAATCAAGCCTGGCTTCGCCACCTTTGCCCGAGCGCCGCCATTGCCAAATTCAATTCTCCGACATGCCCCTGTCATTATCGAGCTCACCATCTTGTTTCATGTGCCATGTTCTACCTTGTGATCTCCTCACCTTCCCTAAAGTTGGCCATTGTTGCCCCGCCGCCTCCGACCATCTCTAGCCACAAAGCCTACACTAGTGAGCTCCCCTTGATGTTGCGTTGCTCATGCGCACACTTGCCCCCACTATCGTTGGTCGACATCGGCACACCACTGTGTGTCTCTGCCCGCGTCACCACTTCCCAGCGCTAACTCGGGACCTCACTAACCCATTTTCGTGGGGATAGCAAACACATTCTTCTCGTCTTGACCACCATCGGTTGTAGTCCTGAGCGCCCGATCATCAGAGCTCTGAGCAAAGAGAGAAGAGAGGGAGGAGGAGAAGATGGTCAGCAGTGTTGGACCCAGATTTCGTCAATCTAGAACCCTTTGTGAAACCACTGTGCTATTCTCTGGATTAATATATAGTGCTCACAGATACATCACTGAATTATTTCATACAGAACGTGAACCATACCGCTCAATAACATTACATATCAGAGTTTAAATAGACTACATCGGGTTAAATTTACAATAAGGGTCAATCAGGCCAACTAAATACATTATATAAAATGAAAGTAAAAGGGAAGAGCACATCTCACCACAGGCAAGAGTCTGACTAGGATAAGAGCTTAAACCACTGGAGACTATCATAATCTCCTCCATCTTCTTCTCCATCAGCTCCTGGGGCATCGTAATACGTGTAGTAATTTTGATCCGCATGTTATGAGGTAGTTTTGTCAGCGAGAGTGAGTATAAGCAATAGTGCTCTGTGTGCCAACACATAGGATGCAATATACATGGAAGGTTTAATAAAAATAGGCTCAAATTCTTTTATTTGCAAAAGACATTATTTGGAGACTATAGTAAATAGAAATTTCTCTGACTTAGCATTTAAATCGAACCATGTTTTTTATTAAAGAGAGTAATAGTATTCAATATTAGTAGCAGTGCAGGTTTTATCCACCTGTTACATGGTTCCATCCACCATATACCAGTTTTTGATACTAGTGTTATATTCACCCATTATCATCACTAGGTTATATCCACCTAGGGAAAATCAAATTCAGGGTTATATCCACCCAACGTGTTTTCATCCCACCCACAAAGTTTTAGAAATAGATACTAATTCGAGTAAGTTCTCATGCCCGCCTATGACTGTTTGAACAGTTTACACTCTGTAGAGTTCGTACACTTGACCCACAAGAGATAATCAGCTTGTTATGTTTCATATATTTTCTTAGACATGTCAATTAAGAAGATCACCACAAAGCCTTTACAATACATCACCTAGTGTCAGTTATACTTGCTAAGGTTTTATCTTATCGAGGTTACGTCTATCACATCAAGATCCCCTCTTGTGCCACATGAAGGCTTAAATCTAGCGACACGACTCGTGTCCATGGCAATTTAAAATCAGCGACATAACTTGTGTCTATGGCGGCTTAAACTAGTGACACGACTCGTGTCCACGGCGGCTTAAAACTGGCTTAAATACAACTTATAACTAGCAAGGTTACAATTAAGTTTTCTAGGGTGACAAGGATCAAGTGTTCCATTGTCCAAAGAGTGGGGATATAATAATGCGGTGATTATTAGGCATGTATCGATAATCTTAAGCGAACATAATTTGCATAACAAATAAAGCATGCAATTTGATAATTAAACAAATATAATTTGCTAAAAATATAGGCTCAATATGATGAAAATATTGATTCGTCTGGCTCACAAGTAGGTTTGTCTTGAATGTCTTAACTTGGCTTGAACTGCGTCTCTTCCGTGTCCTCGTACTCTACACGGACAATCGTAATGGAAAGCAAATAAATATGTGAGTAAACAAACAAATTTAGAAATAGGTTTTATTAAATTTGGAGTTAAAACGAGTGAGAACGGGCTCTCCAAAGTTTAAATTAGGATTAAATCTAAAAACATACAGAGGAGAGAGAATACTCTCTCACTAACAGGTGGGGTCCACTGAAATTAATTTTATTTTAAAATTATTTCTTTACTGGGAAAGGCCACGTAGGCTGACAAGTGGGACCAACAGGTTTTAATTTATTTTTAAGTTAAATTCTTAAAGGAAAAAAGCTTAGGGTTTAATAGGTAGGGCCAATCACTATAGAGTACAATGAAATAGGGCCCACTTATCAATGGCTCTATTTCACTTAATCGGTTTAAACAGGATTTTCAATGGGCTAGGGCCCACATGTCATAGAGTTAACAACTAACTTAATGAAATGGGGGCCGTATGTCAGCTAGAGATTACTAAACTAATAACGGTCACTAACTTAATTAATTACACACCCTAATTAAACTTGGGGAATAGTGTCATCTTCCTCCTGATGAGCAACGCGCGACTTGTCGTCGGCAAGGGGAACCACGACGGCCGAAGGGAAGGGCAAAAATGGAACGCCAGACTTGGGCCGCAACTCTAGGCGAGGCGACGAGGCCTAGTTCGACATATGCAGTGGTCGGCAGTGAGCTAAGCGGCAGCGGAGCTCAGGCGGAAGGTGTTATAGTGAATGACGGCGAACCAAGCCAATTACACGCTAAGGAAACCACTAGGGCCAAGAGGGACTCACCAGAGGTGATGGCCGGGCTTAGGGAGGCGCGAGCGGGCTGGTGACATGGAGCCGAGATAGCGGAGGGGAGGAGCATGGCACCAGTGATGTGGAGGCGACGACGGTCCAATCCAGCAACGGGGATCGACGGAGGAGGTCACGAGGTAGCTTCAGGCAAAAGGAATCGATCAGAGGGACGATGAAGCGATGGCTCAACCGGGCGTTGGAGTTGGAGAAGAAAGGGGGCTCCGATGAGTTGTATGGCCAGAGAAACCAATTGGGCGCAGAGAGAGAGAAAGCAATCACAATGATGTGCTTGATGGGACACGGGACTCATCGGAGAAGGCTAGCGATGGTGAGGTTTGAGCGAAGGCAAGCGGTGGCGACGACAAGCTTAGGGGAGCTTGGCGCGGCCAAGGTGAGGGAAGAGGAAGCAATGGCAAGGTGGGAGGAGGCTAAGGAGACCACGATGAGGGCCTAAATAGCTAGGGAAAAGGTAGTTGGGCGGCATTAAAGCGGACAGAAGCCGAGGGCGATGGTGTCAACGTGCGGCACAGCAGAGTACAGGGAGGGCGGAGTCGGCGTGCGGCGCAAAAGGGAGTTAAGGTGCAACTGTCAAGGGAAAAAATTCTGGGCACGTGGCGCTGATGCGGAGTAGGAGTAGTGGGCGCGGGTGCGGCGAGGTTAGGCAACAGAGAGGAGAGAAAAAGGAGAGAGAGAGGAGGTAGGGGATGGTGATGTCAGTACGAAGCTGGTAGGCACTGTTGGCGCACATGGGAAGGCGGTTGCACACTATCAGCGCAGAGGAGATGGCCAGTGTTGGCGCGCACGCAGTGGGCATGGGCCAAGGGCATGCACGGTGCGGGTGGGGCTCGCACAACAAGGGAAGGGAACGGCATAGGCCGGTTGGGCTGGGCTAGGGATCTAGTGGGCCAGGGAAACTGAGGGAACGGGCTAGACTCGGCCCAATTAAGACTTAGGTTTGGGGTCTGAATTGAAATTAGGTTTGAATTTTGAAAATGAACTTTGATTTGAATTCAAATTCAAAATTTTTCATTCAAGCACTTTAGAACTCCCAAAAATAGGATGTTATAGGTGGTGAGCTTTGACAAGTGTGGTCGGCGGCAAGCTTCGGTAGGTGGCAATCGACGGTGAGTGGAGCTCAGCCCTGTGAGCTTAGCAAAGAACAGAGAGATAAAGGAGAAGGAGAGGAGACAGAAGGGGGTTTATTTGTTGCTACTGATTAGGATTCCATTAGGATGCCACATTAACGTAGACTTGCCTACTAGAATGCCACGTCAAATCAAAACCACCTTGGTTTGGATGGAGGACGTAAAATGGACAGTTTTGATAGTTAGAGGTTTCAAATCGAAGGTTTCATAATTTAGAGTTGTAAATCGACCAAGTTTAGAGTTGAAAAGAGGACTATTTCCTTCTCCCTTGTAGAAATGATAATAAAAACAATTTGGAAAGGCATATTGGACTTATAATAGACAAGAATACGTCAAATTCCATGCCATTTTTAGCAAAAGAAAAAAGTAGGACGATTTTTGGTGAGGGGTGACAATGCAAGAACCCCAAATAATTTATTTCTCTCTAAAAGACTGGACTAATAAGTTGATTAAAGGAAGTATTTTTTTTATGCAAGGTCTTGGATGTCTATCTCATGTTTTGAACTGTTGGTTACTGTTTGGACTTTATTGCTCCACGAGCTTTTGCCTTTAAAGCTTTCAGATTTGTTCAGGCCAAGGAATCCAATCTGGGGGATCTATTGAACATGCGCTGTGTATCCTTGTGTGATGCATTTGCTGAGAATCTTGCCATCGCCGTCGGTTCAGGCTTCCTCACGTAGAAGAGTCATTCTATTTCAAGTTATGCATGATATTAGTTCCTAATTTTGTATACACTTTCTGATCAACTTACTTTGTGATAATTATAATGCGTTTAGCTCTCTACCATCCACAACCTAATTTTTCACCATATTGATAGCATCACTAACTTGGCCTGTTCTTTTTTGCTGCGGTTTATAGCTTTTAAGTTATTTGTGCGAGAGATTACAGAGTAACAAAAGCTTACGTACGATTTTTGTCGATATAAATGAAGTCAGTAAAATATATACTACAATTAACTAGTAGACCCTATCTTAAAAAAATATTTCGTTTAAAATTTAGTTACTGTAGAAAAACTGAAAAGCAGCTTTTAGAAACTGAAAAGAACATGACAAAATGTTTGGCTCAACCCAATCAAAACTTCCGTCAAGTCTCAAATCAGGCATGTTTACATGCATGTTTGGAGTATAGGAATTTTGTAGGAAAGAGTATAGTTATCGCGTTCCAAACTGCGCATTAGCCAAGTTTCGATCAACTAGATGCGATGATATTTCTGCAGCCTAATGCAGGGTCAACTTAAGCTAAGATGCTTTGAGTTAGCAACAGAGGTTAAAGACCAAATTCTGGAGGAGTAAAAACGGAAGATAAATGGATCTGGCAGGCAAAATAAATTTATCCTTAGGTTAAATAACCCATTCATTAAGAGGCAGATATTAATGGGCCTGTTCTTTTTAGCTGCGGCTTATGGCTTTTGGCTGAAATTTTTGAATTTTGGCTGTTTACGGTACAGATTACGGAGAGATCGATACTCACTTGCGATTTTGACTGGTACAGATGTTGGACTTTTAACGTGTACCACGTTTAACTTGTAGATCCCGTCTTAAGAAAATACTCCGTTTAAAAGTTAGGTACTGTAACAGCTGCGAAAAGCTGATCGGCTTCCTCGCTGCCGAACAGGCCCATTAGGGCCTGTTTGGTTGCCTGCATCCGGTTGAACCAGGCTGGCCGGATGCAGGGTCTCCTTGTTTGGTTGCCTGGTCGCTGGGTTCAGCCTGCCTCTACTCATGCAAGATTCCCCCCGCAGCCAGGCTCTGGAGAAACGTGGGAATCGGGCGTTTCTGGGGAGCCAGGCTCGCGGGATGCAGGTGATTAGTCAGTTGATGATGTTATTAGTGTATATTAGTAAATATCAAGTATTATTAACGTGTTTTGAAGAAGTTTAAGATATAATAAGATACGAACATCTCATATAACATATCTTCATAATCATAATCTTAATCTTATATTATTTTTATCTTATGCAACATATCTTCGTACAGGCAACCAAACAATATCTCTTCTCAGTCAGACTCTACTCGTACGTGAATCAAACACGACAGCTTGCATTACGTGACCGTCGTTTTCTTGCTCAAATCAGCTCATCGGCTCAAGGAGAGAGAAAGAGATGCAACTGCACATAAACAAGTAGCCATCCGTCACGTGACCTACTGACCCATGCAACCACCAGCAGCGTGCCATCAACATCAAACGACTTCAGTTTCGGATATTTTTAGTTTTGAGTTTATTTAAAGAGTAAAGTCCATTACCGGTCCTTAAACTTTTTATTCTGTATCATTCCGGTCCATAAACTTTTAAAGTATGTCATCCCGGTCTTTAAACTTTCAAAGTGTGACAATTTCTTTTGAAAGTCTATGGACCGGGATGACACAGCATAAAAAGTTCACTGCTACAACTACATAGGATATTGCCACACTTTGAAAGTTTAAGGACCGGGATGACACACTTTAAAAGTTTATGGACCGGAATGACACAGCATAAAAAGTTTAAGGACCGGTAATGGACTTTACTCTTATTTAAATTAGGAGCTACTTAAAATACATCAATTTTTAATTTTAGTTTTTTGTCTTTTCTTTTTTTTATTTGTATTATCTGTTATGATATAACGGTTTTCTTTTAAAAAAAATCATTTTGTCATTTTTCTTAAAAAAAACTAAACATAGCTACTGTGCAATTTCAAATAAAAGTCACAATCATAGGCTTAAGAGCATATTCTTTTCAGCTTTTAAAAGTTATTTTTTTGCTTTTTTACAGTAACTAACTTTCAAACGAAGTATCTTTTTAAGACAGGATCTACAAGTTTATTATACACAATGTTATATCGATCAAAATCGCACATGAGTTTCTATTATTCCATATTCTCTCTTACAAACAGCTCAAAAGTCATAAAGCATAAACCGAAACAAAAAAAAGTAAGTCAAAAGCTAGTTGGAGCGCCACCTAAATGCCCTTATGCAGAATCTCATTAGTAAAATAATAATAACAGTGATATTACTATCTCAGTACTACTTTATTAGAGCAACTCCAGCAGGGCCCCTACTTGAGCCTTCATCCTATTTTTGAGGGCCGAGGGGCAAAAAACTCACTCCAGCAGGGCCCCTACTTGAGCCTTCAAAAGTAGGGGCCCTCAAATCTCCCCCTCGAGCCCTCATTCCTGGGGGTCTGGAGGGAGCCCCTACTTTTGAGGGCTCAAGTAGGGGCCCTGCTGGAGTGAGTTTTTTGCCCCTCGGGCCTCAAAAGTAGGATGAGGATGAGGGTGGGTCCTATGTGTCATCCCCTCTAAGAATGAATTTGAGGGTCCTGTTTTGATGGCTCCTACTGGAGTGTAGCCCAAAAAACAGAGCCCTCAAAAGTAGGGAGAGCTCTCAAATAAAAAAGTAGGGGCCCTGTTTTGAGGGCTACTGCTGGAGTTGCTCTTAGTAGTATAGTAATACACTGATAAAACATTAGTTACAACATGCATGCGTGCCTCCATTTCGAAACTGGAGGGGAGTACTTCTGCAATTGCTTGAGCTGAGCTCCCGACATAGGTGTGCTTCCTTTGGCATGTCAACGGTTTGGAAAGTATTCTATTTGCAAGAATCACCCCAGTTATGTCAGTTCTAGGCTTCCAGCCATGAAACAGTTGCTAATGATACACCAAATCAGAAATTAACACTCGACCAGAAGGCAAAAGCCTTCTCCATCCCTCACCAGCCTCGATCTTAATCCCTCGGGTTTGACTCTGAACCGGCAGAGGATACGGAGATGCACTTGTTGGAATCGGTGAATACACTGAAGCGAAAACAACGGGTAAAGATGTAATTTGGGGAGGTTTCCATGGTGGATCCTACAGTGCACTCAATTGGGCTTATTTTTTTGTGACTTATGGCTACATTTTTACTGTAACTGATGATGGCTTATTTGGTATAATTAAATTAGAAAAATAAAAATAGAAAAAATAGGTTAGCCTAGTACGTATAATGCAAATGAATACGGAAAAAAGAACCGGCAAAAAAGCTCAAAAATATCTGAAAAGTCAGGAAAAGACAAAATTTAGGAATAGTGAAAAATAAGCTAGAAGTCAGAAATCTAAGTCCAAACAAGCAAGACCAAGATTCATGGTAGAACAGATCCGCCTAGGAATGGTGGGCTGCAGGGAATTGCATATCTACAAGAAGTCCAACTCCATCTCAATCAGAATTTCACAACAACTTCATTCTTTTTGTAATATTCCTCGCAATCTAAAGTTGATTTAAGATCAATATATATTTAACCAAACCTACATACAAAATGCACGGCCGTTTATTTATTGCAGGAAGGTTCTGGGTGATAAAGACCAGCTGCCAGTGGCAGGCAACTGATGAATGCTAGCTGCTGACACAGTTTGTGATGAACAGTCATGTTGAATTGCTTCCCTTGATGTCATGGATCATGATAGCTTATTGACAGCCTCTCTGAACGCCATGACTTCATGCAAGTACTACCTTCCTTTGCTCTCAAGAGGGCAAATATCACTACTATGTAGCATTCAGCCACAACAGGGCTGCACCCATATATGGATCTGTTCTTTTCTGCTGCAGTTTATGGTTTTTAGTTGAATTTTTTTGAATTTTGACTATTTACAATACAGATTATGGAGAGACAAATACTCACTTGCGATTTTAGCTGGTACAGATGTTGAACTTTTAACGTATAGATCGTTTAACTTGTAGACCCCGTCTTGAGAAAATACTCCGTTTGAAAGTTAGATACTGTAGCAAAAGCCAAAAGCCGCCGGCTTTTGACTTAAAGAACAGGCCCATAACCTTGTGTTAATCACTTGTGTAAATTGTTATGGATGCTACCCTTTTCAGTTAGATGGGGAATTTCCTTTTATTTATGTCCTCTAGAGAACGGGTCTCCTAAGTTATTGGTGCGTAGTAGAATTTTAAGATGTACCAAAAATATAAGACTGATATAGAGAAAGCAGTTAAAAAATATTTGAGAGATTAGAATGTATCCAAAGAGTTGACTTTGGATAGGAGTGTATAAAAGTTAGCGATACACGTACTGGAACCATGACATAAGAAGAAGGTTTCGGACCGGTGTTTTAGACCTCGGTTCAGATGGCAGGATGCAGAGCTTAGAGTTTTAGCTTTGTAGATTTTATTATAAGACACTTGTTTCTTTGATATCAAGGTGATTTCATTTCTAATCTAACATAACTTATTTGAGCTAAAAGATTTTGTTGTTGTATTTATGTCCTGGAGATAATAATTTTTATGGGTATTTCGTGAGAAAAGTAATTGCATCATGTTCCTCAATAGCAGCTGCATGCTCTTTCCTTGTTGTCAAATCGTCTCAATCAAATCGATCTGCTAGTACCGGTAGGTGTTTTCGAGGTCTGCTGCTGATGCAAAACAAAATGCAAAACCCAGGCAGGGCAGCATCGTGATTAGAACAGACCAATAATCCTGGTGCCATTTATGCATCATTGAGGACATAAATTTAATTTGATATGGAGTACCAAACCAACCATCCCTAGTTGCTTCGTAAATAAATCGAGGCGACTGTTCCACGCAGATGCGGTTGTACTGCTATGAGTACTGAGATGCTCATGACGATTATAAGGCGCCGCTAGATTGGACCGGAAAAAATAGTTTATGGTTGAAATTTTTTTTGTTCGCTGGTTAAAATTACACTATAACTGATGGTGATTTATTTGGTCTAACTAAATTTAAAAAAATTAAAAATAGAAAAAAACAGGTTAGCCTATCACGAACAATGCAAACGAATACGGGGAAAAACAGGCAAAAAAGCAAAAAAAAGCAAAAAAAATCAGAAAAAGATGAAATTTATAAATAGTGAGAAATAAACCAAAAGCTAGAAGTTTAAGCTGAAATGAGCAGATCATAAGTTCATCTGCTGGCTCTTATCTTTGCTTTCCTTTTTGCATTGATAAAAAAAATATTTCGTCTAAATTTTTTTTGTGAGGTAATCGTATGCTTGGAGACTATAAAATTAGTGATTTTGTGAAAAAAAAATGTAAGGCTTAGTTCCAGAAGATTCAACAAGAATTCGTATTGTAGAATAATCAACATAGGTTACATAGCTAGAGGGAGTAGTTTCAATTCCAAGAAATTCGTAAAACTCAATCTACCACAAGCAGAATCTATCCAATGACTCCCGTCTTCTCATGTAGTAACAAGTGGTTTCAAAGCCCAGTTTAAAACAAAGGGAAATGGTGCAACCTTGGAGGATATGGATCTTTACAGAAAAATTATCTATGATGCCATTGGCACAGCAGGATAGTTCATAAGAATCGCCAATTCCATAAGAATTTTGGAGCAAAACAAACTTGGCGTAGGACCTTATGTTTTCTCTTCTTTATGTCTTGAGTTCCTTTGTTCTACATTTTGGTTTCGCTTGCATAAAAACTCAACACAAATAGATCCTACAAAATAAATGGATTTTATCTTCATTTTGCACGAATATACGGGAATGGTGCTCATTTGGGCTTATTTTGGAGTGGCTTATGGCTGAAAAGCACTGTAGCTGGCTGAAAAAACAATGTAGCTGACAGATGCTTATTTAGCATAATTAAATTTTAAAAAAATTAAAAATATAAAAAATATATGTTAGCCCATTACGTATAATACAAACAAATACGGGGAAAAAAAGAACCGGAAAAAAACTCAACAAAAAGCCAAAAATTCAGAAAAAGATAAAATTTATAAATAGTGAAAAATAAATCGGAAGCCAGAAGCTGAAGCCATTTTAAACACAGCCGAAATGATATACATGGGAATGCAACGATAAGATGGAAATGGTTCGTTCGCACACATGGCATATACAATACTTGGATCCTTTAGCATCTGACGTCCCCTGGGCCATACTGTCAGTGACAGTGGGTCCACGAGAGCCATCTCAGGTAACAACAGACTGCGAGATCAGAGTCCAAAGGACTATTGAGGAACCCAGAACAGCCATAAATAGCTTATTTCCATCCATATGGCCCCAACCAATAAATTCTAGTACTAGTACAACTCCTACTTCATTGGTTTGTGACTTATTATCTAGGGCAAAAATAAAAATTTACATTCACCTTGTGGTCATGTTCTTGTTCTTGATGATGAAGGAATGATCTTTTTACCCTTGATAATTTTTCTTTCCCAATAATTGAGGTTTTGGAGATTGATTGGACTTGGGAGGCAAAGGCATTATCTACTCACCCTCCAAATCACACAACTATAGATCCTTTGTAACCCCACATTGGCTTAAATGCACATCATGCCTTTGTGATGACTTACAGGTTTCCAGTGGTACTGGACCCACTGTAGCCATCTGCTCATCTTCCTTTGCTAATCTAATGAAAAATGTACTACTACTAAATTAATATACTACTACTAAATGTAAAGAAATCTTCCAAGTACCACCAGAAAGAAATGCAGTGTAAATGAATTAGGTGAGTGCAAAAATGGTTCCGGCACTCATTTTAGCTTCAGCTTTTTCCACTGTTTGCCACTGTCCACACTGTTTAGGGCTTATTTTCGTAATATAGCTACTGTAAATTTTTTGCGCATAATTAAATTTAAACAAATGAAAAGGGGGAAAAGGTCATGTTATCACGAACAATGTAAAGGAATAAGGCAAAAAAGTCCAAAAAAATAAAAAGGCTAAAAAATGAAATTAAGAAGTTGTAATCTAAAAACTTAAACTCAGTGAAGCGGGGCTTAATGTTGTCTAAAGGCGGCCGGTAGCATTGATCTGTGACTAACAATGGAGGAGAGTGACACACAAGACCTTTAGAGGCTTTTTTTTGCAGTGATTTTATGCTTTTCACTTCCATATATATACATAAATATTAAAGCACCAATCAAAAGATAAGTAGCCTTAATCTACTTTTAAAAGTGCTTTAATATTTGTACAATTCACTATTTATGAGAGCATATAATCACCTCCTGATCATGGCTACCCATCCAAAAGGATTAGGCGTAAGCCGTATCATATCCAAACAAGCTATAGGAGTTTACTTATCCGTGATCTTAGAGCACAAATGTGGTAGTAGAGCGGCGATGGTAATGTTGGTCATGACTTACAAGATGACACAAATTGGGAGAATGATAGGGGAGGAAGGTGGTGTGGTAACTGGTAAGTTAAGTGGTGATTTGTGTTAGAAATTAGGTCCGTACGAGCATAATGTCTATTTTCTATAATTTTAAAGTATGTATATTTTAATGCCATATTGTTTATCCAAGTGGAGAAAGACAATTTATAAGTTGTAGTCCTTGATATCCTTGAAACATATGATACATAGAATGTGGATGGTATGAGAACTTTGGCTAAACATGCACGCTGCACGCTCATGCACGCGTGCACATATTCACGTGTTTTCGTGTGACTTGTGACTAGTGACGCACGACCATGCCGTGAAGTGGTGTGCTACTTGGCAAATCAAGTTCACCTTTTCTTTTGAGAATCGTGCATTTACATAGAATGTGGATGGTATGAGAACTTTGGCTAAACATGCACGCTCATGCACGCGTGCACATATTCACGTGTTTTCGTGTGAAAAATCATGTGACTTGTGACTAGTGACGCACGACCATGCCGTGAAGTGGTGTGCTACTTGGCAAATCAAGTTCACCTTTTCTTTTGAGAATCGTGCATTTCTTTCTCTCTTTTGAACTGTCCAGGAGCTGATAAATACAACATAAAAATCATTATGTGGTTTGATGACGACATAATTCATTATCCATTCTTTGACCTTCTTTTTGGATTGCTGTGCTGTAGTATCAAGCTGATCAACCACGCCGGCCATTCTTCTTGGTGTGCACCAAGAAGGGAGGAGAGCGGGATCTCCGAGACATTATCGCAGAGAGAACCTGCATGGAGGTGGCAATAAGGTTTCTAGGCAGTGCTACTTGCACGATCGCTTGGCTTCTTCTTCGACATCGACTACTTCCATGACTACTCGTTTCTGCGCTGCTTCTCTTTTCTCCATCAACCCCATTGCAAGTCATTCACGCGATCGTTCGACTCTGTTATAATATTATTTTTGTGTATTTTCTAAAGTACAATAAGCTGCCTGTTGTTAGTTTCGTTTACTGCATCATTAATCTTTTACCGTATATGTCTTTTAGTAGAATTTAGAATTAAAATATTGCTCATATTTCCAACGTTTCAGAAATCTTATTGTGAACTTTATTGCAATTCAATAATGACTGGTGCTTCGGATTAAATGAAACCTAAGAGGTTTTTTTATCAGAACTTTCGTAGATGATATACTAGAGTCAAGTTTTGGCTCTAGTCTTTGGAGTTGTGGTACGCTATCCACCCGTAGTATCTGTTTACAATTGACCAGTTCATGTAGCTCGACAATGTGAACAACACTGTTATTGCCTACATTCTAATCATTCTGGCAGATCAATTCTATGATGTGTATATGAACTATAAGTCCACCAAAGGATTGAGGGATGCACTAAAGCATAAATATATAGAGGCCAAAGCTGACCGCTGGCTATACATGTATGAGCAATTCTTCGACTTCAACATAGATGAGTCTGAGTTGATAGTTAGACAAGCTCATGACCTTCAGCTTCTAATTAGTGAGATTGCGCACTTAGACTGTGTACTGCCTCTTCAATTTGTGGCTACAGGTATTGTTGCTAAACTTCTTACTTCTTGATAAGATTTTGCCACTAGCTTGAAACGCAACGGAAGAGATTTCAGTTAAAAAGTTTGTTGCTACCATCGATGTGGAAGAAAAGGTAAGAGCAAAAGATGCATCCAACATTTTAGGTTAGAACAATGAAATTTTCATAAAGAAAAAGATTATTGCAAAAAATTACAAATCCAATAAACCGAACAAGACAACCCAACATGATCTCTGAACCATTGTTACAAAGAGAACCTGCATGGGACGACAATAAGGTTTCTGGGCAGTGCTACTTGAGCAACCGTTTCTTCATCGACGTCGACTACTTCCATAACTGCTCGTTTCTACTCTGCTTCTTTTTCTCTATTAACCCCACTGTAAGTGGTTCGTGTGATCGTTTGGCTGTTATAATATTATTCTTATGTATTTTTTAAATTACAATAAGTTACCTACTGTTAGTTTTATTTATTGCATCATTAGTCTTTTACCGTATCTATCTCCTAATAAAATTAGGAATTCAAATATTACTTACATTTGCAATAATTTGTTGGTGTAATTGCTAACAAGAGAAGCGGGTATGAGGTGGTGTCGAGACACCGTTATTGATAGTGGTGAGCTAGCCAAGAAGCACATACATGAAATATGCATACACCAAAGGTCGTAGGATCAAATCCTAAGAAACTAAAAAATTAAGCTACTAACAACCTTAAGCCCATATTTGGAAGTCCGAATAGCAAAATTTTTATGAAATAATTTAAATGTCGCAAAAATTAGGGTAAACTCCTATGTTCTAAACAATACTTAAAGTGTGGGCTGTAGGGTTTGTTGAATGGGATTTGCTAGCGCTCGGACGCTCGATCCATACGTTAGCTTCGTACGCTTGGTCACAATATTTCTCGAATATATATATATATATATATATATATATATATATATATATATATATATATATATATATATATATATATATAAAATATTTTTTGGCTATATATGCAATAAAATAAATAAATAGAGGTGTTCCCATCTGATGCAACATTTGTGGATAGTGTGTGCAACAATTTTAACTACCGTATGCAACAAAATGTTTTCTCAAAATATTACACAAAACAACACTTACCTCCATCTCCATGGCAGGTGACGGCGAGGCCTCAGGTGTGGTGGTAGCGGGCAGCAGGAAGGTGCATGCATGGCGTGGATATGGCGTTGGGAGGAGAAGGCCATCCGCATCCTTGCAGCGTATGGACGGCCCGGGCTGGGTCGGCTGCGTCCCTGCCCACCGTCGATGCCTTCTTGTCCCCCGGCGCACTCGACTTCCTAGGCTGCCGGGGAAGGGGGAAGGCCGGATCTGGCGGCGCCGCATATGAGGATAGCCAAAGAGGAAGTCGACGGTGATGGCTGGATCTAGCAGCGTCGTACTCGAGGATGGCCGAAGTGGAAGTTGATGGTGGTGGCTAGATCTGGCGAAGCTGCGCCCAAGGATGGTCGAAGAGGAAGTCGACGGCGGCCCGATCCGACGGCGTTGGCACTAGTGCCAGGGGCGAGGTGGCTGTGGCTCGTGGTCGTTGCCATGCATGGAATCGGATGTCGTACAGAGAGAGGTAGAGTGAGCGAACAGAGAGAATAAGATCAAGGTGTCGTGCCGTCCAATAAAAATCTTCGCTTTGTATGTATATACAGTAGCAATTCCATTATTGAATCGCGAACGGAAAAGGCAATAAAAAAGCGAAAGGTAAAATACATGATGTCCTACTACGCTTTTAGATTCTGGAAGCGCAATATCATCATCGCACCTTTCAGAAATGCAGGGGAGCAAAGCAGTAACTCCGTTTATTTATCCCCTCAAATCCCACATCAGAGACGGATCATACTCGATTGATTCTCTCGCCGGCTGGCCGGCCAGCCGGCCGGTAGCCCTGAGTACGGGCGGGCATCCTCGGCGACGGCAAGGTAATGGCTCTTGGCGGCGGCGCAACCGAGTAGCAACCTTTATGTTTCTCTCGGAGACAAATCTTAGGAAATTTCCTTGCACTTTTGCCTTCACGTTTTCTTCCCTGCAAAATAGCATTGGATCTTGACCCTTTCCGGAGGAGAATACTTTGGGTGTGTTATCTGATCCGAACAGTGAATAAATCCTCTGGGATGGGAAAAATAATGCAAGAATCCTCCAAAACAATGACTCAACAACATACCCTTTGTGGTCCAAAAATGTAGTTTTAGCAGAGTTTTTAGTTTGCAAATACTTGTCCTGTCGATTTTTCCTAGGCAAAAATTCAATGCAATAATTTTCATTCCTTGCTCAAAGTAATATGACAAGTAAATGACTAGAGAAAGTAGGCTAAGGGCCTGTTTGGCTGCGGCTTATGGTTTTTGGCTGAAAATTTTGAATTTTGACTGTTTACGATACATATTACGGAGAGAGATACTCACTTACGATTTTGGCTGGTATAGATGTTGGGTTTTTGACGTGTACATTGTTTAACTTATAGATCTCGTTTTGAGAAAATATTCCGTTTGAAAGTTAGGTACTGTAGCAAAAGTCAAATGCTGCCAGTTTCGAAGTAAAAGAACAAACCCTAAAATGATGTAAATTTAACTAGAGAAATTAAAACAGTTATGTAATATTCTGCACTTTTTTTAATTGGTTGACAAGAGCCGACAAACTATACTAAAGCGCGTTGCCGTCAACAACGGAGTCTTTGCCACATGTTTTACTTATCTCAGTTTGCTCTTGATGTTCTTTAAGTGTAGTAGACCATGACTAGGGTTTATTAGTCCAAGTGTTAGATCTTTCCACTCCCTTTCCTAGTTCCTGCCTTATGCCGGTACTCCTTACACAGAATCATTTTAATTGGTTGATGCAAAAACAAAACAAAACTAAGAATCCTTTGCAAGAGATGGCCATGAGAGGATGAATCCATGTTCCAATGGTTCTGCTTCTACTTGTCTTGCCACATGAGCATTTTTTTTTGGTACAAAAAATATATAAAAGAACATAAACACAGGAATCTTTTCCCCACTGGGGGCTATGTGGATGGAGCACCTTTTCTCCAAACCCTACCATGTACTTTGTTCAGTCTGTTGCCATGTTTTGGCTAACCTGTTGGCTGTTGCTCAGTCAGACCAGACCTATCCTTTTTGCAAGCCTTGCAACAGTGCCTCACTTATTTTCAAAAAAAAAAAAAAAACAGTGCCTCACTCACAAATCACCCAGCCACAGAAACACACATACATGTTGGTTAGACTTAGAAATGCATCACCTATCCTATGTAAAATGAAAAGGAAACGTCCTGATTCTTGCATGAAGCTATGGGGTCATGCTATTCCTAGTGTAGTAGTAAGTGTGCATCTATGATATGCCCCCATTGCTCACTTATTACAAAGTTAAAACAACAGCAAGCTGCTTCTTCCTTCAGCCCCCTTCCATGGAAGTATGGAGCACAGCAAACCTCAGAGGGATGGGGCCCACCGGTGCCCACACATCTTAGCCATTTGGGAAATCCATTGGAGGAAACAAATAAGAAACACACAAATAGGAAGGGGATCACTCAATAATGCTACTAGTCCCCAAGGCCTCAGGGTAACAGAAGCATGATCAGCCCAATTATTATTTTCCAGAAAGAATGGGAATAAGTTAATGTGATGTCACAACATCAAATACTTATTTTTTTAAAGAAAGGTAAGGTAAAAAAATACCTTATGAATCATACTAAATGTGTGCAGTATGGAAACCAAGTTGTGAATAACTGAATACAATACTTTTGATTCAATTGTTTTGGATATAGTAGTTATAATTTAATTATTGTGATCCTTAATAAATATTTGCCCTTGCCTGCAAGAATTGACCAGGACAAGTAGCTACAAGGACTAGTCGTATGCTATGAAATTAGCTGAGAAATAGAAATGTAAAGTGAGTCATGGGTCAGTTACAGAATTGAACGTGCTGCGAGTACATTTGGAATTCTTGAAATCTAGCACCAGAATGACATTAAAGCATCCATTACATGGTACTAAAAACGAATGAATTCGAGGGCAAGATGAGCTCACAAGAAACGGCCATGTCTATCTGTCTTTGACTCCTGTTCAGATTTTTCTAATCACTCCTAATCAAAACACAAAACACCTCATGGCTATCCACAAAATTGATACGTCACTTTCCGCGGTATCAACAATACCTACAAAATGCTTGATTAGTTGTGCCATCTGTCAGCTGTCAGCAAGGGACAAGAATGAGGTTTGGTGTGTGCATCTAGCGGTGGTGTTACATTTATGATCTTTTCTCCTTTCCTTTCTTTATACTCCAATCCAGAGGCACAAGGAGAGAGAAAGTGATGAGAGAGAGGGGGAGAGAATCTCCCAGGTCTGATTGTCCGAAAGACTGAACTCCTACAGAAAAGCAAGAGGAGAGGAATGGAAAAGGTACAGAGAAATCCCAAATTTATGGCTTTTCCCCCAAAATCCAATGCAAAGTGATTTTTCCCCTATCCACCACCAAACCGGCCAAAGAAACCAAGAAGCGAGGGAGAGGGAGGGTGGAGGTGAGACTTTCAGAGCGAGAACAATACAAGAGGAGGCAGAGAATAAAAAGACCAGAAGTTGACAAGCTTTTCCTGTCACTCTTCTTAGAAGGTCTTTTGCTCCTCCTCTTCTTTGCTACTAGAGAGAGGGGGAGAGGGGAGAGAGGGGGAAAGAAGAAGAAAAGAATCAGTAAATTTCCCCTTATCTTCCTCTGCCTACCAATCTAGTCTCTTGATCTGCATCTGGGTCTGTTCTATACTTCTATCCTCTTCTCTCCTCTTCCTTGCATGGTCTAGCTAGCAAGGAAGGATAAATCTTTGTCCATGTGAATGGATATATATTATTGTATATGTGTCATGCTGTCTGTTTGGTAGGCCTTGTCTCCTGGCTTGAGGAAGTGGGGAGAGGTGGAATCTTTTTTTGGATTTTGGAGGCTCTGAGGCGGCCGGTGGGCTTCTCCCGGTGATACGGTGAGCTGAAAATTCTCTCCTGTTCTTGGCCTCTTCATGCTGCTGTTATTGTTGCTGCCCCTGTTTCAGTACATGAGGTCAGACGTCTTCTTCTTGGATGCTTCCTACTTCCAATTCCTGTGCTGTTATGCTTGGATTTTGCTTCTGTAAAAATCTCCCCCTTTTCCCCCTGTTTGGTGGTTTTGGTTGTGTTCTTTCGCTACGCCCTTGGCAGAAAGGAGGCGCCTTTGATCGTTCTGATGTTGCTATCTTGTTGATCCTGCCTTGTCCCTCTTTCTTGGTTTTGGTTCCTGTTAGATTCTTCTTGCAGTGTGCCTATGCTGTGATGTTTTGCAGAATTGTTTTTGAAAGCTCTGGTCTTTTTTAGCATTTCGATCTTTGGGGTCCTTCTTGCGTCACGGTTTCTTGCAGTTCTTGATCTTGTCTTCTATTTCTTGTCTCTTGCATTTATTCCCCTTTTTTCTTTTTTTTCCTTCTCTGTCCTTACTTGCTGCAAATGCCAAATTTCAGGTCTCTTCTTGGTGACGCAACTTGGCCTTTTCCTCAGCTTCAGATAAAGATGAACTGAGTAAGCTGGCATAATTCAATTTCTTGGGGGCTACAGACGCTTTGCTTGCGAAATTCCTCATCCACCATTGCTCCACATCGGAGAACTTTTTGAGTATGAGATATCTTTGTTCTGGTTTTATATCACTTGTTGATAGAATTATTTGGGTGCGTGTTAAATAATGCTATTCTTGCATCTGAAATAAGTGATGTTTTTAATCTTAGAAAAAGACGATTTTTTTGTCACACTTGTATGTGCATTCTTAAGATGTGGTTCAGGGGATTCACTTACATGCTATTTCATTCACCTTGGGGTAGTTGCCCCGTGTCTTGCATCTTCTTCCATGGATTGAAGTGCTCAAATTTTGATTTTTCCCCCTGGCTCCAAATCTCACAAAAGAGAACGGGTGTTTTTCTTTGAAAGATTGGTGTTTTCCGGATTCTTAATTTGATTACCATTGCAATTGATGAGATTCGTGTTCTGTTTTGTTGGGTGCTGTGATGATGGATAATAGTCATAGTTCGCAGAACAAAAATTGAAGTCCCTCCTTTTTTTTTTGACTGTGTTCTTAATCGCTGCAAATGCCAATTTCCAGGTCTCTTTCGCCGTTTTCTCTGCTGCAAAGAAAGAATCACTTAATAAGCTGGCTGAAACAATTCAGTTCTTTCGGAATTACGGAGACTTTCGCCGGCAGATTTTTCTCATCCAGCACTGTTTCAAGCCTGAGAACTTTGTAAGTAGGAGGTATCTTTGTTCTGGTCTCCTAAATATAATGGTCCCTGTTGCAGAATTATTTGGATGGATGTGAATTATGGAATTCTTTCGAATGAAATTAGTGTTACAATGAAGACGTCATCATTGTAATTGTGATTGTGATTGATGTTCTACATTGGTTGTTTAATCAGGAACTATGACAATGGATCAAGAGTTTGCAACAAAAAAAAACTTGTGTCCAGGCATTGCTAGATTCAGTGTAGAGAGTAATACTGATTGTACCTGTTAGCGCTCCATATTTGAATTGTTATGCTGATATATGATCCTTTACCTTGTGAGTATGGTAGATATGAACGATCTCTCAATAACCCAGAATTTCTTCATCGATATTTGCCAGGAATGGGAACAAAAGTTGAGGGCAAGACCTACCTTCCAGGATACTTCACCATGGCAGATTGTAGTGTAAACTCAAATGGCAATTGGTTGTCGTACCATGAGGAGAACAAACCAAGTGGGCATCTCAGTGACAGATTCGCAATAATACCTGCGAATGGATCTGCAGATTTTGACAAGGAAATGCTGAAGCGGACAATGCTTGTACATGAAGCTACATTCCGGAAACAGGTAAATTGATGTTACTATGAGCTTCAGTAGTCGATATAGTGAAAGAAAACATTCCTTATGGCTCATGTAAATTTTGCTGTTTTCTTTTTACTTATCTATAGTTGTAGTTGTTTCTCATTTCCTTTATGATTTTGACTGATATATAGGTCTATGAACTTCATCGTTTGTATAAAATTCAGAAGGACCTAATGGCACAGTGCCAAAGAGAAGAGTTTAATGGATATCCTAGATTTGCAGATGCATTACAAGCAAGGTCCTTTTCATCGCAGGCACCATCTGGGGATGTAAAAAGAGTCTGGCAAGTTGGGCCTCCTACTTGTGGACATGATATTAAGCAATCATCTGTAAATTTCACAAAGGGAAGTGGTTCAGAGTATAGTTTGAATGGAGCTCCTTTGAGGCATAGTAATGGCAGGTCCGCAAAGAAAATGTTGGACCTTCAGCTTCCAGCTGATGCATATGCTGATGATGATGTGGAGATATTGGAGGAGAAGCCTGCAAAGATTTTGCCAAGAACCAATGGTTCTGTTATTGGTGGAAATGTCAAGCTTAACATTGGAAGTAGTGAGGGCACTTTGCACATGGAGAAGAGTTGGATCACTGGTTTACAGCCGCAACATGGCTCAGCAGTGAATGTTTTGAATAAAGCTGTGGAAGAGTCATCTAGTAGTATGAAAACAACAGACTTCCTTGGTGTGGGAACATCCACTTCTCAGAACCAGCGTTATTCATCAGGGGGAGTGAACCTGAACGTCCTAAGCTTGCAAGACAACTTAAAAGAAAAGCGTGTTGGTGAAGCATCTGGTTCCAACTTTTTTGGTGCACATGAGGAAATAAGGCATAACAATTCATTCAGCCATAAAAATGATGGTAAGATTGCCAGATTTCTTATTTGCGAGTTTTATAGCTTTGTGCTTTAAATCAACATCTAGGCATCAATGCACATTAAGCATATTTTACTCTTCTTTGCCAGATCAAAACGTCGGCATGGCATGGTTCAAACTCAAGCACAATGGTGTTGATTCCTCAACAGGGCGTTACCTGTCCAGCTCTAGCACCTTCAGTCCACCGGGCCTTGCACCACCCAGTTCCAATGCTGCACTTACATCTCTATGGCAAAGCAGCAACACAAACTACACAACTTGGAGTCATTACGGTGTTGTTGAAACGCCCTTTGTTCAGAATGCTTTCTTCAATGGTTTCTCAACGGATTCTTTTCATGCTCCAAATGCACCTCATCATTATCGTCATCATCATTCACCGAAGATTCCTGGAGAGCCTCAGGATCGAAAGCATTCCCCACTCCATGATTGTCTGAAGGATGTAAATCTCAACTACCCCCCTCGAGATGTCAGTGCCACTCAGGAACAGGGAAGTGAGAATTCACTGGTTGATATCTCTTGGCTCAGAAAGAAACCGTTATATCTGATGAAGCCACAAGTGCCATTGAGTTGTGTAAATGAACATTCCCAGATGTCATTCAGTTCCACAGCTTATTCAGAAGGTAGCACAAGAATTCTCGGTTTCCCTATCAATGCTGCCACCGAAAAAGATTCTCGGTGCTCATCCACTTTACACATGGGCAAAAACATCATGCCATCGACTATGTGTGAACCTCACATGGAAATTCAGTTCCGAAAGAAGGAAATTGACACAAATGTAAGGAATCTCATTGACCTGAATGATGCATTGCCGTTCATGGATGATCTGGAGATAGATGTCCATCAGTCAGATGGCGATGTTGTTTCTCAGGAACCAGATGATCCTTCCAAGGACTCTCTTGCTATAACTGCAGCAGAGAGCCTGGTGGCCATGTGTAATGATGTCTTTCAGACAGGATCTCCTCAGCTTGACACTTTGCATTGGTTCGCTGACCTCGCGACATCAAAGGAGAACGCAGTGGTGTATAGTACAGACAGTGAAAGTGATGATGACTTTGAGGCTTTGACACTGCAGCTACAAGAAACCAAAGGCTATGAGTACCATTCAACACCAAGAACCCAAGAGCATAAGAGCAATGAAGACCATGGCTCTGCTGCAGCTTCACTGCTTCTGACAAAGCCTCGGAGAGGCCAAGTGCGAAGGCGACGCCAGAAGAAAGACTTCCAGAAGGACATTTTGCCAGGCCTCGCATCGCTGTCAAAACATGAGGTGTCAGAGGATCTTCATACTCTTGGAAGATCATTTCCAGCTGCTCCGACAAAGCGGGGAGGCCGGAATGGGTCACAACCAAGCAGGAGACGCCGGGCAAGATGCGTGGCTGTCACCGTGGAGGAGGCTGAGTTCAGCCCACCGCCAATGCCATCGCCGACACCACTTGCCCCAGCTGACTTGGACGCCGATGCACTGGGCATAACGGGGTGGGGAAGGACAACGCGGCGCTGTCGCCGGCCAAGATGCCCACCGACGAACAATGCCTCGTTGCGTCTTACTTGAGAGAAGTTTTTAGATGTCTTAGCTGATCAGAATTGATCAGAATTGTTCGGAAACTATTTTTTTGGTGATGGGGTTGCAGAGAAATTCGGGACCTAGTAGCTTAACAGTAATCAGTCAACATTGTACATGCTTCTCAGCCCTAATTTGGGGCTCCAAAACCTGCATTGGATCAAAACATCTTGTACATCAACTTCTTTTTACAACAAACTCTTATTCTAGATAGCAATGTACCTTAATAATAGTCCTCTCTATCAGTGAATGATGGTATTTTGGAAACGGTTTCCAGTAATTACATTTAGACCCTGTTTTGAATTGTTCAGAATATTAATTAACAAATGCACAAGCTGGAGCTGGATGACCAGCAGATTAACTAATTTTCACCGATGATGTCAAGTTAAAAAAAAGTTCACTGATGATGTCAAGTAATCATTCTAAATACTTGTCATGCCAAACATATCGCAAGTTTGCTGGAGGTGGCTAGAGACCGTAATATCGTATAAAGGTTATCCTATGGTTTGTGATGAGCAATTAACTTTGATTTTTGAGTGTTGTTGAAGTTTGAATTTGGCTTTAGGGAGATTGCTAAACTTCAAGCTGCTGTCAGGTCAAGGCCGATCTGACTGGTCTATAGGTCCGATCAGACTGCCTAGGGTTTGCGGTTGAAGTGAGATCTGAGCACGGTCTAACGGGTATGTCATGCACGGTCTGACCGCAAATCATGGTCTAATTGTGCTATGGTAGTTGGTTATATTTTCTAGTGCGGGTGTTTTGGGGTTGAGTGAGAGCAGTCTGACCAGCATGCAATGTGTGATTTGATCGATGGTGAGCGGTGTGACTACTGACTAGCCCTTGATAGACGATCACATTTTTCCAAAGTGAGTGTTGTGGAGTAAGTTGTTTGCGGTTTGATCAGCCAGTGGTTAGCGGTCAGACCGGTGTATTGTTGGTATGGTTTGACCGACGTTGAGCACGTGGTCAGACTAGTATCCTGTTACCGGAAGTGTGTTAAGTTAGTTCATGGGGGGTTTTGGGCGTGGTCGGATCAACTTTTGGTTAGCGGTTTGACCGACACGGGGAGCGCAGTTAGACCCGTGGATGCATTCTAGAGCGTGCGAACTAAATTAGTTCTAGATCTTGGCAAGTTTTGGGAGCTTTAGTGTCATTGCATATGTGTTACATGTTTATGAAGAACTTATGTCTAGACATGATTTGCTTGTCTTTATATGCGTAGGTGGCTCGAGGTTGCTAATGAGAATGGATATGATCAAAGTTTGAGGAGCATGATGCCAATTTGAGGTTTATGCCTACATGATGTGAGATGCATGTTGAGACTTTATGTGAGTGAACCATGATGAATGTGAATAGATGAGCATGGCGATGACTAAAATGAGATGGATAATATTCACTTGGTGCATTATGAGCCATGGAATGGCCATGTGAGTTGGTGATGCTTCCGGGAGCGAAATATGGAGGTATGTATCCTTTACTCATCAATTATGTCAATTGATGACCATATGTATTGTGCGGTACTATGTGATAGATTTGCTTATCGATGATGCTTTTAGAACTTTGAAGCTATGTCATAGTGAGATGGATGGGACCAGGACTAAACTAGGAAAACTTAGGCTTAGAATGGCCAAAGATCAGAACTAAGCTAGGAGATTTTAGGTCTAAAAATGATCAATGTGCTAGAAGATGACCGAGATTAGTGGAGTAGTTACAAGCTATAGAGACAAGAAACTAGAGTGGGAGCTACCAGTGATGAATATGACGGCAATGGCAAGGTAGGCCAGGACTAAGCTCAGGGAGGAGATAAAGTCCAAAACGGTTAAGAAAGCCGGGTGTCGTCGTTGTGGAAGGTGGTGCGCCGAGTGACTCGAACCAATGCAAGTAAGGTGGCAGTTCGGCAACGTCCGAAGCCAGAGAGACTTGCCGGTTAGGTCAGCGAGCACTTCATGGAGAAGACACACAATGAGCATTGGATGAAAAGTATTGATCGGATCAATGTCAAGTAGAGACTTCTGAAAGATAGGTGATTTTTTTTTTGGAAATCTAGCTACTGTGAATGTGGATTCTAATTGTGAGGAGGTATGGACGACATGGGGTTTAGAGTTAGCTTTTCAACGAATCCAAAAACGTGCACTCAAAGGTCGTATGAGGGAGATATGACCAGTTTTGTAAATGCATACTGGGTCTACCCGAAATTGTGTAAACAGGTTGTAAGTGTTGAAAGGATGAGTGGGTTTTGTGTGAACATAATTTCACAAATTTTGAAGAACTTATTTGCAAAATCATTGACATGGAGGGCTTCCCCTGGCGCTTTCCCCCAGGTATAATATATTCCCCGGGTGTAATATAGGAGAATGATATACCCCCTTCTATTGTACACTCGGCCATCTCGCTGTCAGTCTTTCTGAGCTTATCCATGAGAAAAAAATTCTGGCTTTTTTCCGTGTCAGTGATCCTGTTCATATCCTTTCTGGATTTCTGGAGTACTATTTTAAGGTTCCATAAAATACTTTTGCTTTTGCATTGCATTTTTTTTCACTTTATTGTATTGCAAGATTATGGAGGCCGTATGTAGGCACAGTGTGGGAGCAACCATTGTTCCGGGTTGCACCGAAATTAAATTACTTTTGATTAATCGGTGATCACGAAGGATCGAGCTAGCAGCCCAATAAAATCTACGACACAGGATAAGTGGTCGGTTACTGAAGGTATTTGGTCCACTTATTTCGATTTGAGCTTCTGACTTTTGATTTATTTTTTACTATTCCTAAATTTTGTTCTTTTCTGACTTTTTAGCTTTTTTAAGTTTTTTTGCCGGTTCTTTTTTCGTATTCATTTGTATTATCCGTGATAGACTAATATGTTTTTTCATTTTTAAAATTTTAAATTTAGTTATGTCAAATAAATCACTATCAGTTATAGTATAATTTCAGTCATAAACTAGTTTGATTTAGCTAGTTCTATTTTATTTTAACTACGATGGCACAGGGTTTTATTGCATGGAAGTGACATGCGTCCTCTTCAATTAGTCATTATTAGGCTTGATACGCCAATGCATGTTGCTATCTTTTTCTCTTCTCTTCTTCTTCTACCTTTTATTTTACATAGCAGTGATAATCTTCTTTAAAAAGAGAGCTCGAAAGGAAATGGCTGAGAAAATTTTTGGTGGGTTTTTTGGATACGACTTATAATTTTTTTGTTCTAGCGTGAGCGTTTATGTGAACGAAACAAATACTGATAAACTGCTTTAAAAAGGTTATTTTGATAAGCTGCTTCGAAATGGCGGCAGAGAAATTGTCCAATTTATTTGTTTGAAGGAAGGCATAAGACAATAATGAAAAAAAAGCCAGGCTGCGATAAGATGTTTGCTGTGGCCTATGGACCTATTGCCATTCTATTTTTGAACAAGATAAAATCAGGAAAAAAAATTGGATTAGAGTTTAGGGCCACCCTATTGCCATTCTATTGCTTCAGCCTTCATGCCATGCTAGCCCTTCCTTTTCTATGTGTAAGGATGGCATGCTTGTTCCCTGCCTAACATTTTGATGCAGACCACCAGGATACAAAATTCCACACAAATTTTTTCATGCTCTTAGAAGATGCCACATAATTCCACACAAATCCAGTGCATTACAGGTAACGTACTAGCAACATCACAATGCTTTCCATCTCAAGATCGTAGGAGCAGAGCAAGCCAACATTACAGTGCTCCAAATTTCAGATCTGAAATTTTCTGTGAGAGGAGGGGTGGAAGTGTTACGTGGGCAGAGTGAGGCGGCGCACTGCAGCGCTGACGCCGGCGGCGAGGACGACGGCGGCGGTCGGTGAAAACTGATGTAGTAAGTTTTTTATGCTCAAAAAGAAAAGAGGAAAGTTAATGATCAAATACCTGTTTTACAACAATAAAAAAAGACATAATTTTTGTCCACCATTCAAGTTTGCTCTGAAATCCACCCTATCAAATTTTATCTGGGTTCATCGGATCCTGAATTCTAGATCTCTGCATGATGGTTGGTGGATGCTAATAGCGGGGTGGAGACGTGACGACGGCATCAACAAAGGGCCTGTTCTTTTCAGCTACGGCTTATGGTTTTTGACTAAATTTTTTGAATTTTGGCTGTTTACGGTACAGATTACAGAGAGACAGATACTCATTTATGATTTTGGCTGGTACAGATGTTGGGATTTTAACGTTTAGATCGTTTAACTTGTAGATCCCATCTTGAGAAAATACTCCGTTTGAAAGTTAGATACTGTAGTAAAAGCCGTCAGCTTTTGACTTAAAAAACAGACCCAAAGTCTAGGGAGAGGAAATAGCGTGGGGAGAAGAAGAAGGCAACACCAAGGGCAAAGAAACTGACCACGATGAAAAAGATGACATGGATCCTGGAGGTGGTAGATCAGCAACTGGAGATTGCAGATTGGTGGGTGCTGATGGGGTTGAGGGTGGCACAGGCGATCGTCGTCGTCCATGAAGAGGTGAAAGATTGGGAGTGAACTGTAAATTATGTAGCACTTTAGTGATTAAATAATTCCATAGATATGTCATGACTACTATAACACTACAAATACTAGACATGTGTAAAATCATAACTCTGATCGAACACATGTATCTCAAGAATATGAAGTAGCAAGATAGGTAATATGAACATAAAAACATATATATATTCATATTGAAAATTAAAGAAACAGAAGAGTACTAGATGTTACCGAAGAATAGTGCAGACAAGATGAAGATTTAGTCGCTGCAGAGAACGGTGAGCAGTCACGCAAGGCGCTTCCCAAAACCCTGATTCGCCCTCTCCCATACAGGATCTCAAGGACGATGGCTTCGGAGACTTGCTCTCCTCACGACCGGTGTACGCCGGCGAAAGGACGGAGTAGCCAAGAACAACACAGAGACAGAGGAACTTGACTTTCAGGAACACAATTCTTGCTTGGATGCTTCCGAGAGAATAAGCAGAGCCTATTATAGACTTTAGAAGGTGTCTCTCCACATTTGGTTAGCAATGTGGTATTAAAGTGTCCCACATACCACCATGCATGAGGCAGCCTCTCTTGTGATAGGCAGGTCGAGCAGTACCGGACGTCCTACAAAGTGGGGGACATCTCCCAGAATGGGAGGTGGAAGATATGCGTCTCGGGCCGCCACTGGTCCACCAGAGCTATCAATAGCGACCAGTCAAACGAGAACCATCGTGACCACTCCAGGCCAGCCTAGACCTCCCCGTCGTCCTTGACTAGAGCGCCGTCTTCGTCAGTGGCCTCCACCATCCGCGTGAGAGGTAGAAGGCCGGTGTCGCTCAGCCTGCAAAAACATGTAGAAGTAAGTACATAGCGAAAATATCATAAAGAAGTGCAAACGTATCTCTCCAGCAAGGGTCTAGTCTCCAAACCCATCGGGATGTATGCGTACGGACCACCCCCAACTGGGTCGCCTTGTCCCCACCCTCAGGATGCGGGACACGACGGCTCGCGCGGTGCTGTGTGTTGACACGTTGGTCCAGCAGGTCAAAAGGCCAGTTCGAACTACCAAGGTTGCGAGACATACCTACAATTCAATTTAAAGTTAGCAATTATAATACAATTACTGGTTTAATTATTTATAGCGTAGCTTCGGAAATTCTAAAAATTTAGTTGCATTCTTGCATAAACTGTATATTCCTCAACATATATAGCCATAGCTGCATTTCAGTATTAGGGTTTTCGGGTTTACTATTTCAAGGTTTCAGGGTTTATGGGTTAGGTTAAGGGTTAGGGTATGGGGTTAATAAGTTAGGGTTCGGGTATAGCCATAGCGGTATTATAATTATTAACAACTAAATTGACGTTAGTTTTACGATGACACTATTTACAACTATTAACAATATGCGACGTACCAAACACAACTATACATCTAATAATTTTAGTTGATAACCTATTTTAGTTTCAAAATTAAATTTACAAGGAAGACCCAACATAACTACACATCTAATGATTTTAGTTGATATTCTACCATATTTCAAAAATAAATCTACAAGGAAGTGCATGTGACTCACCGTCATCGATGCACGGACCTCTGCTCCTCTCCTCTCCTCTCCTCTCTTCTACTCCTCCTCTCCTTCTCTTCTCCCCTTCCTCTCTTTTCCATTCGGTCAAAATGAGCGATCGGCGCTCGGCGCTCGGGTTGGCGCGCATGCGTGATATATAGCCCCCTAGTTGCCCAACGGTATAGCGACAACGGCCTAGACGTCCAACGGTCGAGCAACTTGTCACGTATCGCACAACCGTTGGGCAACTAACCCAAATCGCTCAACGGTGAAAAGAAAGATGGTTATTACTGTAAAATAAAATAATGCATATATATTATTGTAATTCGAAATAAAAATAGATTATTTAAAAAATCATCAGGCATATCTTGCATCTAAGGTAGCATGGAAGATATGTCAGCACCAACGTATTGCAGAAAGCAGGAAAGATCGTCTTATGATGCTATCTTCTCTCCATGCATTTGCCCATGAGAGTGAGTGGTTCCTTCGGGAAAGCTTTTCTTACCAGAGAATCATAGACAACTTGACCGAGAATCATGTGCGATTTAGCCGGGGCCACTCGTCAGTCACTGTTTGTTACCACTTTGTAAGAGCAAAGCCATAAGCCACATGGTGGCTGTTTATATTGGTTTTTATTCGGGCTTTTGCTTGAAAATATATGATTTTTTTAAAACGGTTTTTCTATTTCTATCGTTTCCGTCTTGCTTCAGGGATAAAGTAATGGCCAATGGGGTACGGATGTATCACACACCCCACTTCTTTCGCTCCTATTTCGTGTTCGAATCTCTCCCTCACTTTTCCATCGCTCGTCCACTCCTCCTAAAAACTATTTTTTTCAATCACTACTATTTATTTTCAGCTAAAACCCATCAGCCGCTAAACATGCCCATAGCACAAACCACAAAAGCAAGGAGACCACCGCAGCTTACCTCAAAAGAATTTGCCAACTACATGCTAACAATAGTGTGGACTTCTGCTTTGCCAAGCTTCTTTTCTCTTCTCTGCAAGTGTCTCTTTTGTCTTGGATGCGACAGTCCTAAATTTTGCATAATTTTGCATGAGCCGTCCATCTTGTGGCTCTATGCACACCTCTCTATGCAAGTGGGACGGCCCCATTTATTTTGTACCTTTCTTGGAGGCATAGACTAGGGACAGCATGGGTATAGTCAACACCAAATAAATTCCTTTCTACAGAAAGAATGAACTGGTGAGCTAGCTAACCAGCCATGAAAGCACAGTCCATGCAATGCATTGATCATAATAATTCACACCAATTTGGAGTGTGTAGTTCGAGTTTCCTTCAAATTTCAGCGATTTTTCTCACATCTCATCTATTTATAGATAGCCTATTGGCATTGTTTTTTTTTTCTGCGACTAAAGTCGGAATTCTTGAAGCGATACTAAATTGGAGTAAACGGAAGAATGGAAATTAGTCTTTGGAAATAGATATGAGGTATAGAATATCTGAATATAGAAAACAATAGTCAACATCTTATAGTTCAGAGGCATGCATTCGTGATTCAAGAGAATATAAGGGAGTACAGGTTTGATAGTCATCAAAACAATAAATTCCACCAACAAAATTGGATCTGAACTTAGCTGTGCACTGGGCAATCCCTATCATAAATCTTCGCACCAAATATCTATATGTACACTAGTCAAACATTCCCCTAATACATCCCTTCGCATGCAATGGTGGGGTAGCAATATAGTGGGCAAATATCCCTTTCTCTAGACATGAGAAAAGGAAAAGGGGACAAAAAAAGACCAGTTGAAGTGCTAAGCCATCACTTTCTTAATTCTTTGGAGTTAACAACTGACTATTTGATGTCATGTTTCCCCCTAACAAACTATCATTATTCCTCTGCTTATCTTTGCATCAACAACATCATTACAAATAGTGAACCCATTAGCCATGAATTATCTAATCAAAACACAATGCACCATAGAAGAAACTAGATGCGGAAGCACGGCACCACGTCACGCTAGCTATCATGTGAATATCGAAGTAAAAGAGTTGCCGTGACACAGAGGTCTATATGCGAAAAATCGAAAGCAAGGACCCGTATGTATTTACGGAGAAAAGGAGGGGTTTTTTAAAAGAAATAAGGACCTACATGTAAAAATAAGAACATATATGTAAGTAAATAGGGTAGTGCACTACATTGCGCTGAACAAAAATATGTAGTTTAATGCATTCTATCAGGCGAGAAATATTAGTCTTTGTAAGTGCCGGCCATGGTCGAAGGGTGGGCCGTGGTCAAAGTGGCAGTCATGGTCGCAAGAGGGCCATGTTCGAAGGAGGGCCACGGTCGAAGGGCCAACTATGGTTGAAGCGTGGTCGAAGGAAGGCCATGGTGGAAGTAGGGTCATGGTCGAAGTGCTGATCGTAGTCGAAGCATGGTCAAAGGAGCGCCATGGTCGAAGGGTGGGCTGTGGTCGAAGGGCCGGCTATGGTCGCAACGTGGTTGAAGGAGAGCATTGGTCGAAGGAGTTCCATGGTCGAAGGGCCGACCGAGGTCGAAGGGGGCTAGTTGTTGAAGTGCCGGCAGTGGTCGAACGCGGGCCGTGGTCAAAGGGCCGATCGTGGTCGAAGCATGATCGGATGGCCGGAGTGCCAGCTGTGATCGAAGTGCTGGCAATGGTCAAACAACCGGCCACCGTGGTCGAACCGTGGTTGAAGGGCCGGCCGTGGTCGAAATGTCGAAGGGCAGGGCGTGGTCGAAGGGCCAGCCATGGTCGAAGTGCCAACCACTGTGGTTGAAGTGTGGTCGAAGGGTTGGCCATCATGGTCGAAGGGCCAGCCGTGGTAAAAAATGGTCAAAGGTGGGCTATGGTTGAAGGGCCGGTAGTGGTCGAAGGGCCGACCATGGTCGAATGGCCGGAGTGCTAGCTGTGGTCGAAGGAGGGCTGTGGTAAAAGGGTTGGTCATGGTCAAAAATGGTCAGAGGGTAGGGTGTGGTCAAAAGGCAGGCGTGATCGAAGGGCTGGCTGTGGTCGAAAATGGTCGAAGGGCAGATGTGGTCGAAGGGTCGGCTATGGTCAAAAATGGTCGAAGGGCAGGGCATGGTCAAAATGTGGTCGAAGAGCACATCATGGTCGAAGGGTAGGCATGGTCGAAGCATGGTCAAAGGGCCAGTCGTGGTCGAAGCGTGGTCAAAGGGGCGGCTATGGTCAAAACTGGTCGAAGGGTAGGGCATGGTGGAAGCGTTGTCGAAGGGTAGGCTATGGTTGAAAATGGTTGGAAGGGCAGGGCGTGGTTGAAGAGCACGTCGTGGTTGAAGGAGGGTTGTGGTCGAAGTACCGGGCGTGTTTGAAGGAGGGCATGTTTGAGGGATGACCGTGGTCGAAGCATGGTCGAAGGGCCAGCCTTGGTCGAGGGAGAGCATTGGTAGAAGGAGGCCCGTGGTCGAACAGCCGACAGTAGTCAGAGTGCCAGCCGTGGTCGGAGGCAGGCCATGGTTGGAGGTTCAACCATGGTCAAAGGAGGGCTGTGGTCGGAGTGCCGGTCATGGTCGAAGGTGGGCCGTGGTCAGAGGAGAGCCGTGGCCGGAGAAGGACCGACCATCGTCGAAGGGTCAGCCGTGGTCAAAGTGTGGTCAAAGGGCCGGCTGTGGTTGAAGTATGGTCCAAGTGTCGGTCGTTCTCCAAGGTGGGTCATGATCCAAGTACCGGCTGTGGTCAAAGGGCCAACCATGGTCGAAGAAGGGCCGAGGTCAGTGGGCCGGCCGCCGTCGGAGGGCCAATCGCCGTGGTCGAAGTATGGTCGAAGGGCTGGAGTGCTGACTGTGGTCCAAGCACTGGTCATGCTCCAAGGTGGGCTGTGATCCAAGTGCCGGCCGTGGTCGAAGGAGGGCCGTGGTTGAAATATACTCGGTCGAGGGGCCGAGCATGGTCGAGGTGCCGGGTGTGGTCAAAAGACCATGGTCGAAGAATAAACAGCTGCAAAGCAATGTTTGCTATAGAAAATGTGGCATGTTCACAAAGTAACAGGATGAAAGTCACCAAATCTAATTGTATCCCATCAGGTTAACTATGAAGTAATTAGGGGCGTTGTTGAGCATGTCGGGTATGATCATAAACTTGACCCTGCTTCCTCGGATGAAGGCGTGCTCGAGTTGTGACACCTTGGCATCCTTCAAGAAGGCAGTAGAAATCAGCCGAGGAATTAAGCGCATACGGCGATACGGTCTGGAGAAGGAAGGAAGGGAACAAGTAAGTAAAAATCACATGCATATTTGGATAAATTATTCACCGAAACGAACAAGAACGGAAACCTAAAAAATCTTCAAAAATCATCGACGAACCTGTATAGGTCTTGTGGAGAACCTCCAACAGAAACCGGAAGGCATACGGAGGAGGAAGGAGGAGGAGCTTGACGGCTCGAAAATGATCTGTGAACCTGTATAAGTCTTCTCGAGAATCTCCAACGGAAACCAAAAGGCATGCGGAGGAGGAACAGAGAGGAGTTCGATTGGCGGAGGTGAAGCAAAGTCTTGTCGAGAACCTCCAACAGAATCCAGAAGGCACGCAGAGGAGGAAGGGGAAGGAGCTCGACCAACGGAGGTGGAGCAAGCGACGCTGGTGGAGAGCGAGAGGAGTAGATCTAGGGGAGGGACTGGGACAGCGGCCGGTGCGAAGGAATTGGACACGTGGATGGAGGGCCGGATCTATTTGACCAAAAGGCACACGGATGAGGAAGGGGGAGGAGGTTGACCGGCGGAGACAACGTGGATGGAAGGACAAATCTATTCGACTGGAAGGCACGCGGAGGAGGAAAGGGGCAGCTCGACCGGCGTAGGCAGAGCAAGCGATTCTGGTGGAGAGCGGGAGCAGTAGATCTGGGGCGGGGAGTGAGACGATGGGTGCTGCGGAGAAACTAGTTGCGGTGTGCCACCAGGAAAGCATGCGGCACGAGGAAAGCGACGCGAAGATTCGCGAGAACACACGGAGTGGGCGCTGAGGCGACATATCTTGTCGGTGGGGCGATCAGACGGACAACAACGAATGAAGGGCGTTCGAACGATTTCGACTAACTCGGAGGGCTCGTTTGCAAACTGGATGATGTGGACGGGCTAGGAGGCTGTGTTTTTCGGGGAAAATAAGGATTGTACGTAAAAAATAAGGATATGTATGTAAAAACTAAGGATCTGTATATAATTACAGGAACAGTAGAGGGTATTTTCGTATTTCTAGTTAGGTGGTACGCGAATTTTGGACACTGTTGGACTCATGGCTCTCCGGAATTCCATTTTTGGCCCCCCGAGGTAAAAAATTCCAAAACTGGACCCCTTTTGAGCGCGCGATTACGAGAGGCTGCCACGTGCCCCGGTCGTGCGGTCTGGTACCGCACGACCGCACTGTTCATCGGGTCGTGCGGTACCAGACCGCACGACCCGCCTGCCGCCGCGCCGACCGCGCGTTCCGTCACCCCAGCGCACGTCTGCCCGCCCGAGCGCACGAACAATCCGCCGAGCGCGCGACCCAGCGCCCGACCGCGCGACTGCGTCGCCGAGCGCGCGATTCTTTCGGCGACCGCGTGATTCAATCGTCAGCCGGAATATCTTAAACAGATGACAACTCAACGAAATTAACCCATTGTTGCAGATGAAGCCTCTTGTTTGCATTCAACAGTTGGCACTGCTAGCAACTGATTCTTGATGCATGCAATCCAAGCCTTCGTCAAACGACACGTTGCTCCATTTTGCATGGAACTCAACCGAAGTACGAACAGAACGTGGGAACAGAGAGAACGAAAGAATCGCGCGCTCAACAACGTGTCGATTGAATCACGCGGTCGCCGAAGAATCGCGCGCTCGGCGACGCAGTCGCGCGGTCGGGCGCTGGGTCGCGCGCTCGGCGGATTGTTCGTGCACTCGGGCGGGCAGACGTGCGCTGGGGGCGACGGAACGCGCGGTCGGCGCGGCGGCAGGCGGGTCGTGCGGTCTAGTACCGCACGACCCGATGAACAGTGCGGTCGTGCGGTACCAGACCGCACGACCGGGGCGCGTGGCATCCTCCCGTAATCGCGCGCTCAAAAGGGGTCCAGTTTTGGAATTTTTTGACTCAGGGGGTCAAAAATGGAATTCCGGAGGGCCATGAGTCCAACAGTGTCCAAATTTCGTGGTACGCTATATACTTAGTGTAAGGGAACAGAGAAAACTAGGTAGGTAGGGTTTAAATAGGAACGGCTAGTACGTACCCATACTTCCCTAGCGCCATAATATAATCACATGAACATTTCCCGCCCAAAATCCGGACACCACGTTCCTATACTTGCATACACATCAATTCTCTCTCTCTCTCTCTCTCTCTCATGTACCTTTTTCAAATAAATATTCTTTGACCAATGCTGACACCTGTATATATCTTTTCATATAAAAACAAATGCAACAAAAAAATACATGTAAAAAACCTTCCTTTTGAATCAGTTGCACCAGTTCTTCCTTCCTTTCTTGCTTGCTCTCTCATAGAGGTTGTTGCACTTAACCAAAGACCTCATTCTCACCACCTTTTGGCTATCTTTAGTAGGGAATCAGAAAATAATCACCAGAATTACACTTCTTTTCTCGGACAATCCCCAGCTCAAGACCAGAACAAGAATTAAAGCAAAAAGGAAGGGTAGATTGAGCCAACAAAAATACCAATTAAAGGCAGCAGTAGCAGCGAGCTATCTTTAGGAGGAGCTGCTTGCGTTGCTTGTGCAGAGGCAAAGAAAACAGGGGAGGGAGGGGAGGAGGCGGGTGGCGGGGGAGCCGAAACAGAGGAGCCCTCCCCTGTTTCTTGGCTGGTGGTGACTGGGGAGAAGAAGGGGGTTGGGCCGCCGTCGGTGGCGGGGAAGGAGGGAGCGGGGCCATGGGGTGCGCGGCGTCGAAGGGGGCGGCGACGGCGTCGCCGGCGTACGAGGTGTCGTTGTCGTCGTACAACGTGTTCGGGAGCGCATCGGCGGTGGCGTTGTCGACGGAGCAGGTGCTGGCGCCGGGGTCGGCGTCAATCAGGAGCCGACCGGTGCGGCTGGAAGCGTTCGAGCTCGGCGGGGACGACGATGGGGAATCTGGGGACTGCGCCGGGATGGCGGCGGGGGCGGGGCCCGGCGCGCGCGGCAACTCGTCCTCCGGCTCGCGGCTGGGGAATCTGCACCGGTACATCGAGGGGGAGCAGGTCGCCGCCGGGTGGCCGGCGTGGCTCAGCGCCGTCGCTGCCGAGGCCGTGCAGGGGTGGGTCCCCCTCAAGGCCGAGAACTTCGAGAAGCTCGAGAAGGCAAGCACGCGCCATGAACGCGCCAAGCAAGCTCTTTTTAATTTCCCCTTCTCACAATTAAACTCCACGGATCATAAGCTCACAACTAAGCTAATCAATGGCGGCTCGGCGACGGGCTGCAGATCGGGCAGGGAACGTACAGCAGCGTGTTCCGGGCGCGGAACCTGGAGACGGGGCGGCTGGTGGCGCTGAAGAAGGTGCGGTTCGACAGCGTGGAGCCGGAGAGCGTGCGGTTCATGGCGCGGGAGATCCAGATCCTCCGGCGGCTGCAGCGCCACCCCAACGTCGTCGGCCTCGAGGGCCTCATCACCTCCCGCTCCTCCTGCAACATCTACCTCGTCTTCGAGTATATGGACCACGACCTCACCGGCCTCACCTCCGCCCCCGACGTCACCTTCTCCGAACCACAGGTACACCCTCCTACTTACCTACACCAGCATAACACTGCTCTCAACTTGTCATGGTCACAATCCTCATCGTAATATCTTACGATACTACTATCTTCTATCTTCATCAGATCGCGATCTCGACAATCTTGTCTGGATGCATAATGCATGATGATCATTGTACTAGTTGAGCATGATCCTACGTAGATCGCGCGATGTTGACAATCTTGTCTGGCGCTGTGTAATCAAGCCGTGTGTGGGTGCAGATCAAGTGCTACATGCGGCAGCTGCTGCTGGGACTGGAGCACTGCCACGCGCGGGGGGTGATGCATCGGGATATCAAGTGCGCCAACCTGCTGGTGAGCAACGACGGCGAGCTCAAGGTGGCCGACTTCGGACTCGCCAACCTCTTCTCCCCCTCGCCGTTGGCGCAGCCACTCACCAGCCGCGTCGTCACGCTCTGGTACCGCCCGCCGGAGCTCCTCCTGGGCGCCACCGCCTACGAGCCATCCGTCGACCTCTGGAGCGCCGGCTGCGTCTTCGCCGAGATGTACGCCCGCCGGCCCATCCTCCAGGGCCGCACCGAGGTCGAGCAGATCCACAAGATCTTCAAGCTCTGCGGCTCGCCGCCCGACGACTACTGGCGCAGCGCCAGGATGTCCCACGCCGCCGTCTTCCGCCCGCAGCACCCCTACGAGAGCCGCCTCAGGGACACCTTCAAGTCCATGCCCGACACCGCCTTCCGCCTCCTCTCCACCCTCCTCTCCGTCGAGCCCGCCGCCCGCGGCACCGCCTCCTCCGCCCTCGTCTCCGAGGTACCAAATCAAATCAACCACTGTGCATCCATCCATGGCTTCATGCCATTGCTCATGCTGTCAGTGTCTGAATCTTTTCTTTCTGCTGCACATTGCTTGATCAGTACTTCAGGACCCAGCCGTACGCCTGCGAGCCGTCGAGCTTGCCCAAGTACGCGCCCAACAAGGAGATGGACGCCAAGTTTCGAGAAGATTCTAGAAGGTGAGCAGATTTCAGCTTCCATCTTTGTCCTCAGTTTGCACCATCTCCTTGAGCACAACCAATGCAGCTCCTTTCGACTTTCAGGGGGAACAATGGCAGGAGCCACGGCGGCGACGAGGCGGCTAAGCGGCTGTCGACGGCGCACAAGAGCTTGCAGGACACGAGCACCGCCAACCAGAAGCACAGCCACGTCCACGCCGAGGAATCGCTCCCCCGAGCCAACGGCGCGGCGAGGAAGGACGGTGTCGAGGCGAGGCTGTTCGTCGACCTGCAGGCCGTGCCGGTGATCAGCAAGCGCCACGACGCCGACACGCCGCCGTGCGCCAGGCAGCTGTCCCACAGCTACCAGGAGGCGCCCCGGCTCGCTGACCACCTCCCTCTCTCCGGCCCGGTGCATCTCACCGCCTCCACCGGATTCGCCTGGGCCAAGCAGCTCAGACCCGACGCCGCGAAGACGACGAAGCGGAGCTGCTCCAAGGGGCCAAGAAGCAACAACAATGGAGGTGATCCCGCAAGGACAGCAACTACTACAGCTACTTCGTACGAGGTGGAGAAGCAGGACATGATCAAGCAGTGGGCGCAGGTCGCGGAGGCGTTCAGCACTTCTGAATCTTACAACAACAAGTTCGTCAGGGAGCCATTGGATGTCAAGCAGCTCAAGAGCGGCAAGGTCTCACCACACACAATTTCACACCACACCGATTATTCCATTTCATATATGGCCCCGTTTGGAACGCAGCTCCGATTCGAACTGCACCGTTTCCGTGAAATTCCCAAGTTCCAAACGAGCCCTGTAACTAGATTGCATTGCAGTGTAGTGTTTTGGTTTCACAGCACATCACACCGATGATTTAATTTCGACGTTTGGAACTGGAATTTCAGAAGCATAAGGGCAAGGGGGAGAGGGTGGAATTCTCGGGGCCCTTGCTGTCGCAGTCACGGCGCGTCGACAAGCTCCTGCAGAACCACGAGCAGCAGATCCGGCGAGCCGGTCGCCGGTCGTGGTTCCACAAAGGTGACCATATCATACGCCCCTTGCTGATGCATACTGCTGGTAATTTCCTGAAACTGCCATTGCTGATAATTGCCAACGTATTCTTCTTCTTGACAGGCAGCAAAAGGGAGCAGCATTGAGAGGAGACATGGCATGATCATACAGCCGCCGAAGAACACCATCAGATGTACTTAATTACCACAAGAGAGAGAGAGAAGTTGTTTATTAGGACTGGACAGCCTGATGCCGTCAGGTGGAAACTGTTGTCTAGTGTTGTCAGTTCATCTGTTGATGCAACCAAATCTAGCTCTGCCTGAACAAACACTGTTGTTGATGCTAAAGATGGATGGATGGATGGCTCCAGAATGATGATACTGTCCAAGTTTCTGTATAGAAAGATTGTATAGAGCTGCAAATCATAATGCCTGTAGTATCCACTTGGCACCTCCATTTCTTGTCTTCTTCCGTTATTAGCTCAGTTATTCCCTGCTAATGGCTGGAAAAGCAAATTCTGCATTCTGCTGCACTTATTTTTGCTGACACCGTTGTTGTTGATAAGGGAGAGAATCTGAAACGGCTTCCTGGTTTTGGTAAAAACAACTCCCACCAAATTTTGTTAAAACTGGAAATTCTAAAAACTCGACCTGCGGGGGTAAGACGGCCCCCCGGGCATTAACTTAAGAAGATCTTCTCACGCAGATCAAGAAAACCTCCGAACCCCTGCTCCACCCTTACACAACGGCACCATCGCCCGTGTGAGAACGACCAACGACCTGGGTGGGCCTTAAACCTGTGCTTTGGTGTGGTAGCAGGCGAGGGGATTTTTCCCCCCCAGCCTGAAATTCGCTCCCACTGGGAGTCGAACCCAGGACCTGGAGGTGCTACTAGAGTGCTTTAGCCATTACGCTAGAGGACCGTTCGCAAAAACTGGAAATTCTGAGTCTATCGAGAACTGGTTTTGGTTATACTTTGTTTGTTAGGAGTATCAAACAAAAATTTATTTTCAAGATTTGAATAAAACCGGCCTTGAAAAAAAAATCTGGTTTTCAAAATGCTGGTTTTGTTAATGACAAGTTAACAACCAGATTCTAGGACTAGTTCACAGTGGGATGGTTAAGATGAAGGTTGATGATAAATCGGTACATCCTGATATCAACAATGTGCATAATCATAGGATAATAGAAGATTGAGAACAGATCAATTGAATAAATAGATTGATAAGGCAGTCTTGCTAGCATTGTCAATTCCTGATTTGCAAATCAATTTCACGTAGAATTTGACTTGTGAAACCAGATTGCCAAAGAACATGACTATATACGCAGGTTTTTACTGAACAACTCCGCAGCAGAGCTGTTCGTCTTGCAGAGAAATGCCACCCACCAACCTCCTCCCTTCCAAGGCCAAGCAGCAATGCAAGCTCATCAAGCTTCAGAGGGGCAGAACTTGTGAGCACCTGCCGCTGCTCTTGACTGAAACATCAGGTTTGGTTAGCTTGCTGGTTCGCTGGTCAGCCGTCATCACAAGGCAAGAGCGTCGGTATTTGCCCATTATCGACAAAATCAACTTTGTTTAGCCTTACACTGCACAGGACATGCTCAGGAAGTTCTTCCTGCTTCTGGGCCTGCATGAAATTCACAATATGCTCAGCTCATGGTGAAATTAGCCTGCAGCTGTAACTTAACAAGAATGGGAAAAGGTTGAAGTGAACAAAACAAGTATCGCAATATGCACAATCTTCTTGATTAGAAAAGATTCTCCAGCTACCCCAACATTTTTTTAAATATGGTCCTTGCAAAAAAGAAAGATATCATTTTTAACATGGGACATTCATTGTTTACTATATTTAGACAAACAGTTTGTACATAAGTTATAAATTTGGGGGTTGTCATAACATTTCAAAACGAGTTCTTAAGAAAAAAAAACTAAAACTTGCTCTAAGATGCAACAAAATTTTCAGATTTCAGAAGCCCAAGCCTATACGAGATATAGTTTCAAGGCAAGCAACTCTAGCCTCTAGATCAGTTTTTTATCTATAGACTCCAGGTGTTCTTAACAATATTTGCAACAGACATGGAATTGGCTAATAATGTTTTCTTGTATTGAGATGAATAAAAATGAAAGAACTCAGAATGGATCATCATGCTACCTGTATGGTTAGACCTAGATCAATTGCACCATATTTCAACCGTTCCTGAAATGCTTCTAGCCCTTTCCTCGAGATGAAGCTAAACCGGTGCACATCAAGGTCTATCTCAAAGTAATGTGATCCCTGCATCGACCCCACATGTTATGTAAGAGTCAAGATGCAAGAAAAGAGAAGCAAGACCACATCAAGAAAAGGTAATTTACCACATAAAAGTTGTGTTGAGGCCGTGAAAGAACTGGCTTTTCATTATAAGCTTGCACAAGTTTCCTCTCTGCGGAACTCATATTCATATCATCTGGGTTAACCAACCCTGCCAATATTTTCAATCTTTCTCTGTATGGGACTGTTGAGTCTAATGGGAACCCCTTAACCTTTTCTATCTCATCACTTACAAGTCTCTGAAAATAAACCAGAAGGCAGCAATTAAGGACAGCTCAGTTTAGGACTAGTAAGGAGCGGTTATCTGTGAATAAAGACAGCATCCATTGATACAGAAGTTTACCTTGATACTCTCATGAAACTGAGGAGAAATCTCTTTCTCAAAGTTCTCATTCAGTTTGAAATACAATACTAGATTAATCCCTTCCCCATCGCTATCACCAAGGAACATAGCAGCAGGATATGTAGGCATCTGTGTGAAAGGCATTTACTCATTAGTAATCATTGCAACAATTAGCATGTTAAATCTCAAGACTGAAAGTGCTGGTGATCATACCTGAATATTTACGATAAGTAAGGAAGGAAATTTCTCGTTTGGCTTTACAGATGGAAGCTCAATATGCTGCGCAATGTGATGTATTTTTCTTGGGGACATGAACATGTCCACACCAATTGGAGTATATGGTGAACTTCCTGGGGCAGGCAACTTCTTTTTGTCTCTGCAAGAAACACCAAAATATACAAATCATAATAAAGTTCTTGTATTAAAACAAATGGCAAGCACGCATGCAGCAACTCTTACTTGAAAAAGTTTTCCCCACGTAGCTTGAAGGTCGAAGGCTCAAGAACGGACCAACAACCTTCTGATATTTTCTCACTGGCTTGAGGAACCAACAGTCCAGCTCTTGGACGAATCAAGTACCTCCTAGAAGAGCCTGTGGATGGAAATTCAACATCAACCATGTTCTTGAATCTTACCTACATCAGTCCAATGTAAAAAAAATTGGTGAAACACATCAGAGCAGAACTCACATATTTCGGTAGTTTGCTCTCCATCAAACGATTTCCTCTTGAAAGAGAGCCTGACAACTGCTGACTTCTTCTTTTGGCCCCGTGGGCTTGCTACAGCCAATGGTTGAACCTTATTAGCATGACGAGGCGTGCACACTGGTGTCAAACTTTTGAAGATACTTTCATGAGCTTTTTCTCCATCTTTGAAAGACTTCAAGGTATTGCATGCCTCTTCACCTCTTCTAAATTTTGTCAGAATTTTTAAACCCTCATTTCTTGTCTTTGCTTCCTCAACCTTTGCACTAGAGACATCAGATGTTTCCAGGCTTGCAATTTTAACCCTCTCTGCTTCTTGAATATCGGCTTGGCTTGATTTATCCATTTTGTTGGCATCTCTTTTTAGGTACTGTCCTACAGCTTGAGCAACACAAGAACTGTCAAAAATCTTCTCAAACTTCTGGATGGCATCAGCAATGCATGAAGCATCTTCGCACTGCACTAACTGTGTCCCGACTGCATTCGACATGGCAGGCAAGTCTGCATGAAAAGACCAAGCATAAATATGTAGCATCAATTCATATGCCTATTGTGAATCAAACTTGTCGAGAGGCAATACAAACCTCCATTGACACTGCTGAAATCTTCATCAGAATCAGACCCCAAAATACTGACAGAATCGAACCATGCTTCTTCTTGACAAACAACTGGACCAATAGGACAAAGACTCAAGATTTAACTAAAACTCTGTGAAATGTAAGACTTTGCATTCATAGACTATATGCAAGCAACACGAAATTCCAATTACCATTTCCATTTTCCGAGTCTAACTCACTGTGATGCCATTGCAATTGTGTGAGATGGAGTGTTATATTCGAGCCATCAGATTTCCGCCGAGTGGCTGCAGAAGTCTCCACATGGACAACTTCTCCAGAAGCAGCACAGCTCCCCACATCACTGGTGTGTACTATAGGTGCATTGCTTGAAACCTTTCCACGGTAACGCCGATATATACAGCACAATCTCTGTGTCCTCCGCTTTTTGCTTGAAGATACACAGGCACCCATGGTGGTTGGAAGCTGAATTTATTCAGCACAAGATGATTTTTTCTTCACAGAATTTGACCAAAATGTAGAATTCAGGAAGCTGCCATAGAAATGCCAAAGAGATATTAGCCAACCTTGTCCTCAGAATATGGAGATCAGTTTTTTTTTGCCTATTCTAGACTGCAGTCTTCATCTGACAATTGGTTGCTTAATTCATGCAATTACATGAAATGCAGCTCCTTGTATTCTAATAACAGCATCTGTTACTGAAGTAATTATTTTTTTCTTCCTACCTAAGATCTCCAGAGTACTAAATTCTGTTGGATCTGATGAATAAGTCCCTGTACTGTGGTCTTTGTGGGGCTGTGGTAGTTTTTGTTTTTTGACTGCTTTAGGACAGCATCTGCTTTTAGGATAGCATCTGCTTTTAGGACAGCATCTGCTTTTAGGACATCATCTGCTTTTAGTACAGCATCTGCTTTTAGGACAGCATCTGCTTTAGGACAGCATATTGACCGCTTTAGGACAGCATCTAGGATAGCATCTTAGCATATGCTTGGCTGGTTCTCAGCCTATAAATTTGTATCCCCAACCCCTCAGGTTGGCATGGCATTGTGTGAGCAATAAACAAGAAAACTTGCCCCATCTCCTAGTGTCATCCTCTCCATGAGAGTAAGGATCTTGCTATCACCAAGAGCAAGAGTCCAGCGACTAACAAGTGGTATCAGAGCCATACTATCCTGTAGCCTGAGCATCTCCTGCTCATCTCCTTCTCCGGCCTCGCAGCAGCCCCAGCCGGTAGCAGCAGCAGCTCCGGCTGTCCCCGCTCACTCCTCTCCGGAGACGGGCAGCAGCTCGTCAGAAGCAGCCCTCTCTCCACGCAACACCCCCCCAGTAGCGCGCCATGTCCGCAGGGCAGTCTCAGCGCTCGGTCGCCTCGAGCACGCGGCGTCAGCGAACGGCCGAGCTCGCCGCGGCAGAGCAGCGCGAGCAGCGGCGGCGGAGACCGCTGCGGCGGCGGAAAGGGCGTCAAGGCTGGCAGCGGCGGAGCTGGCAGCAGCCAGGGCGGAGGTGGAAGCAGCGGCGGCGGCAGATGCAGCGCGTGCGGCAGCAGCAGAGGTCAAGGCTCTGCGCGGCAGCAACAGCAGCTCCGGCTCTGTTGATGACAGCGCCGACGCGGACCCTCAGCTGCTGGAGAGGGAGGCAACGCAAGGGCGAACGGCGCAATGGGCAGCCGCGCACGCCCACGAGCGCGGCGGCAGCCCAGACAGGCGCGGACGCGCCGGCGGCGCTCCTGGAGGAGGCACGCACGGCGGCGGCGTACGGGTCGACGGAGAGCGCGGCCCTCACAGGCAACGCGGCTCTCTCTCCCCGGTTCGGTACCGTGGTCACCACGAGTACCAGGCTGTCGTCAGGGACGTCGGCCCCGGCGGCGGGTGGCCTACCCTCACCAAGACCAACTACGTCGAGTGGGCTGCGGTGATGAGGGTGAAGCTCCAGGTGCGGCATATGTGGGATGCAGTCCGGTACGGCGACGTCGACTACGACCAGGATCGACGGGCGCTGGATGCTCTCATCACCGCAGTCCCGCCCGAGATGCAGTTCTCGCTTACCAACAAGCGGACTGCCAAAGAGGCTTGGGACGCCATCGCTGCAGCACGCATCGACAGCGACCGCGCCCGCAAGTCTACACTGCAGGCACTACGCACGGAGTGGGAGCACCTGGCCTTCAAGCCAGGTGAGGACGTTGATGACTTTGCTCTCCGTCTCAACACTCTGTTGCACAAGTTGGTGCAGTTCGGCGACGACACCTACGGCGAAGAAAGAGCTGTGGAGAAGCTCTTCCGCTGCGTCCCCGAGAAGTACAAGCAGATGGCTCGCTCGATCGGGTCTCTGCTGGACCTCTCCACGATGACCATCGAGGAGGCGTTGGGTCGCCTCAAGGTCGTCGACATCGATGAGCCACAGCGCCCCTCGGGACCCGTCACCATTGGCGGGAAGCTCCTCATCACTCGGGAGCAGTGGGATGCCGGCCAAGGTGACAAGAAGAAGGGGGAGCCTTCTTCCACGACAGGCGGCCGCAAGAGTGGCAAGCGCGGCTAGCCGCGCAAAGGCGCCCAGGGCGGCGATGCTGGCAAGCAAAAGCCGGCACGAGACGACTCTTGCCACAACTGCGGCAAGCTTGGTCATTGGGCCAAGGAGTGTCGACAGCCACGACGCGGCCAGGCCCACGTCGCGCAAGCGGAGGAGGAGCAGCCGGTCCTGTTCATTGCTCATGCGAGCATCGAACTACCTCCAGCGGCACCGGTCGCAGTGGCTCTCCTCCACCTTGACGAGCCAAAAGCACACGCCCTCCTCGGCGACAGTTCCGGCAATGACAAGACCGACGGGTGGTGCCTCGACACCGGCGCCACCCACCACATGACCGGGCGGCGGGAGTTCTTCTCCGAGCTCGACTCAGGCGTTCGAGGCACCGTCAAGTTCGGCGACGCCTCCGCCGTGGAGATCAAGGGCGTCGGCTCTGTCGTCTTCGTCGCCAAGACTGGCGAGCACCGGCTGCTCACCGGCGTCTACTACATCCTCGATCTGCGGAACTCCATCATCAGCTTGGGACAGCTGGATGAGAACGGCTCGCGTGTCGAGATTGAGCACGGGGTGCTGCGGATTTGGGATCTTCGACGCCGCCTCCTTGCCAAGGTAACCAGAGGCGCAAATCGACTCTACACTCTTCACGTGCAGGTGGCACAACCCCTCTGTCTCACAGCTCGTCGGGACGACGAGGCGTGGCAGTGGCACAAGCTCTTTGGGCACCTTCACTTCGAGGCCCTGAAGCGGCTCAGTGCCACGGAAATGGTGCGAGGCCTGCCGTGCCTTGACCATGTGGAGCAGCTCTGCGACGTCTGCGTGTTGACGAAGCAGAGGCGACTCCCCTTTCCCCAGCAGGCGAGTTTCCGAGCCAAGGAGAGGCTCGAGCTCGTGCACGGGGACTTGTGTGGCCCGGTGACACCGGCCACACCGGGAGGACGACGCTACTTCCTGCTGCTCGTCGACGACCTCTCCCGCTACATGTGGGTGATGGTCCTCGGCAGCAAGGGAGAGGCTGCGGACGCCATCAGGCGCACGCAGGCTGCTGCGGAGGCGGAGTGCGGCCGCAAGCTGCGCGTGCTGCGCACAGACAACGGCGGCGAATTCACGGCGGCTGAATTCGCGTCGTACTGCGTTGATGAGGGCATTCAGCGCCACTACTCCGCGCCGTACAGCCCGCAGCAGAACGGCGTCGTCGAGCGGCGCAACCAGACGGTTGTGGGGATGGCTCGGGCCCTCCTCAAGCAGAGGGGGATGCCGGCTGTCTTCTGGGGAGAGGCGGTGGTGACGGCCGTCTACATCCTCAACCGCTCGCCTACCAAGGCACTCGACGGCAGGACGCCGTACGAGGCTTGGCATGGGCGCAAGCCGGCGGTCTCCCACTTGCGGGTCTTCGGCTCCCTCGCGTTCGCCAAGGAGCTTGGCCACATCGGCAAGCTCGACGACAGGAGCACTCCGGGAGTGTTCATCGGCTACGCGGAGGGCTCGAAGGCCTACCGCATCCTCGACCCTGTCACACAGCGCGTCCGCATCTCGCGTGACGCTGTGTTCGACGAAGGGCGAGGCTGGACGTGGGACAAGGCGGTGGACGACGGTTCGACTTCGACTCTCAGGGACTTTGTTGTCGACTACGTCCACTTCGAGAGAGCCGGGGGAGCTAGCAGCTCGTCTTCACCGAGCTCGTCCACCTCGACACCTTGCTCGCCACCAGCTCCGACGTGTGCTCCACCACCTTCGGCACCGGCTACGCCCCACTCTTCACCACCGGCTCACCACTCTCCTGCACCGGCGGCCACACCACCGGGATCGGCCCCAACAGTTTCGGTCCATGACGAGCAGCGCATGGTGGAGTTCGCTACTCCGCTGTCCCACGACGAGGACCGCGTCGACGCCTACCACGACGACGAGCCTCTGCGCTATCGTACCATGGACAACATCCTCGGCGAGCTGCCCGTCCCTGGACTGGCGCAGCGCGACTGCGAGGCGGAGCTGCACTTGGCATGCGACGACGGCGAGCCCCGCTCCTTCGCTGAGGCGGAGGGAGACGCGGCGTGGCGTGTCGCGATGAAGCAGGAGATGGACGCCGTCGAGCGGAACCGGACGTGGGAGCTGGCGGATCTTCCTGCCGGTCACCGCGCGATCACCCTTAAGTGGGTGTTCAAGCTGAAGCGGGATGAAGCCGGCGCCATCGTCAAGCACAAGGCTCGCTTGGTGGCACGAGGCTTCGTGCAGCAGGAGGGGGTCGACTTCGATGACGCCTTCGCACCCGTCGCACGGATGGAGTCTGTGCGACTCCTCCTTGCGCTAGCTGCCCAGGAAGGCTGGCGTGTTCATCACATGGATGTCAAGTCGGCATTTCTTAACGGCGACTTGAAGGAGGAGGTCTACGTGCATCAGCCGCCGGGATTTGCGATCCCCGGCAAGGAGGGCAAGGTGCTCCGCCTGCGCAAGGCCCTCTATGGCTTGCGACAGGCACCGAGGGCGTGGAACGCCAAGTTGGACTCCACGCTGAAAGGGATGGGCTTCGAGCAAAGTCCGCACGAGGCGGCCATCTACCAGCGGGGCAGTGGAGAAAATGCCCTGCTGGTGGGTGTCTACGTCGACGACTTGGTGATCACCGGCACCAAGGATGCGGAGGTGGCGGCATTCAAGGAAGAGATGAAGGCCACCTTCCAGATGAGTGACCTGGGGCCCCTCTCCTTCTACTTAGGGATCGAGGTGCACCAGGATGATTCCGGGATCACGCTTCGACAGACCGCCTACGCCAAGCGCGTCGTTGAGCTAGCTGGGCTCACCGACTGCAACCCAGCTCTCACTCCGATGGAGAAGAGGCTGAAGCTGAGCTGCGACAACACGACGGAGGAGGTGGACGCTACGCAGTACCGACGTCTTGTGGGGAGCCTTCGCTACCTCGCCCACACACGACCGAACTTGGCATTCTCCGTCGGCTACGTTAGTCGGTTCATGCAACGACCGACGACGGAGCATCAGCAGGCTGTGAAGAGGATCATCCGCTACGTTGCGGGGACCCTTGACCACGGCCTCCATTACCCGAGGTGTCCTGGCGCGGCACACTTCGTCGGGTACAGCGACAGCGACCACGCGGGCGACATCGACACCAGCAAGAGCACAAGCGGGATTCTCTTCTTCCTCGGCAAGTGTCTCGTTCACTGGCAGTCAGTCAAGCAGCAGGTGGTGGCCCTGTCCAGCTGTGAGGCCGAGTACATAGCGGCTTCCACCGCTTCGACTCAAGCACTCTGGCTCGCTCGACTGCTTGGTGATCTCCTCGGCAGGGACACTGAAGCAGTGGAGCTCAGGGTGGACAGCAAGTCCGCTCTAGCCCTGGCAAAGAACCCCGTTTTTCATGAACGGAGCAAGCACATCCGGGTGAAGTACCATTTCATCCGAGACTGCTTGGATGAAGGAAGCATCAAGGCAAGCTACATCAACACCACGGATCAGCTTGCGGATCTGCTCACCAAGCCTCTTGGAAGGAGCAAGTTCCTTGAGCTCTGCTCCAAGATCAGGATGGTTCAACCCTCCCACAAGACGACACACAAGACTTAGGGGGAGAATGATGAATAAGTCCCTGTACTGTGGTCTTTGTGGGGCTGTGGTAGTTTTTGTTTTTTGACTGCTTTAGGACAGCATCTGCTTTTAGGACAGCATCTGCTTTTGCTTTAGGACAGCATCTGCTTTTAGGACAGCATCTGCTTTAGGACAGCATATTGACCGCTTTAGGACAGCATCTTAGCATATGCTTGGCTGGTTCTCAGCCTATAAATTTGTATCTCCAACCCCTCAGGTTGGCATGACATTGTGTGAGAAATAAACAAGAAAACTTGCCCCATCTCCTAGTGTCATCCTCTCCATGAGAGTAAGGATCTTGCTATCACCAAGAGCAAGAGTCCAGCGACTAACAGGATCGTAAGGGCCTTCTCACCCCAAAAGCTAGCCAATGAGGTGAGGGATTCCCCCACTTTTAAGTTAGGTCCCTTGCCCTTCCACAACCAATGTGTGACTATTCCAACAATCTCCCCCTTCACACATTGGTGTCCCTCAGCCCTTCACCGCCCTTTCACTGTACACCAACGGTCCCTCAGGGTCCCTTCACCGTACACACCGACGGTCCCCTCAGGGTCACAGTCCATCAGGCATTCACACACTAGTGTCCATTGGGCCAGAGATGTTAGAACCGGGCTCTGATACCACTTGTTGGATCGTAAAGGCCTTCTCACCCCAAAAGCTAGCCAATGAGGTGAGGGACTCCTCCACTTTTAAGTTAGGTATCTTGCCCTTCCACAACCAATGTAGGACTATTCCAACAAATTCAGAACTTAATGGAACTTGTAATGAGGAATAACGCTCATATGAGAACAAGATGCACAACGTTCCTAAAAAAATGCGCAACCGAAAAAAAAATAACATTAGATGAAAATGCTTGCCATTTGCAACAAAAGATCGATCTCTTACTGCGCCAATTGAAGCCAGAGAATGAAAAAAGGAATAGCAACTTTTGGGCTCATTAAATCGAAGTTGAAATACCTGATGATAAGTTGGGCAAATAAGCCCAGGAGAGATGAGTCTTGGTGGCCTACTAATCAGCAACGCGCATTCCACTTCCCACGACAGCCTGCGCATAAATCCATTTCTTGACCATTCAAAATCATACGTTCATGCTTGCTCATAACATAATCACAAACAAACAGTTGTTCTGCACATCTTACAGCTATAAGATGAACTACAAAAATAAAATAAAATAAAAAATATAAGAATGAATTACTAGTACTCCACTTTGGAAGTCATCAAAAACAACTCATACTCCAGATAAAAGAATAAATAAGTGTGAAGATTCTGCAAAGTTTTATTGCTCCTTGAACTACTCAGCTCAACAAGTTGACTTAACGACCGCTAAGAACACAGAAACCCACACTGGAAATAAAGAAGCAGAGATTAAAATAGTCAGATTGAAACTAGCAACAGGCCCGGATCTTAGTCTTGATCTTACCCAAGAACTTTTAAAATGGAAAACAAAGAAAATAGTCGCAGCAAGAACCTGAAAAACTTGGATTCACGTCTGCACTAACCCCATGGATGACAAGAAAAATATAAATCCTAACAGAATCGAAGTGCAGAAAGGGAAAGCAAACAAATTACTCAAAAGAAGGGGCATGTTTGTTCTGCAACCAAGAACTAACTCGATCAAAGAAGCAGAAGGAAAACAAAGATTTGCTTCAGAATCCCAACGTGACCCCAATGGTTCAACCTGGCTCAAAACACACACACACACACACACACACACACACACACACACACACACACACACATAGCTTTGCAATAAAAATCCAGCCTTGATAGATAGATAAGCGCAAGCACCATTTGTACTCTAGCAAGAAACCAAACCTGCCGGCCTCACCGGCGTCACCGCCCAGAGAAACACCGAAAATAAGGAAAGAATAATCCCAAGTGGAGCCAAATCGACACGCCCAAACAAGCAAAGCCTCTTCCTTTCCTGCCAAGATCACACCCTCAACCCCAAAGATCCACTCTAATCTCCCAGAAAAACCAATCCTTGGTAGCAAAGGTCAGCAACATAAAAAAAAACCAAAATTTTCCCAAAAATTAAAAAAGAAAAAAGAAGTGTGAGTGAGATACCTCAGAGTCGAAGCATTACATGAAGGGGCACCGGCCTCCGGCTGGCGGCGGCGAGATGACCGGAGCAGAGCAGCACACGAGGAGGGAGTAGTAGAAGGGAAGTCGCCGAGGTGGTGGCGACTGGCGAGGTTGAGCTTGTGCTTGTGCGCGCGCGTATGTATATACTTATACCGTCTGTCTCCACGTGGAGAGAAGAGGAGAGAAGGTTCTGAAGAAGGGGAGGGAGACAAGGAAAGACGGAGGCTACAACACCTGCAGCTTTTTCTTTCTTTCCTCCTGCTTTTGTTGCTCCTTTTTCAGGGGTTCTGCTTTTTATTTTGCGATCGGTTCGGACATAAGATTTGTATTATTATTTGGTTTGAAATGTTCAGTTTTTGGTTCGGTTTTAGGTGATCAAATCAATCCAAATCACAATGATATTTTTACCCCACAGAAGCAATGTGGTAAAACCTCATTTTTACCAAATCAACACGAGAATGAGAGAGCAAGAGATAAAGTCGAAACCATTGCACAGTAGCTCACCGTAAACACAGGAGAGCACAACCAGTTAATAAGGCCAAGCCGAGCCAGAAAAGGAGAGGGAAAGCATTCACTCGAGTGGCACCCGAAAGCCATTCCCCTGTTTTCTTCCCTCTTCTAACCCCCACCCATTTCCCGTTTTCTTCCCCTCTTTTAACACCCCCCATCCACATACACCCATCCACACCCACACACACATCCATCTCCACTCGGCTAGCATAAGGGAAGGATCAAAGTGAGCTGCCAACATCATGCCCTGGGAGGATAAATGTAGGATCGTATGACGCAATCAGAGGAGTGAATGATTGCCTCCGCTTCTTGAAATCTTTATGTAGTTGATAAAGAATCCGACTGCTCAAACGAACACTTGATGTTCAGCTTTACTCGTAGTCGTATGTGTCGCCTAAAAAGCAATCATCAAAAATCATGAACCAGATTGATTTAAGATATTCTTTATTGCTGAATTTCCATGGATTTACAAAATGCCCTCACAAGCACCCATAAAAACCCTAGCACAAAAAAGCTACCTCCAAAAACTGCGACTAAAATCCTTAGCCTCTACCTGCTTTTATATGCCAAAGCCCTAAACCGTGTTCGACTCAAACAAGAACACCGAATCTTATCTCTACCTCAAATCAAGGGATCCAAAACCCTTCTTAACACGGGTTTTATCCAAACACTCAACCTTCTCAATTATGAATTCCATCCACAACTTCTAACTCTCCATGTGACGAAGCCTCTAGGACACACCTCCCGTAGCCTCATCAACTTTCGTGTCAAAGCCTTCAGGACCACACCGCCCATAGCTTCTCCACACATCACCACCTTAGATCTCCACGTGCTCCAGCATTAGCCCGACCACCTCACATGACATCCTTAATCTCTAGACCTCAGATTTCCTCATCCTAGTTCCTGTCCTCCTCGTCATCGACCGTGATAGTCTCCACGCTCACCTGCAGATGCAAAGACCAAAGAAAAATTTTCCGGTACAAGTTCTTCACAACTTAACCATCATCAGCACACACTCGAAACACAACTTTAACCATCTACCAGCATCACACAGGTCGTCCACGACCACGAATCCTATTGCTATCCAGAAAATAGCCTCAGATAACTCATTATGACCACTAGCTCAACGAGTACTCGACAACAACAAGTACTTGGGAATTACCATCACTCCGCTCAAAACACTTAGGAAAAACAAGCATCGCTACCAATCACATATGCATCGAGTACCAAGTACCGATTGCTACGACAACTGATCACATACCACAAGTCTCCGACAATCGATCGCAACACTTACGACTGCGAAAACCACGACTATCGAGTATGAAGTCATTCGGACAACCGAGTACCAAGCACTACCCACGACTACCGTTCATCAAGTACTAACCTCGTCCACCAATCACCGACAGCCATGAACCAGCCAGTCATACCACTAGCCTAACACGAGTACTTGAAGTGCTCAAAGATCACAAGGATGAAGCACTCGTATTGACCAAGAAGTCTATGAGTACTAATCGTGAAGCCAACGGCAATTGATCACAAAGCCTTCGACTACCAATCACATGGTCTACAACAACCGGCTGAGAAACCAAAAACAATGACTGCAGACCGCGAAGCATACGACTATGACAACAATCCTCGAAGTCTACGACCATCAATTACAAAGTCAACGACTATCGAGTATCGACCAGTTACTGTAGCTACGATTATCTTCAGTGCTCGTTCTATTGTAGTCAAAGTCGGACGCGATCAAAGAATGGCATAATCGAAATGTCGTGGTCGAAGTCAGTAGTGATTGAATTAGCATGGTCGTAAAGCCGTACGAACCTCCGATGGTACTCAAACACCGTTCGATCCTCCTAGACCACTTGAACACCATCCAATCCAAGATGATGAAAAACGATCGCTCTATCTTATGGACTGGTCCAAATAGTCGCAACCAGCCGATCCACTTGATCATAAATTAATAGTCAAAAAACAAGTAACTCTTTGGACTACTCTAATCGCGTGAGCTAGTGTTCGGACTGGTCTAAACATTCCAATGTTGATCGGGCCGTCAAAATGACTTAGATGAAGATCGGATGGTCTGAATGTCTTCACTGATTGGATTGGTTCGAACGTTCCGACGCTGATCAGACCGTCAAAGTGACTTAGATAAAGATTGAATGGTCTGAATATCTTCGCTGATCAAACTGGTTCAATCAACTTCTTCTTCACAACTCAAAACCACTCGGAGCCAAAACATTTGACTGCGATCGATCGAAACTTTCGCAAACGCAAATTCCAAAGCAATCCAAATGTCAATTATTCATCATCACTTTTAATCAAGATCACACATGGACTAACAATCTCCCCCTTGATGAATACATTGATAATACCGCACATGCGTCTGAGAGAATTTGCGAAAAGAAAGTTTTAAAGCAAACAACAGAAACAACAAACTACTCGAAAACTCCCAGAAACTTCATAGAACAATTTTTTCTAAAATTTCTCCCCCTTTCTTAAGTAGTAAGCAATTGAAAATTCTTCCCCTTTCTTCTAATTTCTCCCCCTTTGGCAATGTAATCATCAAGAAATTCAGAGAGTGATAATTCTAAGAAGGAGCCATGAGAGTAAAAAAATCAATAAGCTTTGTAGGTTATACAAATCATTTCGAATTGATTTAATAATTTGACCAAGCCATCTATTTAAGAAGAGCTACCTCAATCATATAAACTCATATATCATATAGCAATATCTAAACACGTTTCCCAACATGATTAAGCGATTTATATATTTGACAAGCATCCGAACAATGGCTAAACCAATTATAAATAGCACAATGAGATATCATGATAAAAAGTCAACGCCTAAAAGTGAAGCAAACTTTAAGTCTAGATGAACTAGAAGTCTCATATAACAACTTATTGCTCCACACTTGAACTTTAGACATGTGGCATGCTTGTAGTGTACTTTTTTTCATGATAACATGCTTATCTTTGTAGCACATTTTTTATTGTGGCATGTTTGAAGTATACTTCTTTTCATTTGTACACTTTTTGTACTTTTCCTTTTGTTTAACCATGGCATGCTTGAAGCATACATCTTTTCATTTTTGTACTTTTTATTTTTTATATGACATGCCAACTAAGTGATCATAAAAAGATTGCAATATGAAACTTATGAGCCTCATAGCCAAGATTTAAAATAAGACTCACAATCGTGCTAATTCTTTTAGATGAACATCGCAAAGTACGATCTATACTCAATCTAATCAAAGTGTTCTGTCATGTCATAGTTTAGATCAATTGTAACAAATTAATTATAACCAGTCATGATCAAAGCTACACAACTTATGAGTAAATATGATAAAGAAAGCTCTTTTACTCAGTTCACTTCAAAGATTTCATCTTGACGAATTATTTGACAAGTATAATAAACAAAGTTTCTGACACCACTTCAAACAACAAGCTCCCCCTCAGAATAATCTCACAGGATGCATTACACCCAACTCACTCCGCAAACAAGCAAAATGAAAAGAATCAAGCGGTTTGGTGAAAATATCAGCAACCTGAGAATCAGAATTAATAAAGTGTAAGACAACATCTCCCTTTTCCACATGACCTCTAAGTAAGTGATAGTGAATATCAATGTGATTTGTTCTTGAATGTTGCACTGGATTTTTAGCAATACTAATAGTACTAGTGTTATCACAAAAAAAGTGGAACACTATCCAATTTTAATCCAAAATGTTCCGATGCTAATCAAATCATTAAAACGACTTAGATAAAGATTGGATGGTCTAATTATCTTCGTTGATCGGACTAGTTTGATCAGCTTCTTCTTTGCAATTGAAGCCAAAACATTTGACTGCGATCAACTGAAACTTTCGCAAACGTAAATTGTGCTTGTAGTATGTGGGCCTGTTTGATATGGCTGCAGCTTATGGCTTTTGACTGAAATTTTTGAATTTTACTATTTGCAACAGAGATTACGGAGAGAGAGGTGCTTGCTTGCGATTTTGGTTGATACAGATGTTGGGCTTTTAACGTGTACTACAATTAACTTGTAGACACCTTCTTGAAAAAATACTCCGTTTGAAAGTTAAGTACACTAGCAAAAGCCAAAAGCAACTTTTAAAAACCATTAAAGAACAGGCCCTTTGCTGGCTACGTAGTTCATGTGTGTCGGTGCAATCGAGTAAGTTAGTATAGTGGATTAGGTAAATGATTAGTTAGTGTAGGTGACTAGATGTAGATTAATTAGTATAGATTAATTCATGTAGGCTAATTAATATAGGTAATTGCCAGATTTTTCTATATAATGCTAGAACGCCGAATTTGGTGAAATGGTTAAGAAGTTGCTACCGAGATGGCTGCTACCCGATATGGGACAGTCTACCCTTTAGGGCTAAAAAACAAGAGTTCAAATGACATAATGTTTAAAATTGTGATAACAAGACCTATGCAAGTAAGTTTGTGTAGATTTTATAAGTCGGATTGCTAGCTATGTTAGGTTTCAGGATTAAAAGCTATGATCTTTTAACCACTAGGACAACGGGAAGGTATTCGGTGAAAGGGGTTGTTTATGCTGGGTTTGCGCATAGAAATGATATCGTTCGTCTGTGTGCATGTATTGCTATGGTGTATTGAGACTGAATGAAGCTTGTATAGGTGGAGGTTTTGGTTTGATGCCATCCACACATCGTCTACGAGATTAAACATGCAAGTGTATGGTAGAATAGTATATTATGATTGATGCTTGGTACTTGTTCTTCCATGCCATGTTTTACAATATTTGATAAAATGATTTCCCTGCTTATATATTGATTATATCATGATGAGTAATGCTTATAGTTGAATATTAATATTGGAAGAGTGTTGCATCATGCATAGCACTCATACACAAAACCTACCTAAGGTAGGCATCCCACGGGAGTGGGAAGATAAAGACATACTTTGGTAGGCACTCTATGAGAGTGAAGTTTAAGTAGGGTTGATTGTTATTGTTGAAAGAATGTTGGATTATGCAAAATACATATGAGCTAAGGCAGTGAGTAAGTCATATAGCTAGTCAGGAGTGTATAGGCTAGATTGGTGGGAAAGCTATATGACTAATCCGGAACACTCTTGAGTAAGATCTATAAAAGTAGGCACCTCCACGAGATGGGGAAAGATCCACTTTGGTAGGCACTCCACGGGAGTGGAGTTTGAGATCCCGTATGAAAGATGACGGGATGAGAGTGGTTCATCAACGGGTGAACACTTTGTTGTACCGGTATAAGCTACAGTTACAGACGCATCGCACTGCATTGTATTGCATAAAAGAAATAGGAGATAGCGATACAATGACAAAGATTATGATTTACAGTTCACAGATGTGGGAATTACTAATAGTTACAGAGTTTATGTTTACAATTCACAAATATGGAATTTACTAAATCGATATATTAACGGTACTGTTTTATTATATGCTTGCTGAGTTTTTGGACTCACCTATGCTTATTTGTTGGTTTTTTGGTGAACATTGAAGGCGACATGCACGGTGGGAGTAGCACATTTATTCCACATATAAACAGTAATTCACATATCACCTTTAGTTGATATATTCAGACTCTATTGGCATGCTTAGGTAGTTAGTGATTAAAAATATATCTTAATGAAACTATTTAGTTGTGTGTGGCTCATGTGTGTTCTTTATACAGATACTTCAATGCTTATAGTTAAGTGTATGTTGTTTACCGTGTCCTTAAGATTTAACTAGAGAAGTTGTTATCGAAGTCTAGCACCAATGGATGTAAGTAGTAGTGTCAATGTATAGCGATAGCATTCCGGGCTCAGAGATTAGGCCGATTTGTTACAAATTACATGTAGCGGCCGCCGGCCGGCCGCAGGCGAGATGGCCAGAGCAAAGCAGCACTTGAGGAGGGAGTAGTAGAAGGGAAGTCGCCGAGGTGGTGGGCGACCGACGAGGTAGTGCATGGGCTTGTGCGCGCGTATGTATATACTTATACCGCCTGTCTCTGCGTGGAGAGGAGGGGATAAGGTTCAGAAGAAGGGAAGACAAGGAAAGAAGGGAGGCTGCAACACCTGCAATTTTTCTTTCTTTCCCTCCTGTTTTTGTTGCTACTTTTTCAGGGTGGGGGTCTGCTTTTTTGTGATCGGCTCGTAGATTTATATTATTATTTGGTTTGAAATGTTTAGTTTTAGGCCCGGCTTTAGGTGAGAAAAATAGGAGAATTTGTGTTCTAGGTGATGCCGGTTTGAAATTTTATTTCATTTTATTTTTTGTGTGCGTGTGTGTTTGTCAATGTGTGTGGGGCAGGCTTGTCCGACTGACATTGGTTTTGTATGTGGTTAAATGATCGGTTGTGATTTTGGCCGAAGTTTGGTTGAGTGGAGTAGCCACTTACTACTACTGCTTGCAAGGCAGGAACAGTTCATGCAGTCGTTGTCCACACTAACTGAATAGTCGTTGTTCACACTAACTGAAAAGATATCAGACATGTACACAAATGTTGCTCAAACTCTATTGCCCGCTCAAACAGCTCCAGCTTTTGGACTTCTTAATTTCGGTTTTTTGTTTACTTTTTTATTTTTTCTTATTTTCTTTTTTTTGTATTGTCTTAAAAAATATAGCTATGTTTTCAATTTTTTCCTCTTTTTTTTTTACTATTTTTCTTATTTTTTTTATTTGAAAAAAATTAACCACTACAATGTAATTACACCTAAAAGTCTTAAAAACCCAAAAAAAACCATGGCTTACATCCGTTTGGAGCAAACCATCAAACATGCAGGAAATTTTGATGGCTAGAAATGAAATCCCCTTATCATATTGCATCCGTACATGTATGTGTCTACTATAGCTTGAGATGAATGACATGTTTATATTGTTTTTTATTTAAAGAAGTCAGAAGCTAATATTTTAGAGAAGTCAGAAGTTATTAATATGAATATTTGATTTCTCGAAACAGCTTCTCCACTCCTTTCGCTTCCATCTCATTTTGGGGATAAGACAGGATGTTACAATGTATCACGCACCCTACTCTTCTCTCTCGTCTTGCGTACGCATCTCTTCCTTACGTTTCTCACCACTCGTTCTATTCTTCTAAAAATCATTTTTCAACCACTACTATTCATGTTCAACCAAAATCTATCAGCCATAGCTAATATAAATATGTCCAAAAATATGTGCCATGCATTGAGGTTTTGGATAATTAAAATATGACAGGAACACCCTCCAACAACTGCCACCTGAAATGTAGACAAGTTTCAGGGGGCAAGCTGAAAATGTGGTGTCGTTTCTGCTGTTTGCTCCAACGGTGTGGCTGCTGCATTGCCCGAGAGGATGGTGGATACCGATGGGAGAAGATGCCGAATTGGTTTTAACGTGCAGGGCACGCACCGGCTCAGAGCTCATTGTCATGACAAAATCTTACTGAATCCAATAAGGCACATAGCTACTTTTGTACACCGTCTCCTTTTCCTACGCAAAATTCCAAGGTAGAGGTGTGCTCTTCATCAATATATATGGGTTTTCTTTTCTTTCTTTTTAAAGAACATATATTGAGTGGGTTTTTTGAACTGATGGTTTATAGGTTATGTCTTAAATATTTGAATTCTGCTTGTTCACGAGAGGCAGTACGCAGAGGGAAATAGTCACATGTGATTTTGACCGTACACACTTTTTACTGTAATTTTTCTATTAATTCTGCCTTGAAAAAACGCACCGTTTAAAAGCTAGTTACTATAGACAGTATAAGCATAAGCCAACTTTAAGCCAAAAAACCCGGCTATTGAGTATATACCACTGTGACATACCCAAGCAACCAAATTGCTAATTAGTGGGTGCCCGCTGCAAAAGTTATGAGTGAACACCGCCGATTCATTGACATCAGCTACGATTCAGGTGATGCTTCAAACAGTTGTGGGCTTATGGCTTCTTGGCTTTTTTTGCACTATAATGGTTGTTAGATTTTTCTAAAAATTATATTTAAAAAATAAAAATTTATATCATCACAGACAATGCAAATGGAATAAGGAAAAAAGCAAAAAAAATCCCAAAAAGGTAAAAAGCCAAAAAAGGATGAAATAAAGAAGCCGACGTGTTCCAGAACCCAAAAGTAGAACTCGTTTGAAGCGGGGCCTCAAAATGACACCATGGGCGATTTGCAACGATGACGATTCGATAGGTTTAACAGGGCCTCTTTCTCATGTGGGAAAGGTAGGTGGTGAGTGGCGAGGGCACCAATGATCGACACGTGCTTATGTTTTGGTGAGCATTGTCCAGAGGTGGAGAAGAAGAAGATGCGAGGGTGGTGGAGGTGGGTGGTTTTGCCATCGAAGAGAAAGAAGGTAGCATTAAGGTGAGACACCATGGGGAGATAACAGGACATGTATGTTGAAGAGAAAAGGAAAGCATCCTCGAGTTTTGGAGTGGGTTCTTTTGGGTTGTGATTTACGGCTTTCGAATTCTGCATGTTCGCGAGAGAGTATGAAGAGAGAGACAGTCGTATGTGATTTTGATCAGTATAACTGAAGTCGGTACAGTGTCTACTACAATCGACTTGTAGACTCCGTCTTAAAAAAACATACTATTTGAAAGCTAGTTATTATAGCAAAAGCCATAAGCTTAAAGCCCAAAAGAACCCGGACTTAGTTCTCGCATCACATGTACCCCCTCGAGATTAACTAATTTACTTGATACTAATTAACTTAGCTCGGAAGAAGGCTTGGTTGAAACATACCAGTGTTTAGACTAACATATATGGAGAGCCCATGATCAATGGATTGGAATGAATGAGGACGCGCCATAGAAACCGAAATAAGAAGAGGTTGTTCCCGCGAAAACTACTCGAGGACGAGGAGATCGTTCAGGTGCCACGCACCGGGACCGTCCGATGTGGTCCTAACGGTCAAAGATGCGCACAAACCTCAGGCAAGATGGGTCAAGTTACTTGTCCATGCATGATATATAGAAGCACTATTTGGTAGCTACGTGTAAAATAAAAGTGTGACTCTGGTCGATTCAACCAGTCAACTGCTCCAACATCCCACCCTATGGATAGTTACTAGCGTTTGATAATTATAGTAAAGTTACTATCATATGCACATCAAGTTATCATCTGTAATTCATAAAGTTACTTACAGTTATCATTTGCAATTCATGAAGTTATTGTCGTGTTTGAGTTAAGTTATTGTCAACATGCATACATTGAGAAGAGAGATAAACATGCATGTCAATAGCAAATAACTTGCACGGAAAGTTACTGCCGTGTGTGAGTGAAGTTACTACCAAGCACATGTAGAGTTACTATCCGTTGTAACACTATAAAACTGGCAGTAACTCTATATGTATTTGGCATTAACTTCACTCATATATGATAGTAACTTTATATAACACAAATTTTGCAGCGCCAAAACATATTTAACATGGATCTTATTTTGTTAAACTTGTAATTTCGAACACAATGGTACAAACGAATCGCAGATCAGACTTTTGGTAGAAGAGTTATTTTTTTAATTTGTAAATAAGATTAGAAAATCATACGTCAAGTGCACTTATTCCCTTCTCTCTCCCCTGCTGTATGCATGCATGCAAGTCAAGTTACTATCTCCTAGACATAAAGTTATCATCGATAATTCATTAAGTTACCATCTCCTAAATATAAAACTATCATTAATTGACTTATAAATGTTAAAGTTATTATCTTATGTACATAAAGTTATCATCAAAGATGAACCGCATCAAGATGCTCGTGCGCGCAGCTAGCGACCCACGTGTAGCGTGCACGCATGCGCTAATTAGCACAACTGTGTTATACTTATTTATTACTTTTCGTATACCTAAATATTAATTCTAAGATGCTCCAATGCAATTTGGTTGAAAATTTTCATCGAGGTCATTTAGTTTTGCTATATACCTAAACAAATTATGCTATAAAAAGTGGACTTTGATGAAAATTTTTATGGAACTCATCTTGAAGTATCTTATAATCATTATTAGAGTATATTCAAATAGATAAATATGTATAACAACATCATTTAAGCGATATATAACAAGTGGGAGCATCATTTAAGTGGTATATAACAAGCCGCTTAAATGATATTGTTATACCTTTTTATCCTTTTGAGTATACTCTAATAATAATTATAAAATACTTCAAAGTGAGTTGCATGAAAATTTTCATCAAAATCCACTTTTTATAACATAATTTATTTATGCATTCTTTTTCTGGGAGTACGTACTCCCACTTATTATATACGCTTAAACGATATTGTTATACATATTTATCCTTTTGCATATACTCTAATAATGATTATAAGATGCTCCAAAGTGTGTTCCACGAAAATTTTCATCAAAGTCTATTTTTTATAACATAATTTGTGTATACATTCTTTTTATGTATGAAAAAGAGTATATAGCAAAAATAAATAACTTTGATAAAAATTAACTAAATTGCATGGGAGTATCTTATAATTAGTATTTTAGTATATCGAAAGTGATAAATAAGTATAACATGTCAGTTTATGTGGTATATTAGAAGTGGGAGTTGTACTCTCTGGAAGTACAAAAAATACTTCCTACATACATACATGGAAAGGGACATGAAAATGGCTTAACTGTGACTTTTCTTTTGCATATGCATGCAAGAATGATTTAATCATTGTGCATGCATGATAGTGGAGATGTATATATTGCTTTGTTGAGTATGTCACTATCAAAAAAATTCTATCTTTCTGTGCTCGTGAAACATGCCGAGCACATTGCACGGCCATCTTTAATCTGAGCTCGCAAAGCTTTCCAGATATTTGATGGTATATACATGTGACTTCATATATTAAGCAAAAAATTCTTAACTCCTAAAATACTCCCTCTATTGCTAAATATATATCACCGCAGTTGTACACAGTTTTTCCTAACTTTAACCACTAACATACACCAAGCTATCTAGTTTTGCTATATGAAAACTGTACTAATAAATTTTGAGAACGACTAGAGGACGGTATACCGTCGCAACATATCTCGACGGGATAGGTCCAAAACTCCATACCATACAATTGTTGCCGCTGCTACGCCACCCCGGGCACTAATAACTCCTCCGCCACCCCCATCCCCTCCACTACTATCCGTGGTTGACGACGCTATCGTTGCCTCGCTGCGCATCCCCCGACCCCTCCCCACCGTGCCGCCCCGTCCAACCTAACTGCCACAGCTGCCGCTACCACCGCTCTCCTAACTTGCCCATCGTCCCCGCTGTCACCTACCGTCAGGCCACCACCTCCCCGCGACCTCCTTCTATGCTGGGGCGAGGGTGAACCCATAGCGAGGGAGTTGGATTTCCCTCCTTTGACGTCAGATCCGATGGTGGCGCCCCTCCAGGCCATCGGATCTGGCAGCGGAGAAGAGTGAGGGGATGAAGGCGGTGAGGAGAGAGGGAGAACGAGAGGGAGTAGGTAGAAATCAATCAGTGTTGCGCCGTTGTTGGGAGAGAGAGAGGAGAAGGTAAGGAAAGTGAATAGTTGTGTTGTTGGAAACGTGTGGAATGGTATAGCGTTTTGTAGATTTTCTCATAAATTTTCTGTAAAAAAATACTTTAAAAATGTTATAATCTTTATAAGATTTTGCTTATGTACGATTATTAGGGTAGCAACTAAAGTTACACCTTAGAGGCTATGCTATGCAAATCCTAAAACGCCATATATTTATAAAAGAACAGGGTAATTAGAAAAATAGAACAAATTATGTCTCAGAATTTACATCTTACAATAGAGATTACATGAGAACTTTACAGTCCCGAGAAAACTATGCTAATTTTTTTTTGTAAAGTTTCTACGATCGCACTCAAACAAGGACTGTACACTAGCCAGAAGCACGCAGCTCCTCGGAGAGTGGATTCTTTTCAACTGGGACTGACGGCTTAATGTGAACATTTATATAAACGAACTGAATGCTAATAAATAGATAAATCATTTCGAAAAGATTATTTTAATAAAATACTTTAAAAAACAGCAAATAAATCATATTATTTATTTATTTAAAAATTATAAACTATAAAGTATAAACAAAACACTGGGCCATGAGTTTTACTACTGCCTGAACAGTATACTCGTACTACTTTGGATCGAAGTGTACATTGAATGTGTAACTGACTCGTGCAACAGCGCACAACTACTCATGCATATTTAACACACTGACATGGGGCAAACTTTTACTCCATCGATCGTATCGATTGCTTTGCGTACTCAAATACATAAAGGTAGTGATCGGTTCGGCTGAAAAGCTTGTGGTTTATGACTGAAAACATTGTAGTTGGCTGAAAAAATTATTGTAGCTGACAGAGGCTTATTTAGCATAATTAAATTTAAAAAAAATTAAAAATAAAAAATATGTTAGCCCATTACGTATAATACAAATAAATACGGGAAAAAAAAGAACCGGCAAAAAAGCTCAACAAAAAACCAAAAGTTCAGAAAAAGACGAAACTTATGAATAGTGAAAAATAAGCCAGAAGCCAGAAGCCGAAGCCGAGTTGATCGGGGTGAAATCCTGCGAGGCGTGCAACTTTTCTTCTGAGAATATTTACGCTTTCAAGTCCCTTCTATTTTAACTTGAGTTTGTGGTTTCTAGTTTATTTTTTACTATTTTTAATTTTTGTTTTTTGATTTGATTTGTTTTAGCTTTTTTTTGCTGGTTCTTCTTTCTCATATTTATTTGTATTGTCGTAATGATCTAACATATTTTTTATTTTTAAATTTTTAATGACTTCTATTTCTAACTTTTAAAATATGTCGACTTCTTTATTTTATTTTTTGTTTTTTGGTTTTTGAGTTTTTTCTTTCCCCTTATTTTTTCTATTGTTTGTGATGATATAATTTTTTTATTTTTTAAATTTAATTAATTAAAAAAACTAACAATGGATATAGCACATTTTCCATCAATCTAGTGTTTTTTCAGCTATAAATTAAAAGCAAGAAGCTACATTAAACACTACCCTATTTTGACTGTCCGAACGGCCGGGCAAGCAATCGATCTATATACATGAACCACTGTTTTCTTTCTTACTATTGGCATGTATATTCGTGTATACTAAAATTAATCATAATATAGCCAGTGCATTTTTATTTACGAGAGTATCAGAATTTGATGTATAAATTCTATTGATGTTTGAGTTTGATTTTTGGAGAGTTTATAATTTTCAAAGTTGTTGTCTATTTGATGTGCAAGGTCTATTGAAGATTGAGTTTGATTTTTGGAGAGTTTGCAAGTTTTAGAGTTGTTGTCTGTCTCTGGCGGTCTGACCAGTATGAAGTGAGCGGTAAGACCAGTGGGTCTGGTGTGACAGTATTTTAGGACCGGTCAGACCGTCGGAGCTGTATGACCGATTTCTAGTTGATGGTTGCCTTTTTTTCAGAGAGCGTGTTTTGGTGTTAGGTGCGTGCGGTCTGACTAGCCATGGTGGAGTTTGATCGGACTGGTGTGACCGGCATTGGAGTCGTGGTCACACCAGTCGGGTGGTCAGACTACCAAGTGATTAGCGGTCTAACTGATGTTTCGAGGGCGGACCAGTCAAGGGTAAATATGAAAATAGATATGGACATGTTTGAGTGTGTGCATGGCATGGATGTCGTTGATTAGGTGTGGTATGTTGTATTATGCATTATTTGGACTAACGTGGACCAAGTGCATAGAACTTGTGCTCGACGTGGTTGCTTGGTCTTTGAATATACAGGTGGCTTGGAAGACGTAGCGGTCAACAGCAATGAACCGGGACTAACCGGGACTAGGTGAGGACTTGAGGTCCGAAGCAGTCATGTAAGTCCGAGTGAGGCTGTGTGGCTCAAGCAGGAGCATAGAGAAGACAGGAATCGTGGAGAAGCGAGTTGGTGCATGCAATACGCCAAGTGACGAGACCGATGCACGTAAAGACAGTTCGAGGAGACCGAATACGTGAAGATATGACGGCTAGTGATTGGTTACTATGGGCTAGTATCAAAGCATATAGAGATGCTTTGGTGTGAGGTAAAGATTCTTGGCTCATCATTTTTGTCAATTGATGATTTTGTGTCATGCAGTGCTTTGTGATGGTTTGTTTGTTATTGTTGGTTGTATGACTCCAAAGCTAAGTCATGGTAAAGCGAAATGGATCAGGACTAAGCTAGGGAGTAGAGGTACAGAGCGATTAAGGTACTGTCAGAAGATGATTAAGGCTAGCAGAGCGATTACAAGCCGAAAAGATAAGGAACTAGAGCGGGAGCTACCAATGGTGGACATGACGGGAAACCAGCAAGGGACCGGGACTAAGCTCAGCGAGGAGCTCAGATCCATGTGGTCGAGTAAGCCCAGGTGCCATTATGGTGCGAGGAAAGACATGTGGCGCGTCAAGTGATTTGTGTCCGTTTGCAAGCGAGGACAGTTCAGTGGGATCCAGATGTGAAAGAGGCTTGGTGGTAAGTCATTAGGGCCACATGGAGTTGAAGATGAAGTACTGGGCTGCTTCAAGTCAAAGAAGTGAAGCTTCGTGGAGGTGGTTTGGGGGTAAAACGATCTTTTTGTCCCAACCCAAAAAGTTGGAATTTGATCAAACCAAGGCTTGGGGAGGTGCAAGAGAGGTGTTTTGGGTCAAACATGTGTTGAAAATATTAAATAGATTAATTGTTGATTCACTAACAAGTTAATGGTTATGTACGCTTTGAAAAGCGTGCTTTTATGAGTGTAAAACCCGATATTGTGTTGGATTAACGAGTTAGTCCATGTAAGAGTGGATAAACCCAACTAGCAATGTTGATTAGGGTTTCTCTTGTGAGCCTTCATATATAAGGAGGGAGATACGTGACTTAGGGGCTAAGCTTTGGAAGAGCTAGTGCTAAGCCTTTGAGAGGAGTTAGGGTTCTTGAAGAAAACCTTTGTGAGATGAGTTGTGGTTCTTGGTCTTGAGCTTGTTGTCATCTTTGAGCTTATGAAGTGGCTATAAACATTTATCTCGAAGTATCAATATATATATCTAAAATTCATCTAAGTCTCCTCTTTGCTGAAGTGTCAAAATCTTGATTTGGCTTGGCTTTTGGTGTCTTCTCTTGTCCTCTTGATTTTTCTTAGTAGCAAAGACGTGTAAGTGGTAGAGATATCTCTTGGAGACCAAATCCCATCCATCTATGCACGTTCTATGAAAGTTCTTGAGTTTGCCCGATTTTGGCTTGATTGAGGCTCTTGGTGAGAGATCTTGATCCTAGGGTCTTTGTTGTAGTTCTTGTCGTGGTCATGCTTGCTAGAATGTGTGAGAGTAGATTCAATGTCATCTTGACCATCTTTAACCCACAAGCAAGCTTTTGACTCCATGTTTGGTTTTGGCCTAGTTTTAGTGTAAGTTTCCTTATTTTGGGTAAAGGTCAGAACTTTGATATTAATCTTCTTGATCTTTGCTTGGAATCGATTCCTGAGATCCTTGTGAAGGTTTATACCAAGTTTCATAAGATTTGGGGCTGTGGCTTTTGAATAAGCTCTTTTGGGGGGAGGGGGGGTTTAAACCTATGTTTTCCTTGCTTCTGCCCGAGCTTTGGTTAGACTGGCCTGCCGAGTAGTCCAACTGATGGTCATACTGGCAGAATAGTCCAACTGCCACCTTCTTGTGGTTAGACTACCAGAGGAGTATTTGGGCTTGGTTTCTGTAGGGTTGGCTTGTAGGCTTCGTTTGTTTAATCTTTTGCTGTATGTTTTGAAACCATGGACAACCTGGGAGTTCGATTGGATATTAAAAAAGTAAGCTCCTATTCACCCCTCTCTAATCGTTGCCTTTCCTACATTAATTTGTACCTGGCCGATAGTTAGGCATAAGAGTGAAAACAGATCGGATAGTGCTCAAACCATATTCGCATCCATATTTTTTCTCGGATTCAAATACAAAACAGATAAACACCGAATACGAATATGGACTAGACAAATATCAGATATGAATTTGAATCGGATTATAATCACAATCGGATTGGACTCGACTATTTTTCAGATTCCAAGAATTATTCGTGGCCTCTCCTATTTAAAACATGTTACGGAATTATTTTAATATCAAATTTAGCTAAAAGAGCATATAAAAAGCTTTATGGGGGGATTTGCCAAAAATAAAAAATATGTAATGCCAAATTAAAGCCCACCATGATGACGAGCTCATTGAGATGATTGAAATGCATATATAATATGCCCAATTTAAAGGTCAAATGCAAAAGATTTATATTAGTAAGTTATTGCTATTATATCTATTGAATTCGGATACCCGGATTCGAATCTGAGCCGACCCATACTATATCCGTATCCGCATCCGGGAAGCAGGTATCCAAATTCGACATATCCGAATCTGTTTTGCATCCGGATCCTGATATTAGGTATCCGGATCCGATATATCCGGATTCGGTAACCGGATATCTGGATATTATCCGGATCTGTTTTCACCCCTAGTTAGGCAACATACAATTTGTCAGACCCAGATTTTACAATCCGGAATCTTCTGTGATTCCACCGCACTATTCCCTGGATCAGTAGATAGTGCTCACAGATTACAGTTCTGAATATCAAAGTACATATCATACGGAAGCGTAAATATAATAGTAAACTTACTCATGAGCCGATTAGGCCGAAATCAATAAATTGCAGTAGCGGAAGAACGAAGCACACAGGTGGGACCTTCAGGACATGCCCACAGGCAGCCAACTGGAGGTTCGCGACCTAGCCCTTGACATCTTCATCTTCTCTGCCAGCTTGTCCAATCTTGTTGCTGAGGCGAGGTGATTTGATTCCTAATTCTGAATTTTATCGCAAAAGCGAGTGTGAGCACTCCAACCCCGTGCTCCGCGAGCCAATACACGGAATGCAAATAAATAGTATGCATGGCTTATCAAGGAGAGGCTCGGGCTATTTTATTTGCAAAAATTGCTTTTGGTAGCATTATTATCATTTAATCATAGTGTTATTGTTGCTGTCTAAGCTCTACCTAGCGACTACTATAATTCACTTAATCCACCAAACTCACACTTTCTATATTCAATGTTGTCTAAAACTCCAAACAGCGGATAACATCAATTATACAATTCACCAATCAGTTGCTGCCTAAAACTCCGAACAGCTAGTGTCATCACTCATCTATTATCATTTAACTGATCCACCAATATCTTCAATAATCTCAATACTAACAATCCAATCCTTTCGTTATTGATCCACAATCATAATTTGCTCTTCCAATAATCAATTTTACTATCTAATTCACTAGCACACATCCACCAAGAATTTCGATGATCAAATCTACGACTCACTAGTATACATCCACCAATAATATCATTGATCAATTTTATAATCCAATAATTGTTATCATTCCTCTATTATTTCCAGAAATTCAATTCGTCCATCTACTATTTGATCCAATCCTATTAATCCCATTATTGCCATCATCTTCTAGGAATTTATATTAGTTATCAGTGTTGTAATCCAATAATTACTCTTGCACTTCCTAATACTCCAAGGATCATATAAATCATCTATCTAATCTAGGTATCCATTTGGGCTCATTTCTCCCAGAATCCACACTATCGTTTTCTTTTTATAATTGACATGAGTCCACCAATATATTTATGTTTTTACCACAAACTTCCATCTTCATTACTCCCGACTCTACTTATTTCCTCATATATTTTACTTTGCGAGAAGAGAAAACATTTTACTTTTGCAATATGATACATAAAAATTTCCTGAGACCTAATGGTTTTGAACAAAAACATAATGTTCAAGAAAATGCAATAATAATAGCGATCCAGATTCCATCCACCGTTACATGGCATCCGCACCATATAGCATCTTTCAGCGTTATAGCCGCTTAACTTACCACTGGGACGACACCCAAGACAATTCAAACCAGGGCTTTCCACTGCCCTCCACTTTTTCCATTACCACCCACAAAGTTTTTGAAATAGAACTATATCTGGTTAAGTTCCCATGTCCGCCCTTGACCGTGGGCACGGCTATTCGAATAGTTTTGGACTCTGCAGAGTTTGTACACTTTCACCACAAGAGACAATCAACTTGTTGCCCCACACGATTCCTTAGTCACGTGGTTGAGCAGACCATCACAATAACCGTTCAAAGTACCTCGCCCCTTCCATCATTTCACCCTATGGGTCGCTCCCACTTGCGATGGGTCCCATACGTTGTACGGGATGTTCTCCTTCGGAACGTCTAGCAGCTGGCTACGTCCCCTGCTAGCCCGCCACACCAGAACTTCACCCTCTGCGAGTGTCCCATTCAAGCCGTCACACAGACTGCCGCTTGCACTACCCCACACCTTCTCCTGGAAGGATGACTTTCAGGGTCCAGTAAATCTACTAAGCCAAGTTGTATTTTACAGACTTGTGGTTGTACTGTTTTACACGGGTTGACATGACAAGATTCAGTCCTTAGTGGTATCTGGGCAGTCCTACCACAAAAGCACACTCTCGTGCACACCTGCACCATACCCCCGAACCATCCGCCCAGATAAATAAGCAATTTGAGGTTTTTGGGAATATAAAATAACCATTTTCAACATACACCAGTCATTACCACCATGACTGCCCAACCAATTTTTCTCAGGATTAAAAGTGATGCTAGGGCGCTCCCGCGCCCATGAGTTTCTAAGCAAAACTAAGCATGGCATATAATTACAGACTTACTTTTGAAAAGTTACCATTATAATTTTGCTAAGGCGACAAGGTTCACATATTCGAGCATTCCAAAGGCGGTGTAATATTAATCAAGCAAACAATGGGCACATAACTAAAATCTTAAATTAACATGTATTTGCGTATAAAATAATAGCATGCAATTTGATAATTTAAACCACAGTAGTTTGCAGAAAACGTAGGTTCAACATGATTAAAGTATTGACTCGCCTGGCATGGTTTACCGCGGACTTGAGCTCACACGATGCTTTCTCTTGAGCTTCTATTCTTTATCTTCACTTTGCTCTGACCACGCTTGATCCATGGAATCTTCAGGACTCCAGTTTCTAATTACGCGATAAAAGACTGAATCCAAATAAAAGCAAATAACTCAAAAGATCCAAATAAATCTGAATAAACTTGATTTAGTTTTATTACGAGTTAATGGGTGTTTTGGGTCATTTGAGGTAGGGTGGATGGTAGAATACGATGACTTGATCTTTTTATTAACCATTTCTTTTATTATTTTTGAATTTATCAAGGAAGTTCCATGAGTTAGGTTAAACCTATGAGTTGGTGTATTTTGTTGAGTGCTAATGTTTAGGGCATATGTTATATATAGAGATGTATATAATTTTTAGTTTACCAATTAAATATTAGAGTCCGGCTTTATAACACTTTATGGCTCAACATTTTATGTATCTTTAGTTGTTGTTTAGTGCAGATTAAGTTTTTAAAGGAAAAGATTGTATATATATCTATTATTAGGTAATAGCCTGGCTTGCTACTTGATTAACCTTACCATTGGTATTTATTTGATGGTGGCATGTTAAAGGTTGGAGCACATGTTCTAGTTTTTGTTAAGGGCAACCTTTAATTTAACTCCTTATTTTTATAGTCAAACATAGTATCCCATTTATTTTCCTTAACTTCAACTTGGGTGTCCTTATTAAATTTAGATCCATCTTTTATTGATGTCTACTCCTAATTATTTAGATTAAGATAAATAATAAAGACACATCAATTATGTATGTATGGTAACTAATCAAATATTAAATCTTAAATAATCCTAATAAAATTTGCTGGCTTCCAGGGACTAATATCATATTTTTTTTCCTTACTTTTCTCTTAATTGCAATGGAGTAAAGAAGGCAAAAACAAAAACAAAATAAAAAGAATGGAAATGGGGGAGGACAGGGATCGAACTCGGGACCTAGGGTCTGAAAAGCAATGTGCACTCGGGTAACCGACTGGGCGGCTTGTCACCTGCAATTAGGAAGGGGGAAATGTTTTAGAAAGGTAATGAGCATGCAGGGAAAACAGAGGAAGACCGGCAGCGCAAAATGCGTCCCCACGGGTACGAGGGAGCTCCTGGCGCAGTCTACACGAGTATTGGGGGTGTTGGGAGTGGCCGGCGTCGGCTTAAGCGGCCGGAGGCGGAGATGGAGCGGAGTGGTGGCGCCGGCGTGGAAGAGGGCAAGAACGCAAGGGCGCATGAGCATGTGGGCGACGGGAGCATGCTTACCCAATGCTTGGCCTGGCCGGAGAAGCTCCAGGGAAGGCCGGCGACGTGCTTGGGCGGCGGCGTGGTCGAGTCGCCGTGGAGGAGGAGTTCGGGCGGTGAAGGGCTCCGGCCGATGGCGGGAATAGCGTCGGGGTGCCGAGATGTCGCCCCCATCCCAAGGAATCGAGAAGAGGTTCACCGGGGAGGGTGCGGCGCGGTGGCGGCGGTTTTGGCCGGCGGTGGGAAGGAAGGCGATTCCGACGAGCTCGGCGCCCGAAAATCCGATTGGGTGGAAAGGGAGAGAGAGAGGAAGTGGGGACGCGATTTGGCGGGGTGCACTTGACCGGAGATCGTCGGAGCGGCCGGGACGGCGTGGAGGCGCGGCGGCCAATTTTGGGGAAGGAGGAGGAAGGTGAGGTAGGAAGAAGAGGCTGTGGCGCGGGGAAAAAACGGGGAGCTAGTGGCATCTTATAGCAGCAGAGGGGGTGGGGAAGCCCGGTGGCAGAGGACCGGCGAGCAACGACTAGCGCGGGGCTCGACGCGCGATGTGACCGGACGAGGTGCGGCTTTGGCGACGCAAGAGAAACCGGGGGCGGCAGCGGAAATCGGTGGGCGAGGGCTGGAGCATGGTTGCCGCGCGGAGAAAAGGAGCTGAGCGCAGTAGAGAGGAGCGGCGCGGGCGCGCGAAGGAGGAGGTCCGGCTGTGCAAGGGAGAAGAGAGGGGAGAGAGAGAGAGAGATTGGGCCGGTTGTCAGTGAATGAAGAGAGAGAGGGGGAGAAAGGGGGAAAAGAAAAGGAGGAAGGGCCTACCTGCCATAGGGAAGGAAGATAAGAGAGAGGAAAGGATCTAAGAAAAATTTTAATTTCTAAATTTTTAAATTTTAACTCTTGATCTGCATTAGGATTTACTAATTTTTGGTGTTTTACATGGCATTCCAAATTTAGGTTTTTATTTAACTTTGTATTTAATTTTTTCGATCTTCAATTTAAGCCTTGTCCAATTACAAAATCTATTAGTCCTCTACTTTCAATTAAATAGTGAATTATTTATACAAATTTTGAATGCCCAACTTTGGGTTTTTGTATGCTATTAGTTCCAAAATGAGATTTTATATTTTACTCAGGTTTCTCCCTCCTTATGCTGGATCATCTTTTCATATTCGTATTTAAAATTTTTTTTCTATTATTTGCATATTCTCTTTTATGGCATTTCTAATATTGATTTTGCTTTTAAATCTTTCTTCAATTTTTCGGAAACCTCAACCAAAATTTAGGAAGCATCATAAAAATCCAAACTCAAATAAAATATATTGCAAAAATAATTCAAAAACTTCATATTTTCAAATTTCAAATTTCCGGGATGTTACACAATTGAATTTTATATCACTACTACAAAAGAGGCTATACTAGACGGCTATATCACAGACGGTTCAATATGAACCGTCTGTGCTTAAACTATCACAGACGGTTTGTTCTAGTAACTATCTATGATACTTTCACAGACAGTTCTTTATACGAACCGTTTGTGATAATTGAGACATCACAAATGGTTCGTGTTAATAACTGTCTGTAAACTTTCGTAGATGGTTCTTAACATGAACCGTCTATGATCATTGAGACATCACAGACGGTTCATATAACAAACCGTCTCTGATAATGAACTTAAGAAGCCGTTGAGACGAGAGTCAAATTCAAGGCAAATTTATTACAAAAGTCTTGAAAAAAGAGATTCCCAGATCCTAATCTTCTGGGTTTCATATGCTTTTTCTTCGACTTTTGGAGTTGGAGGATCAGCCGCTGAGTTCTCAAATGATGTGAATATTATCCTTGCCCTCTCCACTTCCTCCTCTAGTCTGGGCAAATCATTAGCATGGCCCATAATCTCAAAGAGGATGCCATGATAAGCTTCCTCAGAATCGGCCGATTCTGCTTGATCGGCAAGGTTATCCATGTGTCTCTCTATTGCCGCAAGAGCTTCCTCCGCTTTGTGCACATTGCAGAGAAGAACGAGGCTGAGGGCGGTTTCTCTTTCCTGAGCGGCAACGAGACACCTCTGTCAACAGCAGATGATGAGGTCCAGCTGACGGATGGAAACGAGTCGAGGAAGGAGAGCAGGATGTGAGCAGAGGAGCTGCTCCAGACGTAAATTGCTGGCCGCATGTGAAAGGTTGCGGCCGAACAACTCATGATGGATAGATGAGAGGAAGGAGATCAAAAGAATATTAGATGCCATTATTGAGAAATCTGGTGAAGAATATGAGGGAGAGGATCTGACAGTGTAGAAGAGCTGGATTAGGGCGCGCATTTTAAAGGGTTATCACAGATGGTTCGTATACCAAACCGTCTCTGATATTAATATCACAGACGGTTCTTATTTTAAACCGTCTCTGATATTGACTTATCACAGACGGTTCGTATACCAAACCGTCTCTGATATGTGCATTATCACAAACCATTCGTATAACAAACCATCTCTGATATTCATTATCACAGACGGTTTGGATAACAAACTGTCTCTAATAATGACACGTCACCGATCCGTGGCGTATACCCCGGGATTTCGATCTCACCCGTCTATTCTCTCCACATCGAATGGCAGACACTAGTTCCTCCCACTGCTCGGCCCTTATTAATAACTCCCCATCTACCTTCCCACCGCTCGGCCCTTATTAATTACTCCCCATCTACATTTCCACCGGTAGTCACAAATGAGTTCATCCATTAGCTAGCTTCCTGCATCCTCCCCTCCGTTGTGAGCTAGCGCCTCCGTTGTGGCACCATGGTAGGCTGGACAACACACTTTTGTCGTAAGTGTCGTAAGTGTGTCTTGTTCAGCCTCATTGTCTTGCCACGAAGGGTTCGTTAGCTTGTTATCCTGTAATAGAATGTGTTGTTGTGCTTGCCTCTGTATTTGCTTGTTCCTCGACGATGTCGACTACTGTCGTGAGCTAGCGCCTCCATTGTGGCACCATGGTAGGCTGGACAACACACTCTTGTCGTAAGTGTGTCTTGTTTAGCCTCACCGTCGTGCCACGAAGGGTTCGTTAGCTTGTTATCCTGTAATAGAATGTGTTGTTGTGCTTGCCTCTGTATTTGCTTGTTTTCAAAGGGCATGTGTAACATTATTTCTTGAGGCTAGCCAAAAAAATAAAAAAAATTAATGTATAGAATGAACTATCACAGATGGTTTGTGGTATTAACCGTCTATGAAGGACTATCACAGACGGTTCTATATACCAACCGTCTGTGATATTCGCAAATCACAGACGGTTGGTAACTAGAACTATCTGTGATGTGAGGGTATCACAGACAGTTTTTGGTTCGAGCCGTCTGTAATAGTTTTCTTCATAGATGGTTCTAGTTACAAACCGTCTGTGTTGTCTTTATCGCAGACGGCCCACAAACCGTCTGTGATAACCTTCGATTATCACTGACATATAAATACAGACGGTTTGGAAAACCGTCTGTGATGACTGTTCCGAACCGTATGTGATGGTTCATTTTGTAGTAGTGTATAAATTTTGCAGAAGACAATGCAATTTTTTTTTTGTAGGATTCGTGTGTTCCAAATGAGCTTATTTAATCAGAAAATGGGATGCCGAACAAACTAGCATCATGCAATTGATTTGGCAATGTATGTATTCATGAGTGTTGTCTTGCTTTGATGCGATGCTACATAAGTCTCCATGATTAAAAGTTCATGGGCATGATATGTGTTCTGATCGATCTATGGTTTGTTAAACTAGTAGAGAGCTCGCGTCCCAATTATGTCTCTACGCTATCATCTTTCTCGAGGCCCCATCCGCCGGCTAAAATGTTATATGATATATCTCATCTCCGTACTCTCAAAGAAAAAAAAACTCAAAAATCTATTCACTTTTCGGAACTTTAGAGCGCATGAAAATTTTCTGGACTGTCGTAGAAAATAACTTAAAGGCATTTTTTATAAATTTTATATGAGATTCATGTGTTCAAAACTCTTTATTATTTTCCAAAAATGCTTAATTTTTCATATTTCCTAGTGAAGCGAGAAAGATATACGGGCACAACAATAAAGTCATGCGAGGGAGGAGGTTAAGCTAGCACTCTTTGGAGGCGTTCTTTTATGCTGTGACTTATAACTTTTAGTTATAGTTTATTAATCTAATAAATAGTTATTATTACTAAAAGAAATGGAAAACCAAAAACCAATTGAAAACAAAAAAAGAGCCTTTAACTTTCTCTCTCCTCCCGGCCTCTCAATATCTAAACAAGTCGCATGAATGATGATGATGACACAGGTGCTGGTGCTAGCATTGTGTTCCTTTCTTTCATGTATACACTGCTCGCGATGCATTGCGTCGCTCGTTTAATTTGCCGCCTTTGAATGGGCAGGACTTGTGGCTCCATCATATCACATCGCGAATCTTTGGATATCTCATGCATGCCTGACAATTTATATACTAGTGTATGCTCCATTATATCTGTTCCTAACGATTTTAGTCTTTTGGCATCTAAATTTCAAGGTTTTTGGCTTTTTTGTTTTCTCTTATTTCTTTGTATTATTTTAAAGATATAGTGGCATTTTCTAATTTTTCTGAATCTTTTACTATTTTCTCTCTCTTTCTTGACTTATAAGAAGCTAACAGCCACTACGATACTTTTGTAGCCACATGCACACTAAAAGCTATAAGTTAGGGCTTATAAGCTCTTTGGAGCAGGTGTCGTGCAAATTGTGATATGCTAGTTATCTCCCAACGAGATGAGTGAATGTTGGGCAATCTTTTCTCACGCGCTAATCAGACGACTCAAATGATACATCTGATTTATTTATCTATTACATATCCTAAAGCTCACTAGTCTGAACATTCACAATGCAGGAACGCTAACCCTAACCGTGCACTATTATTCTAGAGTCAATTAATCCATGTTAGAGCAAGTCCAATAATAGAGCCAAGTGCTTGGCTATAAGTCAAGTTATAAGAGCCAAGTTATACAATAATTTGTCTTCTATTTGTCTACAAAAGGTTTTTTATTATTATGTGGTACCATGTCTCACATTCTCTTTCCTATTCCTCCTCACATACATTTATTATCTTGGCCCACCACTGCATATGCTCCCGTGCCCAGCTTGTTGCTTGCATGAGAGCCAAGCTCTCATCTCTCTCCTCTCTTCTCTCCACATCAGCAAAAATGCTGACTAGCTTGGCTATAAGACCATTATTGTATTTGCTCTTATATATCGATCTAGCTAGCTAGGTGAATGAGACATGCACGAGTGAATGCATTTGCATGGAGTTGGCGCGCGCAACCGTGCCAGTAAAAAGAGTGTGGGTGGGCCAGACGATTCGCCGGCCGTTCAAAGTCCAAAGCAGCTAGGCACGCACAGTGTGTCGCACTTCCAAAGCAAAGCAAACCCTACTTTCAGGGTCTGTTCGTTTTAGCTACGATTTTTGGTTTTTGGCTGCGGCTTGTGACTTTCAGACTATTTGTACTAGAGATTACAGAGTAACAGAAACCCACATACTGTTTTTACTGATATAAATAAAGTCAGTAAAATATATATTACAATTAACTAATAGATCTTATTTTGAAAAAAATACTTTGTTTAAAAGCTAGTTACTGTAGAAAAGTCAAAAATCAGCTTTTAGAAGCTGAAAAGAATAGAGCCTTCTCTAGCTTTTCCTTGCTGGTGTTAGCCAGCTGCACGTACGCATGCACGGGCTAGACCTAGCTTAGGCGTGGCTAACGATCGGCTACGCGCCAAAACCCTTAGGTGTTAGGTCACTGACGCTGAACGACGAGGCAAACCAAACCGTGCGTCACATACGTTGCTGCTACGAACGCAGCACGTACCAGCCTGCTCGAAAGATCGGACGGCCACGATCGATCGTACGAACGCACCTGCACTGACACGCAGAGGAAGGCTTTCCAGACTTGAGGGTTAGTGCCTGCAGCCTGCGTGCGAGTGCGAGAGGCGACTGAGAGAGAGAGAGAGCTGAGGGCAGCTTTGCGATTCGTGCCAGGCGCACGCACGCGCACGCGCGCACGCACAGCTAGCTTGCACGTACGTACAAGCTGGCGTGCGTGCCCTCATCTCTGGGTGCGTCCTGCGTAGAGATGGCAATGGGTACCCGATACCTGAATACCCGACGGGTTTTACCCGATAAAGAGACGGATATGGAAAATTTTATGTACCCATAGGTATGTTATTGGGCGAAATCCTCTACCCGCCGGGTAGGCGGGTGCGGGTGTGGATATATACTACCCATACCCGCCTACCCACGGGTAATGAATACCCGCATTAGACAACTAGACATCCCACTCAAATGTTGATTTTATTATCTACTTGTTGTTGATTGTTTATTTGTTTGTCATATGTTGATATGGTCATGTCAAGTATGTTTATGTGATGTACTAATTTTGATCATTAGACGCTTTAGTGCTTGGCATGTATGATTAATGAATGTCTAAATTGATAATATTCTTATGTGTTGAACCGGGTATGCTTGCGGGTACGGGTTACCCGTCGGGTAGTAATACCCGCGCGGGTACGGGTATGGGTAAATTTTCCTACCCGCGTGCAGATACGGGTAACCCGACGGGTAAATTTACACCTAGCGGGTACAGGTATGGAATGGCAATACCCGATGGGTATTTACTCGTTGCCATCTCTAGTCCTGCGTCGCTCCATTGAACTCCCCACTTCAGGTGCTAGTTGTACGTGCGTTGAGAGCGCCGTGTGTCTCTGACTCTGCAGGGTGTTGTATACAGTGGCGGAACCAGGATTTGGCTACGCTCCGGGCTGAACTCTAACAACCTAAAACTAACGCCAATTTGTACCCATACCACGATATGTGGTTCCCTGACTCCATTGATATTATTGAAAGGGCTGATGTTATAAATATATCCTCTAATTTCTCTTATGAATAATCATAACTCAAGTTGCAAGAACAGGGAGAACAAAGTCTTTAACTTGGGTATAAGCACCAATAGTTTTCATATATCCAGAATAGATGTTAACCAGAAAGTCTATGTATGTAACTAAGACAAGCTATATTTTAATAACATGAGCAATAGAAAGACCAAGATAATGGCATTGTGCAATCCAACAATCAAGCATATGAAGTGAAACAGAGTTCACTTAACTGTGAGCTACAAGGTTCTAAGTAAAATAGAAGTGCATAAGATTGAATGAAGTATTATTTTTTGCTCATTTGCTGGGAATGAAGTATTACTTTTCCTTGTATACTTTCATATTCACTTGATGTTCAAAATAAAATGATATGCATGTCTTAGCTATGTTTCCTTACGAGAATCTTGGCATAGAATGTATATTGGCAATCATCAACATTAGAGCATGAGATGATAATCATTGAATGATGAACGAAATTATATTTTTACTTACATATCTCCAGCCAAGAATTTGTTGGCAGCCTGGGGGGCCTGGGGGGCAACGTTGGCGCAGCGGCGCTGGCCGCCTGGCCAAGAGGTGGGCGAGCCGGCGCTGGCCGCCTGGCCGAGAGGCGGAGGGGCGGGAGGGCGGACGCGACAAGGTGGTGGTCGGCGGAGATCTGAGGCGGAGGCAACGAGGCGGCCATCGGCGGACGAGGCGGCGGAGACGACGAGGCGGAGGCGGCAGAGATCTGAGGCGGAGGAGACGAGGCGGCCATCGGCGGACGAGGCGGAGATCTGAGGCGGAGGCGACGAGGCGGCGGAGGAGGCGATGAGGCGGCGGACGAGGCAGAGGCGACGATGCGGCGGACAAGGCGGAGGCGACGAGGGGCGGCGCTGGCGACGACGACGAGCGATTGCGGCTGGCGGCTGCGGTGCGGTGCGGCATCGCGCCCGTGCGGCTGCCTTCTGCGGCTGCTGCGCTAGGGTTGAGCGAGCGGCGGGGGTGAAGCGCCGTGCGCGCGCGCGAGTGGGCCAAGCGCGCCTGCGCGCGAGTAGGCCGCAGTGCCGAGCGCGCGCGAGCGGGCCAGCGCGCCTGCGCGCGAGTGGGCCGCTGGCATGTGTATAGGCTACCTGGGCTAAATACTAGCAAAAATACCCCGGGCTGACCTGGGCTATAAACTGTTAATTTTTTGACGCCCCGGGCTAGAGCCTACCTTGCCGGGGGCCCAATTCCGCCCCTGGTTGTATATAGGCCGTCGGATCGAGAATCGGATGGCCAAGAAGAGAGAGATAGAAGGAGAGGACAAAAAAACAACGGTTGCTATTAGTTATCATTTGATTTGATTTAGAACCTGAGGGGGCCACCTGTCGCTCACTATGGTAGACAAAATGCATTGAGCCCTAATGATCGATCGCCCTCATGCCCCTGTTTCTCGACCATAACAACTCACAATAATACGCAAGCATAAACTACTATAGAAAAGATCATCATAGACGGTTCAAAAACATTATTATAGATGGTTTCGTGAGCTGTTTGAATTTATGGATCAGTGATGACATATGGTTATCACAGACAGTTTTTAAACCGTCTATGAATGGTAACAATATAAACGGTTTTTAAAAATAACCATTAGTGATGTATATTTATCACAGACAGTTTTTAAAAATAATCATCTGTGATATATACATATTACATATGGTTTTTAAATATAATCGTATGTGATACATAGATATCACATGTATCACAGACGATTATATTTAAAAAACTGTCTGCGATAGTACTAATCACCATTTTTGGTTTTTCATATCTTCCCCATTCATTGGAAGTAGTACATATATATTTCATGGTAACACTAACATATGTAGTTTTGTACACCCTACAATTTAAATGAGCTAGAGACAGTCGGATCCCATATCACACTGGGCTTCAAAAGGCATGAAGCAAATCACACACTAGATCCAGATATACTTGGTGTGTGCTGTGTAAAATTATTTTTTCTACTTCAGATATCACCAACTCGCAGATGGTTGTCTTACGGACCGTGAAGCTAAAGTGGAAGAAAGCATTAATAAGTGGTATTCTTACCTTGGTGATGAAGACACAAAGCATTAATAAGTGGTATTCTTACCTTGGTGATGAAGGCACCCTTGGAGGCGAGGAACGTAGATAAACAATTATCTCTCAACACATATAAAGTATTCAGGTCATTTAAACATGATAATATGCTGAACTGTACAAGAAAGTGGGCAATAATAATATGCATAATGCACAGAATTAATACTTTATTTTACTCTCAGCTAAGGAGTTGCTCAAGAGTTAAATCTTGGCCTTCTCTACTCTTGTCAATAGATTAGTAATCAGAGTGACTATCCCTTCGAAATTCTAATAGTTTATCCATCTAAATTACCTCAGTATAAAAGCAATTGCAGTTCTAACCAGAAATAGGTAACTGAGAAATGCTACTGCAGTAACAATAGAATTTTGGCAATATTCAAAACAAGATGGCAGTGAGCAACACTGAGCAAATGTTTATAACTAGCAATTGACAAAGCAATAAACTAGCAGAATACTTCTAGATAGTCACAATGATCTCAAGTTTGATAATTTGTCCTCATCGGGCAATCTCAATACCCATAATCTATCATGCAAGTCCTCCCAGTCCTAGTATTATTCACAAATTTTAGAGATAATAAACTGATTTCAAACTAGCACGGCAAACTTACGCACAATAGTAATACAAGAATGCAAAGTAAAGCTCATTGGGCGATGGCAATCCAAGCCACCTAGAAGGCAGTGAGGGCAAGGTTTGTGTGGTGAGCTCTTGAGTTCCGTCCAGATCCCTAGCTCTCCCATTTGGATTTAAAGGTAAAAGATGCTGAAATGCATCCACCCGCTGATACCCTTCGACTGATGAATCAAGTTGAATAGAGTCCATATGCTATCTTCTCTTGCTTTAGGGGTCTCGGCAAGGTTGACTTAATCGTCCGCCATCTCGACTAATCACTCCAAGCGACGCCAAGCCTCCTGGAGACAAGCAACGTCGTTGTGGAGGAGCACGTTGTTGGAGAGGTTAGCTCACCGGATGTGGAGGCCAACCGGAAGACACGGCGGAGGAGGATGTCAAGACGGCAAGTGGTGGCCGTCACCTGCTTTGGCAAATCCTTGGACAGACGAGGAAGGACACTATTGGCATAGTGTCCTTTCACAGTATCCACCGACGTATGACCGGTGTGGTGCTCGTACAGGATGGCCAGGTTGGCCATCAATGCTGGTGACAAGAAAGAGGTCACCGGAGCCATTTGTTTGTGCTTGAGAGTAGATATGTGTATCAGCGATGTGGGGATTCATCTTCGGTACATGGCGGATGATCAGTTTTATAAATTCACGCATGAGATGAAGAGACGTATCGGGGAGCCAAAACGGTCAGAGACATATTGGGGAGACGAAGCAATTAGAGACGTATTGGGGAGACAAAGCGTGCGCCATTCATGCATATAAGAGATACATCATAGATGATTTGTATTAATAATTGTCTGTTTTAATATCACAAATGATTCTAAATAAAAATCATCTGTGACATCTGCAATTATCACAGTAGGCTCTCCTCTTTGTAGCTTCTACCTAGTAGGCTAGGGGTTATCCATTTTCAATAATCCACTAGCCAAAGCAAAAACCATGAACCAATTTTGGATGGATCAACCATTGTTAAGTATGGAAGATACTGCCTTCAAATCACCCCATTGTACATGGGATGTTCCAACCTCTAGAATAATAAACCTTTCTGTAGATATTCAATCGATCAAGTAGCTACTAGACCAGGTCTGACAAGTCAAAACTTATAGTTGAGCAATTTCTATATCTTTTACTCATTATAAAGTTCTAGTCTTTATTTTCCACAAATGAGGCAACCTATCAAAACCCAGTACGTTACGACACTGCCACCAAATCATACTAAAGCCTCAACCCAAAGTAAGATCATAGACTCTAACCATCTAGTGACTTTTCATGAGTTATCCTTAACCCTAGCATAATTTTATAAATTTATTGGCAAAATGCCGAAGTAACTTAGTAGTATGAATCATTTGATTGACTAGTCTACAGATGATTAATCATACAATATTTTTATTATTATTAAGGTTGTCAAGGTGAATATGGCCTCAAGTAAAGCATGTCATTTTTCAGTGGTAGGAGATAGCTAATTATCATGTCATTCTAAATAATTATTTTAAATAAATAACATTGCAATAATAATAATAATGTAAATACTAATATAAATAATAGTATTGGGCTTGGCTCGATTGGTTTTTGGCCTCTGGGTTGACTTGGCTTGGCCCAAGCACAGCCTACCAGGCCTTTGGCCTAGTTCAGCTAGCTCGGGCTGGTGCTGTGGTGCCCGAGCAGGGGAACAACAACGGTGAGGCTACGCGCGCTACGGCGATGATCGTCGACAGCAAGCAAATGCATGGTTGGGTTCAGTGAAGCATAGGGATTCCAATTTGGGGTGGCACGAAGTCTATGGTTCACAGAGATTGGCTAGCAGTGAGGAGGGTTCACTGGAGCTTTTCCATGGTACGCTAGAGCTCCGAAGGTCTTTCGACATGGCCGTGGGCATTTTGAGCACTAGGTCATGTTGGGAAGCTAATGCCTGAAGCGGTTTTTGGCTCTAACGGTCTGAGGGGAGCTGTCCATAATGAACTTGCTCGGATAGCGGTGGTGCACATCGCCGGCTAAGGAACTAAGGGATGGGTTGGTGTGGCTGGCATTGAGTTTGTGGAGGCTTGGAGAAGCTATGGCTACAAGGAATCGGAGAATGGCTGACTACACTGAGGAATTGAACTCAGAGCCTCACCAGCACAAGGCACAGCGGTGGCGACAAGTTGGGGCCTGGAGCGGGAGAAGGAAGAGCTTTGGGGCACGATTAGGAACTAATTGAGGTCGGGCAACCGGTCGAAGAAGATTTATAGGGTTGTGGAGGCGGTGGGAATGGAAGCTTGGCAACAGCGGTGGCGGCGCATGGATGGCACGCTGGCAGCTGATGAAATTTGACGGCGAGGTGGTGTGCAAGCTGGAGCATTGGCTGTGCTGCACCTCATTAGCGCTGCTGGCGAGTTGGTGGGGGCAGGCATGGGCATGGTGCACATGTCGACTGGACAGAGCATAGGCCGCATGGTGGTGTGGTCAACGGCGAGGGCGTGAGGACAAGGCCGACGTTGAGGCGATGAGCCGTAATGGCTTGGTCGGCATGCTGGTAAGGCGCCGATGGGATGGCAACACCGAGGTGATGTGCGGGAGGTGGCAACGGCGGTGAATGGCGTGACACCGAGTGGCGCGGCTGCATAGGAGAGAAAGTGGAAAATGGAAAGGCGCCAAGGCTTGAGAAAAGCGGCAAGGACCGGAAAGGAAAGTGGGAAATGCTAGGGAATTGCCAAATTGGGTAAGAAATTCAAATTCGATAGAAATTCAAAGAAATTTTAAAAATTTTGTGGTGTTTCAGTACGTACTTCTTCCCAAACTTTGGAGTGCATTATTATGCAGGCAATGCAATGCAGCTAGCTTGATCCTGCGAATCGACCTAGTTTATTTGCACTGAAAGCCTTGCATCTTCAATTTTCTCCTCTTCTCCTTTTTGTGTGTGTGTGGGGGGGTGATCATTTTGGTTTCAGCTTTTAGCTTTCAGCTTATTTTTCACTATTCATAAATTTTGTCTTTTTTCTGAACTTTTGGCTTTTTGTTGAGCTTTTTTGCAGGTTCTTTTTTCCCGTATTTGTTTGTATTGTACGTAATGGGCTAACATATTTTTTATATTTTTAATTTTTTTTAAATTTAATTATGCTAAATAAACCTCTGTCAGCTATATATAGTGTTTTTTCAGTCAGCTACAGTGCTTTTCAGCCATAAGCCACAAAAAAGCCCAAATGATCACTAAGTTGTGTTTCCTTACTTCTGGCCTGATTTTGCCCTTGTGTCGTATTATTAACTTATTATTGGTTTAATTAACCCGGTTAATCTAATTTAGATATTGTTTTAGCTCCATGCATACACACAGGTCAATGAAAGAAACAAATTCATTCTTTACATATGTTACCGTTTGTTTGTCCTCTCTCTCTCTCTCTCTCTCTTCTGATTTTTAATTTAAACTTCAAATGCTATACATAGGTAAAGTGAATTGAGAACTGCATTTCTTTTCATGTTGATTTGGTGCCTAAAACGAAAGCAATTGTATGAGTGCACCTCAAAAGTGACTACATAGGACATGTTGCCAGTAACAAGCAGCAAGTATTTGCAAACAGAAACCAGCTTTGCTAAAACGGTATATAACTGAAACAACATCTAAGGCCATGTTTATATTGTTTTTTTGCTTCTGACTTCTATTTAGAAAAAAAACAAATGTCAATATACATATCCGCCTTTTTAAATCGGCTTTTCCACTCTTTACGCTACTATCTCACTCCGAGATAAAGTAAGGGTCACGGGTATATCACCCACCCCACACATCTTGCTCCCGTCACCCGCACACATCTTTCACTTATTTTTTGCACGGCTAGCCCCCTTTTCTAAAAGACACTTCTTTCAGCTACTAATATTCATTTTAAGCCAAAAGCCACTATTAAAAACTATCAGCAAAAATCAATACCGCTAAAAGCTATCAGCAAAAGTCAATACGAATGCTATGTCGAGGTAGTATTAGTGGTCAATTAGTTGTTTATTGATTAATTAGGATCTGTAGCCGGACGGCAGGTTGGATCCTGCACACCAGCATGTGGCGAAACTGCATACAGCTACCCACTTGGTCCACTAATCCCACAATTAAGTATTAAACTAATCAGATTTTGGCTGATTTGTCCAGCTAATAATTCGAACTTTTTATCATTTAATTAATCTAGTTTTCCTTTGTAAATTATGCATTTTCCTTTTTGTTCACAAAAGTCTCATCTGTCTAGTTAATAATGATCTGTATGTGCTCCTCCATTTGTCATCACAGATTGTGCTAATTTGCAGGCATCATCAAGTGATTAAAGAAAAGAGTGGTAGCATGCATGCAGTACAAATGACGACTATAAGTAAGAGAGGACATTGTTAGGCTAATGTGTGGTGTGGTTGTTAGGCTAAATTATTGTGGTGAGTGGTGACCATTCAACATAGCTCGTCTTGTGTTTTTGGATCAGTAGAGATCTACTCGGCTCTGATCAACTCGACTTTGGCTTCTAGCTTATTTTTCACTATTCATAAGTTTCGTCTTTTTCTGAACTTTTGGCTTTTTGTTTAACTTTTTTGTCGGTTCTTTTTTTCCCGTATTTATTTGTATTATACGTAATAGGCTAACATATTTTTTATATTTTTAAATTTTTTTAAATTTAATTATGCTAAATAAGCCTCTGTCAGCTACAGTGTTTTCAGCCATAAGCCATGAGCTTTTCAACCGAACCGATCAACACCAATTCTTTGCATTACGCATACAATTATTCCGGTGGCACACAGAAAATACGAGTTTAAGGATGATATACACACAAAAAAAATGGACCAATTTCCAGTGGCACACACAAAATTTTCTCAAAGTTTTTAGGTCATCAGGTCATGCACATGAACATGGTTGCTCTTGTTTCTCCCTATGGTTAGGCAAGTACATTTTCACGCTCGTCACACTTTTGACTTTACACACTTCATCGATGGCTTTGTTTCACACGCACACAAAACAAAACCGGTAACAAGTAGAGTCTACACATGTATGTGTGAACCTTTTCAGCTTCCTGATTGGTTAGGTTGAATTACCTATCGCCACACTCCAACAAAGTCAAAACTTTTTTTTGTGAGTGAGGAAGTAACTTGGTCAGTTGTTTAGTTGTGATTAGCTAGGGGCATTTGGATCTATACATACATACATACATACATACATACATATATATATATATATATATATATATATATATATATATATATATATATATATATATATATATATATATATATATATATATCTTCTATGGTACCTTTCCTACACATTCTACCACCAGGACATGGGCTAATTGAGGGATAGGCTCAATTGTCGGAGTTTGCATCCTTAAAAAGATGGGCTATATATATATATATATATATATATATATATATATATATATATATATATATATATATATATATATATATATATATATATATATATCTTCTATGGTATATTTCTGTATCCTTAAAAAAATGACTTTGCATGCAGAATAAGAAGATGATGGTTGATCTATATGCAAACTAAAGGGAACCAAGTGAATAACTCTTTTAAGGGTACAAGTGAACACACGTAACCCATATACATAGCCACATAGCTACGCATCTCCCACACACATCTAAGAAAAGAAGAAAGACTAGACACACGACCAATTCATTAGGGTAGCCCGTCGCATAGGCCCATTGGACGGCCCTGGCCTGGATTAGGCCCACACTTAGCATTACCGTGCTCGACATAGCCTCCTCACATGGGCCGGGCTAAGATTGGGCCCGTCTCAGCGCAGACAGAACGGCCCAACAAGCCCAATCTACGAATGAATGGCTGCTTTTCCCGCGGCAACGGTCACGTCGCCGCGGCAGTTAGCCCGGCCCCACCTGTCATCCGCAGATAACTCCTCGGCCCTGAGCCGAGCCAGCCTAAGCCGAGCCGAGGGACGAGCCGGAGCCGTTGCAGCTGCTGTCTTTCGTGTCGTGCCGCCTCCCTCCCTCCCTTCCCTCGTTCTGCCTCCTCCTCCCGCTTCCTTCTCCGCCACCTCAAACACCGAAAATTAGCAACGCAAAAAAAACCAGAAAAGAAAACCAAGGGCGAAACCCTAGCTAGGCGAATTCCGCCGCGCATTGCCTCGCGTGATTGGCGCGCGCGCGCGCGCTCGTGCCGGAGCTGGGCGGTGGGTTCGGTCGCCGGCGGCGCGGGCGAGGTGCCGTTGGCGGTGGCGGTGGCGTTGGGTTGGTTGGTGGTCTGGGGGCAGGCGGGTGCGAGCAGGAGGGGGCGGAGGCTAGGCCGCCGGAGACGGCGGTGCCGGGGAGGAGATGGCGCTGTTCCGGAGGCTGTTCTACCGGAAGCCGCCGGATCGGCTCCTCGAGATCGCCGACCGCGTCTACGGTAACCCCATTAATTCCCCGCTTCCCCTTGCAATGCTGCTGCTACGGCGCTCTTGCAATTTTGCCGGGGATAAAGAATGGGTATGGTTAGCGCTGTAATTGCGGGGAATAGACGGGGATTTGGGGGTGTGGAATTGGTTGCGTTTTTTGTTCAGATGATTTTAGCTTTAGAAATGGAGCTGATTATTAGAATTCTGCTTAATGTGGGAAGAAATTGTTGGTAAAGATGCTGCTTTTGCGCCGTGGAAAAGGGCCGAGCTCGTGAATTCAGCACCGGCGCACATTTTATCACCAATCTATATGTTGTGTACGTGCTGAATTGGCTACGTTGTTTTGTTTATAAAGGTTTTGGTTTGTGATTATAGTTTGCTTAGGGCCATGCTTTTCAAAAGTAAAAGGTTCGCTTAATGTATCGGTGCGTTCTTGCGTGCTGAAACTTTTACCAACACAGGGTAGATTGTAACGTTGTCTGTGCAGTCTGGTAGATGGTTAATCACATTCAATTTTACATGAAGAGAAAATGATTGGCCTGTTTAATGCTTGCAGTATTCGACTGTTGCTTCTCGACAGAAACCATGGACCAATTAGAATACAAGAATTACCTGGACAGCATTGTTCTGCAGCTCCGTGAGCGGTTTGCAGATTCTTCATTGATGGTATTAAACTTCAGAGATGAAGGAAAAAGTCTGGTTTCAGGCTTGTTCTCCCTGTACAGTATTACATTCAAAGACTACCCCTGCCAGTATTTAGGATGCCCATTGCTTCCTTTGGACATTGTCCTCCACTTCCTGAGGCTGAGTGAGAGATGGCTTATGCTTGAAGGGCAGCAAAACATTCTGCTAATGCACTGTGAGAAAGGTGGATGGCCGGTGTTGGCATTTATGCTTGCAGGTCTTCTTCTGTACAGGAAACAGTATAATGGCGAGCAAAGAACTCTGGACATGGTGTACAAGCAGGCACCTAAGGAGCTTCTTCAGATGTTAACCGCATTAAATCCACAACCTTCTCATCTTCGATATCTACAGTACATATGCAGAATGGACAATGAGTTGGAGTGGCCTACACAACCTATTCCTTTCACCTTGGATTGTGTAATCCTTAGAGAAGTACCAAATTTCGACGGAGTAGGTGGTTGTAGGCCAATAGTTCGAGTGTATGGGCAGGATCTTCTAACAGCCGATAAAAGTTGCAATGTTCTTTCTTTGCCATCGAAGGCCAAGAAACATGTTAGGCATTACAGACAGGTACCATTGAGCCCACTTTAGATTTTAATCGTTCTACTGTTTGTTTTAGTTACTTGTTAACTATCGTTGCAGGCAGACAATGTGCCGGTGAAGTTAAATGTTGGATCCTGCGTACAAGGAGATGTGGTCCTTGAATGTCTGCATGTGGATGATGGTCTAGAAGATGAAAGGTTAATGTTTAGGGTGATGTTCAATACCTTTTTTATCCAGTCTCACATTTTAGTGTTGAACTTTGAGGACATTGATGTCCCTTGGGATGCTGATCACCGGTTCACAAAGAACTTCAAAGCAGAGGTGGGGCATGATTTTTATTACATGTATGGGGCAATTTATTTTCAAATTGATCAATGTTAATTGTAAGTGCATGCCTGAACCAGGTACTCTTTTCAGAGTTTGATGCTGAATCTGATGCATCCACTGAAGTTGCACCTGATGATGATGATGATGATGATGAGATGGAATTTGGCTCTACCGACGAGTTCTTTGAAACAGAAGAAATCTTCAGTAATCCTGACTCACAAGATGGACAGAAGGATGCTGATATTCTTTCTATAGCTTCTACAGTTTGCAGTCCAACAGCTGATCTAAGGAAAATCTCAACATTTTCCAATTTTGAGCTGGACATTGATATTGATGGATCAAAAGAAAATAAAATTGATGACATGGTTTTGTCATTTGAAATATTAAATGATGAAAAGGCATGCACATCTGCTGAAGCCAATATTATGCACGACAACAGAACCGGAGTAGTGGACGCAAGTTTGGAAGGTACAACCGATGGAGGCAGAGATAGCAGAAATTCATGTTCGGACACATACAGTAACAGCAATTCAAGTTCTGACACATACAGGGATAAAGAGGATGGCTGCACAATCGAAAACAGCAATTCTGAGCAGGATAAAAGGATGGATTCCAGTCAAGACTTGAGTCAGACTGATAATGTATTGGTGAAAGAGGTGATTATATCGGAAACCAATAGTCCAAAGGACATTCAGATGATTAAAGAGGTTATCATATCTGAAGTCCCCACTTCCAAACTAGTGCTGGAGGAGAATACGATGGAAATTGAATTAGGTGATGCAGTCCACAATTCAGAAAGCATTGCACTGGCAGAGGTTGACAATAAGGAAGGACTTGAGATTGTTCTCAAACAGGACAATGGGGACAGTCTGGGGGAAGAGTTTGTTGTTTATGACAATGGCATAATGACCAAACAAGAAGACAACAGCAAGAAAGAGAAACCTAGCATCAGTGACACAAATGTACTAGTGCTTGAGCCCACAGATGAGAATAACAGGGTGGAGCTTCCATTGTCAGGGAAACCACATCTGCAGAGCACAAGCACTTCCCCGGATTTAAGTTCAGCCGAGCAAAAGATTAAGCATCCCAATGCTTCCAATAATAATGGTACTGGAGAACAAACAGAGGAAATGGAGGCTTCGATATCCAACTCGAAGAGCCAGCAATCTAATATTTCTTCTGTGAATATGCTACCTGAAGGATCTAGCTTTGCAGCAAATGGTGCTCTAACTTGTGCTAATGCAAGTACAGTTACAGCTGACTCATCTCGACTGGTGCTAAAGAAAAAAGTTTTTCTTCCTTTGTCCACATGTAGTCTATTTGCTCCATTATCTCCCAGGCGTAATCTGCTTCGTTCGGCATCCACAGATTTGTCCTTTCTATCTCCATTGCAAACAGAATCTAATCAGAACTCTGTTCCTTCTACAAGCGGAAGGGATGCTTTTATTTCATTGAATGTGCCTCCACCACCCCCATCCTCTACATCCCCGAGATCATCGGAAGCATCATCTCTAATACATCCCACTCTACGACCACTCAGAACTGTTTCATCTCTACCTTCATCTTCATTTGAAGCATATGTAGAGATGTCAACTTCCTCTTCTCCAACATCGCATGCCAAACATCAACAGCATGTTAACCCTCATCCTCCCCCAATACCACCACCTCGACAACTTCACCCAGCAAAGACAAAGGAAAAAGATCTACATCCATGTAGTCTATCTTTTCTCCCTTTGCCTGCTTCCAACAGGTATGCCCCTCACCCTCCACCCCCACCTCCGCCTTCACATGATCCTTGTACCCAAAATAATTCAACAACCCTGATATATGAACATGAACAAAGAAGTGTTGAAGGGTCTTGTTCCTCTAGTCCTTCTTGTCGACAAACTATTCTCGACTTAGGTGATTCCTCTCTAACTTCACCATCCAAAAGTAGTGTAGATAAAATAGAATTCTCCTTAGGAACCTCTAATTTTATAGATGCAGATGTAGCAAGTAGACCAAATATACTAAATGGCATGGATGTTCCAATTACTAGTGAAGACACAAAGTCTTTCTTGCATATGGTATCTTGTTCCTCATCTCCCAAAACATCTCAACATGGTACACCACCACTGCCACCTTCACCTCTGTCTCCACTACCACCGCTATCACAACAATCGTTGCCAATTATATGCAATGATAGTGAATCAGTACCACTTATATGCTCAAAGTCTTCTTTAGATTGTCCATACAAAGAGCCAGCAATGCCACCTGAACAACAACCCCCCACTTCACCTACTTCTCTTGAAGGGCATGAAACAAATCAAGTGGCATCATTCCAATCTCCTAGTGTTGTTGAATCATCTTCATCGCAAAATTCTGAATATACAGTTCAGCATATGTCTGAAAGTACTGAAGATCCAGATCCAACTCTCTCACCATGTCATGTTGTAACAAATGATCCTTCAAGTTCAAAATTTGTAGAGGAAGTACCTCATGAACAACCTTTAGATCAGACAAAATTATCCATTCCTTTGGAAGCATGCAAGGAGTTATTGGAGTGTGAAATAATCAATGAAGTCTCACCCTCCTCAATTCATAGTAAAGAACATGGAGGCGTTCCAATTCCACCACCTCCGCCACCTCTCTGCAGTTGGCATGACGGAATTTCACCAGTGCAATCCCTAGTAGGGTGTGAAAAAACTTTGCTTCCATCACTTGCCCCTCAACCTCACCACCCTCCTCCTCCTCCACCCCCTCCACCCCCACCTTTGCCACCACGCTTGTCTTCACCCCCATCGCCACAACCTTTGCCCTTACCTTCACCTCCACCCTCAACACAATCCTTGCTTATACCTTCAACACATGCGCCATCTCCGCATTTACCGCAACCGCCACCGCCGCCGCCGCCGCCTAGAGAACATACAGCTCCACCTCCACCGCCTCGACTTCCGCCGCCGCCGCCGCCTAGAGACCGTGAAGTAATTTTGCCTTCACCTCCACTTTCACTTACAAGACATGTTGTGCCCCAACCTCCACCACTGCCTCCTTTTGGAGGGCATCAAACACCTTTGCCTCCGGCCCTGCCGTCTGATGTGAGAAATATTGCACCTCCACCCTGTCCTCCTCCTAGTAAAAATTTAGCAACTCCACCTTCTCCTTCCTTTTCTGAGGATCATGCAATAGTTCCACCTCCGACAAGGGATGCCAGAATTCCGCTGCCTCCGCCACCTCCTGGAGGAAGCAGTGGAATTTTGCCTCCACTTTCTATTGAAGGAAGCCCATCTCCATCTCCTCCTCCTCCACCAACACCACCACCTCTTCTTGAAGCAACAAGAAGAATTCCACCTCCACCTCCTCTTGAAGGGCATGGAGGAGCTCAACCGCCTTCACTTCCTGGGGGAACTGGGGGAATTCCTCCACCACCACATCCTCTTGGAGAACATGGAGGATCACCACCACCACCTCCTCCTCCTCCTCCTGGAGGATTTGGGAGTATTCCACCTCCACCACCTCTTATTGGAGGGCTAGGAGGAACCCCTCTACTATCTAATGAATTTCAAGGTGGAGCTCCACCTCCGCCGCCAGCTCCCGAAAGATATGGAGGGGCTCCGCCACCGCCGCCACCTCCTGGGGTATACGGAAGGGCTCCACCACCTCCGCCACCTCCTGGGGTATACGGAGGGGCTCCGCCACCTCCTCCTCCACCTGGAGGAATTGGAGTTCCGCCTCCACCACCGCCTATTGGAGGACCAGGAGGAACTCCACCTCCAGCTGGATTTCGAGGTGGAGCTCCGCCTCCACCACCTCCTCCCGGAGGGCATGGAGGGAATCCACCACCGCCTCCTCCTAGAGGGCATGGAGGAGTAGGTGGCCCACCTCCACCTCCAGGTGCACCTGCTCCTCCAATGCCGCCTGGAGTACCTGGCGGCCCCCCTCCGCCGCCTGGTGGAAGAGGTTTGCCTACACCACCTGGTGGAAGAGGACATGGACTTGCTCGTTCCTTGGGCCCAAACTCATCTACTCCGGCACGAAGGTCATCTCTAAAACCACTGCACTGGGTCAAAGTAACAAGGGCAATGCAAGGAAGTTTATGGGCAGAACTACAAAAGCAAGCAGATGCTAATAGGTACTCTCAGTTGTTTCAATTGTTTGTTTTCCAAAAGATATAGATTCTCAACTTTTTCCACTCTAGTTATATTGGAAAAATGCTATGATGATAAAATGTCACTATCAACTTAATTCAAACCGCACAATGTTTTTTTTTTTACAGATTGTTTACTCTAGTAGCATTCAAGGTATATTTCCCATTCTTATTTTGCTAACCAGTAGCACCATCGATGCAGTTATTCCAAATTCGATGTGAATGAACTGCAATCTCTATTTGCTATTGCTCCAAAGAAAAAAGGTGACTCGAAATCAGAAGGGCCTGGAAAATCTCTTGGATCAAAACCCGATAAAGTTCACCTGGTAACTTACTCCAATAGTTCAAAATGCTAGACACACTGCCCAGTCTTGAGTTTCATCTACCTCTGCTATGTTAATGATTTTCTTAGTTTCACAGAAGTGTATAGTGCACCACATCATTAATTTCCTTTTAGAAGACAGGTCCATACCGCGCAGAAAGAATGGAGTATCCTATTCAATTTGATAATATGTTAATTACTTTTGGCATAAACAAACATTATACAATGCATGCTCTCTAGTACAGCACATGTAAGGTCATGCACAAAAGCAGGGTAATATCACTATCACACCCTCCAAGTTACCCTGTGAGACTAGAATCATAGCAAAGGTGCAAACATGCAGATTGCAAGGGCCTTCTCATGAACTAAACTATGTTTGGGTGTAAATGGATCTGTTTCAGAAATATTGGAATATCCATATTAATTATGATTATTGAATAGTCAGATTTCTTCAATCTTATATCACCAACGATTTTTAAGATATGTATGAAAAAGCCTAATTCATATTTTTTTCTACTCCTAGCCATGAACATTGGGTTTCACATTCAGTTTTGTATTTATAGCCCGTGTTAATGTTTTAGCTAACTCAATGTACGTTTTTGCTTTTGGCTCCAATATGCTTGCATTGAAGTTCTTTTTTCTGTTAATTACCTCTGACAATAAAACTCAGGTTCTTTACTTGTGATGCCATTTTTTCCCTGAAAGTTCTGTTGGTGTCTTTGAAAAATCCACAGATTGATATAAGACGGGCCAATAACACAGAGATCATGTTGACGAAAATCAAAATGCCACTTTCTGATATGATGGTAAGCATGTTGGTACTAGTTTTTGCCTCTTTGCACTTCTTGAAGCACAAGGTATATATTATTGTTGGAAGGGCAAGCCTGTTGATTGCTTCAATTCCTTGTAAATAGTGCAGAAGCTTCCACTAAAAGTGACTGAACAGTTACCATGGACAATTACTGTAACACCCCGGCCCGACCTCTGCGCCCGGAATGCTACCACTACTCCATAACTTTACTATTTACAACCATTACTGATAAATTTAGGCAACAACTGCTCTATTAAACCTCAACGATATGACAAACAGCATACTATTTTAACACTGACCGCTGAAGCAAGTCATTAAAGTCTAAATACATCAACTGAAGGTGATGTGCAAATTACTGCTTGTACGTGGAAACATATGTGCTACTTCTACCCATACATATCATCTTCAATGTTCACTTAAAACCAACAAATAAACAAGCGTGAGTCCGAAGACTCAACAAGCACATCATAGAACGATAAATACTACCTTAGCATAAGCATTAATATAGCCATGTCATTTCCCACATGTTTCAATATAATCATAAATATGTCATTCTCCATATGTCCCATCATGATCAAATCATCATTCTCATGTCTCATTATCATCATTTCATCAGTGCAATGCAAACTACTCTACATACTTATTTGCTTATCACATTGTATATACCAGTATAACCTGAATGAACACCTGTCGATGTTCACCTTATCATGGGCCCGTCCTTATCGGCACAGGGATCTCTCCACTCCCGTGGAGACGTACCAAAGTAGTTCTTACATATCCACCCGTGGTGGATATCTTTCTCATCATATGAGTGCACTGATGTAAATGCATATGTTCGTTGTAATTTTTCATTAACATATTCCACCATTATCATCATTAGCCGGTAAGCATTATCACTTACCATATTCTATTATTATCATCATCATCAGACAAGCAACACCATATAATATGCATATTTCATAATATTTATTATTTATCGCTCTACCATGCACTTGCCTGTTTAATGTCGGGAAATTTAACTTTTTGCCATCCTTAAGAATGTCACATATCCAAATGTCATCCTCTACATTGCAATTAATCTTTTGCCACTCTCGAGCCTACGTGGCGCCTAGTCACCCGCCACGCTGGCCGCGCCCGCGCTGCGCCCGCTCCTCCGGCGGCGCGCCGCCGCCCGCGCCTCCCCGCTCGCCGGCGCCCGCGCCTCCGCCTCTGCCTCCGGCCCCGCGCCGCCGCCCGTGCCTCCCTGCTCGCACCTCCGCCTCCGTCGGCGCGCCGCCTCCCCGCTCGCCCGCGCCCGCGCCTCATCTTCCCCGAGTCCGGCGCCGGGATCCCGCCGGTGAAGCGCTGCGTCTCAGGCCAATTCATCGCGCGTGGGGCATCTCCAGGGCACCCCGAGCACATCCCCCACCTCGCCGGACCCCACCGCCCTCCCCAGCGAGCCGCCGCCGTCTTCATCCTCGCCGCCAAGCTCCCTCTCGCCGCCGGCCCGCCCTGCTCCATCTCGGCCTCGACCGACGCCCCAGGTGAGCTTCGGGATGCCCGTAGATGCTTCACCGTCAAGGAATCGGGCTCCCACCGCCCGAGCCGCCGGTGTCCTCGCTCCCCTGTCTCGGTCGCGGGGACGGAGGCGGAGGCGCAGGCGCAGGCGCGGGCGAGCGGGGAGTCGCGGGCGGCGGCGCGGGGCTGGAGGCGGAGGCACGGGCGCCGGCGAGCGGGGAGGCGCGGGCAGCGGCGCGCCGCTGGAGGCGGAGGCGCGGGCGCGGGCGAGCGGGGAGGCGGCGCGCCGACGGAGGCGGAGGCGCGGGCGCGGGCGCAGGCGAGCGGGGAGGCGTGGGCGGCGGCGCGGGGCCGGAGGCGGAGGCGGAGGCGGCGGCGCGGGCGCCGGCGAGCGGGGAGGCGCAGGCGGCGGCGCTCCGCCGGAGGCGCGGGCACAGCGCGGGCGCGGCCAGCGTGGCGGGTGACTAGGCGCCACGTAGGCTCGAGAGTGGCAAAAGATTAATTGCAATGTAGAGGATGGCATTTGGATATGTGACATTCTTAAGGATGGCAAAAAGTTAAATTTCCCGTTTAATGTCTGGAGGATGGCGTATGGACGGCTGCCTCCCTCGTCGCCTCCCCGCGCCGTTGTTCTGCCCCCTCACCCGACTACACTCCACCACCTTCCTCTCGGCCTCGCTACTATCTGTGGGCTCGGTGCCTTGCCTGGCCTGGCCTCCGATCCCATGCACCGCCACCATGGCTCGGTCTTCTGCGGCTCCTCGCTGGATCCCTCTGTGCTGCTAACCTTTTCCCTCTGTTCGGGCTCTCCTACAGTTGGGTTGATCTCGGCTCGGCACTCAAGGATCTGACTAGGGTTTCGGTGACGTGGGCTCGGGCTCGCCGGTCGTCTACTGCCCGCTGGTAGTCTCCCGCCGCCTGCTCGTGGCTACTCCCCCGGTTTCCCCTTTGGGCTTGCTTTGGGTAGAGGCTCCTCGTCGGCATTGACCTCGGCTCGGCCTGCCATGGACTTTGGTCCCCTGTGATCCCTACCGTCGGCTACGGCTCCGCCGGTTCACTCCTTCTACCTCCTACTCGGGATGGTCCACTCTTTTCCTTTTCTCCATGCATTTCATTTTAGCTTCGATTTTTTATGTTGCTCCTACTCTTAGCCGCCGCGATGGTACTTAATCGAGATGGCGTGTGCCGGAGAGCACGTTCTCTCTCTCATGGGTGTGCGGTGGCGTCTACAAGCTCGCTGTCAGTTGTGCAGCAGCCATACTGGCCTGTCGTGTGTGGGGCGCTTGTGTGTCGTGCTATGAGGTTGCGGTAAGGGCAAGATGAAGAAATGAGGGTTGAGGGAAACATGGGCCTACTTTTTGTCGGGTTGAGGGTAGCAAGAAGCGTGGACGATGTTTGTGATGGCCGTGTTGCGGTTCAGTCGGCCCCCTCTTGTCATGGTTGGCCGTGGTCGTTGCTCCTCTCCTTCGCCTTCGTCTACATTGTTAGCTCTTCTCCTCCGTTTCTCTCTTCCTCACTTCCTCTCGGCTGCTGGCTTTGGTTTGACCCTAGGTGTTCTCTTGGCTGAGAAATGAGATGAGGGAGGTGGACGCTAGTGTTGGTTTGCTTATAGGGAGGAGGCTTCGGTTGCCTTCTCTCTCCCTCAATGTGCAAAGACCCGGTTGCCCACACCTTATCCACATTTCTCTCTCGTGTGGTTGTTTGCTTAGTGACTAATGGTCCAAACTCCAAAGGGTGAGCTCGGCACTATTCGTAGGCTTTTCTACTACGGAAGGTAAGTCGGTAAAAACGTGAGCGTTGGATTTTTTTACTGCCGAATTATGAGGCCCACATAGGCGAGAGGCACTGATCGGCCTCGAACGGTCTGGGAACCTCGATGAGCGATATTCTTTTCAGCATTCTAAAGCAGAAGGGTTCTAACGGCAAAAACTTTTTTTATTCTCCCTTGGATTGTTTTCATTCTTCGATTTCCTTCTCCTTTTCTTTTTACTGGCATTACACTTATTTTCCTTTCAATAAAACTGCAAGAATAAACCTTAGTGTTCATAGAAGATCCAAAATAGCTTGCTTTTAATCAGTTTTATTGAAGTGATAGTGTCAAGATTGGGCAGCTAACTCAAACAAATTATCAATAATTTTTAGGGAAAATTTATTTTTGCCACTGTGTTCTTTCACTGACAAGTGGCATATGCGCCTGCATATCAGTGAGAGACCACATGGCTAAAACAAAATGGCAATACGTTTCAGTGCCAAAAACAGAATTTCCTACCTGTACTTTTTGAACTACTGGATGCATTTTCCTGCTCCAATATATGTATAGGACAGCTGCATTGGTTGTTGTGGTTTTTTTTTTCAAGTCAGTCCGCATGTCCCTTCCAAGCATGGTTTCAGATTTCAGAAACCAGAGAAAAACCGGAACCAGGCCAGTTCGCAGTAACCGGGGGTGAACCAGACCCTCTTTGCAAAACTGGAGAGGGTTTGGTTTACGGGGTAGTTACTGGCCGGTAATTGCCGGTTTTTCGGACCCTGCTTCCAAGATCTTGGGCTGAAAATGCATTTTGCAGATGGTACAGCTATTGAATCTCAGGTTGTCCCACTAATACTTCATCCAATCATGATCATAATATACACCATATTTAGTTCATTTTCTTAGAGCTGAATTGTATGCCTTGAACTCATTGGCATATTTAGGTTCAGAATCACCTCCTTTTTGTGAACTCAACTCACTCCGTGACAAAAGCTACTTCATTGTTGAAAACCATCTCCCTATTTTTTTATGTGAAGTTTACACAAAAATTAATCCCAGTTTAGAAATGAGTGTCTAAATAGTCAAGGTTTTAAGTGTGCTATTCAGGAAAACATCTTTTTTTTCTTTATATGTCAATCACGTGATTGCACATCAGTTTTTTTTATATAATAATTGTACATATATCTTTACTTTCTCTACTTATAACAGAGTGCTGCTCTAGCTTTGGATGACTCAGTTTTAGACGCTGATCAGGTTGAAAATCTCATAAAGTTTTGCCCAACAAAAGAGGAGATGGAGCTTCTAAAGGTTGTTTTCAAATTAACACTTTCTTAAATTTCCCTGTGTCCCTTGTATAATCTTGAATCTTTTTCTTCTCTGAATTTCCTGCAAAAGTAAAGTCAATTATTTTGCACATTTTGGCTGTCAGAACTACAGCGGAGACAAGGAAAGTCTTGGAAAGTGTGAGCAGGTAAATCTCCATATTTTGGCTTACAAATATACTCCAATGCAAATCTCGTCTTCATCTAAGTTTTCTTCTTATGATACAAATGCATACCGGCTATTTACATAATTATTGATTTCTTTATTGTTAGATATTTCTTTTTCTAATCATATTTGACCTGAACTGAAGTTTTAAATGGGAAGTTACCTTTTGTAGTTCGATTTACCTTATGATTTATCTTTTCCCTCGGCAGTTCTTTCTAGAGTTGATGAAGGTGCCCAGGGTTGAATCTAAGTTTAGGATATTCTCTTTCAAGATTCAATTTCAGTCACAGGTCATTCACTGTTGATATTTTGAGATTTCGATGTTTGAATTGTTAATGGGTTTTTCACTCTCCACTTTTTTCTTTCCCACTTAGATTAGGGATGTTAGAAAGAATTTGCAGACTGTGTCATCCGCTTGTGAGGAGGTAAACATTCTAACTACTCTGAAACTTTTTACATTCAGTATTCATGTTTAGCATGCAAGAACTCATCTCCGATATGCAAATCAGCTCAGAGGCTCTGAGAAGCTGAAGGTGATCATGCAGAACATTCTGTTAATGGGGAATGCTCTAAATGAAGGAACACCAAGAGGTAATGGACTTTAGCTTGTCGATGTTATGCACTTATGCATATCTTTGAAATAAGTTTTCTACACATATGTTTATATGTAAAGCATCAAGGTTTCTTGGATAATTTCTAACCGCCCTATTAGGAGGGAGAATGCTCCAGCAATCAACTTATTGTACAATTATCTATCCTTTCACTATCAAGAAAATAAATTGTTCTGTAGATGGAACATTTTCAAACTATTTGGGGCATAGATCGAAACTGTATTAATATCATCTTATTGTATCTTTAGGGTAAGTCGGTCACCAAATAATTTAACTTCCTATACCCCATATTTTCGTTTTGAAGAAAGTAATATTTATTGTTATTTCTTTTTTGCTATTTCCTTGCAGGTCAGGCTGTTGGTTTTCGCTTGGACAGTCTCCTAAAACTTGTAGATACCCGTGCAACTAACAGTAGAACAACACTGATGCACTTTCTATGTAAGGTATGGAGATAACTGCCATTCATTTTATGGGAAAAAAATATCCAGAAAGAGTTTAGAAGATAATGTTCATCTGAAATGCTGTAAATTATCTATATGCATGCACTAGGCCATGTATCATTCTTTCCCTCAAAAAAGAGGCCATGTCTCAATCTAACACTGCCATACATTTTATGAAAAAAAAATATCCAGCAAGAGTTTACAAGATAATGTTCATCTGAAAATGCTGTAAATTATCTATATGCATGCACTAGGCCATGTCTCTTCTTTCCCTCAAAAAAGAGGCCATGTCTCAATCTAACTGAGTCATGGTAATAAATAATACGATAAGCTTTTATGTATGGATGTAAATTTGCAGATATTATTAGTCTCGACCAGGTCTATTTTTGGAATAAAGAAGGGTTCTTTAATTCAAACACTTATTGAATTGTATAGGCACAGGGCTGGTTTAATGCTGAAACACATATCATGATATGAGTACTACACTACTGTAAAGATAAGACACAGACATTAGAATTACAATGGGTTGTCAATTTGAAGAAAACCAATTGACGATATTTTTCTTGGTTATGTTGTCACTTCCATTGTACTGCTTCTTTTGCATTCATACAATATGCTTCAAAACTTAATGACTGGTTTAAATGTTCAGTCCCTTGCAGAGAAGTCACCAGAACTACTGGATTTTCATGAGGATCTTGTCAGCTTGGAAGCTGCTTCGAAGGTATTGTGCATATGCGACTAGTACGGATAACTTATATTGATAAGATTTACTAAATATTTCTGGAGTTATTTTAAACAGTTGCAACTGAGAGCATTGGCTGAGGAGCAGCAGGCAGTCGTAAAAGGGCTAGAGAAAGTTGAACTGGAACTAACTGCTTCAGAAAGTGATGGGCCGGTTTCTGAGGTTTTCCGTAAGGTATATTTTCCCAACCTTTTTAGGTGTTTCGAGTGTGTTTGTGTTTTAGGTGACTAGTATTTTGTATTTTTCGCTATGTCATTAAGCGGATTACTTAATGTTTTCCTATAAGTATGCGACTTTATTTATTTATTGCTTATATGCAATGTAGACTTTAAAGGAGTTCATTAATGCTTCTGGTGCTGATGTACGCTCCCTATCAGCACTCTATGTTGAAGTAGTAAGCCATTTGTGATCCTCCTTGCTTTCATTACTAACTGTACACTTTAAAACTCCCCTTTTTGACGTATCAATTGCTGACAGGGTAGAAGTGCAGATGCACTTTCCCATTATTTTGGAGAAGACCCTGCGAAATTTCCTTTTGAGCAAGGTAATGTTCATGCCAAATCGTTTATCAGAGATGGTGCTGAAAGGATATGTATTTTCTTTACCACTTTGTCCGTTATGCTTGTAAAGTTCTAATGAACATATACATTGTGATCATTGGTGCACCTGGATGCAGTATGAGGAACTAGAGATTACGGATGTGTTTGGACTGACTTAAATAGCCTGCACCGGTCGCCCACCAAAACACTAACCCATTTTCAGTTGTTTTCTGCAATAAGTAAATCGGCGCTTGAACTGAGGCAGGGTTCAGGAAACTTCTTGGGATGGTTGGTTTCTGTCTTTTCCAGCTAAAGGCGAGATATTGAATCCCAGCCGGATTAATGCCGATTTTGTCCAAGCTACTCCGAGTTAGACTGATTCGTTGTGATTCTGACATTCCCAGTTTCCCACTAAGTCATGATTTTATAGGAATAAACCAGTAGTGGCCACGAACCAGCCCGTTTCCAGTTTTATGAACATTGATTGGGATCACCGTTTGCCTAAGCATGTTATCTTGTCTGACTTGCTTCTGTGCCTCAAGAATACTCCTAAAAGTCTGCTCTTCATTATATCTGCTGTTGTTTTTTCCTCGTCTGTTTTACATCTTCAGTCTCTTCTCTTTGCGCCAGTGAATATCAAAAGGCAAACAGATCTGTGAACTATAACAGTTCCTTTTATGTGATTTACATTGCTTTAGCCTTCAATTGATTTTAAATGTCTTTATTTTCAAAATTAAAAAAATCATAGCAGTGTCATTCACTCCTCCTTGCCTGTCCTCGACTACAAAATAAAACAAGCATTAGATAGTAATACAATATCCCTCTTGCCTCTTACACACATTGAATCTTCAAAAAAAAATTTGCAGTTGCTTCCACTCTTCTGACCTTTGTGGGGTTATTTCGGAAAGCACACGAGGAGAACCTCAAGCAGATTGAAGTTGAGAAGAAGAAAGCCCAGAAAGAGGCTGAAAAAGAAGCAAACCAGGACAGAACTCCTGTAAAATCAAAAGATGGACTTGTAGACAGATCACCAAGATCAGCCTTCAGATGATATATGTCCTGAAACTTTTTTACGGTCATTGGTTTTTCCTTGACAAATGCCACCTCCGCTAGCCATGCAGATCTTCACAGGAGGCTCGAAAGTCACCAAATGCATGAGTTCCTTGTGGACATCTTATGCTTACAAGACAAGGTAACATATAAGTATATGCACTGCTTTGTTCTAACTGGTGAAATATAGTTGTCAGTAATCAGTATCATCTTAACATATAGTCATTTCTTTTTGTTTCATACAGATACTTTCGGTTGGACATCCACGCTTGATAGCTCATGACACTGTACAAAGCTAACCCAACAGCTAATTAGGTCCCTCTGTACAGATTCCTTACTAGAAACTTTTCCCCTTCTGTTTATACTAGCAATAGCAGCAGGAGTATGTCAGTTGTTGTAAACTAGGAAAAAGAAAGAAATGTAAGAAATGGTCAGTAGTTCAGAAGCAATAGAAAAGGGATTAGTGTTACCACAGGCAGTTTTCTAACCAACTAATGAAAGTATAGCCAATGCTCTTGACTTCTTGTTAAATGATGATGCATCAAAGTGTTTGTGCATGACCCGTACCTCAAGCAGCATGCGGTTGATCTTGATATCGATCAAAATATGAGCTTCAGTGCTTTGCCTGATGGTGGCAGAAACAGAACAAGAATCCTCTGTTGGTTATTGTGCATTGCACTCCTCTTCTGCTCTATCTGGCATCTGCTTCCCCTATTAATATTACTGCTTTTATGGTTTCTTATGGCACTGTACTTTCTGTTGTAAGTTGTAACAATACCAGTACTGCTGTAACTCCACACATGGGCAATCTCAATATCTGACAGTATGCTTATGTTCAAAATGAGAGACAAAAATCTGACAGATGTGATAACCAGGGTCCAGGATCATACCTTCAGAAGTTGCATTCTGTACTGTAACAGCTTTTCCAAAGTTACAGGTGACACATTACTCAGAATTTTTCTGCAGTTGTTAATGTATCCCAGGTGGAAAAAAAAATAGAATGTGATATCTGCAACCTCTATCGTTCTTCAACAGTGAACAATGCAAATTCTCTGCTTATTTATTTCAATTCAATGGAGGGTTTGCTGCTGTACAAGAGAATCATTTATTTGGCCTCTCTCTCTCTCTATATATATATCATTTTCTTGCCACCAAAAAATACAATAAATATGCAGAACTCTATATCGATTTACTATGTTCCTCTGGATCAGCTATGGACCGTCTGATCTGATCCTTGAGTTTGTCAGAGAGACAAACCTGTGTGGGTAAGTCTATGCTTTAGACAATAGGACAGCAGTTTGAAGATATAACAGTATTTTTTATTTTTTTCTATTTTCTTTTAATTACATATCTTAGAAAAAATAAATAACTATTAAAATACTATTTCAGCCAAAAATCACAATAGGCCATAGCTGAGCTCAAGTCTCGAGGTGACCCTTGTCCTCGGGCCCCAGCGCTCTGAGCTCACCAGCTTCATTCCTCTTGCAGCTCCTGTAGAACATGCAGCTGACGATGATCTCGAGGACGACGCAGAGCGCGTGGATGTATGCGATCGAGAAGGCCTCGCCGGCTACACCCGGCGCGAGCCTCCCGGCGCGCCGGCGCTGCGAGACGACCCGGAGCTGGAACAGCGCCTCCGCGGCCGCCATGCCGAGGTTGGTTGGCAGCACCAGCGCCAGAGCCGTGGGCACCCGGCCCCTGATGACGACGCACGCCCTCAGCACGGCGGCGTGACCGGCGCAGCGCTCCATGGCGGCCACCACGACGGCGAGGTTGCAGACCACGGTGGCGATGCCGACGGTCACCGAGTAGGCGATGGCGCCGGCGGCGGAGAGCGCGAGCGTGGCCGCGTGGGAGGTGAGCCCCACGAGCTCGGCGGCGCCGAAGGCGAGGAAGAGCAGCGAGAACACGGCGGCGTTGGCGGAGAGCATGACGAAGGAGTTGAATAGGTGAGTGGCGACGAGCGCCGGGTACGCGCCGGCGACGGCCGCGAGCGGCCTCCGGCGGGGCCGCTCCTGCTGCTCCGGGCGGAGCATGCCGGCGACGCAGGCCTTGGCGAGCAGCAGGAAGGTGAGCGTGAAAGGCAGCGTGGCCGCGAACGTGAAGACGGTCTGCGACAGCTTGGCGTTGAGCAGCGCGAAGAAGGCCGACGGCGGGAAGCCGGCGGCGTGGAACATGGACCGGAGGCGCGACGACACGCCGCGCAGCAGCGCCGACGACGGCGCCAGCGCCTCGGACGCGAGCACGGCCGCGGAGAATGGGAAGGCAAGGATCGCGGCCACGGAACTGAAGCAGTGGTAGCCGTGGAAGAAGGCCGCCACCGCCGCCCTCATCACCCTCCCGGCCCTCACCACCGTCGAGCCATGCAGCAACCCTTCTCCTCCTCTGCTCATCATGGTGCAATGCAACGCAACCTTTCTTCCCCAAGATGAAGAGAGCAACGCAATAGTCGTTGTGTAAGTTTTATGGGTTTCTTGGGTGATGGTTGGCAGGTCAAGAGGAGAGGAGTGTCAGTTGATGTGTTTCTGTTCTGGCCACCTACCGATGCATCCATGGCACTGACCCGGTAACTAGATCTTATATGGAGCCAGGCAAGAAGAAGAACCGTAGAAGAAGCAAGCAAACTAAGCAATTCTATATGTCAGAATTAGTTTTCTCTTCTCGGTAACATCTATCATCTTGTATATAATTTTTCCTTAGTTTTTCTCCTTATGTTTTTTCCCTTCACCTCTGTCCTTCTTGTAATTTTCTGTTGCTTTTAATTAATACATATTACAGTCGGACCTCCTTGATCCAACTGTTTTTCTTTTTTTAAAAAATCTATCATCTTGTATATGATTATAGTACAAGCTAGCTACAAAGGGCATGCATTGTAGGTGACGTTGTGTACAAGGCGATGCAGTATGAGAATGGAGAGCTGGTTTCTTCACTTGCTTGGATGATATGCCACTCAAAGGTGCCGGTGCAGCAGCTTTCGGACGGCGAGCGTGCGACGACGGAGTTGGGCAGGATCGTTGGAAGAAATGATCGACAAGATTGGTAGAATTGTTGGTAGATTGAGTGTGTCACTTTCGCTGTTGGGTGAAATTAGGTCCGTTACCGGCTTCACTGGCCGGCCCAGTGGTTTGACAGGTTGAGAGTTGATTATTTATCAGTTGGGAGTAGGAGGGTCAAAACGCTACGCACCTTACTGCTGGTTTTCAGCTTTAGTTAGTTACATTAGATCATTTGGATGGAGGATATATTGCTTCCTTTGATGTGCTTCACTTGGAATGGAAGTTAATTACTTCCGAGCCATATGGCACTACGTGCTGTAGGCCTTTTTTAATAAAAAAAATAGTTTAGAGAACTAAGCATTATGTTTTGTTGATAATTAAACTAGTAAAATTTCCCGCGTAAATTATTTGGCTATATATTACAATGCATATGTTTATATCTATGATGAACAAGTCTAGGCTGCATCTCGTATTGTGTTGATGCTTCTGTTCGCTTGACCCATCAGCCGCATCGCTAGCATCTATGTGTGATAAACATGGGGAATAAGGCGCTCGATGAAAAAGGAAAGAGAGGATGGTAGTCGCGTTCTTATATCTAAATATAGAGTTGTACTTATCATACAATTCTAATGTTTATGATAGAAATACAGCTGTATTCCTTACGTAATTGTAATAGGTTTTATATCTATACATGTTTAATCTGCATCATTATAATCTAGACTGATCACATTCATGATATAGATCTTTCTTCTTTACCTCTGATTAACATGATATTTCTAACTCATAAGAGCGAACTTGGTGTCTTCCTTTTCCATCACTTTAATAATATAATAGATAGATGATAGCCAATCCTAACATGCCACCTATATTTTCTGATAAATTTTAAAATTTCCTTTTTCCGCACGACAATTTCTTATATTTTTTCCTCCATAAAAAAGTGACATTTTTAACCCTGAAATGAGATGGTGCTCTCTTTGATAGGGTTTGATTAGTAAATCCTGCAGGATAATGGCACCCTACTAGTAGTGCCATGACGTACGGCTTCTTCTTTTCAACTTATATTTTATATCTTATAGCTTCATCTGAATAAACAAATAGGACAGCTTCTCTATGATTTTCTCGAAACGACTTATCGGGACAGTCTTTGCAAAATGACTTATTGACTTATTGTTATTCGGTTTGTATACACGAACGCTTGTGTTAGAATCAAAAGCTATCATCTGGAACATAAAAAAACAGCTAAATTTCCCAGAAATTATGATAGGTCAATTGATTGGTCAACGGAATTTTCAGCCTTGATGCTCCCTGTGACTTAGGATTAGGAGAGGTAGTATATATAGGTTCTCCTAGTAGTACTACAATTCACGGACTCTACTAGTCCACTGTACTAGTGAAGCTAGCTAGATGGTAGATCTCGCCTGTCCTGCCAGAGTTGTCACCATTTGTTGTTTCTTGTTGCCATCTTCTTTTCAATTCCCAAGTAGTTATTCAGCTAGGAACTGAGCGTTAGCCCAGCGGTTGGTTTAGGTGTTTTGGAACCTGTCTGTCCTGAGTTTGCTCCCGAGATCGAACGAAACATTTTCTATTTATCCAGTCTGTCATAAATATGAGTATATTCAGTAATCAAAACGTATACCTATGTTCCATAAGATATAAACCTTCGCTTTAGGCCCCGCTCGGTTGGACTGAAAAACTGTGATTTATAGCTGAAATTGTACTGTAACGGCTGAAATTTCACTGTAACTGAAGATGGCTTATTTGGCGTAATTAAATTTTAAAAAAATAAAAATATAAAAAATATGATAGCTCATCACGGACAACGCAAACGAATACGGAAAAAAAGAACCGGCAAAAAAACTCAAAAAAGCCAAAAGTTCATAAAAAGACAAAATTTATGAATAGTGAAAAATAAACCAGAAGTTAAAGCTGAAACGAGCGACGACTTAGTTAAATGTATGCCAAAGGATATAACCACATGTGCCAATGGATATAACCACATGTATGTGAGTTGGGAGTAGAGTATATATATACGTGAGCACGTGCATACATCCGTTCGTTGTACTTAAAAAATAGTTATTCAGCCAAAAAGGGAGCTTAGCTAGCCACCCAGCCACTAATTAGGATAGCTAACTAATTAAGCTCGTCATTGTACGGATTACAAGAAAAACCCCAGCGGCCACCAAACACTGATAAAATCAAGCACTCATAATTTTTTTTAAAAAAAACCAACTGTTTTTTACTTGAGTTTATGCAGCTTTTGCAGTACTCAAAACGCATGGATTTGCAGAGTAAACTATTTTCTGCAATGCATGCATGCATGCATAATGCATTTGACTTTGTGTCGCTTCACTCTAGGGAGATCAGCTAGAGATTGTTGAGCTGGGACTCAAAGAGGGCATGCACTTTGTTGTGTTGACCTAACTGATGAACCCTACTTACAAGAAACCATCTTCTGAAGGTTCTTGTTATGGCATTGCATTGCTGTCTTTGTGGTGTCTGCCAATGAGCATAGGTTGGGCAATGGGCAGGAAGGAATCCAAGCCTCCAAGGGCCAGAAAAGAGAGGTTGGACACTGGACCACTGGTGGCAAGTCAATTCATTTGGCAGAAAAAGCATATTCAAAACATCCAGACTAACTCATTGTTGCCATCCTCTCAATTTTATTTATTTTTGTTTACTAGTTGCTTCCTGTTGGATCCCATGTGGCAATTAGAGGCGGAAAATGATGTCTTTAAATTTAACCTTCCCAAATGGTATTATAAAACTTTCATTCCATTAGCTATTGAAAACTAGGAAGATCAAATTTACCCACCAACAAAGAATTCACAAAAATACGGAAGCAAACGGAGTTCAATTTCGCTGGACTGGTCAGACCGTTATGAAGGGAGCGGTTGGGCTAGCCTAGGAGCTGGCGGTCTGACTGTCGGAATTGACCGGTCTGATCGGCATCTGGTCTGACCGCTAGCTTGGGGCGGTTAGACCACACACCTGTTCCAGATATGGAAATCAGCTAGAGCCAAAACCAAAAATAGTACAATCTTTAAAACACATATCATAATTATTTGAAACTTTACACACACTTTACTAAGGATCTTAAAAATCTAATACACCTAAGGATCATATGTATCTTAGCTAAAGTTCTAACATTTCCTCGAGACAAACAAAGTTACACTAAAACTAGGCAAAAGTCAAGAACTTGAGATATGACTTGCTCGTGAGTTAAGTATTGTCAAGATGGCTCTAAATGAGTTTCGACATATCGCAACAAGCAAAAGCATCTAAAGATTCGAGACTAAAAATCATAGGAACAAAATTTCACTAGAATGACTCCAAATTGGATCAAATCGTGTGAGCTTTCAAGATTTTGCTATAGCTGGTCCCTGGATTGATGGAATGTGATTTTCATGAGGCATTTCTATCACTTACATATCCTTGAAACCCAGCAAGATTAAGAGAGAAGAAGAGAGGACAAAAACACCAACCAAAACAAGTGTGAAATCAATAAGAGTAAAAACACACCATATAGAATGAACAAGATTGATCTATTGTAACTTATAGATATATATTTTACATCTACTACACCCTCGAGGATATAGTTCTCTCTCTCCCAAGAGCCCTCATCCAAAGCTTCCCCTCAAGAAAGTCTCTTAAACTCAAAAGAATGGATGGTTGGTTGGTTAGCCACATGCCTCTAACCCATCCCATTCATATAGATGGAGCGACTAACTCACATCTAACCCTAGTGAATACTATTCATTAGCACAACCAAAAAAACCCGTTAATCTCACATACATTGGGTTTTACACTCAAACATTACTTACGCACGCTTCTCAAGTGCATAATCCCAAATCCACTAAGGAGGGAGCTTCCATTCATTTAGCCTTCTCACTGTCTCCTTAATCTAAACCACTCTCCCAACGCCCTCTAAGCACTGCAATTATTTTCCCATCACCATTTTCGATATTTTGGCTTCCCCGCCAAAACACTCTCGTTTTGACTGTAGACCTCACGTCTTTCCCGAGTATACTTTATGGTCATCTCCTTCTTTACAAGCAATCCCTATACTTACAATATGTAGGTTTACCAATGGCTTACGTATTGGTAAGTCTCTCCGTATCGGTTCCCCCAACCACAACTCACTTGCACCAATCGCATCATTTGATGAACCGTTGCTTGAACATTCCCTTTAACATCCCTAACCTTTCATGTGCCTTGCTTAAGCCTAGCCATTCTACCCGGCTTTCTTGACCGTACCTTAACTCATCCTCGAGCCTAGTCTCGGTCCATGTCATCGACCAAAGTTGCCTCCAAACTTCTTGCACATTAAAGACCAAGAAATTATTTTTGGGCACAAATTCGGTCTAAACATGCTTCATGCACCATAAATATAATGACCTAGGACTCCAAAATTCAACCCATGACCATTTCTCACAAAATTCCCAAAACCCTTTCGGCCATTTTCAGTCAAGGCTGGTCTGACCATCATGAGCGGCTAGTCAAACCACCATTGGAAATTAAGCACTAGAAGTATCCTCTCTGGATTTTCGATTAAAATATGTCTAGTTTTAACCTAGAACTCCATTTGAGGTGATACATATGTAGTTTCGGTTAAAACTAGATCCGTCTGTCTGGAACTTCATATGTTAGGTCTAGTCGCTGCAACATCTTATTACATATTGTCTAGTGTTTTGAAAGTCGGTACCGAATTCTAATCCGAGTTTGGTTACTAACTATTAGTAACTGGTCTAATATTGAAAAGAATATCGTGGTTTCTGACTTTCTTCAAAGCCATTTGCAACTCAGCTTGAAATCAATAAAAAGAAATGGTTCATATTTTGGGTAGTTTCTCGGCGAGTTGTGCATTCTTCACTCTCTCTTTTGTGATATTGTTTTTGCCATGCCGTGTTCACGAGAAAACAGTATATGTTAGAGTTTGTAATCTTGTTTTCGGCAGTCGTGTACGACCTAATGGTCAAGTACAAGTACGCCTCTATTTGAGTCAGAGTTTGTGGTCGTGTACGAGTACGACTTGTCGTAGCCGAGTTGGAGTCATAGTCGTAGTCAAGTACGACTTTGTGTCGAAGTCGAAGACGAGTCCGCTTCATGGTCGAAGAGCTAGGTATAAAAGGGCAGGCCATTGTACCGAGAGGAGGAGAGTGGAAGAGCACTAGATTAAGGCGATGTAGTCGCAGAGGTGTCGGGAAGAGGGCGACCGGTGTGGTCATAGGAGCACCGAGTGGAGGTGATGTAGTTGCAGAGGAGGTGCAGAGCTTGGAGTGACTGGCATGGTCGTAGGCGGTCGGCGTGACCGTAGAGCATGGAGCGACCAGCATTGTCGTGGGCGATCAGCGTGATCGTAGAGGAGAGAGGTGACCAGTGTGGTTGGAGGAGACGACCGGTGTGGTTGTAGGCGATCGCCCTGGGCGACCAGCATGGTCATAGGCGATCGGTGTGGGCGGCCAGTGTGGTCGAAGGCGGTCGGTGTGATCGCAGTGGAGGCGACCAGTGCGGTTGCAGGCGGTCGGTGAGATCACAGGGTTCACAGACGTGGTTATAAAGGAGTTATGACCACGACGATCGGGTGGAGGGCGTCCGCAGGAGTAGCAGACCTGGTCATAAACGAGTTACGACCAGAGTGACGAGCAGAGGTGCCCGCTGGAGCAGAGGTTGTGGTCGTAAGGAGTTACAACCACGGTCATAGAGCCGAGGACAGTGACGAGAGCGGAGGTATCCGCAGGTGCTGGAGACGTGGTCGTATCGTAAAGGAGTTACGACCACGGTCTCGTAGGAAGACGTGGTCGTAAGGGTACAACCATAGCGAGAGGTCGACAGAATCACTGCGTGGTCGTAAGGCGTTATGATTACGGTGATCGACCGTTGTCGAAGGAAGTGCAGTGAGAAGCAGTGAGTGTGGTCATAACTTCAGCTGAAGTTTACAACCATGTGGTCTACGTGGTCGGAGATCCAGCAGAGCGGTCATAGCGACACAGGAGGTGGTCGTAGCCTCTTCAACATGGTCGTACGGCTGCAATAGGTGGTCGTAGCGACTCGAAGGTGGTTGCAAGATCTTGGGAGCAGTCGGTAGGACTGTAAAAAGTGATATCGAAGCATGGGTGACAAGGGAAAGGACCATAGGTGAAGTATCAGAGCTTGGAGGAGTGTGAGAAGCTACAGACGATGCACAAGGGCGGTGATCGTGTGGAGGAGGTGCTCATGATCCGAGAGAGAGGAGCGGAAGGCTCAGGTGCACGAGAGTGCAGGAAGAAGTGGAAGCAAGAGAGAAGATCGAAGTGGTCAAGAGGGAAAACAAGATTAAGGAGGTGATTGTTAGAGTTTGTAATCTTGTTTTCAGAAGTCGTAGTCATGTATGACTTAGTGGTTGTGTACAAGTATGCCTCTATCGGAGTCAGAGTTCGTGGTCGTGTAAGAGTATGACTTTGTTGTAGCTGAGTTGAAGTCATAGTCGTAGTCGAGTACGACTTTGTGTCGAAGTCGAAGACGAGTCCGCTTGATGGTCGAAGAGCCGGGTATAAAAGGGCAGGCCATTATACCGAGAGGAGGAGAGTGGAAGAGCACCATATTGAGACGATGTAGTCGCAGAGGAGGTGCCGAGAAGAGGGCGACCGACGTGGTCGCAGGAGCACCAAGTGGAGGTAATGTAGTTGCAGAGCGGTGCAGAGCTTGGAGCAACCGGCATGGTCGTAGGCGGTCGGCGTGACCACAGAGCATGTAGTGACCAACGTTGTCATAGGCGATCAGCGTGATCGTAGAGGAGAGAGGTGACCAGTGTGGTCGGAGGAGGCGACCGGCGTGATCGTAGGCGATTGGCCTGGGTGACCAGCGTGGTCGTAGGCGATCAGTATGGGCGGCCAGTGTGATCGAAGGCGGTCGGTGTGATCGCAGTGGAGGCGATCGGTGCAGTCGCAGGCGGTCGGTGAGATCGCAGGGTTCGCAGACGTGGTCGTAAAGGAATTACGACCACGGTGAACAGAGGCTCGTAGACATGGTCGTAATGGAGGTACGACCATGGCGATCGAGCGGAGGGCATACGTAGGAGCAGCAGATCTGGTCGTAAAGGAGTTATGACCAGGGTGACGAGCAGAGGTGTCCACTGGAGCAGAGGCTGTGGTCGTAAGGAGTTACGACCACGGTCACAGAGCCAAGGACGGCGACGAGAGCGAAGGTATCTGCAGGTGCTGGAGACGTGGTCGTAAAGGAATTACGACCATGGTCTCGCAGGAAGACGTGGTCGTAAGGGTACGACCACAGCGACCGGTCGACAGAATCACTGCGTGGTCGTAAGGCGTTATGACTACGGTGATCGACCGTTTTGAAGGAAGTGCAGCGAGAAGCAGTGAGCGTGATCATAACT